>JACGWO010000013.1:9134135-10334135 GCA_034509735.1 Sesamum alatum
AATTACGACTCAAGCCCAATTTATTCCAAATAATCCATCGAGGCTTGAATCTCCAAGAAGTATAATTTAATTCCATTAAATTAAACCTTCTCCGGAATTAATTCCAAATTAATTCCCTTTTATTTGGTGTAGTGGGTCTGACTCTTTAGGTTCACCTTTCAGCTAGACTTGGACCTACTTCTTGTTATTTCATAACTAAAGTAGTCCGTTACCATGGGTCTGAGCGCTTTAGGAGATCTCACTGTCATATCCTTTGACAGGGGACATATCCTATCTTTGAAATATACCATTCATTCATACTCCGACTGCACTGGACAAGGCTTATGATGACATGTTGTATAACCGGTCAAATTTCACCAGATCCAAGATACAGCCTTAGTATGTAGGGGACTGCCGTGATCCTCAAGTCCGAGGACTAATCCCGTACTATCGGAACCGGGAATACGAGTCATACCGACCAAGCCCGAGTAGCTTCCATATGACGATTCCTGCAAGTCACCTCACTTGGCCGCTCCCCAGCAGGCCGACCCACTAACACTGCTTAGACGATCCTCATCACCGGTCGATGAAACACGACAGCAGATGCTTAGTGCAAGTCTCAAGGGGATTCTCTGAAGGACAAGCGGATCCGCCCGGGAGCGCGAGCGGAAGCGAGAAAGCGTGGAATAAGTGCGTAAATATAAATCACATTCAAAATACGCGAATCCCAAGGGGTGTACCCTTGGGTGCTCAACCGGGCGTTCGATGTAGGATGTGTAAATATTAAAACATATATTTAAACACATAGGGCATAGATATATAAATGGAATCAATCAAAGCGTAATAAACCGTTACCTTTGATTGTTTAGCGTATGCTCCCGGCTACTAGCGTTGTTCCTTCTCCGGAATGCTCACCGAAATCCAAACGTATGGATTCTCCAAAGGTGATCCACACCACACCGGAAGAAACACACGTTCTTCTTGCTAGAAAAGAACGGGTTTAGGAAGGAATCGGTTTAAGAGAAGAACACTATGAATTAGTGTTCTCTTAAACTTACTTTGTTCTTCTTCTTGATTCAAAATCAAGTGAAGAACACAAGTGTAAGAGAGGGAGGGAGCACGAAATTTTGAGAGAGAGGAGAGGATTTTTGTCTTCTCTTTTTCCTAGAAAAAGATGAATAATGAATCACTTATGCTAGGTGTTGTATATTCTAATATATATACATAATTAATGTGATTATTGGAATGTGTCTAGGTTCATCCAAGGATGTCTAGATTCATTCCAATCAATCACCATCAATTCTTCAATCAAGCCTACCAAAATTTATGGTATGATCAAATTATACCAAAAGGGAAGAGCTTGATTGGAGTTGATTTGTCTCTTTCCAAAAGAGACAAGTCAACATACCACCTAGCATGAAACATGGCTGATTTTGCTTCCTCCAAGGGAGCATGTCGGCTATGTTTAATTAAGGGAAGAAGTCCAACTTCTTCCTATTCCAAATTAGGAATTATTTCTCCTCTCGGGTATAATTTAACGGACCGGGTTTTTATCGTAATCCAATTACGACGAACCCAATATTAAATCCAATTTAATGTCCACTTAAATTATTCCCGTTGATCTTTTAATCCAATTAAAAGATCCAACGTCTCAACATCTCAACTTTCCATATTTAATCAAAAATCCAATTTACCGATTAAATGAAAGCCCGATACAATATCGGCCCGTCCATCCAATGGACTTTCCCTTAAGTAATCCAATTACTTATTTTATCCTTCGAGATTGACTACAAGTCGATCTCTCAACCTCCTCGGTGATTTGTGTGTGACCCTTTAGGTTCACCCTCAGCTAGACTTGGGCCGTGTCCCACAAGGGCCCGTTACCATGGGTGGCCGTCTAGCAACGGTCCATGGCACTAGAGACTAGGTGAATTGGCGTGAACATTTAGGCGCCGATTCCGTACGGGTACGACCCTTCCGTCTACCGTCTCCCGGCCTTAGTCTAGGGTATGGAATTGGGCGTCGGTTCCCATCCTTGACTAGGCATCTATGCTTAATACTCGAGACTACGTATGCTTCATTGCACCGACACAGGAAACCATTCCCTGTTCGACCAACCACTGTGGCCACAGCTTCAAACAGCATGTACGTGTCTCCGAGTGCATAGGAGATACCTCTGTCATATACTGACAGGGGACGGATCCTCTTCTTGGAATCCACCGTCCTCGCTACACATTCTGACTGCACTGGACAAGGCTTATAATGATCATCTTACAGAATGATCACCTCTCGCCAGATCCAAGATACAGCCGTCCTGTGCACGTGACTGCCATGATTCCTCAAGTCTGAGGATTACTCCCGTACTATCGGAACCGGGGAAAACCAATCATACCGACCAAGCCTCCAAGGCTTCCATATGATGATCCCCGCGAGTCAGTCCAGTCGGCTCGACCCCAGTCGACCAACCCATCAAGACCGTGTAGGCGTCCCACGCCTGTCGCCGATGAAACACGGGACTCATCCAATGAACACGACTCTTGATGCAAGTCTCAATAGGACTCTCGATGCCCTGTCTCGAGGTCCTCGACTTGGAACGTTTCAGACCCATCTCTTAATCAGTTGGTTTCATGACCATCATCCAATGCGTGGCCCAACTGCACGAGTTGTTATCCATGGTCTGTGGGCTTTGTTGCGATATAAGTTAAACACCGGTTTAACAAATGTAAGATGAGCGCAACAAAGAAGGTACCATTGGTGACGAACACTCATCTTATTCATCACATAATAATATTACATTCACATCAAGTTGTCGGATAGGTTACAAATTGCCAAACCTATTGGCTTTCTGGTCACCTATTCCAACATTCTCGATGCCCTGTCTCGAGATTCCTTTGACTTGGAGTATTTCAGATCGATTCGGCGAAACTGATTTCATGAACCTACCTCCAAGCGTAGTTTCAATTTCCCGAAATGTTAATTCAGTCTGTGGGCGTTTGTTGTGACAAGCAGTAAGTACAACAAACTCATGCCTATGAATCGTTACTACATTCATTAACATCATATTACTTGTTCACAGATTGACGAATGGTTCTCAGAACAGCCAATACCATTGACTTTCTGGTCACCTATTCTAACAATTCATACCTTCATGTAATCTAACATGCCATTAAAAGCCATAAAAGCAAGTAGATCATGCGAAGCACATAGATCTATGCCCCTAACATCGAACCGGGCTCTGATACCACTTGAAGGACAAGCGGATCCGCCCGGGAGCCCGAGCGGAAGCGAGAGAGCGAGAAAGGGTACATAAATTTAAATCTATTTTAAATAAACGAATCCCAAGGGGTGTACCCTTGGGTGCTCAACCGGGCGTTCGATGTAGGATGTGTAAATATTGGAAATGTATATTTAAACACATACGGCATAGATAAATATTAAATCAACCAAAGCATAATAAAATCATTACCTTTGATTGTTTAACGTATGCTCCCGGCTACTTGCGTTGTTCCTTCTCCGGAATGCTGAAGAAATCCAAACATATGGATTCTCCAAAGGTGATCCACACCACACCGGAAGAAATGCACGTTCTCCTTGCTAGAAGAAAACGGGTTTAATGAAAAAATCGGTTTAAGAGAAGAACACTATGGATTAGTGTACTCTTAAACCTACTTTGTTCTTCTTCTTGATTCAAAATCAAGTGAAGAACACAAGTAGAAGTGGGGAGGAGAAAACCGAGAGTTAGAGGGAGAGAGGAGATACGAAAATTCCTTCTTCTTTTCCCTAGAAAAAGATGAATATGATTCACTTATGCTTGGTGTTGTATATTCTCATATATATACATAATTAATGGATTATTGAAAACAGGTTTACGAATGAATCGGTTTAAGAGAAGAACACTATGGATAAGTGTACTCTTAAACCTACATTGTTCTTCTTCTTGATTCAAAATCAA
Organism: Sesamum alatum; assembly: GCA_034509735.1. Taxonomy (NCBI): domain Eukaryota; kingdom Viridiplantae; phylum Streptophyta; class Magnoliopsida; order Lamiales; family Pedaliaceae; genus Sesamum; species Sesamum alatum. The sequence goes on from JACGWO010000013.1 coordinate 9,138,067, forward strand.
GTGAAAAACACTAGTAGAGAGGGGGAGTGAAAAAACCGAGAGTTAGAGAGGGAGAGGAGATCCGATTTTCTCTTCTTCTTTTTCCTATAAAAAGATGAATAATGAATCACTTTTGCTTGGTGTTGTATATTCTAATATATATACATAATTACTGTGATTATTGGAATGTGTCTAGGTTCATCCAAGGATGTCTAGATCATTCCAATCAATCACCATCAATTCTTCAATCAAGCCTACCAAAATTTATGGTATGATCAAATCATACCAAAAGGGAACAGCTTGATTGGAGTTGATTTGTCTCTTTTTAAAAAGAGATAAGTCAACATACCACCTAGCAGGAAACATGGCTGATTTTGCTTCCTCCAAGGGAGCATGTTGGCCATATTTAAATAACGGAAGAAGTCCAACTTCTTCCTATTCCATAGGAATTATTTCTCCTCTCAGGTCAAATTTAACGGACCGGGTTTTATCGTAATCCAATTATGACGAACCCAACATTAAATATAATTTATTGTCCATTTAAATTATTCTCATTGATCTTTTAATCCAATTAAAAGATCCAACGGCTCAACGTCTCAACTTTCCATATTTAATCGAAAATCCAATTTACTGATTAAATGAAAGCCCGATACAATATCGGCCCGTCCATCCAATGGACTTTCCCTTAAGTAATTCAATTACTTATTTATCCTTTGAGATTGACTCCAAGTCGATCTCTCAACCTCCTCGGTGATTTGTGTGTGACCCTTTAGGTTCACCCTCAGCTAGACTTGGGCTCGTGTTCCACAAGGGCCCGTTACCTGAAGGACAAGCGGATCCGCCCGGGAGCGCGAGCGGAAACGAGAAAGGCGAGAAATTGCGTAAATTTAAATCAAATTCAAAATACGCGAATCCCAAGGGGTGTACCCTTGGGTGCTCAACCGGGCGTTCGATGTAGGATGTGTAAATATTAAAACATATATTTAAACACATAGGGCATAGATATACAAAAGAAATCAATCAAAGCGTAATAAACCGTTACCTTTGATTGTATAGCGTATGCTCCCGGCTACTAGCGTTGTTCCTTCTCCGGAATGCTCACGAAATCTAAACGTATGGATTCTCCAAAGATGATCCACACCACACCGGAAGAAACACACGTTCTTCTTGCTAGAAAAGAATGGGTTTAGGAAGGAATCGGTTTAAGAGAAGAACACTATGAATTAGTGTTCTCTTAAACTTACTTTGTTCTTCTTCTTGATTCAAAATCAAGTGAAGAACACAAGTGTAAGAGAGGGAGGGAGCACGAAATTTTGAGAGAGAGGAGAGGATTTTTTTTGAGACTTGCGTCAAGAGTCGTGTTCATTGGATGAGTGCCGTGTTTCATCGGCGACAGGCGTGGGACGCCTACACGATCTTGATGGGTTGGTCGACTGGGGTCGAGCCGACTGGACTGACTCGCGGGGATCATCATATGGAAGCCTTAGAGGCTTGGTCGATATGATTGGATTCCCCGGTTCCGATAGTACGGGAGTAATCCTCAGACTTGAGGAATCATGGCAGTCACGTGCACAGGACGGCTGTATCTTGGATCTGGCGAGAGGTGATCATTCTGTAAGATGATCATTATAAGCCTTGTCCAGTGCAGTCAGAATATGTAGCGAGGACGGTGGATTCCAAGAAGAGGATCCGTCCCCGGTCAGTATGTGACAGAGGTATCTCCTATGCACTCGGAGACACGTTCATGCTGTTTGAAGCTGTGGCCACAGTGGTTGGTCGAACAGGGAATGGTTTCCTGTGTCGACACAATGAAGCATACGTGGTCTCGAGTATTAAGCATAGATGCCTAGTCAAGGATGGGAACCGACGCCCAATTCCATACCCTAGACTAAGGCCGGGAGACGGTAGACGGAAGGATCGTACACGTACGGAATCGGCGCCTAAATGTTCACGCCAATTCACCTAGTCTCTAGTGCCATGGACCGTTGCTAGACGGCCACCCATGGTAATGGGCCCTTTTGGGACACGGGCCCAAGTCTAGCTGAGGGTGAACCTAAAGGGTCACACACAAATCACCGAGGAGGTTGAGAGATCGACTTGTAGTCAATCTCGAAGGATAAAATAAGTAATTGGATTACTTAAGGGAAAGTCCATTGGATGGACGGGCCGATATTGTATCGGGCTTTCATTTAATCGGCAAATTGGATTTTCGATTAAATATGGAAAGTTGCGATGTTGAGATGTTGGATCTTTTAATTGGATTAAAAGATCAACGGGAATAATTTAAGTGGACATTAAATTGGATTTAATATTGGGTTCGTCGTAATTGGATTACGATAAAATCCGGTCCGTTAAATTATACCCGAGAGGAGAAATAATTCCTAATTTGGAATAGGAAGAAGTTGGACTTCTTCCCTTAATTAAACATGGCCGACATGCTCCCTTGGAGGAAGCAAAATCAGCCATGTTGCATGCTAGGTGGTATGTTGACTTGTCTCTTTTGGAAAGAGACAAATCAACTCCAATCAAGCTCTTCCCTTTTGGTATGATTTGATCATACCATAAATTTTGGTAGGCTTGATTGAAGAATTGATGGTGATTGATTGGAATGAATCTAGACATCCTTGGATGAACCTAGACACATTCCAATAATCACATTAATTATGTATATATATTAGAATATACAACACCAAATAAGTGATTCATTATTCATCTTTTTCTAGGAAAAAGAGAAGACAAAAATCCCTCTCCTCTCTCTCAAATTTCGTGCTCTCTCCTTCTCTCACACTTGTGTTCTTCACTTGATTTTGAATCAAGAAGAAGAACAAAGTAAGTTTAAAGAACACTAATTTATAGTGTTCTTCTCTTAAACCGATTCCTTCTAAACCCGTTCTTTTCTAGCAAGAAGAACGTGTGTTTCTTTCGGTGTAGTGTGGATCACCTTTGGAGAATCCATACGTTTGGATTTCGTGAGCATTCCGGAGAAGGAACAACACAAGTAGCCGGGAGCATACGCTAAACAATCAAAGGTAACAGTTTATTACTCTTTGATTGATTTCATTTATATATCTATGCCCTATGTGCTTAAATATATGTTTTAATATTTACACATCCTACATCGAACGCCCGGTTGAGCACCCAAGGGTACACCCCTTGGGATTCGCGTATTTTGAATTTGATTTAAATTTACGCACTATTTTCGCGCTTCCTCGCTTCCGCTCGCGCTCCCCGGGCGGATCCGCTTGTCCTTCAAGTGGTATCAGAGCCCGGTTCGATGTAAGGGGCATAGATCTATGTGTTTGGCATGATCTACTTGCTTTTAATGGTTTTATTGGCATGGTTTTATAGATCTATGTGCGCAGTCGGCCGCTGCCAGCGCGCGGCACAGAGCGCGCGCGCACGCTGCCCTGTGCGCGCGGGCGGCCGGCCAGCACATCGGCTGGGCCGTTTTGTGCCGTTTTTCGACTTTTTCCGGAAAATTCGGTTTTCTGTATCTTCTGCACAATATTCTGAAAATATGTTAATTTTGCATTTTTGATTTTGGGATAATTGGATTATTCCTTGAATTAAATTTTCTTAATTAATTTGGGTTTAATACATGCATTTGATACATTGTGTAAAATGTCCATTAAATTTGAAATTTGAATTTTGCATATTATTTATATGTTTATGCTTTGTGATGTTGGACATCACTTGGATATTTGGAATATCCATTGGTTTTATTGCATGATTATTTGGAGTAATTATGTTATATGAGAGTTGATGGAATCAACATGGGATGATCACAAAGCCCTAGACCTTGTGTATGGATGAATGAATGTTTATTTATTTTCTGTTGGGTGGGGCCTGCGTGCCTCTTGCTTTTGGGACTATCATCTCCCGTATTTTCAGCCTCATGATGTTAAGGCTTGTTTTCTTTATTACCAATGTATTACTTTCAATTGTAATGAGGGTAGATAGGATTTGTGAGGCTTTTATATTTTAACAAGCATATGGAGTCGGAGACCCCAAGGAGGAGCATCAAGGCGTGAAACAAGAGCACTACAAGGCCCATTGGAATGACAATGGGTATATTACTATTGTAATAATTTAGGACCATCCTAGACAGACCATAGACTCACTGCGGGCTCAGTGGGTCGCATAGGTTGGGCTTGTGATCATCCTAAACAGTGGTATGCTATGTTTTATGCATGCGGCGTATTTATTTATCGCTTTAAATATTGGATATTTATGCATGCTAAAACACAATAATGTGATGAGGTCTCGGTCATACACAAACTCTCATTTGGTTGGACCAAATTAAATATTAGGCCCAGAACGGACTTGGATCAAAATGGTATTTTGGTCTGTCCGAGCCTTCCATCCACAGCAATGTGGTGAGGAAGCTACCACTACCCAAGTGTGGTCTCACGAGTCGTGGCACACTTGGACTAGGGGAAAACTGCACCATTGTTGTGAACAAAAAGACTGCACTCGCTGTTTCCCTGTCTCACGAGTCGTGGGGGGCGACAGTTTGAGGCATGATTTGGTTGATGGGTCGGACCTAACACTGAGTAACATGGTTCGCTTGGAGCCCTCGGAACCATGCGAATAGGTGAGGCAAAATATCTTGGGAATCTCATTGGATGAGAATGATATTGGATATCTCCCACAAGGTCTTCTTCATGTGAATCATAAAAGCGGGGCATGGGGATTACACTTGTGGATTCCAAGCCCACTAGGAAATGGTTTCCCAAAACTCCGCTTGAGAGTGGCGGACTTTCGTATAAATAGTGAGAGGGTTAAAGACTAAAAGACCAAGTCTTCAACTTGAACAATAATATTACCATCATCTGCTAATTTCTGCTTTACTTTTTTTAATAATGTAGATATGTCTAAGAACCCGTTAACCATGATTCTTGAGACTAACAAATTCAACGGAACGAACTACTCGGACTGGCTGAGAAACCTGAGGATTGTCCTCGGTTTGGAGAACCAAGGCTACGTCTTGGACGAGCCGCCACCGAGCGACTTACCGGAGGGGTCCACGCCTGAAGAACGTTTGACGTTCGAGAAATGGCATGAGGACAACCGGAAAGTACGTAGTATCATACTGGCTTCAATGTCTAACGACATCCAGAAGTAGAATGAGAGGCTGGACAACGTATCCGCCATAATGCTCCGCATGAACGAGGTTTATGCAGTTCCGGATAGGCATATTAGATATGCTGCCACAAAAGCATTCTTTGGCACCAAGCTCGCTGAAGGAGCGTCTGTACAGAGTCATGGGGTCAAGATGCTCTCCCTAGTGGAGAAACTCGAGGACCTTAAAGTTGGGCTTAACAATGACATGTACATTGACATGATCCTCCAGTCGCTTCCTCCATCCTATGACCTGTTTGTTGTAAACTACAACATGAATGGACTTGAGAAGTCTATTCATGAGTTGATCAACATGCTGGTCCAATACGAGGCAATGACCCACAAGTCGGCGCCGGCGGTATTGATAGGAGGGGCTTCGACCTCCAAGGCGAATGGCAAGAGGGCCAGACGCTGGAAGAGGAAGAAGGGCAAAGGGAAGACGGTTGTGGCCCCTACTCACGCTCCGGGCGTCCCTGTTGCTTAATACTCAACACAATCGTAGAAAACATCTTGTGTTTTCACTCCTTATCATGGAATGATATATGACACTTTTTTGTCTATAAATATATTCGTATTGACTTAAATAATAAATATTAAAGCCAGTCTTCGATTATACGACTAGGACACCATCTTGTTCAACATAAAATGCACTAGGACTACATCTAGAACACATTTTTGAGCCATGAACTCAGCTTTGTACCTTTGCGCAACGACAAACTCCTTTAAAAAAGTTTAGACACCAATGCACTTTTATCTTTGCCATATCAAGGACTTGGAGAACCTTCATAATCAATCGTACGTCCGAATACATGCCTAATACTCAACACAATTGTAGGAAACACCTTGTGCTTTATGTCCTTATCATTGACTGATAAATAATTCATTTTGGGCAATAAATATATTCGTATTGACTATAATAATCAATATTAAAGCCACTCTTCGATTATATAACTTGAACTCCATCTTATTCCACATAAAAGTGCACTAGGACTACATCTAAAACACTCTTTCGAGCCAGGACTCAGCTTTGTACCTTTGCGCAACCACAAACTCCTTTAAACAAGTTTAGACACTAATGCACTTTTATCTTTGCCATGTCGAGGACTTAGAGAATCTTCGTAATCAATCGTACGTCCGGATACATGCCTAATACTCAACACAATTGTAGGAAACACCTTGTGCTTTCAGTCCTTATCATTGACTGATAAATAACTCATTTCTGGTAATAACTATATTCGTATTGACTAAAATAATCAATATTAAAGCCACTCTAAGATTATATGACAAGAACTCCATCTTATTCAACATAAAAATGCACTAGGACTACATCTAAAACACTCTTTTCGAGCCAGGACTCAGCTTTGTACCTTTGCGCAACCACAAACTCCTTTAAACAAGTTTAGACACTAATGCACTTTTATCTTTGCCATGTCGAGGACTTAGAGAATCTTCGTAATCAATCGTACGTCCGGATACATGCCTAACACTCAACACAATCGTAGGATACACATTGTGCTTTCAGTCCTTATCATTGACTAATAGATAACTCATTTTGTGTTGAGTATTAGGCATCTATCCGGATGTAGCAATGATGTGGCTCCATGTAAGCAATGATGTGTGCTTGCCATGATGGTTAGGTGGTCCACATATTGTGCTAACATGGTTGGAGGTTGAGCACAAGTTGTGCATTAGTGTGTAGGTGGTTTTGGAAACTACCTACAACTACACAACTACATACATACTCTTCTTACTCTCTCTTGCACACAAGCCACGAAATTTTCTCATTTTTTTCCTCCATTTTTGATTTCTCTTTGAATTGGATTCAAGATGAGCACATGAGAAATACGTATACACTAATCAATAGTGTAATACGTTTTTGTTTCTTCCTTGATCTAGCTTCTACCTAGCAGTAGATCTCGATTTGATTCCATAAGTGTGGTGTGGACAAATTAGAGGGGTTCTAAGTTGAATCCTAAGGTGAACGGAAAAGGAAAGAAAAGAGATTGAAAGCTTGTTGTCGTTCTACATGTAAAACGAAAAGGTAATGTTACTATTTCAATTATTGTACCTTTTTGTTTCCTCCTCTAGCCACATGTTTCAACCATTTTTTCTATATATTTTAATGCTTTTGAATACACCCAACGCCCAGGAATTCAAAGGGAACACCCCTTTGAAATCGTTTTAAATTTCTGTTTATTTTACGCTTCCGCCGTGTTCCCAGGTCGTACCGATTCTTCCATGTGACGTTTGATGAGGAAGAGCCAAAGCTTTAGTCAAGAATGGGTACTGACACCCATTGTCCACACCCTAGACTACATCTGTGAGATGGGAGACGGAAGGACTAACATACTAAAGAGCCTAAATGTTCACGCCATAATATTTACCTAGTCTCTAGTGTCATGGAACGTTGCTAGACGACCATCCATGGTGACAGATGAATTCCCATCATAGGATGATTGGTAATTCGGCCTAGTCTAGTTGAGGGTGAACCTAAAAAGTCACACACAATCCACCGGTAATGGAAGAATTAATTTGAAATTAATTCTGGGAGATAGAAAAATTTAATTAGATTAAATTGGTTCCCTTTTCTTGGATTGTTAATTCTTCACTTAGAATAAATAAAATTAACTAATAAATTGAATTTATTAAATTTAGGAAATGGGCTCAAAATAATTATTTAATTATTTAAAGCCTAAGGGATTATTTTAAATTATATTTAAAACATTCTTTAAAATCCATCTAGCGATGGACGGACGAGATCGAATGGAGAGATCAATGGCGAAGATTAAGTTTGACTTAGTCTTTAGCCTAAGTTGACTAGGATATGACTAGGGCAAAATCCTAGTCAACCTATGCCTCTTTATTCGAGTTTGAAGAGGACTAGGAGAAGTCCCTTTCTATAAATTCTCATAGAGACACACACACACACAAGGTGATGATCTCTAGCATACACACACACACACACATACTCGGCCTCTCTCTCTCTCGTCCACCTCTCCTCTGCACTCTCCAAGAATTCTTCTAGTTCCTTGTCTTTGATACAAGAGAACTATAGGCAAATCGATCGCGTTAATTCATACAGCTAGGTCGATTTGTCCTCCTACGTTCCTGTTGATTTCTTGATAGCACGGGGGATCAATATCCGGTGGATTGGGTGGAAAATTTAGAGGGTTCCTAATTTGAAATCTTTGTGGCAAACCGTGGAACAATGTACATAGCGGTACAAGAAAACTACAACGGTTAGGTCTCACATTTCTTTCGTTGCAACCCTTTGATCACCATGATCTTAGCATGTTTATTTTCTTGTTCATGAGATATACCGAATGCCTGGAAGGTTCAAAGGAACACCCCTTGAACGTGTACTTTATTTCCCGGTTCTGACAGTACGGGTTTGGTCCCCAGACTTGATGCTATGGCCACCATGATCTTAGCATGTTTATTTTTTATTCATGAGATACACTGAATGCCTGGGAGGTTCAAAGGAACAACTCTTGAACGTGTACTTTATTTCCCGGTTCCGACAGTACGGGTTTGGTCCCCGGACTTGAGGGGCTATTGTGGTCACATACACACCGTGCCTGTAATCTTCGATTTGGCAAGAGGCTACCAAGTCGAGAGACTCGGTTGTCATAAGCCCTATCTAGTGCAGTCAATGTGTGTAGTGTGAACAATAGGTCCTAATAAAGAATCCATCTCCTGTCAAAAGGATTGACAGTAATGTCTCACTTGCATTCTGAGACTCGTCCTCCAGTAAATCAGTGGCCACAGTAACTGAACAGTGGGATTAGATCCCTGTGACGTTTGGTATGAACGAGCCAAAGCTTTAGTGAAGAATGGGTACCGACACCTATTGTCTACACCCTGGACTATACCTATGAAATGGAAGACGGAAGGACAAACGTAATAAAGAGTCTAAATGTTCACGCCATAACATTTACCTAGTCTCTAGTGTCATGGACCGTTGCTAGACGGCCACCCATGGTGATGGACGAAAATTCCCATCAGAGGATGATTAGAAATTTTGCCAAGTCTAGCTGAGGGTGAATCTAAAGAGTGTCACTCAATCTACCGGAAACGGAGGAATTAATTTGAAATTAAATCTAGGAGATAGAACAATTTAAATAGATTAATTTGGTTCACTTTTCTTGGATTCTTAATTCTTTAATTGAATTAAATAGAATTAACTAATAAATTGAATTTATTAAATTGAGGAAATAGGCTCAAAATAATTATTTAATTATTTAAAGCATTATGATTATTTTAAATTAGATTTAAAATATTCCACAAAAATCCATCTAACCGATGGACCAACGAGATCGAATGGAGAGATCAATGGCCAAGATTAAGTTCGACTTTGTTTTTAACCTAGGTTGACTAGGATTTGACTAGGTCAAAATCCTAGTCAACCTATGCCTCTTTATGAGAATTTGAAGAGGACTAGGAGAAGTCCCTTCCTATAAATTCTCATAGAGACACACACCACCCACTATGCCACTCTCCTCTCTCTTATCCACCTCTCCTCTCCACTCTCCAAGAATTTTTCTAGTTCCTTGTCTTTGATATAAGAGAACTATAGGCAAATCGATCACGTTAATTCATACTGCTAGGTCGATTTGTCCTCCTATATACTTTCCTCTTGATTTCTTGCTAGCACGGGGGATCAAGATCCGGAGGATTGGGTGGACAATTTAGAGGGTTCCTAATATGGAATCTTGGTGGCAAAACGTGGAACAACGTACGTAGCGGTACGAAGAAAACGACAACGAGTAGGTTTCACGTTTCTTTTCATTGCAACCCTATGTGAAGGAAAGCGGATCGGCCCGGGAACGCGGCGGAAGCGCGATGGAGATAAAATGTGTGCGGAATAAAAGGAATTTAAATCACGTTCAAGGGGTGTACCCTTGAATGTTCCCAGGCTATCGGTGTATAAATGCAAAATATATCATATAAAATAAACAAGCGTTCGTGGCTATGGAATAAAGAAGAAACAGAGAGCATAAATATAAATCGGAATACCTTTCTCAATTTTGTATTTCGATCGGCTACACGCATTGATTCCTCCGATGTTCATCCACGCGAGGTCCCAACGTAGAGACCTTCTAACGTAGTCTACACTACACTGGGAGAGATCTCGTTTTTCTTACTAGAGAAAAACGGATCTAGAGGATGAAGTCAAAGAAGGGGATTACACTATCTAATTAGTGTTCCTTCTTGATCTTACTTTGTTCTTCAATTGATCCTAGATCAATGAAGCAACAAATAGAATTTGGAGAGAGTAGAGAGAGAGTGTGTGTATAGAGAGTGTTCATCTTTTTCCTAGAAAAAGATGAATAATAAAATTCATCTCTTTGATGATAGTATATACACATATATATACTTTATTAATATGATTATTGGAATGTGTCTAGGTTCATCCAAGGATGTCTAAATACATTTCAATCAATCCCCATTAATCATCAATCAAGCCTATAATTTCATAAGATATGATTTAATCATACCAAGTGAAAAAGGCTTGATTAGAATTGATTTGTCTCTTTCCAAAAGAGACAAGTCAACTCGTCATCAAAGGCCTTTATGGCCAATTTTAGTACTTCCAAAAGAAGTAATTTTCGGCCATTCCATTTTAGAAGAAGTCTAACTTGTTCTAGTTCCAAAAGTGGAATTAACACCTCTCTTTGGCCAAGATTTAATGGATCGAATTTATTCTAATCCAATAACAATAAGCCCAAAAAATTAATCCTATTTACTTCATGGTCCAATGAAATAATTCCCGTAGATCTTTTAATCCAATTAAAAGATCCAAGCTTCAATTCTCTACTTAATCAATAAATCCTATTTACCGATAAAACGAGGGCCCGATACAATATCGGCCCGTCCATCCAATGGACAATCCCGTAAGTAATCCAATTACTTATCACCCTCTCAAATTGACTCCAAGTCAATTCCTTCACCTCCTCGGTGATTTGTGTGTGACCCTTTAGGTTCAGCCTCAGCTAGACTTGGGCTCGTGTCCAACAGGAGCCCGTCACCATGGGTGGCCGTCTGGCAACGGTCCATGGCACTAGATGTTAGAATAGGTGACCATGTAAGCCAATTTTGGCAGGAATATGTAACCTATGTCTAGACAATTTCAGGTGTTTGATAAATCATTAATGAATAAAGAAGTGAATTTCATTTGGCATCACTTTGTTTGTGTTCACTTATATTTGTTTTCCATATCTGTTCACTACGCAAACAAAGCCCACGGACTGAGAATCAATTTCGGGGACTGGGACTACGCTTGGAGGTAGGTCCATCGAATCAGTCTTCCCGAATCAGTCTGGAAATCTCCAAGTCAAGGAATCCCGAAAATGGGTACCGGGATTCCATTTGAGACTTGCACTAAGCACCTGCTGTCGTGTTTCATCGACGGGTGACGAGGGTCGTCTAAGCAGTGTTAGTGGGTCAGCATGCTAGGACGCAGCTGACTGAGGTGACTCGCGGGAACCGTCTTATGGAGGACCTTGAGTATGGTCAGCAAGGTATGACGTGTATTCCCGGTTCCAACGGTACAGGTCAAGTCCTCTGACTTGAGGAATTGCTGAGTTTACCTGTACATCAGGGCTGTATCTTAGATATGGTGAGAGATTGCCAGAATTCTCTTTGGTAGTCATAAGCCATGTCTAGTGCAGTTTTGGTGTGCAAAGTGACAGTAGTTTCCAAGAAAGGATCTGTCTCCTGTCAATAGGTTTTGGCAGTTGAGTCTCATGTATACTCTAGGTCTTGTCCCTAAAACTGTGGCCACAGTGACTGAACAGAAGGGAAGGATTCCCTTGCGGCGTTTAGTGAGGACAGACCGACATTTAGGTCCAAAATGGGTACCTGCACTTTCCGTGCCCTAGACTCTAAGTGATGAGACCGAAGACAGAAGGACAAGTGTACTGTTAGAGCCTAAATGTTCATCCCTGAATATTTCACCTAGTCTCTAGTGCCATGGACCGTTGCTAGATGGCCACCCATGGTAACGGAAGGATTCTAGGAATCCGACCAAGTCTAGCTGAAAGGTGAACCTAAAGAGTCACACACTATCCACACACATTTAGATATTTAATTAGGAATTAAATATTGGAGTGAAGGAATGATTAAATTGGATTTAATCGGGTCCTTTATTTTTCTTGGAGAAATAATTCCTTCTATTAGATATAAGGAATTAAATTGATAAATTAGATTTATCAAAGGGATTTATTTAATGGGCTTAAATAATATTTATATTTATTTTAGCCTCTTGGAAATATTTAAATAGGTTTTAAATATTCCATTAAATTAAATTAAATCAACGGTTGAGATCAATGGGAGAGATGGATGGCTAGGATTGTTTTGACTAGGTCAAAACACTACTTTGACTAGGACTTTGACTAGGTCAAAATCCTAGTCAAAATAGAGTTCTTGAAAGAGGAGTTTAAAGAGGATTAGACTCCTCTTCTATATAAACCCCTAGCATCCTACAAGTTGAAGGATGATGAAACTCCAACACACACACTACAACACACACACACGGATTCTCTCTCCCTCTCTCTCATCCGATTCTCTCTCCCTCTCCAAGAAATATTTTCTTGGTTCTTTTTGTTCTTGGAACATTAAGAACTTGATGAATCAATACCATTAATCAATAATGTGTTATTGATTCATCCACTCCAAAAACATAAACTTGTTCGTTGCTAGCACGACGTGCAAGATACGTGGGTGGATCGTGTGTCACGATTTAGAGGGTCTCAAAGACGAGATCTTGGTGCAAAACGGGGAACAACGCGTGTAGCCGTTGAAGACGAAAACGACAACGGGTAGGTCTCGTTTATGATTTTCGTCCCTTTTAATTTTCTACCCTATGGCCTCCATGATTCTTTTGTGTTTTATTATTCATGAGATACACCGAACACCTGGGAATTTCAAAGGCACACCCTTTGAAACGTGTTCTTTAATTTAAAGCATGTTTAAATTCCGCATTTATTTTTAATTATACCGCGCTTCCGCATTCGCGCTTTTCCCGGGACGATCCACAATTCCTTTCAGTGGTATCAGAGCCCGGTTCGGTGTATAGGCCTAGGGTTTATCTGCGTTTTAAGCATGAAACGTGTTTTGAGCATGTTTTAATTGAATCTTGATTTTCTTGATTATTAAAGCATGTCGTTTTATTGCTTTTAATTCGTGTGAAATTCTTAATATTGGTATTTTTCTGTTTTTCTTGGGAAACGGGGGGAAAATTGAACTGAAAACGAGAAACGCCACAGCCGGCCAGCCGGGAAGGCTGGCCGCGCGCAGCCGAGCGCTGCCGGCAAGGGCAGACGCGCGCAGGCAAGGGTAGCCTGCGCGCGCCCGCCCAGCCGGTCGCGCAGGGGCAGCGCGTAGCCAGGATGGCTGCACGCGGCGCGCGCGCAAGGGGGCGCCTCCAGGCGCGCGCGCGGGCAGACGAGGGTGTCTGCGCGCGCGCGCGCGCAAGGCTGTCGGGCGGAGAGCCCGCGCGCGGACGGCACCAGGCGCGCTGCCAGGCGCGCGCGCACGCAGACGGAGGCGTCTGCGCGCGCGCGCCCGGCGGGCGTGCCCAGTGCGCGTCTGCGCGCGCGCACTGCACACAGCGCAGGCACGCGGCTGGCGACCAGCAGGCCGGTGCGCGCGAGGCAGAGGAGCCTGCGCGCGCGACGGCCTGCCGGAACACCAGGCCGCGCAGCGCGCTGCCGGCCAGGCGTGCGCGCATGCAGGCAAGGGGCCTGCGCGCGCGCAAGGGCGGCAGGCTGGGCCTGCTGCCCTGCACGCACAGCCGGCCGGCTGCTGCCGGTGGTGGCGGCCGGCGGCTGCTGCAGCTAGGGTTTTTGAAACCCTAGTATTATTTTATTTTTTATTTTTTATTTTATTTACTTTTCAGTTTTAATTTTGAATTAATTCTGAAAATTCGTTTTTGGGTTCAATTTTGCCTAAATTCCTAAAGACATTATTTTAGGAGTAAAATAAATTGGATTTGGAATCCCCGGGTTATTTTACTTAAAATAATGAGGAAAGGTTTTCCTAAAACGAGAAAAATATTATTACCAATATTTGTGTTTTATTTTTCAGACGTTGCGCACATGATCATTCATTTCTGTTTTGGATTATTATGATTGGAAATCATGAATTATTGGTATCTTGTAATTATGTGATTGGATCATGTGATTATGTGTGTTGGATGGAAATGGATGATCACGAGCCCTAGACCGGATGTATGGTTTAATTTTCTATTGGGCCTGTGTGCCTCTTTAACTGCTTTCTCCTTCTCTCTTTCTAGTTGCCTTGGAATAATAAGGCATTCTACCTCCCTCCTTATGTACTCCCCCGGGTTTTCGCTGGGGTTTCTATTTTTTATAATGTAATCAGAGTAGACTAGGAGTGAGGTTTCCATTTTTGTAATTGGTGGAGTAGAAGGAAGGACCACATGGAGAGCCCAGACCGGAGGTCCCTTGGCGTTTTCCATGAAGTGAAGAAAGAGAAAAAGAGACCAAGGCCCATCAGCGTGATGATTGGGTTACTATTATTGTAATAGTGTAGGACCAACCCTAGATTGACCATGGATCCACTGCGGGCTCAGTGGGTCGCATAGGATTTGGGCTCGTGATCATCCAACAGGGGCGTGCTAGGCTTTAATTTTGCATGTGGTTATTATGATGGATGAATGGCTTTTATTTATCATATAACTGCTATGGATGGATTTTATTTATGCATTATGGATGAATGTATGCATATATATTATGAGATCTCGGTCATTCACTACTCTCACATTGGTTGGACCAATGTTGAAATATTAGACCCTAGATAAAGTGGACATGAACTCTAGGAGTTTGTCCATGCCTTCCAATCCATGGCACAGTGAGGAAGCTATTTTAGGTCAATAGCGTGGTCTCACGAGTCGTGGCACGTTATTGTACTTAAAAGAAGCTGCACTATGTCATGAACGAAAAATGGGCTGTTGTTACCTGTCTCACGAGTCGTGGGGGTACCAGTGGGTCTGTGGCTCGGTCGATTGGGTCGGGTCTAACGCCCAATTAGCATGATTCGCTTGGAGTCCTCGGGATCATGCAAAAGGGTGAGGCAATAATCTTGGGAATCTCGTGGAACGAGAATGGTATGGAATACCTCCCACAGGATCTTTTCCATGCGAATCGTAAAAGCGGGGTATGGGAAAAATCGCTGTGGATCCCAAGCCCACTAGGAAAGGATTTCCCGAAAATCACGTTTGAGAGTACCGTGTTTTCGTATAAATAGTGGGAGGATTAAATGACTAAAGACCAAGCATTTAATTATTTCATCAAACCACCGTCTTTATTTTCTGCTGATCGCGCGTTGTTTTCTAAATGTAGATTTAAAATGTCTAAGAACCCACTATCAACCATTCTTGAGACAAACAAATTCAATGGAACAAATTACAACGACTGGTTGCGCAATCTCAGGATAGTCCTAGATTACGAGAACCAAGGCTACGTCATGGACGAGCCTCTCCCTAGGACCTTACCGGAAGGATCCACGCCAGAAGAACGTGAGACGTTCGAGACTTGGCATAAGGATAACCGGAAGGTCCGTAGCGTCATACTTGCTTCGATGACCAATGAGACTCAGAAGCAATATGAAAGGCTAGACGATGTCCCTTCCATTATGGCTCGCCTTAAGGATTGCTATGCAGTCCCGGACCGGCATACTAGGTATGTCGCGACCAAGGCGTTCTTTGGAACTAAAATGACAGAAGGATCCTCTGTACAAGAGCATGGGTTAAAATGCTTACCTTAGTGGAAAAGCTCGAGGACCTAAAGGCAGGTCTCGATAACAAAACGTACATAGATGTGATCCTTCAGTCACTTCCACCCTCCTTCGACCAATTTATTGTCAACTATAACATGAATACACTTGAGAAGGGCATTCATGAGTTGATCAATATGTTGGTGCAATATGAGGCAACGACTAAGAAGTCCACGCCTTCAGTATTGTTTGGAGGTGCTTCAACTTCCAAGACGAAAGGCAAGGGTGCCGGACGTTGGAAAAAGAAGAAGTGGAAGGGAAAAGCCGTCATAGCAGCTACGAACACTAAGAGTGTTCCCATTGCCAAAGAGGGGAAAGGCAAAGGAAAGGGAAAGGTTGTCTCCAAGCAACAGTCAAAGGCATATGACATATGTATCAACTGCCGTGAGAAAGGGCATTGGAAGAGAGAGTGCCCCAAACTCTTCTCAAACCAAGGTATATATGTGATTGAGGTTAATATGGTCACTAATTCTGCCTCTTGGGTATTGGATACCGGCTGTGGAGCTCACATTTGCAATAATTTGCAGGTGCTGAAAAGAAGCAGAAAACTAAGTAGCGGGGACATGATCCTGAAGCTTGGAAATGGCAAGGCCATCTCGGCAGAAGCAGTAGGATCCGCCACTTTAGTGATTAGTGATACCATTAGCATAGAATTAGAGCAGGTTTATTTTGTACCTAGTATGATTAAGAACATCATTTCCATTCCATTGTTGGACAATAGTGGTTATGAGTTCAGAATCAATAAAAATTGCTTTTATTTGATGAGGTGTGGAATTGCTCATCTACTTGGTACATTGCACAACGGGCTCTATATCTTGCAACAAACGAATTTCGTTCTTAACGCTCAACACAAACGGAAATTAGATAATAACGGGAACGCACGTCTGTGGCACGCTAGGCTAGGTCACATATCCCAAGATAGGATGAAAAGGTTGGTAGACTCAAAGAACCTAGAGGTTGGGGACTTGAGCGATCTACCAACTTGTGAATCTTGTCTAAAAAGGGAAAATGACCAAGAAGCCCTTTGTAGGTCAAAGCAGGCTTGCCACGGGTCTGTTGGACTTGGTCCATACAGACGTATGTGGACCACTAAGGACGCAGGCTCGAGGTGGGTTCTCCTACTTCATAACCTTCACCGATGATCATTCACGGTACGGTTATGTTTACCTAATGAGGTACAAGTCTGAAGCTCTTGAGAGGTTTAAAGAATTCAGACTTGAAGTGGAGAACCAGACCAACTGCAAAATTAAAGTCCTACGGTCAGACCGAGGCGGTGAATACCTTAGTGCCGAATTCCTGGATTATCTAAAAGAAAATGGTATAATATCGGAATGGACACCTCCCGGAACACCACAGTTAAATGGCGTCTCTGAAAGGAGGAACCGAACCCTGTTGGACATGGTTCGGTCCATGATGAGTTTTACCAAATTGCCCTTATCGTTTTGGGGTTATGCATTAGAAACGGCAGCCAAGTTGTTAAATTTGGCGCCTACCAGTGCATTGACCCAAACGCCATATGAGATATGGCACGACAAGCCTGCGTCCTACAACTACTTGAAAGTATGGGGTAGCCCCGCATACGTCAAGAGGTTAGTGGGAGATAAGCTAGAATCCAGGTCTAGCCTATGCAGGTTCATTGGATACCCTAGAGAAACTGCGGGTTATTACTTTTATGACCCTTTGGAACAAAAGGTATTTGTTTCAAGGAATGCAGTATTCTTGGAGCAAGGCTTCCCGGAGGATATCCAACCTGATGAGCTGATCCTTGAGGAATCAAGTGATGGAACTCAGCCATCAGAAATAGCCGCGGAAACCTCACCAAGAGGATTCAGGATTAACGCACGGAGGGCTGACCAACCTAGAGAAGTCCAACATGCTAGGCATGTAGGACAACCTCAAGAAAGGCCAGTCCCGGCCCCTGAACCGCCGGCTCCGATACAGTCAGCGCCCACAGTCACCACTGACGTTCCCGTCCTCCGTAGGTCCACTGGAGAATCCAGACCTCCAGTGAGATATGGGTTTCTAGGTGCGACCGATCTTTTGGATAACGATCCTAAGACGTACGGAAAAGCGATGTCTGACATCGACTCCGGGAAATGGCTTGAGGCCATGAAGACCGAAATGGACTCCATGAGCGAGAACCAAGTTTGGAGACTTGTAGATCCACCGAAAGGTGTTAAGCCAGTGGGCTGTAAGTGGGTCTACAAGCGCAAACTCGGCTTTGATGGAGAAGTCACAACCTTTAAGGCTAGGCTTGTAGCTAAGGGATACACTCAACGACCCGGGGTCGATTTTGAGGATACCTACTCGCCAGTAGCCATGGCTAAGTCCATTCGGATCCTGCTTGCCATAGCAGCATGGTATGACTATGAAATATGGCAGATGGACGTGAAAACGGCCTTCCTCAACGGTTTCGTTGAAGAAGAGATCTATATGGATCAGCCGGAGGATTTCACGGTCACTGGAGAAGAACAGAAGGTCTGTCGTCTCCAGAAGTCCATCTATGGCCTCAAACAATCATCCCGAAGTTGGAACATTCGATTTGATGAAGTAATACGGGGATATGACTTCATCAAAAACGAATCCGACCCTTGTGTATACAAGAAGGTCAGTGGGAGCTCTATAGTGTTCCTAGTGCTTTACGTGGATGACATTCTGCTCATTGGTAATGACGTCAGAATGTTAGGAAACACAAAAGCATGGTTGTCAACCAAGTTTTCCATGAAGGACATGGGTGAAGCCTCCTACATCCTAGGCATCCAGATTGTCAGGGACAGATCTAAAAGGATGTTAGGGCTCACCCAAAACTCGTATATGGAGAAAGTCCTAAAGAGATATCGAATGGACAACTCCAAACGAGGATTCCTTCCAATGAGGCATGGGATTAAGTTGTCCAAGAAGCAGTCCCCGCAGACTGATGAGGAACTTGAAAAGATGAAAGTCATCCCCTATGCTTCTGCCGTAGGTAGCATCCAATATGCGGTCCATTGCACCAGGCCTAACATTGCATACGCTTTGAGCGTGACAAGCAGATATCAGTCCTGTGCAGGAGAGGCACATTGGAATGCCGTTAAGGGCATCCTTAAGTGCCTTAGGAGGACTAAGGAAATGTTCTTGGTCTATGGCAATGGAGAACTAATTCTGGAAGGCTTTAGCGACGCTAGCTTCCAGTCTGATGACGATGATGCCAAGTCTCAATCGGGGTATGTATTCAAACTCAACGGAGGAGTAGTGGCTTGGAAAAAGTTCCAAGCAAGCAACCACTGCTGACTCCACCACTGAGGCTGAATACATAGCAGCTTCAGAAGCTGCTAAGGAAGCGGTTTGGATGAGAAACTACATCCAAGAGTTGGGTGTGGTGCCTAGCATCGCCGAGCCTGTTGTCATCTTCTGTGAAAACAACGGTGCAATAGCGCAAGCAAAGGAACCGAGATCTCATCACCGTTCCAAACACATTCTTAGACGCTACCATCTTCTTAGAGAAATGGTAGGAAGAGGTGACGTTCGGATGGACCGAGTCAACTCAGCAGACAACACAGCAGACCCGCTGACAAAGCCTATGTCGCAGAGTGCTCATACGCAACATCTTGAGAAGATGGGGATTAGGCATATGGGTGATTGGCTTTAAAGGTCAAGTGGGAGATTGTTAGAATAGGTGACCATGTAAGCCAATTTTGGCAGGAATATGTAACCTATGTCTAGACAATTTCAGGTGTTTGATAAATCATTAATGAATAAAGAAGTGAATTTCATTTGGCATCACTTTGTTTGTGTTCACTTATATTTGTTTTCCATATCTGTTCACTACGCAAACAAAGCCCACGGACTGAGAATCAATTTCGGGGACTGGGACTACGCTTGGAGGTAGGTCCATGGAATCAGTCTTCCCGAATCAGTCCGGAAATCTCCAAGTCAAGGAATCCCGAAAAATGGGTACCGGGATTCCATTTGAGACTTGCACTAAGCACCTGCTGTCGTGTTTCATCGACGGGTGACGAGGGTCGTCTAAGCAGTGTTAGTGGGTCAGCATGCTAGGACGCAGCTGACTGAGGTGACTCGCGGGAACCGTCTTACGGAGGACCTTGAGTATGGTCAGCAAGGTATGACGTGTATTCCCGGTTCCAACGGTACAGGTCAAGTCCTCTGACTTGAGGAATTGCTGAGTTTACCTGTACATCAGGGCTGTATCTTAGATATGGTGAGAGATTGCCAGAATTCTCTTTGGTAGTCATAAGCCATGTCTAGTGCAGTTTTGGTGTGCAAAGTGACAGTAGTTTCCAAGAAAGGATCTGTCTCCTGTCAATAGGTTTGGCAGTTGAGTCTCATGTATACTCTAGGTCTTGTCCCTAAAACTGTGGCCACAGTGACTGAACAGAAGGGAAGGATTCCCTTGCGGCGTTTAGTGAGGACAGACCGACACTTAGGTCCAAAATGGGTACCTGCACTTTCCGTGCCCTAGACTCTAAGTGATGAGACCGAAGACAGAAGGACAAGTGTACTGTTAGAGCCTAAATGTTCATCCCTGAATATTTCACCTAGTCTCTAGTGCCATGGACCGTTGCTAGATGGCCACCCATGGTAACGGAAGGATTCTAGGAATCCGACCAAGTCTAGCTGAAAGGTGAACCTAAAAGAGTCACACACTATCCACACACATTTAGATATTTAATTAGGAATTAAATATTGGAGTGAAGGAATGATTAAATTGGATTTAATCGGGTCCTTTATTTTTCTTGGAGAAATAATTCCTTCTATTAGATATAAGGAATTAAATTGATAAATTAGATTTATCAAAGGGATTTATTTAATGGGCTTAAATAATATTTATATTTATTTTAGCCTCTTGGAAATATTTAAATAGGTTTTAAATATTCCATTAAATTAAATTAAATCAACGGTTGAGATCAATGGGAGAGATGGATGGCTTAGGATAGTTTTGACTAAATCAAAACACTACTTTGACTAGGACTTTGACTAGGTCAAAATCCTAGTCAAAATAGAGTTCTTGAAAGAGGAGTTTAAAGAGGGTTAGACTCCTCTTCTATATAAACCCCTAGCATCCTACAAGTTGAAGGATGATGAATCTCCAACACACACACAACACACACACAACTCGGCTCTCTCTCCCTCTATCTCGTCCGCCCTCTCTCTCTCTCACACACTCCAAGAAAATCATTCCACTAGTTCTCTTGTTCTTGGAACATTAGAACTTGATGAATCAATACCGTTAATTCATAACGTGTTGTTGATTCATCCACTCCAAAATAAAACTTGTTCGTTGCTAGCACGACGTGCAAGATACGTGGGTGGATCGTGTGTCACGATTTGGAGGGTCTCAAGAACGAGATCTTGGTGCAAAACGGGGAACAACGCGTGTAGCCGTTGAAGACGAAAACGACAACGGGTAGGTCTCGTTTATGATTTTCGTCCTCTTTTATTTTCTACCCTATGGCCTCCATTATTCTTTTATGTTTTATTATTCATGAGATACACCGAGCACCCGGGAATTTCAAAGGCACACCCTTTGAAACGTGTTTCTTTAATTTAAAGCATGTCTAAATTCCGCATTTATTATTTTTAATTATACCGCGCTTCCGCATTCGCGCTTTTCCCGGGACGATCCACAATTCCTTTCAATATGACATATGTATCAACTGCCGTGAGAAAGGGCATTGGAAGAGAGAGTGCCCCAAACTCTTCTCAAACCAAGGTATATATGTGATTGAGGTTAATATGGTCACTAATTCTGCCTCTTGGGTATTGGATACCGGCTGTGGAGCTCACATTTGCAATGATTTGCAGGTGCTGAAAAGAAGCAGAAAACTAAGTAGCGGGGACATGATCCTGAAGCTTGAAAATGGCAAGGCCATCTCGGCAGAAGCAATAGGATCCGCCACTTTAGTGATTAGTGATACCATTAGCATAGAATTAGAGCAGGTTTATTTTGTACCTAGTATGATTAAGAACATCATTTCCATTCCATTATTGGACAATAGTGGTTATGAGTTCAGAATCAATAAAAAATTGCTTTTATTTGATGAGGTGTGGAATTGCTCATCTACTTGGTACATTGCAAGACGGGCTCTATATCTTGCAACAAACGAATTTTGTTCTTAACGCTCAACACAAACGGAAATTAGATAATAACGGGAACGCACGTCTGTGGCACGCTAGGCTAGGTCACATATCCCAAGATAGGATGAAAAGGTTGGTAGACTCAAAGAACCTAGAGGTTGGGGACTTGAGCGATCTACCAACTTGTGAATCTTGTCTAAAAGGGAAAATGACCAAGAAGCCCTTTGTAGGTCAAAGCAGGCTTGCCACGGGTCTGTTGGACTTGGTCCATACAGACGTATGTGGACCACTAAGGACGCAGGCTCGAGGTGGGTTCTCCTACTTCATAACCTTCACCGATGATCATTCACGGTACGGTTATGTTTACCTAATGAGGTACAAGTCTGAAGCTCTTGAGAGGTTTAAAGAATTCAGACTTGAAGTGGAGAACCAGACCAACTGCAAAATTAAAGTCCTACGGTCAGACCGAGGCGGTGAATACCTTAGTGCCGAATTCCTGGATTATCTAAAAGAAAATGGTATAATATCGGAATGGACACCTCCCGGAACACCACAGTTAAATGGCGTCTCTGAAAGGAGAACCGAACCTGTTGGACATGGTTCGGTCCATGATGAGTTTACCAAATTGCCCTTATCGTTTTGGGGTTATGCATTAGAAACGGCAGCCAAGTTGTTAAATTTGGCGCCTACCAGTGCATTGACCCAAACGCCATATGAGATATGGCACGGCAAGCCTGCGTCCTACAACTACTTGAAAGTATGGGGTAGCCCTGCATACGTCAAGAGGTTAGTGGGAGATAAGCTAGAATCCAGGTCTAGCCTATGCAGGTTCGTTGGATACCCTAGAGAAACTGCGGGTTATTACTTTTGTGACCCTTTGGAACAAAAGGTATTTGTTTCAAGGAATGCAGTATTCTTGGAGCAAGGCTTCCCGGAGGATATCCAACCTGATGAGCTGATCCTTGCGGAATCAAGTGATGGAACTCAGCCATCAGAAATAGCTGCGGAAACCTCACCAAGAGGATTCAGGATTAACGCACGGAAGGCTGACCAACCTAGAGAAGTCCAACATGCTAGGCATGAAGGACAACCTCAAGAAAGGCCAGTCCCGGCCCCTGAACCGCCGGCTCCGATACAGTCAGCGCCCACAGTCACCACTGACGTTCCCGTCCTCCGTAGGTCCACTAGAGAATCCAGACCTCCAGTGAGATATGGGTTTCTAGGTGCGACCGATCTTCTGGATAACGATCCTAAGACATACGGGAAAACGATGTCTGGCATCGACTCCGGGAAATGGCTTGAGGCCATGAAAACCGAAATGGACTCCATGAGCGAGAACCAAGTTTGGAGACTTGTAGATCCACCGAAAGGTGTTAAGCCAGTAGGCTGTAAGTGGGTCTACAAGCGCAAACTCGGCGTTGATGGAGAAGTCACAACCTTTAAGGCTAGGCTTGTAGCTAAGGGATACACTCAACGACCCGGGGTCGATTTTGAGGATACCTACTCGCCAGTAGCCATGGCTAAGTCCATTCGGATCCTGCTTGCCATAGCAGCATGGTATGACTATGAAATATGGCAGATGGACGTGAAAACGGCCTTCCTCAACGGTTTCGTTGAAGAACAGATCTATATGGATCAGCCGGAGGGTTTCACGGTCACTGGAGAAGAACAGAAGGTCTGTCGTCTCCAGAAGTCCATCTATGGCCTCAAACAATCATCCCGAAGTTGGAACATTCGATTTGATGAAGTAATACGGGGATATGACTTCATCAAAAACGAATCCGACCCTTGTGTATACAAGAAGGTCAGTGGGAGCTCTATAGTGTTCCTAGTGCTTTACGTGGATGACATTCTGCTCATTGGTAATGACGTCAGAATGTTAGGAAACACAAAAGCATGGTTGTCAACCAAGTTTTCCATGAAGGACTTGGGTGAAGCCTCCTACATCCTAGGCATCCAGATTGTCAGGGACAGATCTAAAAGGATGTTAGGGCTCACCCAAAACTCGTATATGGAGAAAGTCCTAAAGAGATATCGAATGGACAACTCCAAACGAGGATTCCTTCCAATGAGGCATGGGATTAAGTTGTCCAAGAAGCAGTCCCCGCAGACTGATGAGGAACTTGAAAAGATGAAAGTCATCCCCTATGCTTCTGCCGTAGGTAGCATCCAATATGCGGTCCATTGCACCAGGCCTAACATTGCATACGCTTTGAGCGTGACAAGCAGATATCATTCCTGTGCAGGAGAGGCACATTGGAATGCCGTTAAGGGCATCCTTAAGTACCTTAGGAGGACTAAGGAAATGTTCTTGGTCTATGGCAATGGAGAACTAATTCTGGAAGGCTTTAGCGACGCTAGCTTCCAGTCTGATGACGATGATGCCAAGTCTCAATCGGGGTATGTATTCAAACTCAACGGAGGAGTAGTGGCTTGGAAAAGTTCCAAGCAAGCAACCACTGCTGACATCCACCACTGAGGCTGAATACATAGCAGCTTCAGAAGCTGCTAAGGAAGCGGTTTGGATGAGAAACTACATCCAAGAGTTGGGTGTGGTGCCTAGCATCGCCGAGCCTGTTGTCATCTTCTGTGAAAACAACGGTGCAATAGCGCAAGCAAAGGAACCGAGATCTCATCACCGTTCCAAACACATTCTTAGACGCTACCATCTTCTTAGAGAAATGGTAGGAAGAGGTGACGTTCGGATGGACCGAGTCAACTCAGCAGACAACACAGCAGACCCGCTGACAAAGCCTATGTCGCAGAGTGCTCATACGCAACATCTTTGAGAAGATGGGGATTAGGCATATGGGTGATTGGCTTTAAAGGTCCAGTGGGAGATTGTTAGAATAGGTGACCATGTAAGCCAATTTTGGCAGGAATATGTAACCTATGTCTAGACAATTTCAGGTGTTTGATAAATCATTAATGAATAAAGAAGTGAATTTCATTTGGCATCACTTTGTTTGTGTTTCACTTATATTTGTTTTCCATATCTGTTCACTACGCAAACAAAGCCCACGGACTGAGAATCAATTTCGGGGACTGGGACTACGCTTGGAGGTAGGTCCATGGAATCAGTCTTCCCGAATCAGTCCGGAAATCTCCAAGTCAAGGAATCCCGAAAATGGGTACCGGGATTCCATTTGAGACTTGCACTAAGCACCTGCTGTCGTGTTTCATCGACGGGTGACGAGGGTCGTCTAAGCAGTGTTAGTGGGTTAGCATGCTAGGGACGCAGCTGACTGAGGTGACTCGCGGGAACCGTCTTACGGAGGACCTTGAGTATGGTCAGCAAGGTATGACGTGTATTCCTGGTTCCAACGGTACAGGTCAAGTCCTTTGACTTGAGGAATTGCTGAGTTTTACCTGTACATCAGGGCTGTATCTTAGATATGGTGAGAGATTGCCAGAATTCTCTTTGGTAGTCATAAGCCATGTCTAGTGCAGTTCTGGTGTGCAAAGTGACAGTAGTTTCCAAGAAAGGATCTGTCTCCTGTCAATAGGTTTTGGCAGTTGAGTCTCATGTATACTCTAGGTCTTGTCCTTAAAACTGTGGCCACAGTGACTGAACAGAAGGGAAGGATTCCCTTGCGGCGTTTAGTGAGGACAGACCGACACTTAGGTCCAAAATGGGTACCTGCACTTTCCGTGCCCTAGACTCTAAGTGATGAGACCGAAGACAGAAGGACAAGTGTACTGTTAGAGCCTAAATGTTCATCCCTGAATATTTCACCTAGTCTCTAGTGCCATGGACCGTTGCTAGATGGCCACCCATGGTAACGGAAGGATTCTAGGAATCCGACCAAGTCTAGCTGAAAGGTGAACCTAAAGAGTCACACACTATCCACACACATTTAGATATTTAATTAGGAATTAAATATTGGACTGAAGGAATGATTAAATTGGATTTAATCGGGTCCTTTATTTTTCTTGGAGAAATAATTCCTTCTATTAGATATAAGGAATTAAATTGATAAATTAGATTTATCAAAGGGATTTATTTAATGGGCTTAAATAATATTTACATTTATTTTTAGCCTCTTGGAAATATTTAAATAGGTTTTAAATATTCCATTAAATTAAATTAAATCAACGGTGAGATGAATGGGAGAGATGGATGGCTAGGATTGTTTTGACTAGGTCAAAACACTACTTTGACTAGGACTTTGACTAGGTCAAAATCCTAGTCAAAATAGAGTTCTTGAAAGAGGAGTTTAAAGAGGATTAGACTCCTCTTCTATATAAACCCCTAGCATCCTACAAGTTGAAGGATGATGAAACTCCAACACACACACTACAACACACACACACGGATTCTCTCTCCCTCTCTCTCGTCCGATTCTCTCTCCCTCTCCAAGAAATATTTTCTTGGTTCTTTTTGTTCTTGGAACATTAAGAACTTGATGAATCAATACCATTAATTAATAATGTGTTATTGATTCATCCACTCCAAAAACATAAAACTTGTTCGTTGCTAGCACGACGTGCAAGATACGTGGGTGGATCGTGTGTCACGATTTAGAGGGTCTCAAAGACGAGATCTTGGTGCAAAACGGGAAACAACGCGTGTAGCCGTTGAAGACGAAAACGACAACGGGTAGGTCTCGTTTATGATTTTCGTCCCTTTTAATTTTCTACCCTATGGCCTCCATGATTCTTTTGTGTTTTATTATTCATGAGATACACCGAACACCCGGGAATTTCAAAGGCACACCCTTTGAAACGTGTTCTTTAATTTAAAGCATGTTTTAAATTCCGCATTTATTTTTAATTATACCGCGCTTCCGCATTCGCGCTTTTCCCGGGACGATCCACAATTCCTTTCACTAGAGACTAGGTGAATGTTGGTGTGAACATTTAGGCGACGATTATGTACGGGTACGGTCCTACTGTCGACCATCTCCCAGCCTTAGTCTAGGGTATGGAATTGGGCGTCGGTTCCCATCCTTGACTAGGTAACTATGCTTCATACCCGAGATGTGTTTACTTTATTGATCGACGTAGGAAATCCTTTCCTACTCAATCAAATGCTATGGCCATAGACTTTCAGAGTCTAAACCATCTCAGAGCACATAGGTGACATCACCGTCATATAGTGATAGGGGACATATCTTATCTTGGAATACACCGTCCTCGCTACGTACTCCAACGGCACTGGACAAGGCTTATAATGACCATCTTACAGAATGATCACCTCTTACCAGATCCAAGATACAGTCTTTGTATGCATGTGACTTCCATGATTCCTCAAGTCCGAGGACTAATCCCCTACTATCGGAACCGGGAATTTCAGTCATACCGACCAAGCCTCCAAGACTTCCATATGACGATTCCCGTCGAGTCAGTTCAATCAGTCAACCACCTTGTCAACTAACCTACTAAAATTGCATAGACGACCTTCGTCTGTCGCCGATGAAACTCGGCACTCACCTAGTGAATGCAATACTTAGTGCACGTCTCAATAGGACACTCGATGCCCAGTCTCAAGATCCTCGACTTGGAACATTTCAGACCAACCCTCATAAGTTGGTTTCATAGCGGCCATCCAATGTGCAACCCAACTACATGGGTTATTCAACAGGTTTGTGGGCATTTGTTGTGACGTTGAAACGCTGTTCAACGTCAGTAGTAAGCACAACTAACACAGTGCCAGGGATGAATACTTACTCTATAGATCAGGATAATATTGCTGTAATAAAGATTCACGAATAGTTCCCAAAACCGCCAATCCAATTGACTTTCTGGTCACCTATTCTAACACTATGGCCACCATGATTTAGCATGTTTATTTTGATCATGGGATACACCAAACGCCCGGGAAGTTCAATTGAATACCCCTTGAACGTGTATTTTATTTCCGTTTATAGAATGTTTAATTTTCATGTTTATATTTATCGTGCTTCCGTATTCGCGCTCTCTCCCGGATGATCCACACATGCTTTCATGAGCCTTTCTGCAGACCACTTCGTAGATACTTGCTAAATATCGCGGTCTCTGCAAAAAGAAGGATAACAAATCAACCACCAATATAAGGCATGAACAAGAACATTCAAGAAGCATGCAAAAAAGCGACCCAGTGGCTCCTCCAAGGGAACCACTCTATGGCTAAGCCTGAAGTGAGACATGAGTCTCTCTTCTATCAAACTTCAACAATCATACGGCTGGGAGTTGAGATCTTCAATGAGGGCAGTCCAGGCGGATGATCATACAACCAGACTAAGAGACTAAGGGAGGATGGTCATGTATGGACAGCGGGACTAAGGGAGGATGGTTATGTATGGTCACACAAGCCCTGTCATGTATGGACAACGAGACTAAGGCAGGATGGTCATACAACTAGCTTTAGGGGAACGATCAAGGAGAATGAGGGAGAACAAAGAAGAACGTACCCTGCCATAGGTTGGGGGCGGAGTAGGTAGGAACTACACCCCTCGGCGGGGGGAGAAATGAAAAACCCCAAGTTATGATTTTTTCAATTGAAAACAGGAAAAAAGTCTTAACCTGTGGGGAAGAGGCCATGATACTTGAAAATCATGGCAAAATCGGTCAATACACAGAAGGATTTTGGGGTTAACTGATTCAAGGGTACATCAAAGGCACGAGCAACATCCTCATAAAAGGACGGGATAGGGAAGCGAAGGCCCGCTTTTACTTAGACCAAGAGGAAGCACAGGCAGTTAGGGGGAGAGATCGGGCTGACTATCAGGAGAAGGGACGAGAAGGACGTAGTTGGGTGGAACATGGTATTCGACCATAAGGGCCTCCAGGTCGGAACGACGAAGGCTGGAGTAGGCACCCTCCAGACGAATGGGACTGCTTGTCCCCCCCACCGGTGACAAGAGGCTCTGCCCCTTCACGGGGGAGGGGGGAATCAGCAACAGGCTCGTCTAACAGGCGACAGAACCCTTCCGCCATATTTCTAATACTCCACAGATGGGCTCTCCATATGCGGAGGGGCCAGAACTTGGCCCTCCAAAGGTGCGCTCGCCAACATCATCGTCCGCCTGCCTTTCCCCGATTAACCGTAGAGACTCATCAGAAGACGCCATTGTTCAGAAAAATCTTTTTTTGAAAAGAAACGAAAGATCGCACAAAAACAAGAAAAAGGTATGAAAAAACTTAGGGATGAGGACACTTGGGAAGAAGAAGAACAGAGAGCAGGAAAATTGAGTTGGGGTTTTCTGTCTGCAAAATCGTTGGGGAAGAAGTGGGAGAAGAATACATTTGGAGGAATTAAAGGGCAGGTGAACGGACAACTTGCTAATGTTACGCCCCTGTTGGCTAGGTAACCACTAGGGATTAGGCGGTTACCAACACCCATGGAGCAGTTTAGTGAGTAACCGTTCCCGTCAATACAGAAATGTCAACCCATGCGCCCAGAGTACAAGGTGTTTCGCATCACAGCCGCTAAATCTCTGACATTTTTAAGCAAGCCCAGAGGACTACCCCCTTGCTTAGCTGCGAAGACTTTCCTGAGAGCGACTTTACTCTCAGAAGGATGGTCAAGGTCCTCTACTTCTCAGAGTGGGGGGGGGGGGACTGAGTGATAGGGATAAATGAAGGACAAGCGGATCCGCCCGAGAGCGCGAGCGGAAGCGAGAAGCGTTAAAATACATAAATTTAAACAAATAAATAAATATAATCCCAAGGGGTGTACCCTTGGGTGCTCAACCGGGCATTCGATGTAGGATGTATCAACATAAAGCGCACGTTGTACATAGGGCATATATGATATAGAAAGTTACGAAAGCATAATTAATCATTACGTTTGTAGTTTTCAAGTGTGTGCGGTTACTTGCTTTGTTCCTTCTTCGGAATGTCCACCAAGTTCAACGTATGAACTCTCCAAAGGTGATCCACAAGACACAGGAAGAAACACACGTTTTCCTTGCTAGAAGAAAATGTTAGAATAGGTGACCATGTAAGCCAATTTTGGCAGAAATATGTAACCTATGTCTAGACAATTTTTTGGTATTTGATAAAATATTTATGAATAAAGAAGTGAAAATTCATATGGCAATACTTTGTTTACGTTCACTTATCTACATTTACATTTCTGTTCACTACGCAAACAAAGCCCACGGACTGAGAAACGATTTCGGGGACTGGGACTACGCTTGGAGGTAGGTCCATGAAATCAGTCTTACCGAATCAGTCCGGAAATCTCCAAGTCAAGGAATCCCGAAAATGGGTACCGGGATTCCCTTTGAGACTTGCACTAAGCATCTGCTGTCGTATTTCATCGACGGGTGACGAAGGTCGTCTAAGCAGTGTTAGTGGGTCAGCGTGCTAGGAAGCAGCTGACTGAGGTGACTCGCGGGAACCGTCTTACGGAGGACCTTGAGTATGGTCAGCAAGGTATGATGTGTATTCCCGGTTCCAACGGTACAGGCCAAGTCCTTTGACTTGAGGAACTACTGAGTTTACCTGTGCATAAGGTCTATATCTTAGATATGGTTGGAGATTGCCAAAATACTCTTGAGTAGTCATAAGCCATGTCTAGTGCAGCTCGGGTGTACAAAGTGACAGTAGTTTCCAAGAAAGGATCTGTCTCCTGTCAAAAGGTGTTGACAGTTGAGTCTCATGTATGCTCTATGTCTTGTCCCTGAAATCTGTGGCCACAGTGACTGAACAGAAGGGATTAAGGTTTCCCTTGCGCGCGTTTAGTGAGGACAGACCGACACTTAGGTCCAAAATGGGTACCTGCATTTTCCGTGCCCTAGACCCTAAGTGATGAGACCGAAGACAGAAGGACAAGTGTACTGTTAGAGCCTAAATGTTCATCCCCGGATATTTCACCTAGTCTCTAGTGCCATGAACCGTTGCTAGATGGCCACCCATGGTAACGGACGGATTCTAGGAATCCGACCAAGTCTAGCTGAATGGTGAACCTAAAGAGTCACACACTATCCACACATACTTAGTATTTAATTTAGAATTAAATATCGGAGTAAAGGAATGATTAAATTAGATTTAATCGGGTCCCATATTTTCTTGGAGAAATTAATTCCTTCTATTTGATAAAGGAAATTAAATTAATAAATAGGATTTATTAAAAGGGTTGATTTAATGGGCTTAGAATAAATTATAATATTTATTCTTTTAGCCTTTTGGAATATTTAATAGGATTTAAATATTCCATTAAATTAAAATCAACGGTTGAGATGGAAAGGGGAGATGGAAGGCTAGGATTCGTTTGACTAGGTCAAACACTAGTTTGACTAGGACTTTGACTAGGTCAAAATCCTAGTCAAATTAGGTTACTTAGAGTTTGAGTTTAAAGAGGATTAAACTTTTCCTCTATATAAACCCCTAGCTTCCAACATTTGCGTGATTGATGATTCTTGAAAAACACACACAACACACACTCTTCCCTTCCTCCTCTCTCGTCCGCCTCTCTCTCTTTCTCCAACAAGAAAGTATTTTTTTCTTAGTTCTTTTTTTTCTTGGAACATCAAGAACTTAGACGAACCAATACCGTTAATTGATAACGTGTTATTGATTCGTCCACTCCAAAAATAATACTTGTTCGTTGCTAGCACGACGTACAAGAATACGTGGGTGGATCGTGTGTCACGATTTGGAGGATCTCAAGAACGAGGTCTTGGTGCAAAACGGGGAACAACGCGAGTAGCAGTTGAAGACGAAAACGACAACGGGTAGGTCTCGTTTTAAGATTTTCCTCCCTCTTTAATTTCCAACTCTATGGCCTCCATGATTTCTTTAATTGTTTTATGATCATGAGATACACCGAACGCCCGGGAACCTCAAGGGCACACCCCTTGAGCGTGTTCTTTAAATTAAAAGCATGCCTTTTATTTTAATATGTTTATTTTTTACCGCGCTTCCGTATTCGCGCAATTCCCGGGACGATCCACCGGATTTCTTTCAGAAAATGGGTATAGAAGGAATTGGTTTAAGAAGATAAACACTATGGAGTACTGTTCTTCTTAAATTTACTTTGTTCTTCCCTTTTGATCCAAGATCAAATGAAGAACACTAGTTAGAGAGGGAGAGAGGTGGCCGAAAGTTTAGAGAGAGGTGTGGCCGATTTTTGTTCTTCCTTTCCTATAAAAGATTAATTATGAATCCCATGCATAAGGTGTTAGTATATACTCATAGATATACATAATTAATGTGATTATTGGAATGTGTCTAGGTTCATCCTAGGATGTCTAGATACATCCCAATCAATCACCATTAATTCTTCAATCAAGCCTACCAACTTTTATGGTATGATCAAATCATACCAAAAGGGAAGAACTTGATTGGAGTTGATTTGTCCCTTATCAAAAGAGACAAGTCAACTACCACCTTGCATCCAACATGGCCGAGTTTTGCTCGCTCCAAGGTAGCATTTTCGGCCATGCTTATTTAGGAAAGAAGTCCAACTTCATCCTATTCCAAAAGAGGAATTAATTCTCCTCTCGTGTCAAAATTTAACGGACCGGGTTTTACCGTAATCCAATTACGACGAATCCAAAATTAAATCCAATTTAATATCCACTTAAATAATTATCGTTGATCTTTTAATTCAATCAAAAGATCCAACATCTCAACTTTCCATATTTGATCGATAAATCCCATTTACCGATTAAACGAGGCCCGATATAATATCGGCCCGTCCATCCAATGGACAATCCCTTAAGTAATCCAATTACTTATTTATCCTTCGAGATTGACTCCATGTCAATCTCTCAACCTTCTCGGTAATTTGTGTGTGACCCTTTAGGTTCACTCTTAGCTAGACTTGGGCCCGTGTCCCAAAAGGGCCCGTTACAATGGGTGGCCATCTAGCAACGGTCCATGGCACTAGAGACTAGGTGAATATTGGCGTGAACATTTAGGCGCCGATTCCGTACGGGTACGGTCCTTCTGTCTACAGTCTCTCGGCCTGAGTCTAGGGTATGGAATTGGGCGTCGGTTCCCATCCTTGACTATTCATCTATGCTTAATACTCGAGACTACGCATGCCTCATTGCATCGATACACGAAATCATTCCCTGTTCAACCAGCCACTGTGGCCACAACTTTAAACAACATGAACGTGTCCCCGAATGCCTAGCAGATACCTCTGTCACATACTGAGAGGGGACGGATCCTCTTCTTGGAACCCACCGTGCTCACTACACATTCCGACTGCACTGGACAAGGCTTATATGAGTTGTTAATCGTGGTCCAACTCTTAATCAGTTGGTTTTATGACCACCATCCAATGCGTGGTCCAACTGTATGAGTTGTTAATCGTGGTCTGTGGGCTTTGTTGCGATATAAGTAAAACAACGTTTTAACATTTGTAAAATGAGCGTAACAAAGAAGGTACCATTGGTGACAAACGCTCATTTTATTTATCACATAATATTACTTTTACATCAAGTTGTCAAATAGGTAACAAAATACCAAACCTATTGGCTTTCTGGTCCCCTATTCTAACAATAAAATCAAGCAGGCCTGGCACAGGCCTAATAAGCTCAGCCCTAGAACAAAGTGGATGCCCTAGGGTTGTCAAACCCATAACCTCGCCGCCCAGGATTTGGATGGCTCAAGGCGTGAGGAACAGGCCCCGACAGGTGAAAGGGCTATAGGCCCAAGAATGGGACCCATGCCTCCATTCGGTCCAGAAGAGGAGTGAGACCCAGGAGTATGGCTAGCCTCATCTAGGCCAACCTACCTCTAGGTTGAGATAATCCAGGCTCAAAGGCCATGAGGTTTGCTAGCAAGGCTGCAGATATCCAAGTCACCAGTTAACATGGACTGATACCTGAATTTCGAGAGAGGCGCAATGCGGAGTTGAGCGTCTTTATCTGCAAGCACAATCCGCATTTGTGGGGGAGCTATCCGTCTATTTCTTTGGAGTTGAGGAGTCCTTACTCGCTCGCCTTGCAGAGTCCTTGCCATAGTAGACTCCTCAGCCCGAGAGGACTCTTTCATCTATAAATATACGGTCATTACCCTAAAAATGGGTAAGGTATTCTAAGACCTACACACTGCACACGCGTTTCAGGTTACACCTAACGCGATCATACTCTTCATTCTCATCGTGCTTTCACTTTATTTTCTTTTTCCAAAAAATTATTGACTTGAGCGTCGGAGTACTAACACCATTTTTGCATATCCTCTTTTCTACATAGTTCAACATTTGTAATGGGATCTCCGGCCCAAGGTCATCTTCTTGACTGAGCAAATTTTTTGCTCACATCAAACTCTATATTAGTTTTGTACGGTAGATTTCGGATTGAAGAAAGAGAAACATTATTTAGAATGCGCAAATGTAAAACGATATTCTCCTCGCTTGTGGACTTAATATTTTCGACACGTATTGCGATGATTGATGTTGATAAATTATGGTATGCTACTCATAGTCATTGTAAAAATATTTGCACATCTCATCATGATTAAACGGTATGTGTCAGCTATAGTGGTGTTGTTAATGCAACTATTAGATATTCTTTTTAGGCCATGTTTATTTTAGTAGCCTGGATTATATTAGGCTATAATAGCCCCCATTGTATGTTCTATTACGTTGTAAAATTTCACCCCCCCTGGATGTTTACTTTTTGCTTTTATTGTGCCTATACAAGTAATATTGTGTTATACTTTTGTTTACTTGACCACATTGTAAATTGTATTTGGAGTGTAAATTACTATTTTTTTCCTCCTAATAAGAAAAAATTTCTTATCAATAATTTTACCAATTACACCATTTTAATCTCCAAACTGGTGTCTTCAAGGTAAGAATGAAGTCTCCCTTGAGGAAGAAGGACGAGCTCGCCATTTTGGGATACAAGTTTTGGGATACAAGCTCTCGCCAATTTGCTGCGTGTTTAGGTTTTTCGATCTAAAATATTTGATAATAATTATCAATACAATCTGGCTTACAGTGAATGCCATGCTTACATGACTGGATATGACTTACATTCGAACAACTTGCATGATGAATGTTACAATCCCATAATGTAATTGGTTTTTTATTTGACCTTGATGTGTGTTCCCGATTCCATATTTTAAATCTTCTAATTTGGAGTGTAATATATTCATCAATTTAAATTGATAAGGCGTAGTGTGTGCCCTCCTAATGGTACCTGTAAAAACCTACAGGATCTACCTCTAACCCAATGTTGAATTGAGTCGTCATATTTGTATAAATTTTTTTTGGGCGTGGTTGATCATTAATTTAGATGCTATGCAATCGCATATAAAGGGGTGTTGTCGTATCTTTACCTTTAGGTTGATACCTTATAGAGCTTTTTGTCGATACAATGTGCTCCTCAAAATATATGTGATGCTGTTGATGGATGTTTAGTATCCTACTTTCTTATTTCGGTTTGTATCCCAATACTTGAAGCATTCACTTGAACTTGTTATATCGGATTGATAAATCAGCTTTGTACACCGTCATCTAGCAAGCCATTATGTCTGGACAGAATGGGCAAAGTGTTGACTGTGGGTTTTTAGATTGTAACAATGAATCACCTCAAAGTTCCCGACAAAGTCGTTGGTCTTTGGATTATAATGTGCCTCATACTTGCAAGTGTGGCGATGAGGTTTTGCTTAGGACACCGTAGACCAATGCCAACCCCGGGCGACGTTTCCGTGGGTGCCCGGGTAATATGGTATGCTCTGCCCATTTTTTAGGGTAATTAAGTATCAATGCATTTAACCATTTATTTCGTGCAGTGTCGTCTTCTGTAGTTCGCTTTAGCTTTAAGGTGAGATGCTCTGTCCTCTCTAATATAAGTTGCTCGTCTATGTTGTAGGGATCTTATTATGGGACTTTCCAGTAGGTTGATCCTTGTTAGAATAGGGTGACTGGAAAGCCAATTAGATTGGTCTTGATGTATTCTATTTCTGACAATGTCATTGTAATTGTAATATTCTTATATGAATAAAGTGAGTATTCATGTTTGGCAGTTCCATTTGTTGTGCTCGCTATTTATGTTTATTCCATTTAACATCACAACAAAGCCCACAGGCCAAACGAACAACCCATGTAGTTAGGCTGCGCATTGGATGGCAGCTATGAAAACTAACTTCTAAGGGTTAGGTCTGAAACGTTCCAAGTCGAGGACCTTGAGACAGGGCATCAAGAGTCCTATACAGACTTGCACTAATGATTGCATACATTAGATGAGTGCCGCGTTTCATCGGCGACAGACGTTGGACGTCTATGCAATATTAGTGGGTTAGTTGACAAGGATGTCAACTGACTGAACTGACTCGCGGGAATTGTCATATGGAAGCCTTGGAGGCTTGGTCGGTATGACTGGCATTCCCGGCTCTGATAGTACGAGATTAGTCCTCGGACTTGAGGAATCATGGCAGTCACATGCATATGATGGCTGTATCTAGCATCTGGCAAGAGATGTCAGTATCAGGGATACGTTCATCATAAGCCTTATACAGTGCAGTCGGAATATGTATTGAGGACGGTGGATTCCAAGATAGGATCCGTCACCTGTCAGTATATGACAGTCGAGTCTCCTATGCGCTCTGAGACAGTTTAAACTCTTATAAGTCTGTGGCCACAGCGATTGGTCGAGTAGGGAATGGTTTCCTACGTCGATCGATAGAGTAAACGTGCCTCGAGTTACTGAGCATAGTTGTCTAGTCCAGTATGGGAACCGACACCCAATTTTGTACCCTAGACTTAGACCGGGAGACGGATGATGGAAGGACCGTACTCGTATGGAACTCGGGAGCCTAAATGTTCACGCCAACATTCACCTAGTCTCTAGTGCCATGGACCGTTACTAGACGGCCACCCATGGTGACGGGCGTTTTTCTGATTAATGGTTAATCGGAAAAATAATTAATTAAATTGGATTTAATTGATCAATTGTGTTGGACACAAGCCCAAGTCTAGCTGAGGGTGAACCTAATGAGTCACACACAAATCACTTTGGATTTGGCGGAGTTAATTTGGAATTAATTCTAGAAGAAGCGAATAAATTTAATCGGATTAAATTTATTCAAGAGATAAAATAAATGATTGGATCATTTATTTAGAAATCCATTTGATGGATGGTCCAAGAATTAATTAATTGGATTAGTTAATTTTTTTTGGACTAAGGACCTTTAAATTAATTGGATTAATTTATAGGGTTTTTGGCTAGAATAGTTGATTGGATCAATTATTCTTAATTTGGACTTATGTTTATTTAATTGGATTAAATAAATAATTGGGATTCAATTGGATTGAAATTAATTAGATTAATTAATGCCCAATGGATACATGTTTGGACTTTATTTAATTTGATTAAATACAAGTCCAAAAACCATGAAGGTCCAAGTCCATTTTTTCATGCAAGTTGAAGCTAGTTAAGGAGGAGTTTCAACTCTTCCACATATGAACATGATGAGCACGAAAATTTGCTGATTTGTGGGTGGTTTTCTCTTGCTATCATGTGTAGTCGATGTGCTAGAAGTGTGTGTATGTGGAAGTTGCCTTGGAGGTTGCTTATGTAGGTGGTTTTTGAACACTACATTCCACATACACAAAACTACTTTGCTAGACACAATTCACTTAACTTGCTTCACTTTTTGCTGGAGTTTTTTTAGCCAAATACTCTCTGAAAATTTCTCTCTTTTAGTGTTCATACTTCTTAGAGAAGATTGAACAAAAACATGCCAAGGTACACTAATCGATAGTGCTTTCTTTGGAATTGTTTCTTCTTCTTTGTTTCTAATTTCTATCTAGCAATAGAGTAGAAATAAATCCATAGTGTGGTGTGGAACGCATTAGAGGAGTTCTACGTTGAGCTCTCAAGTGGACGAACGAAGAAAGAAAAGAAAGGAACAATGCACGAACCCGTTCTACATAAACGAACAAAGGTTGGTTTCCTTTTTACATTTTTGTATAACTTTCTTCTTCTCCTTTTAAGCCACATGTCCAGCATATTTTATTTTGTTGTTTATACTTTGACAAACACCGAACGCCCGGGAACTTCAAAGGGAACACCCCTTTGAATCCGGTTTAAATTATGTCTTAAATTTACGTTTTTACGCTTCCGTTGCGTTCCCGGGCCGTACTCGATTCTTTCAGTGGTATCAGAGCCCGGTTCGGTGTTGTGGCTTTAAGGATTTACATGTTATAATGTGTTAAGCATGTTAAACGTGTTTAAAATGTTTTTGGAAAGCATGTTTTACGGTTTTTTCTAGCATGATTATTTATGAAAATATGTGTTAATTTTGCTTTTGAAATTATGGATATCTATGCATTTTATGAGAATTTGATTTTCTGTAAATGCATGTTTATATTTCAGTTTTACAGCAGATATAAAAAAAAAAAAATTGGAAAACGTTCAGCAGCCGTCTGCTTGCTGCTGCCTGCCGGGCGGTCACTGGGCCAGCAGGCGCGCAGGCCGGGTGCGCGCGCTGCCTGGCGCGCGCGCCCGCTGGCCGTGCGATCTGGCGGGCAGCGCAGGCAGGTAGCCTGCGCGCATGCGCGCGCGCAGCGCAGGCAGAGGTGCCTGCTCGCGCGCGTGCGGCCGGCCGTCGGCCGGTCTGGGACGTTTGGGCCGTTTTGCATCGTTTTTTGTGAAAATTTCAATTTTCTGATTTCTGCTGTTTTCTGAATGTTAGTAATTTTGGCATATTTTAATTTTAGTTAAATTGGATTTTTCTAAAATTATTTTTGATGCCTTAGATTATTTTGGAAATGGTTTCCAAACTAAAATGGTTTATACATTGGATGTATGGGTGATATCCGTTTTTTCAATTGCATTATTAATATATTATTTTCTGCATTAATTATGTTTATGGTTAGATATTGGATATCTTGTTATAAATACATGGTATGTATTTATGTGTTGGCATATTTATATTTGATGTAAATGTGCTTTGTTGTTGTTGTTTATTTGATAAATAATAAGGATGATCACTAGCCCTTTTTAGCCTATGTATGGTTTAATTTATTGTTGGGTGAGGCCTGCGTGTCTCTTTGTTTTTTTCTCTCTATCGTTTTTTAGCCTTGGAATAATAAGGCTTTCTTCCTCTCTATTAATGTACTCCCCCCGACTTATGATTAGGGTTTCTTTTAAGTTGTAATGAGGGTTGATTAGATTGTGAGGATTTAATTTATTAATTGTAAGCTTCCAAGGAGATGAAGGTCCGGTGGATGGAGCCCATGATGGAAGGTCAAGAAGAACAAAGGAGGAATTTTTACAAGGCCCCATTAGAATGATAATGGGATGTAAATATTGTAATAGTGTAGGTCTACCCTAGTTTGACCATAGATCCACTGCGGGCTCAGTGGATCACTTAGGAATGGGCTTGTGATCATCCTAACAGGGGCGTGCTAGGTTTACTTTGCATGTGCTTAAGTTTTTTATGCTTTGATGTATGGTGTGTTTGGAATGCATCTTATTACATTATATGTATAAATCTTGAGCATGCAAAATACTAACAATGATGAGGTCTCGGTCTTAATAAAATGATGAACTCTCACTTGGATGTCCAAGTAAATATTAGGCCCAAAATGGAATTAAATCAAATGGTTTGATTATTCCAAGCCTTCCATCCGTAATAATGTAATGAGGAAGCTACTTTCCTCTAAAGCGTGGTCTCACGAGTCGTGGCACGTTTTGGAATGAAAGAAAGCTGCATTATTGTTACGAACAAAGGAATATGCTCTTGTTTCCCTGTCTCACGAGTCATGGGGGGCGACAGTTGAGATATGATTTGGTTGATGGGTTGGGCCTAACGCCGAAGTAACATGATTCGCTTGGAGTCCTCGGAATCATGTGAAAGAGGTGAGGCAAAATATCTTGGGAATCTCATTGGATGAGAATGGTATTGGATACCTCCCACAAAGCTTTTTCTATGTGAATCGTAAAAGCGGGGCATGGAGAATTGCGTTTGTGGATCCCAAGCCCACTAGGAAATGGTTTCCCGAAACCCCACTTGAGAGTGGTGGGCTTTCGTAGAAATAGTGGGAGGGTTAATGACTAAAGACCATGTCATAAACTTGAATTAATATTACAATTCGTTTGCTAATTTCTGCTTTACATTTTGAATGTAGATGTCTAAGAACCCGTTATCTATGATTATGGAGACTAATAAGTTTAATGGAACGAACTACATTGATTGGCTGCGTAATCTGAGGATTGTCCTCGATTATGAAAACCAGGCTTATGTTCTGGATAAGCCATTTCCCGTAACCTTGCCGGAAGGTTCCTCGCCAGAAGAGCGTTTGACGTTCGAAAAATGGCATGAGGATGACCGCAAGGTACGGAGCATCATACTGGCATCGATGACCAATGAGATCCAGAAGCAGTATGATAGGCTGGACCATGCCAACGCGATAATGCTCCGCTTACAGGATATGTATGCGGTTCCAGATAGGCATATTAGATATGCCGCCACAAAAGCATTTTTTCGGCACCAAGATGACTGAAGGATCCTCTGTACATGAACATGGGATCAAGATGCTTTCCCTTGTGGAAAAGCTCGAGGATCTCAAAGTTGGGCTTGATAATGATACATATATAGATGTGATCCTACAGTCTCTTGCTCCCTCTTACGACCCTTTTGTCGTGAATTACAACATGAATGGGCTTGAGAAGTCCATACACGAGTTGATTAACATGTTGACCCAGTTCGAAGCAACGACCAAAAGGTCTGCGCCGGCGATACTGGTTGGGGAGGCTTCGACCTCTAAGGCGAAAGGCAAGAGGGCCGGACGCTGGAAGAGGAAGAAGGGAAAGGCAAAAGCCACTGCTAGCGCTCAGAGCGCTCCTGTTGCCCCAGTGGGGATGGGCAAAGGAAAGGGAAAGGTTGGACCGCAGCAATCGAGGGCAAATGATGTTTGCATGCATTGCCATGGAAGAGGGCATTGGAAGAGGGACTGCCCCAAGCTCCTCTCCAATGAAGGTATATTTGTTATTGAGGTTAACATGATTACTAATTCTGCTTCTTGGGTATTGGATACCGGTTGTGGAGCTCACATCTGCAATGATTTGCAGGTGCTGGAAAGAAGCAGAAAGCTAAGTAGGGACGAGGTCGTGCTGAGGCTTGGTGATGGCAAGGCTATTGCTGCTGAAGCTGTAGGTCTAGTCCACTTAGTTGTTAGTGATCAAGTTAGGATAGAATTAAAAGATTGCTATTATGTACCTAGCATGATCAAGAATATCATTTCAATACCGTTGTTGGACAATGCTGGTTTTGATTTCATGATCAATAAAAATTGTTTTTATTTGATGAAGAATGGTTCTTCACATCTGCTAGGTAAACTTCATAATGGTCTTTATATTCTTCAACAGCGTGATTTGATCATGACTGCTCAAAACAAACGGAAAATGGATAATCAAGAAAACGCACAGATTTGGCGTGCAAGGCTAGGTCACATCTCTCAAGACAGGACTAGGAGGTTGGTGGACTCAAAGAGTCTAGAAATAGATGATTTGGACCATCTATCGGCCTGCGAGTCTTGTCTAAAAGGGAAAATGACCAAGAAGCCCTTTGTTGGACAAAGCATGCTTGCCAGTGGTCTGTTGGATTTGATCCATTCAGATGTCTGTGGGCCACTAAATACATAGGCCAGAGGAGGGTTTTCTTACTTCATAACTTTTACCGATGACCACTCACGGTATGGTTATGTTTACCTTATGAGGTACAAGTCTGAGGCCTTTGGAAGGTTTAAAGAGTTCAGGCTTGAAGTTGAAAACCAAACTGGTCGCAAAATTAAAGTCCTTCGGTCGGACCGAGGTGGTGAGTATTTGAGTGGGGAATTCTTGGATTACTTAAAAGAGAATGGGATTCTCTCTCAGTGGACTCCTCCCGGAACGCCACAACTGAACGGCGTCTCTGAAAGGAGGAATCGAACCTTGTTGTACATGGTTCGATCCATGATGAGTTTTACTGAAATGCCCTTATCCTTCTGGGGTTATGCTCTTGAGACGGCAGCCAAGTTATTAAACATGGCGCCTTCTAAGACTGTGGCCCAAACGCCATATCAGATATGGCATAGCAAGCCTGCTTCCTACAAGTACTTGAGAGTGTGGGGTAGCCCTGCATACGTCAAGAGACTAGTGGGAGACAAACTGGACTCCAGGTCTAGTTTGTGCAGGTTCGTGGGTTATCCTAAGGAAACTGGGGGGTATTATTTTTATGATCCTTCCGAGCAAAAGGTTTTTGTCTCGAGAAACGCAGTGTTCCTGGAAAAGGGTTTTCCAACGGATACCCGTCGTGAGGAATTGCTCCTTGAGGAATCAAGTGAGGCAATACCTCAAACGGATGCAACGACATCATCTGCACCTGTAGTTCCCACTGACGATATTCCTGTCATCCGAAGGTCGACTAGAGTTTCCCATCAACCTGATAGGTATGGGTTTCTGGGTGTAACCGGTCAGTTGGACAATGATCCAAAGACCTACGGAGAAGCAATGTCGGACATTGATTCCGGAAAATGGGTTGAGGCCATGAAATCCGAAATGGACTCTATGAGTTCAAACAAGGTTTGGACCTTAGTAGATCCACCCAAGGGTGTCAAGCCCATCGGGTGTAAATGGGTCTACAAACGTAACCTTGGAGCTGACGGGGAGGTGACTACCTTCAAGGCCAGGCTTGTGGCAAAAGGTTATACTCAGCGGCCTGGGGTCGATTTTGAGGAAACCTATTCGCCCGTAGCCATGGCTAAGTCCATTCGGATTATGGTTGCCATAGCTGCATGCTATGACTATAAAATATGGCAGGTGGACGTGAAAACTGTTAGAATAAGTGACCAGAAAGTCAATTGGATTGATTGTTCTGGGAACTATTCGTCGATCTTTATCAAAGTAATATTATACTGATGGATAAAGTAAGTATTCATCATTGGCAAAATGTGTTTGTT
Source organism: Sesamum alatum (assembly GCA_034509735.1). NCBI lineage: Eukaryota > Viridiplantae > Streptophyta > Magnoliopsida > Lamiales > Pedaliaceae > Sesamum > Sesamum alatum. The sequence continues at coordinate 9,180,872 of JACGWO010000013.1, forward strand.
GTGCTTACTACTTACATTTGAATGGTGTTTCAATGTCACAACAAATGCCCACAGACCGATTGGTAAAACCCATTGAGTTGAGTTGCGCATAGGTTGGCGGCTATGAAACCAACGCCTTGAGGGTCGGTCTGAAACGTTCCAAGTCGAGGACCTCGAGACTGGGCCTCGAGTGTCCTATAGAGACTTGCACTAAGTATTGCATTCACTGGGTGAGTGCCGAGTTTCATCGGTGCCAAACGTGGGTCGTCTATGCAATTTTAGTGGGTTAGTTGGCAAAGTAGTCGACTGACTGAACTGACTCTCGAGAATCGTCATATGGAAGCCTTGGAGGCTTGGTCGGTATGACTGGAATTCTCGACTCCCCGATAGTACGGGATTAGTCCTCGGACTTGAGGAATCATGGCAGTCGCTTGCATATGAAGGTTGTATCTTGGATTTGGCGAGAGGTGACCATGTCTTTGATATGGTCATTATAAAGCCTTGTCCAGGGCAGTCGGAGTATGTAGTGAGGACGGTGGATTCCAAGATAGAATCTGTCCCCTGTCAGTATTTGACAGCTATGTCTCCTATGCGCTCTAAGATGGTTTCGACTCATTAAGTCTACGGCCGTAGTGATTGGTCGAGTAGGGAATGGTTCCCTAGGCCGATCCATAGAGTAAACGCGTCTCGAGTTTGTAGCATAGTTGCCTAGTCCAGGATGGGAACCGACACCCAATTCCATGCCCTAGACTAAGGCCGGGAGATGGTTGACAAAGGACTATACCTGTATGAAATTCGGAGCCTAAATGTTCACGCCAACATTCACCTAGTCTCTAGTGCCATGGACCGTTACTAGACGGCCACCTATGGTAACGGGCATTTCTGATTAATGGTAAATCAGAAATAATTAATTAAATTGGATTTAATTAATCAATTGTGTTGGACATAAGCCCAAGTCTAGCTGAGGGTGAACCTAAAGAGTCACACACAAATCACTATGGAAGTAGTGGAATTAATTTGGAATTAATTCTGGAAGAAGTGAATTAATTTAATTGGATTAAAGTAATTCAAGGAGAATATAAATGATGGGATCATTTATTGGAAAAATCCATTGGATGGATGGCCCAAGAATTAATTAATTGGATTAATTAATTTTGGGCTCAATACCTTTAAATTAATTGGATTAATTTATTGGGTTTCGTTTAATTAATTGATTAGATCAATTAATTAGTGTTTGAGCTTATGTTTATTTAATTGGATTAAATGAACTTTTGGATTTCAATAAGGTTTAAAATTAATTGGATTAATTTAAAATCCATGGATCACTTAATTTAATTTGATTAAATCAAGACCGATCAAAACCGGTCCATGACTTGAAATCAAAGCTCAAAGGTTTGATGCAAGTTTAAGAGGAGTTGAAAGTCCTCCATGTAAGCAATGATGTGGCTCCATGTAAGCAATGACGTGGCTTGCCGTGATGGCTAGGTGGTCCACATATTGTGCTAACATGGTTGGAGGTTGAGCATAAGTTGTGCATTAGTGTGTAGGTGTTTTGGAAACTACCTACAACTACACAACACATGTATACACTTTTGATCTTCCTAACTTGCTCTCCCTAGCACACAAGCCACGAAAATTTCTAGCCTTTTCTCCTTCTTTTGAGTTCTCTTTGAATTGGATTCAAAATGAGAACATGAGAAATACGTATACACTAATTAATAGTGTAATACGTTTTTCGTTTCTTCCTTGATCTAGCTTCTACCTAGCAGTAGATCTAGATTTACTTCCATTGCTGTGGTGTGGACAAATTAGAGGGGTTCTAATTTGAATCCTAAGGTGAACGGAAAAGGAACGAAAAGAGAATCAAAGCTTGTTGCCGTTGTACATGTGAAACGAAAAAGGTATGTTTCTATTTAAATTATTGTACCTTTTTGTTTCCTCCTCTAGCCACATGTTCAGGCATATTTTTATGTATGTTATTATGCTTTCGAATACACCGAACGCCCGGGAATTCAAAGGGAACACCCCTTTGAAATCGTTTTAATTTTTTTTTATTTTACGCTTCCGCCACGTTCCCGGGCCGTACCGATTCTTTCAAAAATGGCCTTCCTTAATGGATTTGTTGAGGAAGAGATCTATATGGATCAGCCGGAGGGTTTCACATCTGTTGGGGAAGAGCAGAAGGTCTGCCATCTCCAAAGGTCCATCTATGGTCTCAAACAAGCTTCCCGAAGTTGGAATATCCGTTTTGATGAAGTCATACGGGGTTATGATTTCATCAAGAACGAGTTTGACCCTTGTGTATACAAGAAGGTCAGTGGGAGCTCAGTTGCGTTCCTAGTGCTTTATGTGGACGACATCTTACTCATTGGGAATGATGTAAAGATGTTAGGTGACACTAAAGCATGGTTGTCCACACAATTCTCCATGAAGGATTTGTGTGATGCTTCCTACATCCTATGAATCAAGATTATCCGGGATAGATCTAAAAGGATGTTAGGAATGACCCAAACCTCGTATGTTGAGAAAGTCTTGAAGAGATTCAAGATGGAAAACTCCAAACGAGGATTCCTTCCTATGAGGCATGGGGTTAAACTGTCCAAGAAGCAGTCTCCTAAGACTGATGAGGAAGTTAGAAGGATGTTGGACATCCCCTATGCTTCAACCGTAGGCAGCATACAGTATGCTGTGCAGTGCACAAGGCCCGATATTGCTTTCGCTTTGAGCGTTACGAGCAGATATCAAGCTTGTGCCAGTGAGGCTCACTGGACTGCAGTCAAGACCATTCTTAAGTACCTGAGAAGGACTAAAGATATGTTCTTGGTTTACGGTGGTGGAGAGTTGATTCAGGAAGGCTACAGCGATGCTAGCTTCCAGTCTTATGAGGATGATGCCAAGTCTCAATCTGGGTTTGTATTCAGGTTGAATGGTGGTGTGCTGGCTTGGAAAAGTTCCAAGCAGGATACTACAGCTGATTCCACCACGGAAACTGAGTACATAGCGGAGCAGCTAAGGAGGCGGTTTGGATAAAAAACTACATCCAAGAGTTGGGTGTAGTGCCTAGCATTGCCGAGCCAATAGTTATCTTCTGTGATAACAACGGGGCTATAGCGCAAGCGAAGGAACCGAGATCTCATCACCGATCCAAACACATTCTTAGACGCTACCATCTGCCTAGAGAGATGGTGGGAAGAGGTGACGTTCGGATGGACCGAGTCACATCGGCAGAAAATACGGCAGATCCGCTGACCAAGTCAGTGTCGCAGATTGCTCATACTCAGCATCTTGGGAAGATGGGTTTGAGGTTCATGAGTGATTGGCTTTAGGGTCAAGTGGGAGATTGTTAGAATAGGGTGACCGGAAAGCCAATTAGATTGGTCTTGATGTATTCTATTTATGACAATGCCATTGTAATTGTGATATTCTTATATGAATAAAGTGAGTATTCATGTTTAGCAGTTCCATTTGTTGTGCTCGCTATTTATGTTTATTCCATTTAACATCACAACAAAGCCCACAGGCCAAACGAACAACCCATGTAGTTGGGCTGCGCACTGGATGGCAGCTATGAAACTAACTTCTAAAGGTTAGGTCTGAAATGTTCCAAGTCGAGGACCTTGAGACAGGGCATCAAGAGTCCTATACAGACTTGCACTAATGATTGCATTCATTAGATGAGTGCCGTGTTTCATCGGCGACAGACGTTGGACGTCTATGAAATATTAGTGGGTTAGTTGACAAGGATGTCAACTGACTGAACTGACTCGCGGGAATCGTAATATGGAAGCCTTGGAGGCTTGGTCGGTATGACTGGCATTCCTGGCTCCGATAGTACGAGATTAGTCCTCGGACTTGAGGAATCATGGCAGTCACATGCATATGATGGCTGTATCTAGCATCGTGCAAGAGATGTCTGTATCTGGGATACGTTCATCATAGGACTTATACAGTGTAGTCGGAATATGTATTGAGGACGGTGGATTCCAAGATAGGATCCGTCACCTGTCAGTATATGACAGTCGAGTCTCCTATGCGCTCTGAGACAGTTTAAACTCTTATAAGTCTGTGGCCACAGCGATTGGTCGAGTAGGGAATGGTTTCCTACGTCGATCGATAGAGTAAACGTGCCTCGAGTTACTGAGCATAGTTGTCTAGTCCAGGATGGGAACCGACGCCCAATTCCATACCCTAGACTTAGACCAGGAGACGGATGATGGAAGGACCGTACTCGTATGGAACTCGGGAGCCTAAATGTTCACGCCAACACTCACCTAGTCTCTAGTGCCATGGACCGTTGCTAGACGGCCACCCATGGCGACGGGCGTTTTTCTGATTAATGGTTAATCAAAAAAATAATTAATTAAATTGGATTTAATTGATCAATTGTGTTGGACACAAGCCCAAGTCTAGCTGAGGGTGAACCTAATGAGTCACACACAAATCACTTTGGATTTGGCGGAGTTAATTTGGAATTAATTCTAGAAGAAGCGAATAAATTTAATCGGATTAAATTTATTCAAGAGATAAAATAAATGATTGGATCATTTATTTAGAAATCCATTTGATGGATGGTCCAAGAATTAATTAATTGGATTAGTTAATTTTTTTTGGACTAAGGACCTTTAAATTAATTGGATTAATTTATTGGGTTTTGACTAGAATAGTTGATTGGATCAATTATTCTTAATTTGAACTTATGTTTATTTAATTGGATTAAATAAATAATTGGGATTCAATTGGATTGAAATTAGTTAGATTAATTAATTCCCAATGGATACATGTTTGGACTTTATTTAATTTGATTAAATACAAGTCCAAAAACCATGAAGGTCCAAGTCCATTTTTTCATGCAAGTTGAAGCTAGTTAAGGAGGAGTTTCAACTCTGCCACATATGAACATGATGAGCACGAAAATTTGCTGATTTGTGGGTGGTTTTCTCTTGCTATCATGTGTAGTGGATGTGCTAGAAGTGTGTGTACGTGGAAGTTGCCTTGGAGGTTACTTATGTAGGTGGTTTTTGAACACTATATTCCACATACACAAAACTACTTTGCTAGACACAATTCACTTAACTTGCTTCACTTTTTGCTGGAGTTTTTTAGCCAAATACTCTCTGAAAATTCTCTCTTTTAGTGTTCATACTTCTTAGAGAAGATTGAACAAAAACATTACAAGGTACACTAATCGATAGTGCTTTCTTTGGAATTGTTTCTTCTTCTTTGTTTCTAATTTCTATCTAGCAATAGAGTAGAAATAAATCCATAGTGCGGTGTGGAACGCATTAGAGGAGTTCTACGTTGAGCTCTCAAGTGGACGAACGAAGAAAGAAAAGAAAGGAACAACGCACGAACCCGTTCTACATAAACGAACAAAGGTTGGTTTCCTTTTTACATTTTTGTATAACTTTCTTCTTCTCCTTTTAAGCCACATGTCCAGCATATTTTATTTTGTTGTTTATGCTTTGACAAACACCGAACGCCCGGGAACTTCAAAGGGAACACCCCTTTGAATCCGGTTTAAATTATGTCTTAAATTTACGTTTTTACGCTTCCGTTGCGTTCTCGGGCCGTACCATGTATCCTCGGTCGAAAGAGGTCATCCCTAGGCTCTTAAACCGCATTTCGCATTACGAATCAAAAGTCAAGTGGGCCGATGAGCATGTGGCTAAAATGCAAGAAGTTGTCCTTCACCACCAACGTCGTCTTCCTTGGGCTTTGGTTTGTTTAGCGCTAACCGTTCTGATCTTCTTGTTTCTTATGTCATTAGCTATTTGAGGACTGATGTTGGATGCACTGCAAACACAATTAGTTAGTTGGTAATTATGTGTATAAGTTAAGGCTTCGGTTTAGTTTGGTGTGTTTCGCGCTACCTGTGTTTGGCTAAAATAGAATAGTATTGTTGTAATTCTTATGTGCTTCACTATTCGGTTAGGGTCTTTTATGTATGTTGTGACCCGATTCGTTTAGCTACGTGGATGTTCCATTTTATCTGATACGATATAAAATGCCGTTTTCGACAGTTTATGTTGCTGTGTAACGACCCCCTCCTATTTCGAACGCTATTATATTTTCACTTTGTTGTAAATTGAAAAGCTTATGAGTCACTAATTTGACTCATATTCAGGTTTGTCTTAATACCATCATACCTGCCATAAAGTAATGTCTCACCAACCTCCACTTTTTATAGTGATGATGCCGCTCAACAACCACAAACATTTACCATAGTTTCCTGGATGTCTCCACAATTCTCACTTCTCTATATATATGCCCCCACACCGTTTGTACTTCTAAAATCTCACCTCACCACCTGGAGGTAGTAGGTAAAAGATCTGCTCTCCAAGAGACCATTTATTCCACTACTGTTACCATGTTTCCTCCTCAAGAACACTACTTTTACCAACGATACTTCACCAAAGAGATGGACAACACCTTTGTTAGTGCACTTGTAGCCAACCTTTCTCGACCGGAAGATGCCGAAATGCATAACTTCATTTGGGGGCGCTTGTAGCAGCGCAGCGTGCCGTGGACAGACGCTGGGGCATGCGTCTGGCGTATCGGTGTGGCGTGGAATGGGCCCGGCACCTGAGAGACATACATGCTACGTTTGGCTAGCTAATCAAACAACCGGGGGTGATCTGGATCCCAGAATGGCACCAACTTTGGGCCTATGGGGATACATGTGATGACATAGGAATGTGAAAGATTGTGGATCGTCCCAGGAAATAGCGCGAATGCGGAAGCGTGGTATAAAATTGAATACAAAAAATTGAAGCATGCTTAGATAAAATAAATAAACACGTTCAAGGGGTGTGCCCTTGAACTTTCCCGGGTGTTCGGTGTATCTCATGATATTAAAGAACATAAATAAATCATGGAGGCCATAGGATTAAAAATAAAAGGAACGAAATATTAAATCAAAACCTACCGATTGTCGTTTTCGTCTTCTAACTGCTACTCGCGTTGTTCCCCGATTTGCTCCAAGTCTCGTTCTTGAGACTCTCCAAATAGTAACACGCAATCCACCCACGTATCTTGCACGTCGTGCTAGCGAATGAACAAGTATAATATTGGAGAGGATGAATTAATAACACGTTATTAATTAACGGAATTAATTCTCCTTTTGATCTAATGTTCCAAGAACAAAAGAATCAAAAAGTATTTTCTTGAGAGTGAGAGAGAGGGGGGCGGACGAGAGAAGGGAGAGAGGGAGCCGAGTTTGTGTGTGTTGTGTGTGTGCTGGAATTTCATCACTCTTCAAATAGTGAAACACTAGGACTATATATATATAGAGGAGGAGTTTAATCCTTTTTAAACTCCAACTCTAAAGAGGTCTATTTTGACTAGGATTTTGACCTAGTCAAAGTCCTAGTCAAAGTAGTATTTGACCTAGTCAAATTAATCCTAGCCATCCATCTCTCCCTTTCAATCTCGACCATTAATTTAATCTAATGGAATATTTAAATCCTATTAAATATTCCAAAGGCCAAATAAATAAATATAATAAATTATAAATATTTATTCTAGGCCTATTAAATTAATCCTCTAATAAATCTAATTTATTAGATTAATTCCTTTTATCAAATAATAAGAATTAATTCTCCAAGAAAATAAAGGACCCGATTAAATCCTATTTAATCATTCCTTTTCTGCAATATTTAATTCTAAATTAAATACTTGATGTGTGTGGATTGTGTGTGACTCTTTAGGTTCACCTTTCAGCTAGACTTGGTCGGATTTCCTAGAATCCGTCCGCTACCATGGGTGGCCATCTAGCAACAGTCCATGGCACTAGGGACTAGGTGAAATATCGGGGCTGAACATTTAGGCTCTAACAGTACATTTGTCCTTCTGTCTACGGTCTCACCACTTAGGGTCTAGGGCACGAAAAATGCAGGTACCCATTTTGGACCTAAGTGTCGGTCTGTCCTTACTAAACGCCGCAAGGGAAACCTTCCCTTCTGTTCAGTTACTGTGGCCATAGATTTTAGGGACAAGACACAGAGCATACGTGAGACTCAACTGTCAATGCCTTTTGACAGGAGACAGATCCTTTCTTGAAAACTACTGTCACTTTGTACACCAGAACTGCACTAGATATGACTTATGACTACTCAAGTGTTTCTTGGCAATCTCTCACCATATCTAAGATACAGACCTGATATACGGGTAAACTCAGCAGTTCCTCAAGTCAAAGGACTTGACCTGTACCGTTGGAACCGGGAATACACGTCATACCTTGCTGACCCTACTCAAGGTCCTCCATAAGACGGTTCCCGCTAGTCACCTCAGTCAGCTGCTCCCTAGCAGGCTAACCTACTAACACTGCTTAGACGACCTTCGTCACCTGTCGATGAAATACGACAGCAGATGCTTAGTGCAAGTCTCAAGGGGAATCCCGGTACCCATTTTCGAGATTCCTTGACTTGGAGATTTTCGGACTGATTCGGCGGGACTGATTTCATGGACCTACCTCCAAGCGTAGTCCCAGTCCCCGAAATAGGTTTTCAATCCATGGGCTTTGTTTGCATAGTGAACAGATAGATATAAAGCAGTAAAGTGAACGCAAACAAAGTAATGCCAGAATGAATTTCACTTCTTTATTCATTAATAGTTTATCAAAATACTGAAATTGTATAGACATAGGTTACATTTTGCCCGCCAAGATTGGCTACATGGTCACCTATTCTAACAGAATGGTCGTATTTAAACTTTCGAGTTTACCACCACATTGTATTGTATACAATTTTTTTTATATATAATAAATGTAATGACCCCCTTACTTAAACTTTTCAGGTTAAACTTTTTGCATTGGCATATCGATAGCGTCCGGAGCCGAAATTGAACTTGTTGAAGTTGTTTTTGGCCAACCTGAAAATGAAAATGATAAACCTATTGACAGCGTGTGTATAACCAGCCTCTCACGGGACATGCTGAGGTCTCAATGTCGCCACCGGAATATGATGATTCAACAGGGTCTAGTCTGAACTAATGAGTCCCCGAGGCTTTCCCATTTCCAACCAATATTCCACCCATGAACCCTAAACAAGCTTGGTAGAACTATGTTGCTATGACCTGTAGGGCTATTTTATGTAAAAATGTCCTGGAACTTGATCCTAAGTTGAAGGTATTAAGTGTTTAATTGCAAATGATCACGTTTTGTTATATCGTATGTATGTTTTGTAACATAACCAAGAATTATAACGCTTCACCAACCCAGTAGTCATTGTGGATTAAAATGTAAAAAAGCCACTCTCATAATATAATTCATGTTAACATGAAAACCAGTACAAATAATCCCCCAAAATGGTGTGTACTAAATCCATCTTGATATCAATATAGTGGTCTCGATGCAAAGGTGACGACAAATTCAATCTTTCATTTCGTATATAACAAAATATATGCCTTCATCGATTTGCCGTGCTATGGTCTACGTTCTAATGGGAATTGGACACTACATTACTTCCTCAGAAAAAGTATTCACCCGCATTCTCTAGTTGGAAGCTTCATTCTTAATAAGTATTAAACCCAACTGTAATCAAGTTACAACTTTCATCGGAGCTCTCTAGTGTTTAGTGACTTTTGCCTGTAATAGGATATACGTGATGAACATTGTGTTACGTCATTACATTGTGTTACGTCATTACATTGTGTTGACACAAATTAGTTATTTCACATGTGTATGTACTTGTCATCTTGGTACAATGTTTATACAGAATTTTTGTATGACCGAAATGGATCGTCACATAAAAAATAATTGTGTGTGAAATTATATTTATACGAACAGTTTAATGTTTTCTTTAAATGCAAGGAAATTTTTTTATGTTAACTAACTAATACTTGTAAATCCGTTGACATGAGTGAATGTCTTTTTATTTTCAATTTCGACTACTTATAACCAGATTAAGAATGGCACTTATGTTATAAAGAAATCCACATAATGCGTGATGTTATTTAGCCAAAGCTATATAAAACTTGGTATTTATAGATGAAAATGTATAACCACTCTATACATACAAGTCACAAAAAAATCAAAACTGTATAGAATCAAGGATGAATTTGAAAAGGTAAATAAGAGGTAACTCATTACTCAGCCACATCAACAAACTTCACATACCATCTGATTGTTGCTCTTGGTAGGTACGGAATAATTTTGCATACATCTCTTTTCTACATTTTGTTCAGTCATTATCCTTTAATGGAAATGACATACAACCACAACACCCTTCCATTTACTTTGTAGGTACAACGTAATTATCACTCCAAATTATTCACTCAGCACTACAGATTTTCATTTGGCCCAAAACCACCCTTTTGTTCCCCTACTCAGCTATAGAATATTAGGTGCCTAGGTAAAACAAAATTGGATGAGCTATATGTGATTGCTTCCTGGCGTTAGTCGTTGATGAATGTAGGAGATGATGATTGTCATTGTCAATTTAATTACCCCTTATCCACCACCCTGTACACCATCTACATCATATTAAACTATCACAATTCATTACTGAACCTCATGCATAATAGCATATAGTAAATACGAGATGCCATTTCCTTCATAAATCACTTCTCAGCATTAACTACGCATCATGTACTTTCTCATTCTGCACTTATAAATACGGGTCTTCACCTTGCAAACTCCACTCCATGAATACCACCTTCCATATTGAAAAATATAGGTGCACGTATTTTGCCACTCACAACACTTACATTGATCCTACCCTAAGACATGTGGCCTGGTGGTTTCTATTAACAACAACAGGATTTCTACTGCTCTCGCTGGACTGAGGATATGGAACACACTTTTGTCCATTCCTTGATCGAGCTTCATAAAGCGGGGATTTTTCGCCTCGGTGAAGAGAATTTTGATGCAATTTGTTCCGCCCTTCAGGACGTGAATTGAAAGCATAACTAAAAGGTTGTTTATACCTGGGCGAAGACCTGTGTTGACACTTTGAAACAGCGTTGCGATGTTTTCCTCTGGGTCGTAGCCCGACCAGGCATGGTGTGGAACAGGAATCTTAGGTTTCTTGTAGTTGAAGATCGCATCTGGAAAGCAATGTGCCAGGTTGGTTCAGTCGTACACCAAATAAAATTTTTTTCGCCAATTTCCAGTCAAAATCCCATTGCCATTGTGTTGCCATATTTTAAGGAATATTTTAACCTTTTTTTACCATATGATGCAGGAGAGAAAGAAAGCTAAGTGGTACATCAATTCGTACAAGGACATGTACGAGGAGTTATGTATGCTTTTTTGTGACAGGGATGACGATGCCAACAATGATGTCGTCGCACAGCCCATCAATTTGAACGCACCCCCACCGAACGAGGCGATTTGTGACGTATCTCCCCAAGAAAACATTAACAAAGATGGTCATCACCATGTTGTGCTATATCTGATAGCTCCGACTCATTATCCTCTCTTTGGGGTTACATAGAGGAATTTTTGGGGTCGGGCAGTGATGCGGATTCAGTATTACCTTCGTCGGGTATTCCCGCGTCTATCTCTAAGAAAAAGGGGATCATGCCGCAGTCCCCACCCAGCTTTCACTTGGTTGGAGGAAATAGTTCCTTGGCCTCGAACCCCACCCCTAAAAACTGAAAGATTATGTGGATCGTCCCGGGAGATTAACGCGAATAGCGGAAGCGCGAAATAGTGCGTAATAAAAATTACAAAGCATAATTAAATGGAATTTAAACTATGCATAATATACATAAACGAATCAAGGGGTGTGCCCTTGATTCTCCCGGGCGTTCGGTGTATCTCATGTTCAATAAAACACAACATGGAGGCCATAGAATTGAAATCGAAAAAAACAAAATTAAAGAACCTACCCGGTTGTAGTTTTGTCTTTGTTTCGGCTACGCGCATTGTTCCCCGTTTTGCACCAAGATCTCAAAGAAGAGACCCTCTAAATCATCTCACTCGCTCCACCGGAAAGCAAACAACCCTTGTGCTAGCAAGAAATTATTTTGGGGAGAAGAGACATTGATACACGCTATGAATTAACGCAATCAATGTCTCTTATGTTCTTAACTTGAATAAAATCAAGAAGAACAAAGTATATTTCTTGGAGAGAAGAAAGAGGGTGGACGAACTCTTGAGAGGGAATGAGAGATGAGAGTTGTAGAGAATACTCGGTGTAAGTGTGTGTTTTTTGAAGTATTTATAGAAGATGGAATTCCTATTCCTTCTCAAACTCTTCCAAAGAGACACACATTGACTAGGATTTTGACCTAGTCAAATCCTAGTCAAATTACGCTTTGATTAAGTCAAATTAATCATGGCCATTCATCTCATCATTCTCTAGATCAAATCTTGTCCATCCATTTTGATGGGCTTTATGGAATGGGCCTATTTAATTCTAAATTAAATATTCCCATGGACTTTATATTAAATCATATTTAATATTCTAAGCCCATTAATTAATTAATGGAAAGGACTTATTTAATTCTAAATTAAATAGTCCCATGGACTTTATATTAAATCCTATTTAATATATCAAGCCCATTAATTAATTCCATAGAATGGGATTATTTAATTCTAAATTAAATAGTCCCATGGACTTTATATTAAATCCTATTTAATATACCAAGCCCACTAATTAATTAATTCACCCTTTTAATCTAATTAAAGGGAAAGCCCATTCTTTACAAAATTCATAAATCTAATTTATGAACTCAAGCCCGATTATTCCAAATAATTCATCGAGGCTTGAATCTCCAAGAAGTATAATTTAATTCCATTAAATTAAACCTTCTCCCGGAATTAATTCCAAATTAATTCCCTTTCATTTGGTGTAGCGGGTGTGACTCTTTAGGTTCACCTTTCAGCTAGACTTGGACCTACTTCTTGTTATTTCATAACCAAAGTAGTCCGTTACCATGGGTGGCCATCTAGCAACGGTCCATGGCACTAGAGACTAGGTGAATTTATGGTGTGAACATTTAGGCTCCGAGTTATACGCAGGTGCGGTCCTACCGACGCTCGATACATACGGGTACGGTCCTACTCTCGCCTGTCTCCCGGCCTCTAGTCTAGGGGTCGGTTCCCATTCTTGACTAGGCAACTATGCATAATGCTCGATATAGGTTTAACTCGACGTAGGAAATCCTTTCCCACTACATCAAGTGCTATGGCCATAGACTTTGTGAGTCTAAACCATCTCCGAGCGCATAAGAGATCTTACTGTCATATCCTTTGACAGGGGACATATCCTATCTTGGAATTCACCGTTCTTACATACTCCGACTGCACTGGATGAGGCTTATGATGACCGTGTGATATAATCGGTCAAATCTCACCAGATCCAAGATACAACCTTAGTATGTAGGGGACTGCCGTGATTCTCAAGTCCGAGGATTAATCCCGTACTATCGGAACCGGGAATACGAGTCATACCGACCAAGCCCGAGTAGCTTCTATATGACGATTCCCGCGAGTCACCTCAGTCGGCCGCTCCCCAGCAGGCCGACCCACTAACACTGCTTAGACGATCCTCGTCACCCGTCGATGAAACACGATAGTAGATGCTTAGTGCAAGTCTCAAATGGATTCTCGATGCCCTGTCTCGAGATTCCTTTGACTTGGAGTATTTTAGACTGATTCGGCGAAACTGATTTCATGAACCTACCTCCAAGCGTAGTTCCAATTTTCCGAAATGTTATTTCAGTCTGTGGGCGTTTGTTGTGACATCGTAACGATGCAAGCAGTAAGTACAACAAAATCATGCCTATGAATCCTTACTACATTTATCAACATAATATTACTTGTTCACAGATTAACGAATGGTTCTCAGAACAGCCAATACCATTGACTTTCTGGTCACCTATTCTAACAATCTCCCACTTGACCAATAAGTCAATTACCCACTTTGTTCAGAATTCTCTGAGTATGAGTAATCTACGATACCGACTAAGGTATTGTGAGTCCGCTCATATTTCCTTGCGAAGCAATACGGTCTAACCGTGTTACCTCTATCCACCATTGCCTCTTAGAGATGGTGGTTGTCTAAGAATATTTTCGTGGATCTTGTGATGAGATCTCGTGCCAATACTCCCATAGCCAAGTTGCCTGCCATATAGGCGAACATGGCTTGTTCGTGCTAGGCGCCACGTCCATCCTATGGACGCGGTCTTCATCAGTTACCACTATCCGATGCACTCGTCATTGGGCCTGACTGTGCATACCTTTGAGACTAACTGGTTTTCACTTATGCTCTGGAAGCTAGTATCGCTTTAGCCTTCCAAAGCAACTCTCAACAGACGGTGCATCATGAACACATCTTTAGTCCTTATTCAGGTACTAAGGATCGTTCTTGATTGCTGTCTTCAACCCCTCAGTGCATTACCGATTTATGTTGAGCCATGCTAGAAGCACTCTCAACATCGGTTCCTATGCACCGAGTAAACATATCATATGTTTGCCTAGGGTTAAGACGTAGGGAATACTCAACATCCAAGCCTTCTCATTAGTCCACCGTGACTAAGTCTTGAATGGCTTGATGCTTTATTCATAGTATCCAAGTTTTCTCATCAGTCTTACTATGACTGAGTCTCGAACAACTTGTCCCTCTACATATATGAGTTTTTCTCATCAGTCCACCATGACTGAGTCTTTGATAAGCTCAATTCATGATATATATGTGGGAACCCTAAAATGTCATGGAGAATTTTCGTGAGTTACGGTTTGTGTTTTAGTGATTCCTAATGCCTTGAATTCATTCATGAATCAAGATATTACACACTTTAAACACTTGGAACGCCATTTCTACTCCCACTGATCACCTACGTTGTTTAAGACCGAGTCATGCTCCGTATGAGCTCGTCAAAACGAATATTCCAGTTATGCGGTGTTTCAATCCTTGTTTGAATTTCCTAGTGGATTCTATGGCTCCTCTCCATAAATCCCACTATGATGTCCAACATCACGTTCCGCAGGTCATTTTGGATTACTATCCAAATTTGACCGAACATATCCCGATCACTCGTACCTCTTACGACATTTGGGTTCGTTCTTAAGGGGACTTGGAATATGATCAATTTAAGAAATGCGATTCTAAGCAACGTTAGTATTATTCTGTCGTAAACTTGTACAAATTAGACACCGAGTCTAATTTGTCTCCCACTAGTCCCTTGACGTATGTAGGATCCTTCTACATGCTCAAGGACTTTGTCGGGACCCAGGCTTGCCAAACCATGGCTCCTTGTGCGTGACTCCTAGCAAAGTGCCACGTTCCTTAAGTTGGCAACTTTCGAGGTCTACGTCTACACGGGCTAAGGTAATTGGAGAAACTTCGATCTATCTTCGTCCAACGAGATTCGATCGTTCCCCTTATCAGAGACCGTCATACTTTGGCCTTTACAGGAAATGTTTCATTGAGAATTCCATTCTCAACTTGGATGCTCAAGAGCTACCACTAAATACACGGCCTTTTCGATCCTATCGAAACAGGTTTAATTTTGCAACCATTTATGGTTCACCTCCTTAAGTCTAATTCCCAAACCTCCTATGGGACCTTTAGACTTTTGAACCCTCTTATGGTCTTGTGTATTAGTAACCTACAATTGTCTTATTGGATCCCTTCCAATAGACTATTTGGCAAGCCTACTTTGTCCAATAAAGAGCTTTCGGACTTTCTTCTTCATAAAAGGCTTGTAAATTTAGTCGATTCGAATCATCTATTTCTAGATTCATCGAATTTTCCAATTTACTTATCTTTTAATAAGAGGAAATGTCCTAGCTGTGCAAGATGCCAAATCTGTAAGTTGGTCTTGATAAATCCATTTAGATAATTTGAATTTTGAGTATTCATAAACCTTTTATGGGATGGTGTTCTAGGAATTCACGTGTAACTACTAGCAAACATGAATCAATATTCAATAATTTTGTTTGATCAAATATGTATGTAATAAAACCTTTGTCCAACAAAGAGACATACTTTTGATCATGCTAGGTTACGTAATTCCTATATTGTCCTAACATGATCACGATTATGGGCCTTAACAAGTCTCTAGTCCTTTTCATCAATGGACCTTGCCATTGTTGAATCCTAGAACTGTTCTTGGCTTTTAAGTCCTTATTCACTTTCTGCAAACCACCCGCAGATTAGTGATAGGAATGGTATCAAATACCAAAAAGTGATCATGTCAATACTCAATATCAAATTTTACCTACATTGGAGAGAGGTTTAGGATGCTCCCCTTTCCAATGGCCCTCTTTTACGACAGTGAATGCTTACATTCTTAGAAACTATGAACTTGACTGCTTAATAGTTGATGTCACCTTACTCTTTTTCCTCTTTTGGCGTCTGGCACCTTTACCTTTCACCATGGAGGTTGAAGCCTCTCCTACTAGTACCGTCGGCGCAGATTTTGCAATCGTTGCCTCGTACTAGGCCAACTTAATTACCAACCTATGAAGATCTTTTCTAAGCTCGTTCATGTTGATAATTAATGGTTCGTAGGAGGGAGGAAGAGACTGAAGCATCATGTCAATGTACGTCTCTTTTTTCAAGACTGACGTGGAGATCTTTTGAGCTTCTCCCTTAGGGATTGCATCATCACTACATGTTCTTTGTACCGACATCCCTTCCGTCATCTTAGCTCCAAACATGCCTTTGTTGCATTTTACCCCACATGCTGGTCCAAGACCATATAGACATGATGCAAACGAAGCATAGTTTGAGCCAACATCATTATATCCTACTTGCCTGTCGTC
The DNA here is from genome assembly GCA_034509735.1 of Sesamum alatum. Taxonomy (NCBI): domain Eukaryota; kingdom Viridiplantae; phylum Streptophyta; class Magnoliopsida; order Lamiales; family Pedaliaceae; genus Sesamum; species Sesamum alatum. The sequence goes on from JACGWO010000013.1 coordinate 9,197,565, forward strand.
ATCCTTCAACTTTTGAACGCCAAGCGTTACCTTAGTTGTCGACCCCTCCGGCAAGGGCTGAGGAACGTCCTCATTCCGGTATGTGAGTTAAGGTTCTGGAAATCTAAGATCATCTTATGATTTCGCAATCAATTCGTGTAATTGGTTCCCTTTTAATGAGTCTCTTAGTGATGTGTTTGGTGGATTCTTAGACATTCACAACATATATGTAAAGCAGAAAATAATAAGCAGAGTGAAGTAATATTTTGGTTAAGTCTCGGTCTTTAGTCCTTAACCTCTCCCACTATTTCTACGAAAACACGGCACTCTCAAACGTTGTTTTCGGGAAATCCTTTCCTAGTGGGCTCAGGATCCACAGCGATCTCCCCCATACCCCGCTTTTACGATTCGCATGGGAAAAGAACCCGTGGGAGGTATTCCATACCATTCTCGTTCCACGAGATTCCCAAGATAATTGCCTCACCCTTTCACGTGATCCCGAGGACTCCAAGCGAATCACGTTATTTGGGCGTTAGACCCGACCCAATCAACCGATTCATAGACTCACTGCTACCTCCACGACTCGTGAGACAGGTAATAGCAGTTTACTCATCGTTCATGACAAAGTGCAACTTCTTTTAAACACGATAGTCGTGCCACGACTCGTGAGACCACGCTATCGACCTAAAAGATCTTCCTCACTTTTGCCATGGATGGAAGGCTTGGACAGACTCCCAGAGTCCTAGTCCATTTATTAAGGGTCTATATTTAACTTGGTTCAACCAAGTGAGAGTTTTGGTAGAACGAGACCTCATCACATATATTAAGTATTGCATTGCATGCGTTATGGCAGAAATATTCTAAGCGTGAATGTAACCATACATAAAGCATATAGAATAATCATAAGCATATAATACGCATCGCATGCAAAATAAAGCCTAGCACGCCCCTGTAGGATGATCACAAGCCCAAACCTATGCGACCCACTGAGCCCGCAGTGGATCTATGATCAATCTAAGGGTAGGCCCTACACTATTACAAGATTTAATAACCCATTACATGCAATGGGCCTTGTAAGTCCTCTTTATCTTCTTGGACTCTCCATCGTGGGCCTACACCGGGCTTCTTCTCCATGGATCCTCCGTGGGCCATCTGATGGCAACTTCCATGGGCCTCCAACACCTTGGGCTTGTCTTCTCTTGCAGCTTTTATTTACAAAAAAAATAAAACCTCACCACTAATTCTACTTTCATTACATCATAAAATAAGAAACCCCAATTAAACATTTGGGGGGAGTATATTAGGAGGGAGAGAGAAAGCCTTATTATTCCAAGGCAACTAGAAGAGAGACAGAGAGGAAAATAAAGAGGCACACAGGCCACAACCCAACAAATAAATGTAAATAAACCATACATGCGGTCTAGGGGCTTTGTGATCATCCTTTGTCAAATCAATTAACACAAATAGCACAAATACATATCCCACGTAAAATATGCTATACCAACATCCATGATAATCCATACCATAAAATAAATGCAGAAACTACATGTAAAATATTCACACCAAACATTGGATAATAGTGCAACCTATGCACAACGATTTTTGTTGGAAAAACCTTTTCCATAATTAACAAGGCAACATTAATTCTATGAAATATAAAATCTCAACCAAAATTAAAATGCCCCAAGTTAATTAATTCAGAAAAATTCCCAGAATTATACAGAAAAATTAAATTTTCTGAAACACAAAAATCAACAATTCAAGAATATGCCCATTTATTCAAGAATTTCAAAATCCAACAATTTGTGCAATATTAATACATGTCAAGATCTACTCATACTCAAGCCATAAAATAACCATGATGTCCAACATCATAAAACGCAGAAATTATTGCGAAATTTCATATATAAATTTTGATCATTGGTGCAACCATTGCAAAAATTAAATCTTGTTAGGAAACCCTTTCCTCATCAACCAAGCAATATTTATTTTAAGAAATTCCAAATCTCAAAAAATAAATATTCAAGTCAACAGGTTCAGAATAATGCAGAAAATATTATAAAAATAATTCAGAAAAAATAGTTTTGAAAAACGAGCCAAAAAAACGGGAGAGAAACGAAAAACGGCACAGCCGGCCGGCCGGCCAGGCGCGCGCGCGCGCGTGCCCAGCGCATGCCATGCGCGCGCCTGCGCCTAGCGCTTGCGCGGACGGCCGCGCGCGCGGCCGGCACAGTGCGCGCGCTATCCGCGCACGTTGGGCGCGCTGGCCGGGCGCGCGCAGGCCCCTGCCTGCACGCGCGCCCAACCGCGCCCCTGTGCGCGCGGCCAGCGTGCCGCTGCTGCCGGTTCGCAGTTTTTCACTCCTTTTCGATTTTTCATGCTATTTTCTGAACCACAAGATAAATTGAACCCTAGAACATGTATAAACACATTCAAGAAAACCAAGATCCAAAATTCCATGCAAAATTAAACGCTAATAAATATCTACGATAAACATGCTATAAACGTAAATAAAAACACGTTTATCATGCTTAAAACGCACATAGCACATAGAATTCTAGGCCTATACACCGAACCGGGCTCTGATACCACTGAACGATTATGTGGATCGTCCCGGGAGATTAACGCGAATAGCGGAAGCGCGAAATAGTGCGTAATAAAAATTACAAAGCATAATTAAATGGAATTTAAACTATGCATAATATACATAAATGAATCAAGGGGTGTGCCCTTGATTCTCCGGGCGTTCGGTGTATCTCATGTTCAATAAAACACAACATGGAGGCCATAGAATTGAAATCGAAAAAAACAAAATTAAAGAACCTACCCGGTTGTAGTTTTGTCTTCGTTTCGGCTACACGCATTGTTCCCCGTTTTGCACCAAGATCTCAAAGAAGAGACCCTCTAAATCATCTCACTCGCTCCACCGGAAAGCAAACAACCCTTGTGCTAGCAAGAAATTATTTTGGGGAGAACAGACATCGATACACGCTATGAATTAACACAATCAATGTCTCTTATGTTCTTAACTTGAATAAAATCAAGAAGAACAAAGTATATTTCTTGGAGAGAAGAAAGAGGGTGGACGAAATCTTGAGAGGGAATGAGAGATGAGAGTTGTAGAGAATACTCGGTGTGAGTGTGTGTTTTTTTAAGTATTTATAGAAGATGGAATTCCTATTCCTTCTCAAACTCTTCCAAAGAGACACACATTGACTAGGATTTTGACCTAGTCAAATCCTAGTCAAATTAGGCGTTGATTCAGTCAAATTAATCATGGCCATTCATCTCATCATTCTCTAGATCAAATCTTGTCCATCCATTTTGATGGGCTTTATTGAATGGGCCTATTTAATTCTAAATTAAATATTCCCATGGACTTTATATTAAATCATATTTAATATTCTAAGCCCATTAATTAATTAATGGAAAGGACTTATTTAATTCTAAATTAAATAGTCCCATGGACTTTATATTAAATCCTATTTAATATATCAAGCCCATTAATTAATTCCATAGAATGGGATTATTTAATTCTAAATTAAATAGTCCCATGGACTTTATATTAAATCCTATTTAATATACCAAGCCCGCTAATTAATTAATTCACCCTTTTAATCTAATTAAAGGGAAAGCCCATGCTTTACAAAATTCATAAATCTAATTTATGAACTCAAGCCCGATTATTCCAAATAATTCATCGAGGCTTGAATCTCCAAGAAGTATAATTTAATTCCATTAAATTAAACCTTCTCTCGGAATTAATTCCAAATTAATTCCCTTTCATTTGGTGTAGCGGGTGTGACTCTTTAGGTTCACCTTTCAGCTAGACTGGGACCTACTTCTTGTTATTTCATAACCAAAGTAGTCCGTTACCATGGGTGGCCATCTAGCAACGGTCCATGGCACTAGAGACTAGGTGAATTTATGGTGTGAACATTTAGGCTCCGACTTATACGCAGGTGCGGTCCTACCGACGCTCGATACATACGGGTACAGTCCTACTATCGCCTGTCTCCCGGCCTTTAGTCTAGGGGTCGGTTCCCATTCTTGACTAGGCAACTATGCATAATGCTCGAGATAGGTTTAACTCGACGTAGGAAATCCTTTCCCACTACATCAAGTGCTATGGCCATAGACTTTGTGAGTCTAAACCATCTCCGAGCGCATAGGAGATCTTACTGTCATATCCTTTGACAGGGGACAGATCCTATCTTGGAATTCACCGTTCTTACATACTCCGACTGCACTGGACGAGGCTTATGATGACCATGTGATATAATCGGTCAAATCTCACCAGATCCAAGATACAACCTTAGTATGTAGGGGACTGCCGTGATCCTCAAGTCCGAGGATTAATCCCGTACTATCGGAACCGGGAATACGAGTCATACCGACCAAGCCCGAGTAGCTTCTATATGACGATTCCCGCGAGTCACCTCAGTCGGCCGCTCCCCAGCAGGCCGACCCACTAACACTGCTTAGACGATCCTCGTCACCCGTCGATGAAACACGACAGCAGATGCTTAGTGCAAGTCTCAAATCGATTCTCGATGCCCTGTCTCGAGATTCCTTTGACTTGGAGTATTTAAGACTGATTCGGCGAAACTTATTTCATGAACCTACCTCCAAGTGTAGTTCCAATTTCCCGAAATGTTATTTCAGTCTGTGGGCGTTTGTTGTGACATCGTAACGATGCAAGCAGTAAGTACAACAAACTCATGCCTATGAATCCTTACTACATTCATCAACATAATATTACTTGTTCACAGATTGACCAATGGTTCTCAGAACAGCCAATACCATTGACTTTCTGGTCACCTATTCTAACAAAAAGAACGTTACCTCAAGGACACCCATGAACAATGTAGTTCTTGGGTGTTGCATGCACATTTCGGTTTGATGGTAAAGCTGAAATATTTTGAATTTAGGCATGCTTTATGTTTTATATATGTTGATCTAGGGTTTAGGTTGCCTAACGAATGTATTTTTGTCAATACTTTTTTGAATCCCCAACTTCACTGACCAAGTTGGGAAAGGGGTGAAGGATAGCCAGGAAAATCATTTTCAAGTCGACCTCCTTCATTAAGGTCCTACGTTAGGAACCCCTAGTACTAAGAAGTCATATTAATGTGGTACTTCTAGTATGACCTTGAAAGAATCGGGTACGGCCCGGGAACGCAACGGAAGTGTCAAAACGTTAATTTAAAGCATAATATAAAACGGGTTCAAAGGGGTGTTTCCTTTGAAGTTTCCGGGCATTAGGTGTATGTCAAGAGCATGAATAAAAGGGTAGAAGATGCTGGACATGTGGCTAAAGGATTAAAACAAGAAGATACATAAAATGTAAATAGAAACCAACCTTTGTTCGTATTTACGTAGAACGGCTTCTAACGTTGTTCCTTTTCCGTTTGTCCTTGTATGTCCACTTGAGAGCACAACTTAGAACTCCTCTAAGTATTGTCCACACCACACAAAGGATCCAAACTATAGTTTATTGCTAGATAAAATATAGTGAAGAGAAGAAGAAAACAATTCCAAAGCAACACTATCAATTAGTGATCTTTAGAATGTTTTAAGTTCTTTTCTTTCCAAAAGAAAAGAACACTTAGAGAGAATTTTCAGAGATATTTATGGCTTAATTCTCCAGCAAAAAATGAAGCAAGTTAGTGAGTCAAATGTCTAGCAAAGTTGTTTTGTGTATGTAGAATGTAGAGTTCAAAAAATCACCTACATAAGTAACCTCCAAGGTAAGTTCCACATATACACACTTCTAGCACATCCACCACACATGATAGCAAGAGAAAACCACCCACAAATCAGCAAATTTTCGTGCTCATCATGTGATATGTGAAGAGTTGAAACTCCTCTTTAACTAGCTTCAACTTGCATGGAAAAATAGACCTGGATCTTTATGTTTTTGGACTTGTATTTAATCAAATTAAATAAAGTCCAAACATGTATCCATTGGGCATTAATTAATCTAATTAATCTCAATCCAATTGAATCCCAATAGTTTATTTAATCCAATTAAATAAACATAAGTCCAAATTAAGAATAATTGATCCAATCAATTATTCTAGCCAAAACCCAATAAATTCATCTAATTAATTTAAAGGTTCTTAGTCCAAAAAATTAACTAATCCAATTAATTAATTTTTGGACCATCCATCAAATGGATTTCTCAATAAATGATCCAATCATTTATTTTCTCTCTTGAATAAATTTAATCCGATTAAATCTATTCGCTTCTTCTAGAATTAATTCCGCCGAATCCAAAGTGATTTGTGTGTGACTCATTAGGTTCACCCTCAGCTAGACTTCGGCTTGTGTCCAACACAATTGGTCAATTAAATCTAATTTAATTAACTATTTTCTGATTAACCATTAATCGAAAAGATGCCCGTCACCATGGGTGGCCGTCTAGCAACGGTCTATGGCACTACAGACTAGGTGAATGTTGGCATGAACATTTAGGCTCCCGAGTTCCATATGAGTACGGTCCTTCCATCACCCGTCTCCCGATCTAAGTCTAGGGCATGGAATTGGGCGTCGGTTCCTATCCTGGACTAGACAACTATGCTCAGTAACTCGAGAGACGTTTGCTCTATTGATCGACGTAGGAAACCATTCCCTACTCGACTAATCATTGTGGTCACAAACTTAAAGAGCTTAAACTGTCTCAGAGCGCATAGGAGACTCGACTGTTATATACTGACAGGTGACGGATCCTATCTTGGAATCCACCGTCCTCAATACATATTCCAACTGCACTGGATAAGGCTTATAATGAACGTATTCCAGATACAGACATCTCTTGCCAGACCCTAGATACAACCTTCATATGCATGTGACTGCCATGATTCCTCAAGTCCGAGGACTAATCTCATACTATCGGAGCCGGAAATTCCAGTCATACCGACCAAGCCTCCAAGGCTTCCACATGACGATTCCCGTGAGTCAGTTCAGTCAGCTAACACCCTTGTCAACTAATCCACTAATATTACATAGACGTCCAATGTCTGTCGCCGATGAAACACGGCACTCATCCAATGAATGCAATCCTTAGTGCAAGTCTCTGTAGGACCCTCGATGCCCTGTCTCGAGGTCCTCGACTTGGAACATTCCAGACCAACCCTCAGAAGTTGGTTTCATAGCTGCCATCCAATGCGCAGCTCAACTACATGGATTATCTAATTGGTCTGTGGGCATTTGTTGTGATGTTAAAACATCGTTTAATGTAATCAGTAAACACAACAAACACATAGTGCCACGGATGAATACTTACTATATTCATCAAGTCAATAAAGATTGCTAAATAGTACCCAAAACCGCTAATCCAATTGGCTTTCTCGTCACCTATTCTAACAATCTCCCACTTGACCTAAAACCAATCACCCATGTTGCTCAGACTTATCATAGCATGAGTAATCTGCGATATCCGGCTCGGTCTCACGGGTCTACCTTATTTCTGCAAAGATGATGCGGTCCAACCGCATGTCACCTCTTTATACCATTGCTCCAAGCAGATGGTACTATCTAAGAATTTTCCTGGATCCATGATGAGATCTCGGTCCTATAGCTTCCGCTATAGCCATGTTGTTATCCTCCAAGGTAACTACTGGCTAGCCCGTGCTAGGCACCACACCCAACCATTGGATGTGGTTTTTCATCCAAACCTCTCTCCGGAGCAACTTCTGAAGTTGCCATACATTCAACTTTCATGGTCCGTTGTGGTGTCCCGTTTGAAACCTTTTCAAGCCACCACCTTACCATTAAGCCTGAATATATGTTCATACTGAGACTAAATATTATTCACATGATCCTGGAAGCTAGTATCGCTATAGCCTTCTAAAATAAACTCTCCATAGAACTTGCATCAAAAACACTTCTTTAATCCTTATTCAGGTATTAAAGACTGTTCTCAACAGCAGTCTACTGCCTTCTCGGTACACACCGATTTCTGTCGTTACGCCCAAAGCATACACAACATCAGGTCCAATGCAGCAAACAACATACCCATGTTGCCTACGGCAAAGACGTAGGGGATGTCAAACATCTGGGCTTCCTTATCAGCCAACCCTGACTGAGTCTTGGATAGCTTAACCCTATATATAGGAATCTAATTCCTTTCATGGAGAATTCCGTGAACAATATTCGTGTTTCAGTATTTCCTAACATCTTAAATTCATTCCAAATGAATAAGACGTTACACACTTAAACACTAGGAACACAACTAAACTTCCACTGACCCTCAAAGCTCGTTACTGATCGAGTCATACCCCGCATGAACTCATCAAAATGAATATTCCAGTTACATAGATTTTCAAATCTAGTTTGAATTCTATGTCGAATCACACGGCTCCAAGCCAGTGATTCGATCCAATGTCCAACATTGCTTCTCCTTATGTCTTTTGGATTATAATCCAATTGACCGGACTGACCCAAAAACCTATACCTCTCATGTATATAAGATATTCTGGTTATCCTTAGAAGAACTGGAATATAGTCAGTAGGAAAACTTGATTACAAATGATGTTTGGTATATCGTACTGAGGTGTTGCTCAACTTGATTCCTCAAGGAGCTACTCCTTACACCAGTTATCCTCTGAAATTCAATTTCCCTTAGGATAACACATGAACCTGTGCAAACCTAGTTTGCCTCCCACTAGTACCTTGACGTATGCAAGACCATCCTACATACTCACGTACTTTGTAGGATATAGGCTTGCCATGCCATATCCAATATGGTGTCTGGGCCACGATTTTTAGAAAGTGCGATGTTTTAAAACTTGGCCACTATCTTAAGAACATGCCCAGATGGCCAAGGTAGTTCAGTGAAACACCGATCGAACCATGTCCAACAAAGTTTGATTCGTCCCTTATCAGAGACGTTCAATTGTGGCGCTTCAGGGAGAATTCCACTAAGTGAGAATTTCATTCTCATTTAGATACATCAAAAGCTCCCACTAAAAAATACACCACTCGATCCAATCGAAGGTTAATTTTGCAACCAGTTCGGTTCCCACTTCAAATCTAATTCCCTGAACCTTCCAAAGGTCCTTAGACTTGTGAACCCTCTACTGGTCTTGTGTATTAAGTGACCCACAAATGTTGGACTGGATCCAATCCAACAGACCACTAGCAAGCATACTTTGTCCTACAAAGAGCTTCTTGGCCATCTTCGTGCTCAGGAAGGACTTGCAAGCTAGTAGGCTCAAATTGTCTATTTCTAGACTCCTTGAATCTACTAACCTCCTTATCCTATCTAGAGGAATGTGACCTAGCTTTGCATGCTAAATCTGTGAGTTTATCTTGATTATCCATTTCATCATTTGTTTTGAGCATTCATAATCTAATTATGGGATAGTTTGAAACAATTATGCAAACAACCTAGCATACAAGAATAATCATTCATTGTCAAATAAAAGAAACTTTCATTGATCAAAAACATGTAATCCTTATTGTCCAACAATAGAAAAACCTAATTTGATCATGCTAGGTTACATAATTATGACCTATCGACTCTATCCTAACATGATCACTAATAGCTAAGCCTTACTAGTCCTATAGCTTTTATGGAAATAGCCCAGCCATTGCTTAGCTTCAAAACCATCTCCGTCTTAGCCTTCTACTCCTTTCCATCACCTGCAAACCATTTGCAGATATGAGCTCTACAGCTGGTATCCAATACCCAAGAGTAGAATAATAATCATGTTAAAGCTCAAATCAAATGTACCTTGGTTGGAGAGGAGTTTAGGACACTCCCTTTTCCAATGTCCCTTCTCATGACAATATATGCAAACATCTTTTGCAATCCTTGACTGCCGAACCGCCTTCCTCTTTCCTTTGCCCATGCCCAACATGGCAACAGGAGCGCTCTGTGCGCTTGCAACACCTGATTCTGTCTTACCCTTCTTCCTCCTCCAGCGTCCGGCCCCTTTGCCTTTCGCTCTTGAGGTCGAAGCCTCCCCCTACCAATACCAACGGCACAGAATTTTCAATCGTTGCCTCGTATTGACCAACATGTTCATCAACTCGTGAAGGTCTTTTTCAAGCCCATTCATGTTACAGTTAATGATAAACGGGTCAAATGAGGGAGGAAGAGACTGAAGGATCACGTCGATGTACGTCTCTTTGAAGGACAAGAGGATCCGCCCGGGAGCGTGCGCGGAAACAAGAAAGCGAGAAAAGTGCGTAAATTTAAATCAAATTTAAATAAACGAATCCCAATGGGTGTACCCTTGGGTGCTCAACCGGGCTTTCGACGTAGAATGTGTAAATAGTGAAAACATATATCTAAACACATAGGGTATAGGTATATATACAATAAATCAATCAAAGCGTAAAGAGACTTTTACCTTCGATTGTTTAGCGTATGCTCCCGGCTACTTGCGTTGTTCCTTCTCCGGAATGCTCACGAAATCCAAACGTATGGATTCTCCAATGGTGATCCACACCACACCAGAAGAAACACACGTTCTTCTTGCTAGAAAAGAACGGGTTTAAGAAGGAATCGGTTTAAGAGAAGAACAGTATGAATTAGTGCTCTCTTAAACTTGCTTTGTTCTTCTTCTTGATTCAAAATCAAGTGAAGAACACAAGTGTGAGAGAGGGAGAGAGGTCGGGAGTTGAGAGAGAAGAGGGATTTTTGTCTTCTCTTTTTCCTAGAAAAAGATGAATAATGAATCACATATGCTTGGTGTTGTATATTCTAATATATATACATAATTAATGTGATTATTGGAATGTGTCTATGTTCATCCTAGGATGTCTAGATTCATTCAAATCAATCACCATCAATTCTTCAATCAAGCCTACCAAAATTTATGGTATGATCAAATCATACCAAAAGGGAAGAGCTTGATTGGAGTTGATTTGTCTCTTTCCAAAAGAGATAAGCCAACATACCACCTAGCATGAAACATGGCTGATTTTGCTTCCTCCAAGGGAGCATGTCGGCCATGTTTAAATAAAGGAAGAAGTCCAACTTCTTCCTATTCCAAAATAGGAATTATTTCTCCTCTCGAGTAAATTTAACGGACCGGGTTTTATCGTAATCCAATTATGACGAACCCAACATTAAATCCAGTTAAATGTCCATTTAAATTATTCTCGTTGATCTTTTAATCCAATTAAAAGTGCCTGAAAAGGACTAAGCAGCTTCAGGATAGTCTTGACTGCACTCCAATATGCCTCCCCGGCACACGACTGATATCTACTTGTTACGCTCAAAGCGAAAGCCACATCAGGTCTAGTGCATTGAACAACATACTGTATGTTGCCTATGGCTGAAGCATAGGGGATGTCCAACATCCGTTTAAGCTCCTAATCAGTCTTAGGAGACTGCTTCTTGGATAACTTAATTCCATGCCTCATAGGAAGGAATCATCTTTTGAGTTTTCCATCTTGAATCTCTTCAAGACTTTCTCAATATATGAGGACTGGGCTATTCCTAACATCCTTCTAGATCTATCCCTATAGATCTTGATGCCAAGGATGTAGGATGCCTCGCCCATATCCTTCATGGAGAATTGCGTTGACAACCAAGCTTTAGTGGTACCTAACATATTAGCATCATTCCCAATGAGCAAGATGTCATCCACGTAAAGCACCAGAAACGCAACTGAGCTCCCACTGATCTTCTTGTATACACAAGGATCGGACTCGTTCTTGATGAAATCATATCCCCGTATGACTTCATCAAAACGTATGTTCCAGCTTCGGGAAGCTTGTTTGAGGCCATAGATGGACCTTTGGAGACGGCAGACCTTCTGCTATTCTCCAACAGTTGCGAAACCTTCCGGCTGATCCATATAGATCTCTTCCTCTACAAAACCGTTGAGGAAGGCCGTTTTCACGTCCATCTGCCATATTTCATAGTCATACCATGCTGCTATGGCAAGCAGTATCCGAATGGACTTGGCCATTCCATCTGCCATATTTCATAGTCATACCATGCTGCTATGGCAAGCAGTATCCGAATGGACTTGGCCATTGCTACGGGAGAGTAGGTTTCCTCAAAATCGACCCCGGGTCGCTGAGTGTAACCTTTCGCCACAAGCCTAGCTTTGAAGGTTGTAGCCTCCCCGTCAGCTCCAAGCTTACGTTTGTAGACCCATTTACACCCTACGGGTTTTACCCCTTTGGGTGGGTCTACTAGGGTCCAAACCTTGTTTGTACCCGTCGAGTCCATCTCGAATTTCATGGCCTCAAGCCACTTGTCCGACTCGATGTCCGACATCGCTTTTCTGTATGTCTTTGGATCATTATCCAACTGACCGGTCAGGCCCAGAAATCCATACCTATCAGGTGCATGGAATACTTTGGCCGACCTACGGAGGACTGGAACAATATCAGTGGGAACTACTAGCTCAGATGTCACTGCCGCCTCATGGGGTGCCTCACTTGATTCCTCAAGGAGCACCTCATCGCGTTGATTATCCGATAGAAAACCCTTTTCCAAGAACACTGCGTTTCATGAGACAAAAACCTTTTGCTCGTGAGACAAAAACCTTGAGTCCAGTTTATCTCCTACTAATCTCTTGAAATATGCGAGGCAACCCCACACTTTCAAGTATTTGTGGGAGGCAGGCTTGCCATGCCATATCTCATATAGCGTTTGGGATACAATCTTAGATGGTGCCAAGTTCAAAACTTTGGCCGCCGTCTCAATAGCGTATCCCCAGAAGGAAAGGGGAAGTTCGATGAAACTCATCATGGATCGGACCATGTCCAACAAGGTCCGATTCCTCCTTTCAGACACACATTAAGCTGTGGTGTTCCAGGAGGGGTCCACTGAGAGAGAATCCCATTCTCTTTTAGATAATCAGTAAACTCTCCACCTCGATCCGACCGAGGGGCTTTGATCTTTCGACCGGTTTGGTTCTCTACTTCAAGTCTGTATTCCTTAAACCTTCCAAAGGCTTCAGACTTGTACCTCATCAGGTAAATATAACCATACCGTGAATGATCATCGGTGAAGGTTATGAAGTACGAGTACCCACCTCTAGCCTGAGTATTTGGTGGGCTACAGACATCCGTATGGATCAAATCCAACAGACCATTGGCTAGCGTGCTTTGTCCAACAAAGGTTTCTTGGTCATCTTTCCCTTCAGACAGGATTCACAGGTCGGTAGGTTGTCCGAATCGTCTATTTCTAGACTCTTTGAGTCTACCAACCTTCTTATCCTATCTTTAGAGATATGACCTAACCTCGCATGCCATATCTGTGCGTTATTATGATCCTCACATTTTTGTTTGTGTTTTGCAGTCATAATCCAATTATACCATTGAACACAAACATAACTGGATTGGAAAAGAGTTGTGGGCACTCCCTCTTCCAATGCCCTTTCCCTTGGCAATGCATGTAGACATCATTTGCTTTGGACCGCTGAGAACCATGGGCCTTCCCTTTGCCTTTGCTCGGTCCAACCGAAGAAATAGGGACGCCCGGAGCGCCAGCAGGGGCCGCAACCGTCTTCCCTTTGCCCTTCTTCCTCTTCCAGCGTCCGGCCCTCTTGCCATTCGCCTTGGAGGTCGAAGCCTCTCTTATCAATACCCCCAGCGCCGACTTGTGGGTCGTTGCCTCGTATTGGACCAACATGTTGATCAACTCATGAATAGACTTCTCAAGTCCGTTCATGTTGTAGTTTACAACAAACGGGTCGTAGGATGGAGGAAGTGACTGGAGGATCACATTAATGTACGTGTCATTGTTAAGCCTAGCTTTAAGGTCCTCGAGTTTCTCCACTAGGGAGAGCATCTTGACCCCATGACTTTGTACAGACGCTCCTTCAGCAAGCTTGTTGCCAAAGAATGCTTTTGTGGCGGCATATCTAATATGCCTATCCAGAACCGCATAAACCTCGTTCATGCGGAGCATTATGGCGGAGACGTTGTGTAGCCTCTCATACTGCTTTTGGATGTCGTTAGACATCGAAGCCAGTATGATACTGCGTACTTTCCGATTGTCCTCGTACCACTTCTCGAACGTCAAACGTTCTTCAGGCGTGGACCCCTCCGGTAAGTCGCTCGGTGGCGGCTCGTCCAAGAGCCTTGGTTCTCGAACCCGAGGATAATCCTCAAGTTTCTCAGCCAGTCCGAGTAGTTCGTTCTGTTGAATTTGTTAGTCTCGAGAATCATGGTTAATGGGTTCTTAGACATATCTACATTAATGAAAATGTAAAGTAGAAATTAGCAGATAATGGTAATATTATTGTTCATGTTGAAGACTTGGTCTTTTAGTCTTTAACCCTCCCACTATTTATGCGAAAGTCTGCCACTCTCAAGTGGAGTTTCGGGAAACCATTTCCTAGTGGGCTTGGGATCCACAAGCGTAATCTCCATGCCCCGCTTTTATGATTCACGTGAAGAAGACCTCGTGGGAGATATCCAATATCATTCTCATCCAATGAGATTCCCAAGATATTTTGCCTCACCTATTCACATGGTTCCGAGGACTCCAAGTGAACCATGTTACTCAGTGTTGGGCCCGACCTATCAACCAAATCATGCCTCAAACTGTCGCCCCCACGACTGGTGAGACAGGAAAACAGCGAGCACAGTCTTTTTGTTCACAACAATGGTGCAGCTTTCCCCTAGTCCAAGTGTGCCATGACTCGTGAGACCACACTTGGGTAGTGGCAGCTTCCTCACCACATTGCTGTGGATGGAAGGCTTGGACAGATCAAAATACTATTTTGATCCAAGTCCGTTTTGGGACTAATATTTAATTTGGTCCAACCAAATGAGAGTTTGAGTGTGACCGAGACCTCATCACATTATGGTCTTTTAACATGCATAAATATCTAATATTTAAAGCGATAAATAAATACGCCGCATGCAAAAAACATAGCATACTCCTGTTAGGATGATCACAAGCCCAACCTATGCGACTCACTGAGCCCGCAGTGAGTCTATGGTCTATCTGGGGTGGTCCTAAATTATTACAATAATAATATACCCATTGCCATTCCAATGGGCCTGGTAATGCTTCTTGTTTCACGCCTTGATGCTCTTTCTTGGGGTCTCCGACTCCAAACGCTTGTTAAAATTAAAACCTCACCAATTCTATCTACTCTCATTACAACTGAAAGTAATACATTGGTAATAAAAAAACAAGCCTTAACATCATGAGGCTGAAAATACGGGAGATGATAGTCCCAAAAACAAGAGGCACGCAGGCCCCACCCAACAGAAAATAAATGATCATACATTTATCCATACATAAGGTCTAGGGCTCTTGTGATCATCCCATGTTGATTCCATGAACTCACATAACACAATTATTCCAAATAATCATGCATAAATAACCAATGGATATTCCAAATACCCAAGTGATGTCCAACATCACAAAAGCATAAACATAGAATTAATATGCAAAATTCAAATTTCAAATTTAATGGATATTTTAAACAATGCATCCAATGCATGTATTAATCCCAAATTAATTAAGCAAATTTAATTCAAGGAATAGTCCAATTATTCCAAAATAAAAAATACAAAATTAACATATTTTCATAATATTGTGTAGAAAATACAAAAAATCAAATTTTCCGAAAAAAGTTGAAAAATGGCACAAAACGGCCCAGCCGTTGTGCCGGTCGGCCACCCGCGCGCACAGGGTAGCGCGCGCGGCCGCTGTTGTCTGAACCTAAATTTTTTTTTTATTTTTGTTTTTCAATACTGTTTCAGCACATTAACAGTAACATTTTTCTTAAAATAAGCATGCAATTTTTAGATCCAATCTACCAAAATTAAGCATGACAAAAGTCCATTAAATCCAAACAATTGAATCATCATATTATTCATATATTTATATAATTTAACATGCCAATAAATCCATTAAAAGCAAGTAGATCATGCCAAACACATAGATCTATGCCCCTTACATCGAACCGGGCTCTGATACCACTTGAAGGACAAGCGGATCCGCCCGGGAGCGCGAGCGGAAGCGAGAAAGCGAGAAAAGTGCGTAAATTTAAATCAAAATTAAATAAACGAATCCCAAGGGGTGTACCCTTGGGTGCTCAACCAGGCGTTTGACGTAGAATGTGTAAATATTGAAAACATATATTTAAACACATAGGGCATAGATATATATACAATAAATCAATCAAAGCGTAAGGAGACTTTTACCTTCGATTGTTTAGAGTATGCTCCCGGCTACTTGCGTTGTTCCTTCTCCGGAATTCTCACAAAATCCAAATGTATGGATTCTCCAAAGATGATCCACACCACACCGGAAGAAACACACGTTCTTCTTGCTAGAAAAGAACGGGTTTAAGAAGGAATCGGTTTAAGAGAAGAACACTATGAATTAGAGCTCTCTTAAACTTACTTTGTTCTTCTTATTGACTCAAAATCAAGTGAAGAACACAAGTGTGAGACAGGGAGAGAGGCCGAGAGTTGAGAGAGAGGAGAGGGATTTTTTTCTTCTCTTTTTCCTACAAAAAGATGAATAATGAATCACATATGCTTGGTGTTGTATATTCTAATATATATACATAATTAATGTGATTATTGGAATGTGTCTAGGTTCATCCAAGGATGTCTAGATTCATTCCAATCAATAACCATCAATTCTTCAATCAAGCCTACCAAAATTTATGGTATGATCAAATCATACCAAAAGGGAAGAGCTTGATTGGAGTTGATTTGTCTCTTTCCAAAAGAGATAAGTCAACATACCACCTAGCATGAAACATGGCTGATTTTACTTCTTCCAAGGGAGCATGTCGGCCATGTTTAAATAAGAGAAGAAGTGCAACTTCTTCCTATTTCAAAATAAGAATTATTTCTCGTCTCTAGTAAATTTAACGGACCAGGTTTTTGAAGGACAAGCGGATCCGCCCGGGAGCGCGAGCGGAAGCGAAAAAGGCGAGAAAGTGCGTAAATTTAAATCAAATTCAAAATACGCGAATCCCAAGGGGTGTACCCTTGGGTGCTCAACCAGGTGTTCGATGTAGGATGTGTAAATATTAAAACATATATTTAAACACATAGGGCATAGATATGTAAATCAAATCAATCAAAGCGTAATAAACCGTTACCTTTGATTGTTTAGCATATGCTCCCGGCTACTAGCTGTTAGAATAAGTGACCATGTAAGCCAATTTTGGCGGGTATATGTAACCTATGTCTAGACAATTATAGGTGTTTTGATAAATCATTAATGAATAAAGAAGTGAATTTTCATTTGGCATTACTTTGTTTGTGTTCACTTGCACCTATTTTTCCATATCTGTTCACTACGCAAACAGAGCCCACGGACTGAGATTCGGTTTCGGGGACTGGGACTACGCTTGGAGGTAGGTCCATGAAATCAGTCTTCCCGAATCAGTCCGGAAATCTCCAAGTCAAGGAATCCCGAAAATGGGTACCGGGATTCCATTTGAGACTTGCACTAAGCATCTGCTGTCGTGTTTTATCGACGGGTGACGAGGATCGTCTAAGCAGTGTTAGTGGGTTAGCCTGCTAGGACGCAGCTGACTGAGGTGACTCGTGGGAACCGTCTTACGGAGGACCTTGAGTATGGTCTGCAAGGTATGACGAGTATTCCCGGTTCCAACGGTACAGGTCAAGTCCTTTGACTTGAGGAATTACTGAGTTTACCTGTACATCAGAACTGTATCTTAGATATGGTGAGAGATTGCCAGAATTCTCTTTGGTAGTCATAAGCCATGTCTAGTGCAGTCCTGGTGTGCAAAGTGACAGTAGTTTCCAAGAAAGGATCTGTCTCCTGTCAATAGGTTTTGACAGTTGAGTCTCATGTATGCTCTAGGTCTTGTCCCTAAAACTGTGGCCACAGTGACTGAACAGAAGGGAAGGTTTCCCTTGCGACGTTTAGTGAGGACAGACCGACACTTAGGTCCAAGATGGGTGCCTGCGTTATCCGTGCCCTAGACACTAAGTGATGAGACCGAAGACAGAAGGACAAGCGTACTGTTAGAGCCTAAATGTTCATCCCTGAATATTTCACCTAGTCTCTAGTGCCATGGACCGTTGCTAGATGGCCACCCATGGTAACGGACGGATTCTAGGAATCCGACCAAGTCTAGCTGAATGGTGAACCTAAAGAGTCACACACTATCCACACACAATTAAATATTTAATTTGAAATTAAATATTGGAGTGAAGGAATGATTAAATTAGATTTAATCGGGACCTTTATTTTTCTTGGAGAAATAATTCTTTCTATTTGATAGAAGGAATTAAATTGATAAATTGGATTTATCAAAAGGATTTATTTAATGGGCTTAAATAATATTTATATTTATTTTAGCCTCTTGGAAATATTTAAATAGGTTTTAAATATTTCCATTAAATTAAATTAAATCAACGGTTGAGATTAATGGGAGAGATGGATGGCTAGGATCGTTTTGACTAGGTCAAAACACTAGTTTGACTAGGACTTTGACTAGGTCAAAATCCTAATCAAATTAGAGTTCTTAAAAGAGGAGTTTAAAGAGGATTAAACTCCTCTTCTATATAAACCCCTAGCATCCTACAATTTACATGATGATGAAACTCCAACACACACACACAACACACACACACGGTTTCTCTCTCTCTCCCATCTCTCTCGTCCGCCCTCTCTCTCTCTCAAGAAAATAGTTTTCTTGATTCTTTTGTTCTTGGAACATTAGAATCTTGATGAATCAATACCATTAATTGATAATGTGTTATTGATTCATCCACTCCAAAATTATACACTTGTTCGTTGCTAGCACGACGTGCAAGATACGTGGGTGGATCGTGTGTCACGAATTAGAGGGTCTCAAAGACGGGATCTTGGTGCAAAACGGGGAACAACGCGTGTAGCCGTTGAAGACGAAAACGACAACGGTTAGGTCTCGTTTTAAATTTTCGTCCCTCTTTAATTTTCAACCCTATGGCCTCCATGATTTATTTTATGTTATACGTTCATGAGATACACCGAATGCCCGGGAAAATTTCAAAGGCACACCCTTTGAAACGTGTTTTTTAATTTAAAAGCATGTTTAAATTCCGTTTTAATTTTTAATTATACCGCGCTTCCGCATTCGCGCTTTTCCCGGGACGATCCACATAATCTTTCAGTGGTATCAGAGCCCAGTTCGGTGTATAGGCCTAGGGTTTATGTGCGTTTTAAGCATGAAACGTGAAATAGCATGTTGTTATTAAATCTTGAATTTCTTGATTCTTGAAGCATGTTATTTTATTGCTTTTAATTCGTGTGAATTGCTGAATATTGGTATTTTCTGTTTTTCTTGGGAATCGGGATGGGAATTAATCTGAAAAACGAGAAAACGTCACAGCCGGCCAGCCGGGAAGGCTGGCCGCGCGCAGCCGAGCGCTGCCGGCAGGGCAGACGCGCGCAGGCATGGGAAGCCTGCGCGCGCGCGCGCTGCCGGCCGCGCAGGGGCAGCGCGCAGCCGGGTTGGCTGCGCGCGGGCGTGCGCGCATGGAAACGCCTCCAGGCGCGCGCGCGGGCAGACAGAGGTGTCTGCGCGCGCGCGCCCGGCAGGCGCGCCCATGCGCGCGCGCACGCAAGGCTGGCGGGCGGAGGAGCCCGCGCGCGGACGGGCGCCAGGCGCGCCGCCAGGCGCGCGCACGCAGATGGAGGCGTCTGCGCGCGCGCGCCCGGCAGGCACGCCCAGTGCGCGTCTGCGCGCGCGCTCTGCGCACGACGCAGGGACGCGGCCGGTGGCCAGCAGGCCAGCGCGCGCGCACAGGCAAAGGAGCCTGCGCGCGCGTCGGCCTGCTGATGCGCCAGGCCGCGCAGACTGATGCCGGCCAGGCGCGCGCGCACACAGGCAGGGGCCTGCGCGCGCGCGCCCGGCAAGGCGGTGCCTGCGCGCGCAGAGGCGGCAGGCAGGGCCTGCTGCCCTGCGCGCCCGGCGGCCGACTGCTGCAGGCGGCGGCGGCCGGCGGCTCCTTGGCTAGGGTTTTGAAACCCTAGTGTAATTTTATTTTTTAAATTTATTTTCAGTTTTAATTTTGAATTAATTCTGAAAAATTCGTTTTTTTGGGTTCAATTTTTCCTAAATTCCTAAAGACATTATTTTAGGAGTAAAATAAATGGATTTGGAATCCCGGGGTTATTTTACTTAAAATAATGAGGAAAGGTTTTCCTAAAACAAAAAAAAAAAAAAAAAAAATTTACATTGCCAATATTTATATTTTATTTTCACACGTTACGCACATGTTCATTTATTTTCATCTTGGATTGATGTGATTGGAAATCATGTGTTGTTGGAATATTATGATTATGTGATTGGATCATGTAATTATGTGTGTTGGATGGAAATGGATGATCACGAGCCCTAGACCGAATGTATGGTTTAATTTACTGTTGGGCCTGTGTGCCTCTTTAACTGCTTTCTCCTTCTCTCTTTCTAGTGCCTTGGAATAATAAGGCTTTCTACCTCCCTCCTTATGTACTCCCCCCGGGGTTTCGCTGGGGTTTCTAATTTTTTTATATGTAATGAGAGTAGACTAGGAGTGAGGTTTCCATTTTTGTAATTGGTGGAGAAGAAGGAAGGACCACATGGAGAGCCCAGACCGGAGGTCCCTTGGCGTTTTCCATGAAGTGAAGAAAGAGAAAAAGAGACCAAGGCCCATCAGCATGATGATTGGGTTACTATTATTGTAATAGTATAGGACCAACCCTAGATTGACCATAGATCCACTGCGGGCTCAGTGGATCGCATAGGATTCGGGCTCGTGATCATCCAACAGGGGCGTGCTAGGCTTTAATTTTGCATGTGGTTATTGTGATGGATGAATGGGTTTTATTTATCATGTATAACTGCTATGGATGAATTTCATTTATGCATTTTTGGATGAATGTATGGATATAGTATGAGATCTCGGTCATTATTACTCTCACATTGGTTGGACCAATGTTAAAATATTAGACCCTAGATAAAGTGGACATGAACTCTAGGAGTTCGTCCATGCCTTCCAATCCGTGGCATAGTGAGGAAGCTGTTTTAGGTCAATAGCGTGGTCTCACGAGTCGTGGCACGTTATTGTACTTAAAAGAAGCTGCACTATGTCATGAACGAAAAATGGGCTGCTGCTACCTGTCTCACGAGTCGTGGGGGTACTAGTGGGTCCATGGCTCGGTCGATTGGGTCGGGTCTAACGCCTAATTAGCATGATTCGCTTGGAGTCCTCGGGATCATGCAAAAGGGTGAGGCAATAATCTTGGGAATCTCGTGGAACGAGAATGGTATGGAATACCTCCCACAGGATCTTTTCCATGCGAATCGTAAAAGCGGGGTATGGGAAAAATCGCTGTGGATCCCAAGCCCACTAGGAAAGGATTTCCCGAAAACTACGTTTGAGAGTACCGTGTTTTCGTATAAATAGTGGGAGGATTAAATGACTAAAGACCAAGCATTTAATTATTTTTATCAAACCACCGTCTTTACTTTCTGCTGATCGCGCGTTGTTTTTCAACATGTAGATTTTAAAATGTCTAAGAACCCACTTTCAACCATTCTTGAGACAAACAAATTTAATGGAACCAACTACAACGACTGGTTGCGCAATCTCAGGATAGTCCTGGATTATGAGAACCAAGGCTACGTCATGGACGAGCCTCTCCCTAGGACCTTACCGGAAGGATCCACGCCAGAGGAACGTGAGACGTTCGAGACTTGGCATAAGGATAACCGGAAGGTTCGTAGCATCATACTTGCTTCGATGACCAATGAGATTCAGAAGCAATATGAAAGGCTAGACGATGTCCCTTCCATAATGGCTCGCCTTAAGGATTGCTATGCAGTCCCGGACCGGCATACTAGGTATGTCGCGACCAAGGCGTTCTTTGGAACTAAAATGACAGAAGGATCCTCTGTACAAGAATATGGGGTTAAAATGCTTACCCTAGTGGAAAAGCTCGAGGACCTAAAGGCAGGTCTCGATAACGAAACGTACATAGATGTGATCCTTCAGTCACTCCCACCCTCCTTTGATCAATTTATTGTCAACTACAACATGAATGCACTTGAGAAGGGTATTCATGAGTTGATCAATATGTTGGTGCAATACGAGGCAACGACTAAGAAGTCCACGCCTTCGGTATTGTTTGGAGGTGCTTCTACTTCCAAGACGAAAGGCAAGGGTGCCGGACGTTGGAAAAGGAAGAAAGGGAAGGGAAAGGCAGTCATAGCAGCTACGAACACTCAGAGTGTTCCCATTGCCAAAGAGGGGAAAGGCAAAGGAAAGGGAAAGGTTGTCTCCAAGCAACAGTCGAAGGCATATGACATATGTATCAACTGCCGTGAGAAAGGGCATTGGAAGAGAGAGTGCCCCAAACTCTTCTCAAACCAAGGTATATTTGTGATTGAGGTTAACATGGTCACTAATTCTGCCTCTTGGGTATTGGATACCGGCTGTGGAGCTCACATTTGCAATGATCTGCAGGTGTTGAAAAGAAGCAGAAAACTAAGTAGCGGGGACATGATCCTGAAGCTCGGAAATGGCAAGGCCATCTCGGCAGAAGCAGTAGGATCCGCCACTTTAGTTATTAGTGATACCATTAGCATAGAATTAGAGCAAGTTTATCTTGTACCCAGTATGATTAAAAACATCATTTCCATTCCATTGTTAGACAATAATGGTTATGAGTTTAAAATCAATAAAAAATTGCTTTTATTTGATGAGGTGTGGAATTGCTCATCTACTTGGTACATTACATAATGGGCTCTATATCTTGCAACAAACGAATTTCGTTCTTAACGCTCAACACAAACGGAAATTAGATAATAACGGGAACGCACGTCTGTGGCACGCTAGGCTAGGTCACATATCCCAAGATAGGATGAAAAGGTTGGTAGACTCAAAAAACCTAGAGGTTGGGGACTTGAGTAATCTACCAACTTGTGAATCTTGTCTAAGAGGGAAAATGACCAAGAAGCCCTTTGTAGGACAAAGCAGGCTTGCCACAGGTCTGTTGGACTTGGTCCATACAGACGTGTGTGGACCACTAAGGACGCAGGCCCGAGGTGGGTTCTCCTACTTCATAACCTTCACCGATGATCATTCACGGTATGGTTATGTTTACCTGATGAGGTACAAGTCTGAAGCTCTTGAGAGGTTTAAAGAATTCAGACTTGAAGTGGAGAATCAAACCAACTGCAAAATTAAAGTCCTACGGTCAGACCGAGGCGGTGAATACCTTAGTGCCGAATTCCTAGATTATCTAAAGGAACATGGTATAATGTCAGAATGGACACCTCCCGGAACACCACAGTTAAATGGCGTCTCTGAAAGGAGGAACCGAACCCTGTTGGACATGGTTCGTTCCATGATGAGTTTTACCAAATTGCCCCTATCGTTTTGGGGTTATGCATTAGAAACGGCAGCCAAGTTATTGAATTTGGCGCCTACTAGTGTAGTGACCCAAACGCCATATGAGATATGGCACGGCAAGCCTGCATCCTACAACTACTTGAAAGTGTGGGGTAGCCCCGCATACGTCAAGAGGTTAATGGGAGATAAGCTAGAATCCAGGTCTAGCCTATGCAGGTTCGTTGGATACCTTAAAGAAACTGCGGGTTATTACTTTTATGACCCTTTGGAACAAAAGGTATTTGTTTCAAGGAATGCAGTATTCTTGGAGCAAGGCTTCCCAGAGGATATCCAACCTGATGAGCTGATCCTTGAGGAATCAAGTGATGGAACTCAGTCATCAGAAACAGTCGCGGAAACCTCACCTAGAGGATTCAGGATAGACACTAGGAGGACTGACCTACCTAGAGAAGTCCAACATGCTAGGCATGAAGGACAACCTCAAGGCAGGCCAGCCCCGGCCCTGAACCGCCGGCTCCGATACAGTCAGCGCCCACAGTTACCACTAACGTTCCCGTTCTCCGAAGGTCCACTAGAGAATCCAGACCTCCAATGAGATATGGATTTCTAGGTGCGACCGATCTTCTGGATAACGATCCTAAGACATACGGGGAAGCGATGTCAGACATCGACTCTGGGAAATGGCTTGAGGCCATGAAAACCGAAATGGACTCCATGAGCGAGAACCAAGTTTGGAGACTTGTAGATCCACCGAAAGGTGTTAAGCCAGTGGGCTGTAAGTGGGTCTACAAGCGCAAACTCGGCGTTGATGGAGAGGTCACTACCTTCAAGGCTAGGCTTGTAGCTAAGGGATACACTCAACGACCCGGGGTCGATTTTGAGGATACCTACTCGCCAGTAGCCATGGCTAAATCCATTCGGATCCTGCTTGCCATAGCAGCATGGTATGACTATGAAATATGGCAGATGGACGTGAAAACGGCCTTCCTCAACGGCTTCGTTGAAGAAGAGATCTATATGGATCAGCCGGAGGGTTTCACGGTCGCTGGAGAAGAACAGAAAGTCTGTCGTCTCCAGAAGTCCATCTATGGCCTCAAACAAGCTTCCCGGAGTTGGAACATTCGATTTGATGAGGTAATACGGGGTTATGACTTCATCAAAAACGAATCCGACCCTTGTGTATACAAGAAGGTCAGTGGGAGCTCCATAGTGTTCCTAGTGCTTTACGTGGATGACATTCTGCTCATTGGAAATGACGTCAGAATGTTAGGAAACACGAAAGCATGGCTGTCAACCAAGTTTTCCATGAAGGACTTGGGTGAAGCATCCTACATCCTAGGCATCCAGATTGTCAGGGACAGATCTAAAAGCATGTTAGGGCTCACCCAAAACTCGTATATGGAGAAAGTCCTAAAGAGATATCGAATGGACAACTCCAAACGAGGGTTCCTTCCTATGAGGCATGGGATCAAGTTGTCCAAGAAACAGTCCCCGCAGACTGATGAGGAACTTGAAAAGATGAAAGTCATCCCCTATGCTTCTGCCGTAGGTAGCATCCAATATGCGGTCCACTGCACCAGGCCTGACATTGCATACGCTTTGAGCGTGACTAGCAGATATCAGTCCTGTGCAGGAGAGGCACATTGGAATGCAGTTAAGGGCATCCTTAAGTACCTAAGGAGGACTAAGGAAATGTTCTTAGTCTATGGCAATGGAAAACTAATTCTGGAAGGCTTTAGCGACGCCAGCTTCCAGTCTGATGACGATGATGCCAAGTCTCAATCGGGGTATGTATTCAAGCTCAACGGAGGAGTAGTGGCTTGGAAAAGTTCCAAGCAAGCAACCACTGCTGACTCCACCACTGAGGCTGAATACATAGCAGCTTCAGAAGCTGCCAAGGAAGCGGTTTGGATGAGAAACTACATCCAAGAGTTGGGTGTGGTGCCTAGCATCGCCGAGCCCGTTGTCATCTTCTGTGATAACAACGGTGCAATAGCGCAAGCGAAGGAACCGAGATCTCACCACCGTTCCAAACACATTCTTAGACGCTACCATCTTCTTAGAGAAATGGTAGGAAGAGGTGACGTTCGGATAGACCGAGTCAACTCAGCAAACAACACAGCAGACCCGCTGACAAAGCCTATGTCGCAAAGTGCTCATACGCAACATCTTGAGAAGATGGGGATTAGGCATATGGGTGATTGGCTTTAAAGGTCAAGTGGGAGATTGTTAGAATAAGTGACCATGTAAGCCAATTTTGGCGGGTATATGTAACCTATGTCTAGACAATTATAGGTGTTTTGATAAATCATTAATGAATAAAGAAGTGAATTTTCATTTGGCATTACTTTGTTTGTGTTCACTTGCACCTATTTTTCCATATCTGTTCACTACGCAAACAGAGCCCACGGACTGAGATTCGGTTTCGGGGACTGGGACTACGCTTGGAGGTAGGTCCATGAAATCAGTCTTCCCGAATCAGTCCGGAAATCTCCAAGTCAAGGAATCCCGGAAATGGGTACCGGGATTCCATTTGAGACTTGCACTAAGCATCTGCTGTCGTGTTTCATCGACGGGTGACGAGGATCGTCTAAGCAGTGTTAGTGGGTTAGCCTGCTAGGACGCAGCTGACTGAGGTGACTCGTGGGAACCGTCTTACGGAGGACCTTGAGTATGGTCTGCAAGGTATGACGAGTATTCCCGGTTCCAACGGTACAGGTCAAGTCCTTTGACTTGAGGAATTACTGAGTTTACCTGTACATCAGAACTGTATCTTAGATATGGTGAGAGATTGCCAGAATTCTCTTTGGTAGTCATAAGCCATGTCTAGTGCAGTCCTGGTGTGCAAAGTGACAGTAGTTTCCAAGAAAGGATCTGTCTCCTGTCAATAGGTTTTGACAGTTGAGTCTCATGTATGCTCTAGGTCTTGTCCCTAAAACTGTGGCCACAGTGACTGAACAGAAGGGAAGGTTTCCCTTGCGACGTTTAGTGAGGACAGACCGACACTTAGGTCCAAGATGGGTGCCTGCGTTATCCGTGCCCTAGACACTAAGTGATGAGACCGAAGACAGAAGGACAAGCGTACTGTTAGAGCCTAAATGTTCATCCCTGAATATTTCACCTAGTCTCTAGTGCCATGGACCGTTGCTAGATGGCCACCCATGGTAACGGACGGATTCTAGGAATCCGACCAAGTCTAGCTGAATGGTGAACCTAAAGAGTCACACACTATCCACACACAATTAAATATTTAATTTGAAATTAAATATTGGAGTGAAGGAATGATTAAATTAGATTTAATCGGGACCTTTATTTTTCTTGGAGAAATAATTCTTTCTATTTGATAGAAGGAATTAAATTGATAAATTGGATTTATCAAAAGGATTTATTTAATGGGCTTAAATAATATTTATATTTATTTTAGCCTCTTGGAAATATTTAAATAGGTTTTAAATACTTCCATTAAATTAAATTAAATCAACGGTTGAGATTAATGGGAGAGATGGATGGCTAGGATCGTTTTGACTAGGTCAAAACACTAGTTTGACTAGGACTTTGACTAGGTCAAAATCCTAATCAAATTAGAGTTCTTAAAAGAGGAGTTTAAAGAGGATTAAACTCCTCTTCTATATAAACCCCTAGCATCCTACAATTTACATGATGATGAAACTCCAACACACACACACAACACACACACACGGTTTCTCTCTCTCTCCCATCTCTCTCGTCCGCCCTCTCTCTCTCTCAAGAAAATAGTTTTCTTGATTCTTTTGTTCTTGGAACATTAGAATCTTGATGAATCAATACCATTAATTGATAATGTGTTATTGATTCATCCACTCCAAAATTATACACTTGTTCGTTGCTAGCACGACGTGCAAGATACGTGGGTGGATCGTGTGTCACGAATTAGAGGGTCTCAAAGACGGGATCTTGGTGCAAAACGGGGAACAACGCGTGTAGCCGTTGAAGACGAAAACGACAACGGGTAGGTCTCGTTTTAAATTTTCGTCCCTCTTTAATTTTCAACCCTATGGCCTCCATGATTTATTTTATGTTATACGTTCATGAGATACACCGAATGCCCGGGAAAATTTCAAAGGCACACCCTTTGAAACGTGTTTTTTAATTTAAAAGCATGTTTAAATTCCGTTTTAATTTTTAATTATACCGCGCTTCCGCATTCGCGCTTTTCCCGGGACGATCCACATAATCTTTCACTAGCATTGTTCCTTCTCCGGAATGCTCACGAAATCCAAACGTATGGATTCTCCAAAGGTGATCCACACCACACCAGAAGAAACACACGTTCTTCTTGCTAGAAAAGAACGGGTTTAGGAAGGAATCGGTTTAAGAGAAGAACACTATGAATTAGTGTTCTCTTAAACTTACTTTGTTCTTCTTCTTGATTCAAAATCAAGTGAAGAACATAAGTGTAAGAGAGGGAGGGAGCACGAAATTTTGAGAGAGAGGAGAGGATTTTTGTCTTCTCTTTTTCCTAGAAAAAGATGAATAATGAATCACTTATGCTAGGTTTTGTATATTCTAATATATATACATAATTAATGTGATTATTGGAATGTGTCTAGGTTCATCCAAAGATGTCTAGATTCATTCCAATCAATCACCATCAATTCTTCAATCAAGCCTACCAAAATTTATGGTATGATCAAATCATACCAAAAGGGAAGAGCTTGATTGGAGTTGATTTGTCTCTTTCCAAAAGAGACAGGTCAACATACCACCTAGCATGCAACATGGCTGATTTTGCTTCCTCCAAGGGAGCATGTCGGCTATGTTTAATTAAGGGAAGAAGTCCAACTTCTTCCTATTCCAAAATAGGAATTATTTCTCGTCTCTAGTAAATTTAACGGACCAGGTTTTTGAAGGACAAGCGGATCCGCCCGGGAGTGCGAGCGGAAGAGAGAAAGGCGAGAAAGTGCGTAAATTTAAATCAAATTCAAAATACGCGAATCCCAAGGGGTGTACCCTTGGGTGCCCAACCGGGCGTTCGATGTAGGATGTGTAAATATTAAAACATATATTTAAACACATAGGGCATAGATGTGTAAATCAAATCAATCAAAGCGTAATAAACCGTTATCTTTGATTGTTTAGCGTATGCTCCCGGCTACTAGCATTGTTCCTTCTCCGGAATGCTCACGAAATCCAAACGTATGGATTCTCCAAAGGTGATCCACACCACACCGGAAGAAACACACGTTCTTCTTGCTAGAAAAGAACGGGTTTGGGAAGGAATCGGTTTAAGAGAAGAACACTATGAATTAGTGTTCTCTTAAACTTACTTTGTTCTTCTTCTTGATTCAAAATCAAGTG
Organism: Sesamum alatum; assembly: GCA_034509735.1. Classification (NCBI taxonomy): domain Eukaryota; kingdom Viridiplantae; phylum Streptophyta; class Magnoliopsida; order Lamiales; family Pedaliaceae; genus Sesamum; species Sesamum alatum. The sequence goes on from JACGWO010000013.1 coordinate 9,226,188, forward strand.
AAGAACACAAGTGTAAGAGAGGGAGGGAGCACGAAATTTTGAGAGAGAGGAGAGGATTTTTGTCTTCTCTTTTTCCTAGAAAAAGATGAATAATGAATCACTTATGCTTGGTGTTGTATATACTCCTATATATACATAATTAATGTGATTATTGAAATGTGTCTAGGTTCATCCAAGGATGTCTAGATTCATTCCAATCAATCACCATCAATTCTTCAATCAAGCCTACCAAAATTTATGGTATGATCAAATCATACCAAAAACGAAGAGCTTGATTGGAGTTGATTTGTCCCTTTCCAAAAGAGACAAGTCAACATACCACCTAGCATGAAACATGGCTGATTTTGCTTCCTCCAAGGGAGCATGTCGGCCATGTTTAATTAAGGGAAGAAGTCCAACTTCTTCCTATTCTAAATTAGGAATTATTTCTCCTCTCGGGTATAATTTAACGGACCGGGTTTTATCGTAATCCAATTACGACGAACTCAACATTAAATCCAATTTAATGTCCACTTAAATTATTCCCGTTGACCTTTAATCCAATTAAAAGATCCAACGTCTCAACATCTCAACTTTCCATATTTAATCGAAAATCCAATTTACCGATTAAATGAAAGCCCGATACAATATCGGCCCGTCCATCCAATGGACTTTCCCTTAAGTAATCCAATTACTTATTTTATCCTTCGAGATTGACTCCAAGTCGATCTCTCAACCTCCTCGGTGATTTGTGTGTGACCCTTTAGGTTCACCCTCAGCTAGACTTGGGCCCGTGTCCCACAAGGGCCCGTTACCATGGGTGGCCGTCTAGCAACGGTCCATGACACTAGAGACTAGGTGAATTGGCGTGAACATTTAGGCGCCGATTCCGTACGGGTACGATCCTTCCATCTACCGTCTCCCGGCCTTAGTCTAGGGTATGGAATTGGGCGTCGGTTCCCATCCTTGACTAGGCATCTATGCTTAATACTCGAGACCACGTATGCTTCATTGCGTCGACACAGGAAACCATTCCCTGTTCGACCAACCACTGTGGCCACAGCTTCAAACAGCATGAACGTGTCTCCGAGTGCATAGGAGATACCTCTGTCACATACTGACAGGGGACGGATCCTCTTCTTGGAATCCACCGTCCTCGCTACACATTCTGACTGCACTGGACAAGGCTTATGATAATCATCTTACAGAATGATTACCTCTCGCCAGATCCAAGATACAGCCGTCCTGTGCACGCGACTGCCATGATCCCTCAAGTCTGAGGATTACTCCCGTACTATCGAAATCGAGGAAAACCAATCATACCGACCAAGCCTCCAAGGCTTCCATATGATGATCCCGCGAGTCAGTCCAGTCGGCTCGACCCCAGTCGACCAACCAATCAAGATCGTGTAGGCGTCCCACGCCTGTCGCCGATGAAACACGACACTCATCCAATGAACACGACTCTTGACGCAAGTCTCAATAAGACTTTCGATGCCCTGTCTCGAGGTCCTCGACTTGGAACGTTTCAGACCAACTCTTAATCAGTTGGTTTCATGACCACCATCCAATGCGTGGCCCAACTGCACGAGTTGTTATCCATGGTCTGTGGGCTTTGTTGCGATATAAGTTAAACACCGTTTTAACAAATGTAAGATGAGCGCAACAAAGAAGGTACCATTGGTGACGAATACTCATCTTATTCATCACATAATATTACATTCGCATCAAGTTGTCGGATAGGTTACAAATTGCCAAACCTATTGGCTTTCTGGTCACCTATTCCAACAATCTCCCACTTGACCTAAAGCCAATCACCCATTGACCTCGAACCTCTTATTCAGATTGTGAGTATGGGCAACTTGCGACATGGGCTTAGCAAGTGGATCTGCTATGTTTTCTGCGGAGCTGACTCGGTCCAACCGAACGCCAGTCCTGCTATCCATCTCTCTAAGTAGATGGTAGCGTCTAAGAATATGCTTGGATCGTGATGAGATCTCGGTTCCTTTGCTAGCGCTATCGCCCCGTTATTACCATAAAAGATAATTACAGGCTTAGCGATGCTAGATATTACATCCAACCTTTGGATGTGGCTCATCAACCAAACCACTCTTTAGCAGCTTCCAAAGCCGCTATGTATTCAAAACTCTATGGTGGAGTCCGCCGTGGTAGCCTGCTTGGAACCCTTCCAAGTAACCACGCCACCATTTAGTCTAAATACAAAACCAAACTGAGACTTGGCATCATCGTCATCCGACTGGAAGCTAGCGTCGCTATAGCCTTTCGGTATCAACTCTCCACCACCGTAGATCAAGAACATGTCCTTAGTCCTTTTTCAGGTACTTCAGGATAGTCTTGACTGCACTTCAGTGTGCCTTCCCGGCACACGACTGATATCGACTAGTTACGCTCAAAGCGAAAGCCACATCAAGTCTAGTGCACTGAACTGAAAGGAATTGTGGATCGTCCCGGGAAAAGCGCGAATGCTGAAGCGCGGTATAATTAAAAATTAAAACGGAATTTAAACATGCTTTTAAATTAAAACACGTTTCAAAGGGTGTGCCTTTGAAATTTCCCGGGTGTTCGGTGTATCTCATGAATAAATCACATATAACATATCATGGAGGCCATAGGGTTGAAAATAAAAGAGGACGAACATCTAAAACGAGACCTACCCGTTGTCGTTTTCGTCTTCAACGGCTACACGCGTTGTTCCCCGTTTTGCACCAAGATCTCGTTCTTGAGACCCTCCAAATCGTGACACACGATCCACCCACGTATCTTGCACGTCGTGCTAGCAACGAACAAGTGTATAATATTTGGAGTGGATGAATCAATAACACATTATGAATTAATGGTATTGATTCATCAAAGTTCTAATGTTCCAAGAACAAGAGAACTAAGAGAAAAATAATTTTCTTGGAGTGTGTGAGAGAGAGAGGGCGGACGAGATAGAGGGAGAGAGAGCCGAGTGTGTGTGTGTGTTGTGTGTGTGTTGGAGATTCATCATCCTTCAACTTGTAGGATGCTAGGGGTTTATATAGAAGAGGAGTCTAATCCTCTTTAAACTCCTCTTTCAAGAACTCTATTTTGACTAGGATTTTGACATAGTCAAAGTCCTAGTCAAAGTAGTGTTTTGACTTAGTCAAAACAATCCTAGCCATCCATCTCTCCCATTGATCTCAACCGTTGATTTAATTTAATTTAATGGAATATTTAAAACCTATTTAAATATTTCCAAGAGGCTAAAATAAATATAAATATTATTTAAGCCCATTAAATAAATCCCTTTGATAAATCTAATTTATCAATTTAATTCCTTATATCTAATAGAAGGAATTATTTCTCCAAGAAAAATAAAGGACCCGATTAAATCCAATTTAATCATTCCTTCACTCCAATATTTAATTCCTAATTAAATATCTAAATGTGTGTGGATAGTGTGTGACTCTTTAGGTTCACCTTTCAGCTAGACTTGGTCGGATTCCTAGAATCCTTCCGTTACCATGGGTGGCCATCTAGCAACGGTCCATGGCACTAGAGACTAGGTGAAATATTCAGGGATGAACATTTAGGCTCTAACAGTACACTTGTCCTTCTGTCTTCGGTCTCATCACTTAGAGTCTAGGGCACGGAAAATGCAGGTACCCATTTTGGACCTAAGTGTCGGTCTGTCCTCACTAAACGCCGCAAGGGAATCCTTCCCTTCTGTTCAGTCACTGTGGCCACAGTTTTAGGGACAAGACCTAGAGTATACATGAGACTCAATTGCCAAAACCTATTGACAGGAGACAGATCCTTTCTTGGAAACTACTGTCACTTTGCACACCAGAACTGCACTAGACATGGCTTATGACTACCAAAGAGAATTCTGGCAATCTCTCACCATATCTAAGATACAGCCCTAATGTACAGGTAAACTCAGCAATTCCTCAAGTCAAAGGACTTGACCTGTACCGTTGGAACCGGGAATACACGTCATACCTTGCTGACCATACTCAAGGTCCTCCGTAAGACGGTTCCCGCGAGTCACCTCAGTCAGCTGCGTCCTAGCATGCTGACCCACTAACACTGCTTAGACGACCCTCGTCACCCGTCGATGAAACACGACAGCAGGTGCTTAGTGCAAGTCTCAAATGGAATCCAGGTACCCATTTTCGGGATTCCTTGACTTGGAGATTTCCGGACTGATTCGGGAAGACTGATTCCATGGACCTACCTCCAAGCGTAGTCCCAGTCCCCAAAATTGATTCTCAGTCCGTGGGCTTTGTTTGCGTAGTGAACAGATATGGAAAACAAATATAAGTGAACACAAACAAAGTGATGCCAAATGAAATTCACTTCTTTATTCATTAATGATTTATCAAACACCTGAAATTGTCTAGACATAGGTTACATATTCCTGCCAAAATTGGCTTACATGGTCACCTATTCTAACAATCTCCCACTTGACCTTTAAAGCCAATCACCCATATGCCTAATCCCCATCTTCTCAAGATGTTGCGTATGAGCACTCTGCGACATAGGCTTTGTCAGCGGGTCTGCTGTGTTGTCTGCTGAGTTGACTCGGTCCATCCGAACGTCACCTCTTCCTACCATTTCTCTAAGAAGATGGTAGCGTCTAAGAATGTGTTTGGAACGGTGATGAGATCTCGGTTCCTTTGCTTGCGCTATTGCACCGTTGTTATCACAGAAGATGACAACAGGCTCGGCGATGCTAGGCACCACACCCAACTCTTGGATGTAGTTTCTCATCCAAACCGCTTCCTTAGCAGCTTCTGAAGCTACTATGTATTCAGCCTCAGTGGTGGAGTCAGCAGTGGTTGCTTGCTTGGAACTTTTCCAAGCCACTACTCCTCCGTTGAGTTTGAATACATACCCCGATTGAGACTTGGCATCATCGTCATCAGACTGGAAGCTAGCGTCGCTAAAGCCTTCCAGAATTAGTTCTCCATTGCCATAGACCAAGAACATTTCCTTAGTCCTCCTAAGGTACTTAAGGATGCCCTTAACGGCATTCCAATGTGCCTCTCCTGCACAGGACTGATATCTGCTTGTCACGCTCAAAGCGTATGCAATGTCAGGCCTGGTGCAATGGACCGCATATTGGATGCTACCTACGGCAGAAGCATAGGGGATGACTTTCATCTTTTCAAGTTCCTCATCAGTCTGCGGGGACTGCTTCTTGGACAACTTGATCCTATGCCTCATTGGAAGGAATCCTCGTTTGGAGTTGTCCATTCGATATCTCTTTAGGACTTTCTCCATATACGAGTTTTGGGTGAGCCCTAACATCCTTTTAGATCTGTCCCTGACAATCTGGATGCCTAGGATGTAGGAGGCTTCACCCAAGTCCTTCATGGAAAACTTGGTTGACAACCATGCTTTTGTGTTTCCTAACATTCTGACGTCATTACCAATGAGCAGAATGTCATCCACGTAAAGCACTAGGAACACTATAGAGCTCCCACTGACCTTCTTGTATACACAAGGGTCGGATTCGTTTTTGATGAAGTCATATCCCCGTATTACTTCATCAAATCGAATGTTCCAACTTCGGGATGCTTGTTTGAGGCCATAGATGGACTTCTGGAGACGACAGACCTTCTGTTCTTCTCCAGTGACCGTGAAACCCTCCGGCTGATCCATATAGATCTCTTCTTCAATGAAACCGTTGAGGAAGGCCGTTTTCACGTCCATCTGCCATATTTCATAGTCATACCATGCTGCTATGGCAAGCAGGATCCGAATGGACTTAGCCATGGCTACTGGCGAGTAGGTATCCTCAAAATCGACCCCGGGTCGTTGAGTGTATCCCTTAGCTACAAGCCTAGCCTTAAAGGTTGTGACTTCTCCATCAACGCTGAGTTTGCGCTTGTAGACCCACTTACAGCCCACTGGCTTAACACCTTTCGGTGGATCTACAAGTCTCCAAACTTGGTTCTCGCTCATGGAGTCCATTTCGGTTTTCATGGCCTCAAGCTATTTCCCGGAGTCGATGTCAGACATCGCTTCCCCATACGTCTTAGGATCGTTATCCAAAAGATCGGTCGCACCTAGAAACCCATATCTCACTGGAGGTCTGGATTCTCTAGTGGACCTACGGAGGACGGGAACGTCAGTGGTGACTGTGGGCGCTGACTGTATCGGAGCCGGCGGTTCAGGAGCCGGGACTGGCCTTTCTTGAGGTTGTCCTTCATGCCTAGCATGTTGGACTTCTCTAGGTTGGTCAGCCCTCCGTGCGTTAATCCTGAATCCTCTTGGTGAGGTTTCCACGGCTATTTCTGATGGCTGAGTTCCATCACTTGATTCCTCAAGGATCAGCTCATCAGGTTGGATATCCTCCGGGAAGCCTTGCTCCAAGAATACTGCATTCCTTGAAACAAATACCTTTTGTTCCAAAGGGTCATAAAAGTAATAACCCGCAGTTTCTCTAGGGTATCCAATGAACCTGCATAGGCTAGACCTGGATTCTAGCTTATCTCCCACTAACCTCTTGACGTATGCGGGGCTACCCCATACTTTCAAGTAGTTGTAGGACGCAGGCTTGCCGTGCCATATCTCATATGGCGTTTGGGTCAATGCACTGGTAGGCGCCAAATTTAACAACTTGGCTGTCGTTTCTAATGCATAACCCCAAAACGATAAGGGCAATTTGGTAAAACTCATCATGGACCGAACCATGTCCAACAGGGTTCGGTTCCTCCTTTCAGAGACGCCATTTAACTGTGGTGTTCCGGGAGGTGTCCATTCCGATATTATACCATTTTCTTTTAGATAATCCAGGAATTCGGCACTAAGGTATTCACCGCCTCGGTCTGACCGTAGGACTTTAATTTTGCAGTTGGTCTGGTTCTCCACTTCAAGTCTGAATTCTTTAAACCTTTCAAGAGCTTCAGACTTGTACCTCATTAGGTAAACATAACCGTACCGTGAATGATCATCGGTGAAGGTTATGAAGTAGGAGAACCCACCTCGAGCCTGCGTCCTTAGTGGTCTGTTAGAATAGGTGACCAGAAAGCCAATAGGTTTGGCGATTTGTAACCTATTATACAACTCGATGTAATTGTAATATTATGTGATGAATAAAGTGAGTGTTCGTCACTATTGGTACCTACTTTGTTGTGCTCACTTTACATTTGTTAAAACGGTGTTTAACTTATATCGCAACAAAGCCCACAGACCATGGATAACAACTCGTGCAGTTGGGCCACGCATTGGATGGTGGTCATGAAACCAACTGATTAAGAGTTGGGTCTGAAACGTTCTAAGTCGAGGACCTCGAGACAGGGCATCGAGAGTCCTATTGAGACTTGCATCAAGAGTCGTGTTCATTGGATGGCGTGGGACGCCTACACGGTCTTGATGGGTTGGTCGACTGGGGTCGAGCCGACTGGACTGACTCGCGGGGATCATCATATGGAAGCCTTGGAGGCTTGGTCGGTATGATTGGATTCCCCGGTTCCGATAGTACGGGAGTAATCCTCAGACTTGAGGAATCATGGCAGTCACGTGCACAGGACGGCAGTATCTTGGATCTGGCGAGAGGTGATCATTCTGTAAGATGATCATTATAAGCCTTGTCCAGTGCAGTCGGAATGTGTAGCGAGGACTGTGGATTCCAAGAAGAGGATCCGTCCCCTGTCAGTATGTGACAGAGGTATCTCCTATGCACTCGGAGACACGTTCATGCTGTTTGAAGCTGTGGCCACAGTGGTTGGTCGAACAGGGAATGGTTTCCTGTGTCGACGCAATGAAGCATACGTGGTCTCGAGTATTAAGCATAGATGCCTAGTCAAGGATGGGAACCGACGCCCAATTCCATACCCGAGACTAAGGCCGGGAGACGGTAGATGGAAGGATCGTACCCGTACGGAATCGGCGCCTAAATGTTCACGCCAATTCACCTAGTCTCTAGTGCCATGGACCGTTGCTAGACGGCCACCCATGGTAACGGGCCCTTGTGGGACACGGGCCCAAGTCTAGCTGAGGGTGAACCTAAAGGGTCACACACAAATCACCGAGGAGGTTGAGAGATCAACTTGGAGTCAATCTCGAAGGATAAAATAAGTAATTGGATTACTTAAGGGAAAGTCCATTGGATGGACGGGCCGATATTGTATCGGGCTTTCATTTAATCGGTAAAGTGGATTTTCGATTAAATATGGAAAGTTGAGATGTTGAGACGTTGGATCTTTTAATTGGATTAAAAGATCAACGGGAATGATTTAAGTGGACATTAAATTGGATTTAATATTGGGTTCGTCGTAATTGGATTACGATAAAACCCGGTCCGTTAAATTATACCCGAGAGGAGAAATAATTCCTAATTTGGAATAGGAAGAAGTTGGACTTCTTCCCTTAATTAAACATAGCCGACATGCTCCCTTGGAGGAAGCAAAATCAGCCATGTTTCATGCTAGGTGGTATGTTGACTTGTCTCTTTTGGAAAGAGACAAATCAACTCCAATGAAGCTCTTCCCTTTTGGTATGATTTGATCATACCATACATTTTGGTAGGCTTGATTGAAGAATTGATGGTGATTGATTGGAATGAATCTAGACATCCTTGGATGAACCTAGACACATTCCAATAATCACATTAATTATGTATATATATTAGAATATACAACACCTAGCATAAGTGATTCATTATTCAGCTTTTTCTAAAAAAAAGAGAAGACAAAAATCCTCTCCTCTCTCTCAATTTTCGTGCTCCCTCCCTCTCTTACACTTGTGTTCTTCACTTGATTTTGAATCAAGAAGAAGAACAAAGTAAGTTTAAGAGAACACTAATTCATAGTGTTCTTCTCTTAAACCGATTCCTTCCTAAACCCGTTCTTTTCTAGCAAGAAGAACGTGTGTTTCTTCCGGTGTGGTGTGGATCACCTTTGGAGAATCCATACGTTTGGATTTCGTGAGCATTCCGGAGAAGGAACAACGCTAGTAGCCGGGAGCATACGCTAAACAATCAAAGGTAACGGTTTATTACGCTTTGATTGATTCCATTTATATATCTATGCCCTATGTGTTTAAATATATGTTTTAATATTTACACATCCTACATCGAACGCCCGGTTGAGCACCCAAGGGTACACCCCTTGGGATTCGCGTATTTTGAATTTTATTTAAATTTACGCAATTTCTCGCTTTTCTCGCTTCCGCTCGCGCTCCCCGGCGGATCCGCTTGTCCTTCAAGTGGTATCAGAGCCCGGTTCGATGTAAGGGGCATAGATCTATGTGTTTGGCATGATCTACTTGCTTTTAAATGGCTTTATTGGCATGTTAGATTACATAAATATGTGAATAATATGATGATTCAATTGTTTGGATTTAATGGACTTTTGGCATGCTTAATTTTGTTAGATTGGATCTAAAATTGCATGCTTATTTTCAGAATAATATTAATTTTATTGTGCTGAAACAGTTTTGAAAATAAAAAAAAAAAAAAATTTGGTCGGGCCGGCAGTGGCCGCGCGCAGGCGGGCGCCTGCGCGCGCGCCATGCGCGCGCGCTGTGCGCAGTCGGCCGCTGCTGGCCGAGGGCCAGCGCGCGGCACAGCGCGCGCGCGCTGCCCTGTGCGCGCGGGCGGCCGGCCAGCACAACGGCTGGGCCGTTTTGTGCCGTTTTTTCGACTTTTTCCGGAAAATTCGATTTTCTGTATTTTCTGCACAATATTCTGAAAATATATTAATTTTGCATTTTTGATTTCGGGATAATTGGATTATTCCTTGAATTAAATTTGCTTAATTAATTTGGGATTAATACATGCATTGGATACATTGTGTAAAATGTCCATTAAATTTAAAATTTGAATTTTTGCATATTATTTATATATTTATGCTTTTGTGATGTTGGACATCATCTGGTTATTTGGAATATCCATTGGTTATTTATGCATGATTATTTGGAATAATTATGTTATGTGAGTTGATGGAATCAACATGGGATGATCACAAAGCCCTAGACCTTGTGTATGGATGAATGAATGTTTATTTATTTTCTGTTGGGTGGGGCCTGCGTGCCTCTTCTTCTTGGGACTATCATCTCCCGTATTTTCAGCCTCATGATGTTCAGGCTTCTTTTCTTTATTACCGATGTATTACTTTCAGTTGTAATGAGAGTAGATAGGATTGGGTGAGGTTTCAATTTTAACAAGCAATTGGAGTCGGAGACCCCAAGGAGGAGCATCAAGGCGTGAAACAAGAGCACTACAAGGCCCATTGGAATGACAATGGGTATATTACTATTGTAATAATTTAGGACCACCCTAGACAGACCATAGACTCACTGCGGGCTCAGTGGGTCGCATAGGTTGGGCTTGTGATCATCCTAACAGGGGTATGCTATGTTTTCTGCATGCGGCGTATTTATTTATCGCTTTAAATATTGGATATTTATGCATGCTAAAACACAATAATGTGATGAGGTCTCGGTCATACACAAACTCTCATTTGGTTGGACCAAATTAAATATTAGGCCCAGAACGGACTTGGATCAAAATGGTATTTTGGTCTGTCCGAGCCTTCCATCCACAGCAATGTGGTGAGGAAGCTACCACTACCCAAGTGTGGTCTCACGAGTCGTGGCACACTTGGACTAGGGGAAAGCTGCACTATTGTTGTGAACAAAAAGACTGCGCTCGCTGTTTCCCTGTCTCACGAGTCGTGGGGGGCGACAGTTTGAGGCATGATTTGGTTGATGGGTCGGGCCTAACACTGAGTAACATGGTTCGCTTGGAGTCCTCGGAACCATGCGAATAGGTGAGGCAAAATATCTTGGGAATCTCATTGGATGAGAATGATATTGGATATCTCCTACGAGGTCTTCTTCATGTGAATCGTAAAAGCGGGGCATGGAGATTACGCTTGTGGATCCCAAGCCCACTAGGAAATGGTTTCCCGAAACTCCGCTTGAGAGTGGCGGACTTTCGTATAAATAGTGGGAGGGTTAAAGACTAAAAGACCAAGTCTTCAACTTGAACAATAATGTTACCATCATCTGCTAATTTCTGCTTTACATTTTCATTAATGTAGATATGTCTAAGAACCCGTTAACCATGATTCTTGAGACTAACAAATTCAACGGAACGAACTACTCGGACTGGCTGAGAAACCTGAGGATTGTCCTCGGTTTCGAGAACCAAGGCTACGTCTTGGACGAGCCGCCACCGAGCGACTTACCGGAGGGTTCCATGCCTGAAGAACGTTTGACGTTCGAGAAATGGCATGAGGACAACCGGAAAGTACGCAGTATCATACTGGCTTCGATGTCTAACGACATCCAGAAGCAGTATGAGAGGCTGGACAACGTCTCCGCCATAATGCTCCGCATGAACGAGGTTTATGCGGTTCCGGATAGGCATATTAGATATGCCGCCACAAAAGCATTCTTTGGCACCAAGCTCGCTGAAGGAGCGTCTGTACAGAGTCATGGGGTCAAGATGCTCTCCCTAGTGGAGAAACTCGAGGACCTTAAAGCTGGGCTTAACAATGACACGTACATTGACGTAATCCTCCAGTCGCTTCCTCCATCCTAATGACCCGTTTGTTGTAAACTACAACATGAATGGACTTGAGAAGTCTATTCATGAGTTGATCAACATGCTAGTCCAATACGAGGCAACGACCCACAAGTCGGCGCCGGCAGTATTGATAGGAGAGGCTTCGACTTCCAAGGTGAATGGCAAGAGGGCCGGACGGTGGAAGAGGAAGAAGGGCAAAGGGAAGACGGTTGCGGCCCCTGCTCGTGCTCCGGGCGTCCCTGTTGCTCTGGTTGGACCGAGCAAAAGGAAAGGAAAGGCCCATGGTTCTCAGCGGTCCAAGGCAAATGATGTCTGCATGCATTGCCAAGGGAAAGGGCATTGGAAGAGGGAGTGCCCACAACTCCTCTCCAACCCAGGTGTGTTTGTGGTTGAAGTTAATATGATTACTAATTCTGCTTCATGGGTATTGGATACCGGGTGTGGTGCTCACATCTGCAATGATTTGCAGGCACTGCAAAGAAGCAGAAGGCTAACCAAGGATGAGATGATCCTGAGGCTAGGCGATGGCAAGGCCGTTGCTGCGGAGGCCGTAGGATCACTAGAGTTAGCCATTAGTAGTCATGTTAGGATTGTACTGAATGACTGTTTCTATGTACCTAGCATGATTAAAAACATTGTTTCCATCCCGGTCCTTGATAAGGAGGGATATGAATTTACCATCAATAAAAACGGTTTTTTTCATTATCAAAGATGGTATTTCTCATTTGCTTGGTACATTGGTCAACGGTCTGTACATACTTCAACAGTCTAATTGGATTATGACTGCAGAACACAAACGAAAACGTGATGATCATAATAACGCACAGATATGGCATGCGAGGTTAGGTCATATCTCTAAAGATAGGATAAGAAGGTTGGTGGACTCAAAGAGTCTAGAAATAGACGATTTGGACAACCTACCGACCTGCGAATCCTGTCTAAAGGGAAAGATGACCAAGAAACCCTTTGTTGGACAAAGTACGCTAGCCAGTGGTCTGTTGGATTTGATCCATACAGATGTCTGTGGTCCACTAAATACTCAGATTAGAGGTGGGTACTCGTACTTCATAATCTTTACCGATGATCACTCACGGTATGGTTATGTTTATCTGATGAGGTACAAGTCTGAAGCCTTTGGAAGGTTTAAAGAATACAGACTTGAAGTAGAGAACCAAACCGGTCGAAAGATCAAAGCCCTTCGGTCGGACCGAGGTGGAGAGTATTTGAGTGGTGAGTTTACTAATTATCTAAAAGAGAATGGGATTCTCTCTCAGTGGACCCCTCCTGGAACACCGCAGCTTAATGGTGTGTCTGAAAGGAGGAATCGGACCCTGTTGGACATGGTCCGATCCATGATGAGTTTTACCGAACTACCCCTTTCCTTCTGGGGATACGCTCTTGAGACGGCGGCCAAAGTTTTGAACTTGGCGCCATCTAAAAGGGTATCCCAGACGCCATATGATATGTGGCATGGCAAGCCGGCCTCCTACAAATACTTGAAAGTGTGGGGTTGCCCCGCATATGTCAAGAGATTAGTGGGAGATAAACTGGACTCGAGGTCTAGTTTATGCAAGTTTATCGGCTATCCAAAAGAAACTGCGGGGTATTATTTCTATGATCCCTCCGAGCAAAAGGTTTTTGTCTCGCGAAACGCAGTGTTCTTGGAAAAAGGTTTTCCATCGGATAGTCGACGCGATGAGGTACTCCTTGAGGAATCAAGTGAGGTACCCCATGAGGCGGCAGTGACATCTGAGCCAGCGGTTCCCACTGATATTGTTCCAGTCCTCCGTAGGTCGGCCAGAGTATCCCATGCACCTGATAGGTATGGATTTCTGGGCCTGACCGGTCAGTTGGATAATGATCCAAAGACATACGGAGAAGCGATGTCGGACATCGATTCGGACAAGTGGCTTGAGGCCATGAAATCCGAGATGGACTCGATGGGTACAAACAAGGTTTGGACCATAGTAGATCCACCCAAAGGGGTTAAACCCGTAGGGTGTAAATGGGTCTACAAACGTAAGCTTGGACCTGACGGGGAGGTTACAACCTTCAAGGCCAGGCTTGTGGCGAAAGGTTACACTCAGCGACCCGGGGTCGATTTTGAGGAAACCTACTCGCCTGTAGCAATGGCCAAGTCCATTCGGATACTGCTTGCCATAGCAGCATGGTATGACTATGAAATATGGCAGATGGACGTGAAAACGGCTTTCCTCAACGGTTTCGTAGAGGAAGAGATCTATATGGATCAACCGGAAGGTTTCACAACTGTTGGAGAAGAGCAGAAGGTCTGCCGTCTCCAAAGGTCCATCTATGGCCTCAAACAAGCTTCCCGAAGCTGGAACATACGTTTTGATGAAGTCATACGGGGATATGATTTCATCAAGAATGAGTCCGATCCTTGTGTATACAAGAAGATCAATGGGAGCTCAGTTGCGTTTTTGGTGCTTTACGTGGATGACATCTTGCTCATTGGGAATGATGCTAAGATGTTGGGTACCACTAAAGCTTGGTTGTCAACGCAATTCTCCATGAAGGATATGGGCGAGGCATCCTACATCCTTGGCATCAAGATCTACAGGGATAGATCTAAAAGGATGTTAGGAATGGCTCAGTCCTTGTACATTGAGAAAGTCTTGAAGAGATTCAAGATGGAGAACTCAAAACGAGGATTCCTTCCAATGAGGCATGGAATTAAGTTATCCAAGAAGCAGTCTCCTAAGACTGATGAGGAGCTTAAACGGATGTTGGACATCCCCTATGCTTCAGCCGTAGGCAGCATACAGTATGCTGTTCAATGCACTAGACCTGATGTGGCTTTCGCTTTGAGCGTAACAAGTCGATATCAGTCGTGTGCCGGGGAGGCACACTGGAGTGCAGTCAAGACTATCTTGAAGTACCTGAAAAGGACTAAGGACATGTTCTTGATCTACGGCAGTGGAGAGTTGATACTGGAAGGCTATAGCGACGCTAGCTTCCAGTCGGATGACGATGATGCCAAGTCTCAGTCTGGTTATGTATTCAAACTTAATGGTGGCGTGGTTGCTTGGAAGAGTTCCAAGCAGGCTACCACGGCGGACTCCACCACAGAGTCTGAATACATAGCAGCTTCGGAAGCTGCTAAGGAGGCGGTTTGGATGAAGAGCTATATCCAAGAGTTGGGTGTAGTACCTAGCATCGCTGAGCCAGTGGTTATCTTCTGCGATAACAACGGGGCCATAGCGCAAGCAAAGGAACCGAGATCTCATCACCGATCCAAGCATATTCTTAGACGCTACCATCTGCTGAGAGAGATGGTTGGCAGGGGTGACGTTCGGATGGACCGAGTCAGCTCCGCAGAAAAACATAGCAGATCCACTTACTAAGCCCGTGTCGCAAGTTGCCCATACTCAGCATCTGGATAAGATGGGTTTGAGGTCTATGGGTGATTGGTTTTAGGTCAAGTGGGAGATTGTTAGAATAGGTGACCAGAAAGCCAATAGGTTTGGCGATTTGTAACCTATTATACAACTCGATGTAATTGTAATATTATGTGATGAATAAAGTGAGTGTTCGTCACTATTGGTACCTACTTTGTTGTGCTCACTTTACATTTGTTAAAACGGTGTTTAACTTATATCGCAACAAAGCCCACAGACCATGGATAACAACTCGTGCAGTTGGGCCACGCATTGGATGGTGGTCATGAAACCAACTGATTAAGAGTTGGGTCTGAAACGTTCCAAGTCGAGGACCTCGAGACAGGGCATCGAGAGTCCTATTGAGACTTGCATCAAGAGTCGTGTTCATTGGATGAGTGCCGTGTTTCATCGGCGACAGGCGTGGGACGCCTACACGGTCTTGATGGGTTGGTCGACTGGGGTCGAGCCGACTGGACTGACTCGCGGGGATCATCATATGGAAGCCTTGGAGGCTTGGTCGGTATGATTGGATTCCCCGGTTCCGATAGTACGGGAGTAATCCTCAGACTTGAGGAATCATGGCAGTCACGTGCACAGGACGGCTGTATCTTGGATCTGGCGAGAGGTGATCATTCTGTAAGATGATCATTATAAGCCTTGTCCAGTGCAGTCGGAATGTGTAGCGAGGACGGTGGATTCCAAGAAGAGGATCCGTCCCCTGTCAGTATGTGACAGAGGTATCTCCTATGCACTCGGAGACACGTTCATGCTGTTTGAAGCTGTGGCCACAGTGGTTGGTCGAACAGGGAATGGTTTCCTGTGTCGACGCAATGAAGCATACGTGGTCTCGAGTATTAAGCATAGATGCCTAGTCAAGGATGGGAACCGACGCCCAATTCCATACCCTAGACTAAGGCCGGGAGACGGTAGATGGAAGGATCGTACCCGTACGGAATCGGCGCCTAAATGTTCACGCCAATTCACCTAGTCTCTAGTGCCATAGACCGTTGCTAGACGGCCACCCATGGTAACGGGCCCTTGTGGGACACGGGCCCAAGTCTAGCTGAGGGTGAACCTAAAGGGTCACACACAAATCACCGAGGAGGTTGAGAGATCAACTTGGAGTCAATCTCGAAGGATAAAATAAGTAATTGGATTACTTAAGGGAAAGTCCATTGGATGGACGGGCCGATATTGTATCGGGCTTTCATTTAATCGGTAAATTGAATTTTCGATTAAATATGGAAAGTTGAGATGTTGAGACGTTGGATCTTTTAAATGGATTAAAAGATCAACGGGAATGATTTAAGTGGACATTAAATTGGATTTAATATTGGGTTCGTCGTAATTGGATTACGATAAAACCCGGTCCGTTAATTATACCCGAGAGGAGAAATAATTCCTAATTTAGAATAGGAAGAAGTTGGACTTCTTCCCTTAATTAAACATAGCCGACATGCTCCCTTGGAGGAAGCAAAATCAGCCATGTTTCATGCTAGGTGGTATGTTGACTTGTCTCTTTTGGAAAGAGACAAATCAACTCCAATCAAGCTCTTCCCTTTTGGTATGATTTGATCATACCATAAATTTTGGTAGGCTTGATTGAAGAATTGATGGTGATTGATTGGAATGAATCTAGACATCCTTGGATGAACCTAGACACATTCTAATAATCACATTAATTATGTATATATATTAGAATATACAACACCTAGCATAAGTGATTCATTATTCATCTTTTTCTAAAAAAAAAGAGAAGACAAAAATCCTCTCCTCTCTCTCAATTTTCGTGCTCCCTCCCTCTCTTACACTTGTGTTCTTCACTTGATTTTGAATCAAGAAGAAGAACAAATTAAGTTTAAGAGAACACTAATTCATAGTGTTCTTCTCTTAAATCGATTCCTTCCTAAGCCCGTTCTTTTCTAGCAAGAAGAACGTGTGTTTCTTCCGGTGTGGTGTGGATCACCTTTGGAGAATCCATACGTTTGGATTTCGTGAGCATTCCGGAGAAGGAACAACGCTAGTAGCCGGGAGCATACGCTAAACAATCAAAGGTAACGGTTTATTACGCTTTGATTGATTCCATTTATATATCTATGCCCTATGTGTTTAAATATATGTTTTAATATTTACACATCCTACATCGAACGCCCGGTTGAGCACCCAAGGGTACACCCCTTGGGATTCACGTATTTTGAATTTTATTTAAATTTACGCAATTTCTCGCTTTTCTCGCTTCCGCTCGCGCTCCCGGGCGGATCCGCTTGTCCTTCATGGTCCACATACGTCTGTATGGACCAAGTCCAACAGACCCGTGGCAAGCCTGCTTTGACCTACAAAGGGCTTCTTGGTCATTTTCCCTTTTAGACAAGATTCACAAGTTGGTAGATCGCTCAAGTCCCCAACCTCTAGGTTCTTTGAGTCTACCAACCTTTTCATCCTATCTTGGGATATGTGACCTAGCCTAGCGTGCCACAGACGCGCGTTCCCGTTATTATCTAATTTCCGTTTGTGTTGAGCGTTAAGAACGAAATTCGTTCGTTGCAAGATATAGAGCCCGTTGTGCAATGTACCAAGTAGATGAGCAATTCCACACCTCATCAAATAAAAGCAATTTTTATTGATTCTGAACTCATAACCACTATTGTCCAACAATGGAATGGAAATGATGTTCTTAATCATACTAGGTACAAAATAAACCTGCTCTAATTCTATGCTAATGGTATCACTAATCACTAAAGTGGCGGATCCTACTGCTTCTGCCGAGATGGCCTTGCCATTTCATAGCTTCAGGATCATGTCCCCGCTACTTAGTTTTCTGCTTCTTTTCAACACCTGCAAATTATTGTAAATGTGAGCTCCACAGCCGGTATCCAATACCCAAGAGGCAGAATTAGTGACCATATTAACCTCAATCACATATATACCTTGGTTTGAGAAGAGTTTGGGGCACTCTCTCTTCCAATGCCCTTTCTCACGGCAGTTGATACATATGTCATATGCCTTTGACTGTTGCTTGGAGACAACCTTTCCCTTTCCTTTGCCTTTCCTCTCTTTGGCAATGGGAACACTCTGAGTGTTCGTAGCTGCTATGACGGCTTTTCCCTTCCCTTCTTCTTTTTCCAACGTCCGGCACCCTTGCCTTTCGTCTTGGAAGTTGAAGCACCTCCAAACAATACTGAAGGCGTGGACTTCTTAGTCGTTGCCTCATATTGCACCAACATATTGATCAACTCATGAATGCCCTTCTCAAGTGTATTCATGTTATAGTTGACAATAAATTGGTCGAAGGAGGGTGGGAGTGACTGAAGGATCACATCTATGTACGTTTCGTTATCGAGACCTGCCTTTAGGTCCTCGAGCTTTTCCACTAGGGTAAGCATTTTAACCCCATGCTCTTGTACAGAGGATCCTTCTGTCATTTTAGTTCCAAAGAATGCCTTGGTCGCGACATACCTAGTATGCCGGTCCGGGACTGCATAGCAATCCTTAAGGCGAGCCATAATGGAAGGACATCGTCTAGCCTTTCATATTGCTTCTGAATCTCATTGGTCATCGAAGCAAGTATGACGCTACGGACCTTCCGGTTATCCTTATGCCAAGTCTCGAACGTCTCACGTTCTTCTGGCGTGGATCCTTCCGGTAAGGTCCTAGGGAGAGGCTCGTCCATGACGTAGCCTTGGTTCTCGTAATCTAGGACTATCCTGAGATTGCGCAACCAGTCGTTGTAATTTGTTCCATTGAATTTGTTTGTCTCAAGAATGGTTGATAGTGGGTTCTTAGACATTTTAAATCTACATTTAGAAAACAACGCCGCGATCAGCAGAAAATAAAGACGGTGGTTTGATGAAATAATTAAATGCTTGGTCTTTAGTCATTTAATCCTCCCACTATTTATACGAAAACACGGTACTCTCAAACGTGATTTTCGGGAAATCCTTTCCTAGTGGGCTTGGGATCCACAGCGATTTTTCCCATACCCCGCTTTTACGATTCGCATGGAAAAGATCCTGTGGGAGGTATTCCATACCATTCTCGTTCCACGAGATTCCCAAGATTATTGCCTCACCCTTTCGCATGATCCCGAGGACTCCAAGCGAATCATGCTAATTGGGCGTTAGACCCGACCCAATCGACCGAGCCACAGACCCACTGGTACCCCCACGACTCGTGAGACAGGTAACAGCAGCCCATTTTTCGTTCATGACACAGTGCAGCTTCTTTTAAGTACAATAACGTGCCACGACCCGTGAGACCACGCTATTGACCTAAAACAGCTTCCTCACTGTGCCATGGATTGGAAGGCATGGACAAACTCCTAGAGTTCATGTCCATTTTATCTAGGGTCTAATATTTCAACATTGGTCCAACCAATGTGAGAGTAGTGTGTTGGAATAGGTGACCAGAAAGCCAATAGGTTTTGGCAATTTGTAACCTATCCGACAACTTTGATGTGAATGTAATATTATTATGTGATGAATAAGATGAGTGTTCGTCACCAATGGTACCTTCTTTGTTGCGCTCATCTTACATTTGTTAAAATGGTATTTAACTTATATCGCAACAAAGCCCACAGACCATGGATAACAACTCGTGCAGTTGGGCCACGCATTGGATGGTGGTCATGAAACCAACTGATTAAGAGTTGGGTCTGAAACGTTCCAAGTCGAGGACCTCGAGATAGGGTATCGAGAGTCCTATTGAGACTTGCGTCAAGAGTCGTGTTCATTGGATGAGTGCCGTGTTTCATCGGCGACAGGCGTGGGACGCCTACACGATCTTGATGGGTTGGTCGACTGGGGTCGAGCCGACTGACTGACTCGCGGGGATCATCATATGGAAGCCTTGGGGGCTTGGTCGGTATGATTGGATTCCCCGGTTCCGATAGTACGGGAGTAATCCTCAGACTTGAGGAATCATGGCAGTCACGTGCACAGGACGGCTGTATCTTGGATCTGGCGAGAGGTGATCATTCTGTAAGATAATCATTATAAGCCTTGTCCAGTGCAGTCAGAATGTGTAGCGAGGACGGTGGATTCCAAGAAGAAGATCCGTCCCCTGTCAGTATATGACAGAGGTATCTCCTATGCACTCGCAGACACGTACATGCTGTTTGAAGCTGTGGCCACAGTGGTTGGTCGAACAGGGAATGGTTTCCTGTGTCGACGCAATGAAGCATACGTGGTCTCGAGTATTAAGCATAGATGCCTAGTCAAGGATGGGAACCGACGCCCAATTCCATACCCTAGACTAAGGCCGGGAGACGGTAGACGGAAGGATCGTACCCGTACGGAATCGGCGCTAAAATGTTCACACCAATTCACCTAGTCTCTAGTGCCATGGACCGTTGCTAGACGGCCACCCATGGTAACGGGCCCTTGTGGGACACGGGCCCAAGTCTAGCTGAGGGTGAACCTAAAGGGTCACACACAAATCACCGAGGAGGTTGAGAGATTGACTTGGAGTCAATCTCGAAGGATAAAATAAGTAATTGGATTACTTATAGGGAAAGTCCATTGGATGGACGGGCCGATATTGTATCGGGCTTTCATTTAATCGGTAAATTGGATTTTCGATTAAATATGGAAAGTTGAGAAGTTGAGACGTTGGATCTTTTAATTGGATTAAAAGATCAACAGGAATAATTTAAGTGGACATTAAATTGGATTTAATATTGGGTTCGTCGTAATTGAATTACGATAAAACCCGGTCCGTTAAAATTATACCCGAGAGGAGAAATAATTCCTAATTTGGAATAGGAAGAAGTTGGACTTCTTCCCTTAATTAAACATAGCCGACATGCTCCCTTGGAGGAAGCAAAATCAGCCATGTTTCATGCTAGGTGGTATGTTGACTAGTCTCTTTTGGAAAGAGACAAATCAACTCCAATCAAGCTCTTCCCTTTTGGTATGATTTGATCATACCATAAATTTTGGTAGGCTTGATTGAAGAATTGATGGTGATTGATTGGAATGAATCTAGACATCCTTGGATGAACCTAGACACATTCCAATAATCACATTAATTATGTATATATATATTAGAATATACAACACCTAGCATAAGTGATTCATTATTCATCTTTTTCTAGGAAAAAGAGAAGACAAAAATCCTCTCCTCTCTCTCAATTTTCGTGCTCCCTCCCTCTCTTACACTTGTGTTCTTCACTTGATTTTGAATCAAGAAGAAGACCAAAGTAAGTTTAAGAGAACACTAATTCATAGTGTTCTTCTCTTAAAACCGATTCCTTCTAAACCCGTTCTTTTCTAGCAAGAAGAAACGTGTGTTTCTTCCGGTGTGGTGTGGATCACCTTTGGAGAATCCATACGTTTGGATTTCGTGAGCATTCCGGAGAAGGAACAACGCTAGTAGCCGGGAGCATACGCTAAACAATCAAAGGTACGGTTTATTACGCTTTGATTGATTCCATTTATATATCTATGCCCTATGTGTTTAAATATATGTTTTAATATTTACACATCCTACATCGAACGCCCGGTTGAGCACCCAAGGGTACACCCCTTGGGATTCGCGTATTTTGAATTTTATTTAAATTTACGCACATTCCACGCTTTCTCGCTTCCGCTCGCGCTCCCGGGCGGATCCGCTTGTCCTTCAAGTGGTATCAGAGCCCGGTTCGATGTAAGGGGCATAGATCTATGTGTTTGGCATGATCTACTTGCTTTTAAATGGCTTTATTGGCATGTTAGATTACATAAATATGTGAATAATATGATGATTCAATTGTTTGGATTTAATGGACTTTTGGCATGCTTAATTTTGTTAGATTGGATCTAAAAATTGCATGCTTATTTTCAGAATAATATTAATTTTATTGTGCTGAAAACAGTTTGAAAAACAAAAAAAAAAAAAAAAAATTTGGTCGGGTCAAGTGGGAGATTGTTGGAATAGGTGACCAGAAAGCCAATAGGTTTGGCAATTTGTAACCTATCGACAACTTGATGTGAATGTAATATTATTATGTGATGAATAAGATGAGTGTTCGTCACCAATGGTACCTTTCTTTGTTGCGCTCATCTTACATTTGTTAAAACGGTGTTTAACTTATATCGCAACAAAGCCCACAGACCATAGATAACAACTCGTGCAGTTGGGCCACGCATTGGATGGTGGTCATGAAACCAACTGATTAAGAGTTGGGTCTGAAACGTTCCAAGTCGAGGACCTCGAGACAGGGCATCGAGAGTCCTATTGAGACTTGCGTCAAGAGTCGTGTTCATTGGATGAGTGCCGTGTTTCATCGGCGACAGGCGTGGGACGCCTACACGATCTTGATGGGTTGGTCGACTGGGGTCGAGCCGACTGGACTGACTCATGGGGATCATCATATGGAAGCCTTGGAGGCTTGGTCGGTATGATTGGATTCCCCGGTTCCGATAGTACGGGAGTAATCCTCAGACTTGAGGAATCATGGCAGTCACGTGCACAGGACGGCTGTATCTTGGATCTGGCGAGAGGTGATCATTCTGTAAGATGATCATTATAAGCCTTGTCCAGTGCAGTCGGAATGTGTAGCGAGGACGGTGGATTCCAAGAAGAGGATCCGTCCCCTGTCAGTATATGACAGAGGGTATCTCCTATGCACTCGGAGACACGTTCATGCTGTTTGAAGCTGTGGCCACAGTGGTTGGTCGAACAGGGAATGGTTTCCTGTGTCGACGCAATGAAGCATACGTGGTCTCGAGTATTAAGCATAGATGCCTAGTCAAGGATGGGAACCGACGCCCAATTCCATACCCTAGACTAAGGCCGGGAGACGGTAGATGGAAGGATCGTACCCGTACGGAATCGACGCCTAAATGTTCACGCCAATTCACCTAGTCTCTAGTGCCATGGACCGTTGCTAGACGGCCACCCATGGTAACGGGCCCTTGTGGGACACGGGCCCAAGTCTAGCTGAGGGTGAACCTAAAGGGTCACACACAAATCACCGAGGAGGTTGAGAGATCGACTTGGAGTCAATCTCGAAGGATAAAAATAAGTAATTGGATTACTTAAGGGAAAGTCCATTGGATGGACGGGCCGATATTGTATCGGGCTTTCATTTAATCGGTAAATTGGATTTTTGATTAAATATGGAAAGTTGAGATGTTGAGACGTTGGATCTTTTTAATTGGATTAAAAGATCAACGGGAATAATTTAAGTGGACATTAAATTGGATTTAATATTGGGTTCGTCGTAATTGGATTACGATAAAACCCGGTCCGTTAAATTATACCCGAGAGGAGAAATAATTCCTAATTTGGAATAGGAAGAAGTTGGACTTCTTCCCTTAATTAAACATAGCCGACATGCTCCCTTGGAGGAAGCAAAATCAGCCATGTTTCATGCTAGGTGGTATGTTGACTTGTCTCTTTTGGAAAGAGACAAATCAACTCCAATCAAGCTCTTCCCTTTTGGTATGATTTGATCATACCATAAATTTTGGTAGGCTTGATTGAAGAATTGATGGTGATTGATTGGAATGAATCTAGACATCCTTGGATGAACCTAGACACATTCCAATAATAACATTAATTATGTATATATATTAGAATATACAACACCTAGCATAAGTGATTCATTATTCATCTTTTTCTAGGAAAAAGAGAAGACAAAAATCCTCTCCTCTCTCTCAATTTTCGTGCTCCCTCCCTCTCTTACACTTGTGTTCTTCACCTGATTTTGAATCAAGAAGAAGAACAAAGTAAGTTTAAGAGAACACTAATTCATAGTGTTCTTCTCTTAAACCGATTCCTTCCTAAACCCGTTCTTTTCTAGCAAGAAGAACGTGTGTTTCTTCCGGTGTGGTGTGGATCACCTTTGGAGAATCCATACGTTTGGATTTCGTGAGCATTCCGGAGAAGGAACAACGCTAGTAGCCGGGAGCATATGCTAAACAATCAAAGGTAACGGTTTATTACGCTTTGATTGATTCCATTTATATATCTATGCCCTATGTGTTTAAATATATGTTTTAATATTTACACATCCTACATCGAACGCCCGGTTGAGCACCCAAGGGTACACCCCTTGAGATTCGCGTATTTTGAATTTTATTTAAATTTACGCACTTATTCCACGCTTTCTCGCTTCCGCTCGCGCTCCCGGGCGGATCCGCTTGTCCTTCATCGGTCGGACCGAGGTGGAGAGTATTTGAGTGGTGAGTTTACTGATTATTTAAAAGAGAATGGGATTCTCTCTCAGTGGACCCCTCCTGGAACACCGCAGCTTAATGGTGTGTCTGAAAGGAGGAATGGGACCTTGTTGGACATGGTCCGATCCATGATGAGTTTTACCGAACTACCCCTTTCCTTCTGGGATACGCTCTTGAGACGGCGGCCAAAGTTTTTGAACTTGGCGCCATCTAAAAGGGTATCCCAGACGCCATATGAGATATGGCATGGCAAGCCTGCCTCCTACAAATACTTGAAGGTGTGGGGTTGCCCCGCATATGTCAAGAGATTAGTGGGAGATAAACTGGACTCGAGGGTCTAGTTTATGCAGGTTTATCGGCTATCCGAAAGAAACTGCGGGGTATTATTTCTATGATCCCTCCGAGCAAAAGGTTTTTGTCTCGCGAAACGCAGTGTTCTTGGAAAAAGGTTTTCCATCGGATAGTCGACGCGATGAGGTACTCGTTGAGGAATCAAGTGAGGTACCCCATGAGGCGGCAGTGACATCTGAGCCAGCGGTTCCCACTGATATTGTTCCAGTCCTCCGTAGGTCGGCCAGAGTATCCCATGCACCTGATAGGTATGGATTTTTGGGCCTGACCGGTCAGTTGGATAATGATCCAAAGACATACGGAGAAGCGATGTCGGACATCGATTCGGACAAGTGGCTTGAGGCCATAAAATCCGAGATGGACTCGATGGGTACAAACAAGGTTTGGACCCTAGTAGATCCACCCAAAGGGGTTAAACCCGTAGGGTGTAAATGGGTCTACAAACGTAAGCTTGGAGCTGACGGGGAGGTTACAACCTTCAAGGCCAGGCTTGTGGCGAAAGGTTACACTCAGCGACCCGGGGTCGATTTTGAGGAAACCTACTCGCCTGTAGCAATGGCCAAGTCCATTCGGATACTGCTTGCCATAGCAGCATGGTATGACTATGAAATATGGCAGATGGACGTGAAAACGGCTTTCCTCAACGGTTTCGTAGAGGAAGAGATCTATATGGATCAACCGGAAGGTTTCACAACTGTTGGAGAAGAGCAGAAGGTCTGCCGTCTCCAAAGGTCCATCTATGGCCTCAAACAAGCAACCCGAAGCTGGAACATACGTTTTGATGAAGTCATACGGGGATATGATTTCATCAAGAACGAGTCCGATCCTTGTGTATACAAGAAGATCAGTGGGAGCTCAGTTGCGTTTCTGGTGCTTTACGTGGATGACATCTTGCTCATTGGGAATGATGCTAAGATGTTGGGTACCACTAAAGCTTGGTTGTCAATGCAATTCTCCATGAAGGATATGGGCGAGGCATCCTACATCCTTGGCATCAAGATCTACAGGGGATAGATCTAGAAGGATGTTAGGAATGGCCCAGTCCTCGTACATTGAGAAAGTCTTGAAGAGATTCAAGATGGAGAACTCAAAACGAGGATTCCTTCCTATGAGGCATGGAATTAAGTTATCCAAGAAGCAGTCTCCTAAGACTGATGAGGAACTTAAAACGGATGTAGGACATCCCTATGCTTCAGCCGTAGGCAGCATACAGTATGTTGTTCAGTGCACTAGACCTGATGTGGCTTTCGCTTTGAGCGTAACTAGCCGATATCAGTCGTGTGCCGGGAGGCACACTGGAGTGCATTCAAGACTATCCTAAAGTACCTGAAAAGGACTAAGGACATGTTCTTGAACTACGGCGGTGGAGAATTGATACTGGAAGGCTATAGCGACGCTAGCTTCCAGTCGGATGACGATGATGCTAAGTCTCAGTATGGTTTTGTATTTAGACTAAATGGTGGCGTGGTTACTTGGAAGGGTTCCAAGCAGGCTACCACGGCGGACTCCACCATAGAGTTTTGAATACATAGCGGCTTTGGAAGCTGCTAAGGAGTGGCTTGGTTGATGAGCTACATCCAAGGGTTGGATGTAGTACCTAGCATTGCTAAGCCTGTAATTATCTTTTATGATAACAACGGGACGATAGCGCTAGCAAAGGAACCGAGATCTCATCACGATCCAAGCATATTCTTAGACGCAACCATCTAATTAGAGAGATGGATAGCAGGACTGACGTTCGGTTGGACCGAGTCAGGTCCGCAGAAAACATAGCAGATCCACTTGCTAAGCCCATGTCGCAAGTTGCCCATACTCACCATCTGAATAAGAGGTTCGAGGTCAATGGGTGATTGGCTTTAGGTCAAGTGGGAGATTGTTGGAATAGGTGACCAGAAAGCCAATAGGTTTGGCAATTTGTAACCTATCCGACAACTTGATGTGAATGTAATATTATTATGTGATGAATAAGATGAGTGTTCGTCACCAATGGTACCTTCTTTGTTGCGCTCATCTTACATTTGTTAAAACGGTGTTTAACTTATATCGCAACAAAGCCCACAGACCATGGATAACAACTCGTGCAGTTGGGCCACGCATTGGATGGTGGTCATGAAACCAACTGATTAAGAGTTGGGTCTGAAACGTTCCAAGTCGAGGACCTCGAGACAGGGCATCGAGAGTCCTATTGAGACTTGCGTCAAGAGTCGTGTTCATTGGATGAGTGCCGTGTTTCATCGGCGACAGGCGTGGGACGCCTACACGATCTTGATGGTTGGTCGACTGGGGTCGAGCCGACTGGACTGACTCGCGGGATCATCATATGGAAGCCTTGGGGCTTGGTCGGTATGATTGGATTCCCCGGTTCCGATAGTACGGGAGTAATCCTCAGACTTGAGGAATCATGGCAGTCACGTGCACAGGACGGCTGTATCTTGCATCTGGCGAGAGGTGATCATTCTGTAAGATAATCATTCTAAGCCTTGTCCAGTGCAGTCAGAATGTGTAGCGAGGACGGTGGATTCCAAGACGAGGATCCATCCCCTGTCAGTATATGACAGAGGTATCTCCTATGCACTCGCAGACACGTACATGCTGTTTGAAGCTGTGGCCACAGTGGTTGGTCGAACAGGGAATGGGTTCCTGTATCGACGCAATGAAGCATACGTGGTCTCGAGTATTAAGCATAGATGCCTAGTCAAGGATGGGAACCGACGCCCAATTCCATACCCTAGACTAAGGCCGGGAGACGGTAGACGGAAGGATCGTACCCGTACGGAATCGGCGCCTAAATGTTCACACCAATTCACCTAGTCTCTAGTGCCATGGACCGTTGCTAGACGGCCACCCATGGTAACGGGCCCTTGTGGGACACGGGCCCAAGTCTAGCTGAGGGTGAACCTAAAGGGTCACACACAAATCACCGAGGAGGTTGAGAGATTGACTTGGAGTCAATCTCGAAGGATAATATAAGTAATTGGATTACTTATAGGAAAGTCCATTGGATGGACGGGCCGATATTGTATCGGGCTTTCATTTAATCGGTAAATTGGATTTTCGATTAGATATGGAAAGTTGAGATGTTGAGACGTTGGATCTTTTAATTGGATTAAAAGATCAACGGGAATAATTTAAGTGGACATTAAATTGGATTTAATATTGGGTTCGTCGTAATTGAATTACGATAAAACCCGGTCCGTTAAATTATACCCGAGAGGAGAAATAATTCCTAATTTGGAATAGGAAGAAGTTGGACTTCTTCCCTTAATTAAACATAGCCGACATGCTCCCTTGGAGGAAGCAAAATCAGCCATGTTTCATGCTAGGTGGTATGTTGACTTGTCTCTTTTGGAAAGAGACAAATCAACTCCAATCAAGCTCTTCCCTTTTGGTATGATTTGATCATACCATAAATTTTGGTAGGCTTGATTGAAGAATTGATGGTGATTGATTGGAATGAATCTAGACATCCTTGGATGAACCTAGACACATTCCAATAATCACATTAATTATGTATATATATATTAGAATATACAACACCTAGCATAAGTGATTCATTATTCATCTTTTTCTAGGAAAAAGAGAAGACAAAAATCCTCTCCTCTCTCTCAATTTTCGTGCTCCCTCCCTCTCTTACACTTGTGTTCTTCACTTGATTTTGAATCAAGAAGAAGAACAAAGTAAGTTTAAGAGAACACTAATTCATAGTGTTCTTCTCTTAAACCGATTCCTTCCTAAACCCGTTCTTTTCTAGCAAGAAGAACGTGTGTTTCTTCCGGTGTGGTGTGGATCACCTTTGGAGAATCCATACGTTTGGATTTCGTGAGCATTCCGGAGAAGGAACAACGCTAGTAGCCGGGAGCATATGCTAAACAATCAAAGGTAACGGTTTATTACGCTTTGATTGATTCCATTTATATATCTATGCCCTATGTGTTTAAATATATGTTTTAATATTTACACATCCTACATCGAACGCCCGGTTGAGCACCCAAGGGTACACCCCTTGGGATTCGCGTATTTTGAATTTTATTTAAATTTACGCACATTCCACGCTTTCTCGCTTCTGCTCGCGCTCCCGGGCGGATCCGCTTGTCCTTCATAGTGAATGACCGAGATCTCATAATATATCCATACATTCATCCATAATGCATAAATAAAATCCATCCATAGCAGTTATATGATAAATAAAAGCCATTCATCCATCATAATAACCACATGCAAAATTAAAGCCTAGCACGCCCCTGTTGGATGATCACGAGCCCAAATCCTATGCGACCCACTGAGCCTAGCAGTGGATCTATGGTCAATCTAGGGTTGGTCCTATACTATTACAATAATAGTAACCCAATCATCACGCTGATGGGCCTTGGTCTCTTTTTCTCTTTCTTCACTTCATGGAAAACGCCAAGGGACCTCCGGTCTGGGCTCTCCATGTGGTCCTTCCTTCTACTCCACCAATTACAAACATGGAAACCTCACTCCTAGTCTACTCTCATTACATTATAAAAAATAGAAACCCCAGCGAAAACCCGGGGGAGTACATAAGGAGGGAGGTAGAATGCCTTATTATTCCAAGGCAACTAGAAAGAGAGAAGGAGAAAGCAGTTAAAGAGGCACACAGGCCCAACAGAAAATTAAACCATACATCCGGTCTAGGGCTCGTGATCATCCATTTCCATCCAACACACATAATCACATGATCCAATCACATAATTACAATATATCAATAATTCATGATTTCCAATCATAATAATCCAAAACAGAAATAAATGATCATGTGCGCAACGTGTGAAAAATAAAACACAAATATTGACAATAATATTTTTCTCGTTTTAGGAAAACCTTTCCTCATTATTTTAAGTAAAATAACCCCGGGATTCCAAATCCAATTTATTTTACTCGTAAAATAATGTCTTTAGGAATTTAGGCAAAATTGAACCCAAAAACGAATTTTCAGAATTAATTCAAAATTAAAACTGAAAAGTAAATAAAAAATAAAAAATAAAATAATACTAGGGTTTCAAAAAACCCTAGCTGCAGCAGCCGCCGGCCGCCACCACCGGCAGCAGCCGGCCGGCCGTGTGCGCAGGGCAGCAGGCCCAGCCTGCCGACCCTGCGCGCGCGCAGGCACTGCCTGGCCGGCGCGCGCGCAGGCCCCTTGCCTGCGTGCGCGCGCGCCCTGGCCGGCAGCGTGCTGCGCGGCCTGGTGTTCCGGCAGGCCGTCGCGCGCGCAGTCTCCTCTACCTCGCGCGCGCCGGCCTGCTGGTCGCCAGCCGCGTGCCTGCGCTGTGCGCAGTGCGCGCGCGCAGACGCGCACTGGGCACGCCCGCCGGGCGCGCGCGCGCAGACGCCTCCGTCTGCGTGCGCGCGCGCCTGGCAGCGCGCCTGGTGCCGTCCGCGCGCGGGCTCTCCGCCCGACAGCCTTGCGCGCGCGCGCCCGCGCGCAGCCATCCTGGCTGCGCGCTGCCCCTGCGCGACCGGCTGGGCGGGCGCGCGCAGGCTACCCTTGCCTGCGCATCTCTGCCCTGCCGGCAGCGCTCGGCTGCGCGCGGCCAGCCTTCCCGGCTGGCCGGCTGTGGCGTTTCTCGTTTTCAGTTCAATTTTCCCCCCGTTTCCCAAGAAAAACAGAAAAATACCAATATTCAGAATTTCACACGAATTAAAAGCAATAAAACAACATGCTTTTATAATCAAGAAAATCAAGATTCAATTAAAACATGCTCAAAACACGTTTCATGCTTAAAACGCACATAAACCCTAGGCCTATACACCGAACCGGGCTCTGATACCACTGAAAGGAATTGTGGATCGTCCCGGGAAAAGCGCGAATGCGGAAGCGCGGTATAATTAAAAATTAAAACGGAATTTAAACATGCTTTTAAATTAAAACACGTTTCAAAGGGTGTGCCTTTGAAATTTCCCGGGTGTTCGGTGTATCTCATGAATAAATCACATATAACATATCATGGAGGCCATAGGGTTTGAAAATAAAAGAGGACGAAAATCTAAAACGAGACCTACCCGTTGTCGTTTTCGTCTTCAACGGCTACAGGCATTGTTCCCCGTTTTGCACCAAGATCTCGTTCTTGAGACCCTCCAAATCGTGACACACGATCCACCCACGTATCTTGCACGTCGTGCTAGCAACGAACAAGTATATAATATTTGGAGTGGATGAATCAATAACACATTATGAATTAATGGTATTGATTCATCAAAGTTCTAATGTTCCAAGAACAAGAGAACTAAGAGAAAAATAATTTTCTTGGAGTGTGTGAGAGAGAGAGGGCGGACGAGATAGAGGGAGAGAGAGCCGAGTGTGTGTGTGTGTTGTGTGTTGTGTTGGAGATTCATCATCCTTCAACTTGTAGGATGCTAGGGGTTTATATAGAAGAGGAGTCTAATCCTCTTTAAAACTCCTCTTTCAAGAACTCTATTTTGACTAGGATTTTGACCTAGTCAAAGTCCTAGTCAAAGTAGTGTTTTGACTTAGTCAAAACAATCCTAGCCATCCATCTCTCCCATTGATCTCAACCGTTGATTTAATTTAATTTAATGGAATATTTAAAACCTATTTAAATATTTCCAAGAGGCTAAAATAAATATAAATATTATTTAAGCCCATTAAATAAATCCCTTTGATAAATCTAATTTATCAATTTAATTCCTTATATCTAATAGAAGGAATTATTTCTCCAAGAAAAATAAAGGACCCGATTAAATCCAATTTAATCATTCCTTCACTCCAATATTTAATTCCTAATTAAATATCTAAATGTGTGTGGATAGTGTGTGACTCTTTAGGTTCACCTTTCAGCTAGACTTGGTCGGATTCCTAGAATCCTTCCGTTACCATGGGTGGCCATCTAGCAACGGTCCATGGCACTAGAGACTAGGTGAAATATTCAGGGATGAACATTTAGGCTCTAACAGTACACTTGTCCTTCTGTCTTCGGTCTCATCACTTAGAGTCTAGGGCACGGAAAATGCAGGTACCCATTTTGGACCTAAGTGTCGGTCTGTCCTCACTAAACGCCGCAAGGGAATCCTTCCCTTCTGTTCAGTCACTGTGGCCACAGTTTTAGGGACAAGACCTAGAGTATACATGAGACTCAACTGCCAAAACCTATTGACAGGAGACAGATCCTTTCTTGGAAACTACTGTCACTTTGCACACCAGAACTGCACTAGACATGGCTTATGACTACCAAAGAGAATTCTGGCAATCTCTCACCATATCTAAGATACAGCCCTGATGTACAGGTAAACTCAGCAATTCCTCAAGTCAAAGGACTTGACCTGTACTGTTGGAACCGGTAATACACGTCATACCTTGCTGACCATACTCAAGGTCCTCCGTAAGACGGTTCCCGCGAGTCACCTCAGTCAGCTGCGTCCTAGCATGCTGACCCACTAACACTGCTTAGACGACCCTCGTCACCCGTCGATGAAACACGACAGCAGGTGCTTAGTGCAAGTCTCAAATGGAATCCCGGTACCCATTTTCGGGATTCCTTGACTTGGAGATTTCCGGACTGATTCGGGAAGACTGATTCCATGGACCTACCTCCAAGCGTAGTCCCAGTCCCCGAAATTGATTCTCAGTCCGTGGGCTTTGTTTGCGTAGTGAACAGATATGGAAAAAAATATAAGTGAACACAAATAAAGTGATGCCAAATGAAATTCACTTCTTTATTCATTAATGATTTATCAAACACCTGAAATTGTCTAGACATAGGTTACATATTCCTGCCAAAATTGGCTTACATGGTCACCTATTCTAACATGAACAACATACTGTATGCTGCCTACAGCTGAAGCATAAGGATGTCCAACATCCGTTTAAGTTCCTCATCAGTCTTAGGAGACTACTTCTTGGATAACTTAATTTCATGCCTCATATACGAGGACTGGGCCATTCCTAACATCCTTCTAGATCTATCCCTGTAGATCTTGATGCCAAGGATGTAGGATGCCTCGCCCATATCCTTCATGGAGAATTGCACTGACAGCCAAGCTTTAGTGGTACCCAACATCTTAGCATCATTCCCAATGAGCAAGATGTCATCCACGTAAAGCACCAGAAACGCAACTAAGCTCCCACTGATCTTCTTGTATACACAAGGATCGGACTCGTTCTTGATGAAATCATATCCCCGTATGACTTCATCAAAACGTATGTTCCAGCTTCGGGTTTAACCCCTTTTGGTGGATCTGCTAGGGTCCAAACCTTGTTTGTACCCATCGAGTCCATCTCGGATTTCATGGCCTCAAGCCACTTGTCCGAATCGATGTCCGACATCGCTTCTCCGTACGTCTTTGGATCATTATCCAACTGACTGGTCAGGCCCAGAAATCCATACCTATTAGGTGCATGGGATACTCTGGCCGACCTACGGAGGACTGGAACAATATCAGTGGGAACTTCAGGCTCAGATGTCACTGCCGCCTCTTGGGGTTCCTCACTTGATTCCTCAAGGAGCACCTCATCGCGTCGACTATCCGATGGAAAACCTTTTTCCAAGAACACTGCGTTTCGCGAGACAAAAACCTTTTGCTCGGAGGGATCATAGAAATAATACCCCGCAGTTTCTTTCGGATAGCCGATGAACCTGCATAAACTAGACCTCGAGTCCAGTTTATCTCCCACTAATCTCTTGACATATGCGGGGCAACCCCATACTTTCAAGTAATTGTAGGAGGCAGGCTTGCCATGCCATATCTCATATGGCGTCTGGGATATCCTTTTAGATGGCGCCAAGTTCAAAACTTTAGCCGCCGTCTCAAGAGCGTATCCCCAGAAGGAAAGGGGTAGTTCGGTAAAACTCATCATGGATCGGACCATGTCCAACAAGGTCCCATTCCTCCTTTCAGACACATCATTAAGCTGCGGTGTTCCAGGAGGGGTCCACTGAGAGAGAATCCCATTCTCTTTTAGATAATCAGTAAACTCACCACTCAAATACTCTCCACCTCGGTCCGACCGAAGGGCTTTGATCTTTCGACCGGTTTGGTTCTCTACTTCAAGTCTGTATTCCTTATACCTTCCAAAGGCTTCAGACTTGTACCTCATCAGGTAAACATAACCATACCGTGAGTGATCACCGGTAAAGGTTATGAAGTACGAGTACCCACCTCTAGCCTGAGTATTTAGTGGACCACAGACATCTGTATGGATCAAATCCAACAGACCACTGGCTAGCGTACTTTGTCCAACAAAGGGTTTCTTGGTCATCTTTCCCTTTAGACAGGATTCGCAGGTCGGTAGGTTGTCCAAATCGTCTATTTCTAGACTATTTGAGTCTACCAACCTTCTTATCCTATCTTTAGAGATATGACCTAACCTCGCATGCCATATCTGTGCGTTATTATGATCATCACGTTTTCGTTTGTGTTCTGCAGTCATAATCCAATTAGACTGTTGAAGTATGTACAGACCGTTGACCAATGTACCAAGCAAATGAGAAATACCATCTTTGATAATGAAAAAACCGTTTTTATTGATGGTAAATTCATATCCCTCCTTATCAAGGACCGGGATGGAAACAATGTTTTTGATCATGCTAGGTACATAGAAACAGTCATTCAGTACAATCCTAACATGACTACTAATGGCTAATTCTAATGATCCTATGGCCTCCGCATCAACGGCCTTGCCATCGCCTAGCCTCAGGATCATCTCATCCTTGGTTAGCCTTCTGCTTCTTTGCAGTGCCTGCAAATCATTGCAGATGTGAGCACCACACCCGGTATCCAATACCCATGAAGCAGAATTAGTAATCATATTAACTTCAACCACAAAACACACCTGGGTTGGAGAGGAGTTGTGGGCACTCCCTCTTCCAATGCCCTTTCCCTTGGCAATGCATGCAGACATCATTTGCCTTGGACCGCTGAGAACCACGGGCCTTCCCTTTCCCTTTGCTTGGTCCAACCGGAGCAACAGGGACGCCCGGAGCGTGAGCAGGGGCCACAACCGTCTTCCCTTTGCCCTTCTTCCTCTTCCAGCGTCCGGCCCTCTTGTCATTCGCCTTGGAGGTCGAAGCCTCTCCTATCAATACCGCCGGCGCCGATTTGTGGGTCGTTGCCTCGTATTGGACCAGCATGTTGATCAACTCATGAATAGACTTCTCAAGTCCATTCATGTTGTAGTTTACAACAAACGGGTCATAGGATGGAGGAAGCGACTGGAGGATCACGTCAATGTACGTGTCATTGTTAAGCCCAGCATTAAGGTCCTCGAGTTTCTCCACTAGGGAGAGCATCTTGACCCCATGACTCTGTACAGACGCTCCTTCAGCGAGCTTGGTGCCAAAGAATGCTTTTGTGGCGGCATATCTAATATGCCTATCCGGAACCGCATAAACCTCGTTCATGCGGAGCATTATGGCGGAGACGTTGTCCAGCCTCTCATACTGCTTCTGGATGTCGTTAGACATCGAAGCCAGTATGATACTGCGTACTTTCCGGTTGTCCTCATGCCATTTCTCGAACGTCAAACGTTCTTCAGG
Organism: Sesamum alatum; assembly: GCA_034509735.1. NCBI lineage: Eukaryota > Viridiplantae > Streptophyta > Magnoliopsida > Lamiales > Pedaliaceae > Sesamum > Sesamum alatum. The sequence continues at coordinate 9,261,112 of JACGWO010000013.1, forward strand.
CGTGGACCCCTCCGGTAAGTTGCTCGGTGGCGGCTCGTCCAAGACGTAGCCTTGGTTCTCGAAACCGAGGACAATCCTCAGGTTTCTCAACCAGTCCGAGTAGTTCGTTCCGTTGAATTTGTTAGTCTTAAGAATCATGGTTAACGGGTTCTTAGACATATCTACATTAATGAAAATGTAAAGCAGAAATTAGCAGATGATGGTAATATTATTGTTCAAGTTGAAGACTTGGTCTTTTAGTCTTTAACCCTCCCACTATTTATACGAAAGTCCGCCACTCTCAAGCGGAGTTTCGGGAAACCATTTCCTAGTGGGCTTGGGATCCACAAGCGTAATCTCCATGCCCCGCTTTTACGATTCACATGAAGAAGACCTTGTGGGAGATATCCAATATCATTCTCATCCAATGAGATTCCCAATATATTTTGCCTCACCTATTCACATGGTCCCGAGGACTCCAAGCGAACCATGTTACTCAGTGTTGGGCCCGACCCATCAACCAAATCATGCCTCAAACTGTCGCCCCCCACGACTCGTGAGATAGGAAAACAACGAGCGCAGTCTTTTTGTTCACAACAATAGTGCAGCTTTCCCCTATTCCAAGTGTGCCACGACTCGTGAGACCACACTTGGGTAGTGGTAGCTTCCTCACCACATTGCTGTGGATGGAAGGCTCGGACAGACCAATATACCATTTTGATCCAAGTCCGTTCTGGCCTAATATTTAATTTGGTCAAACCAAATGAGAGTTTAAGTGTGACCGAGACCTCATCACATTATGGTGTTTTAGCATGCATAAATATCCAATATTTAAAGCGATAAATAAATACGCTGCATGCAGAAAATATAGCATACCCCTGTTAGGATGATCACAAGCCCAACCTATGCGACCCACTGAGCCCGCAGTGAGTCTATGGTCTGTCTAGGGTGGTCCTAAATTATTACAATAATAATAAAACCCATTGTCATTCCAATGGGCCTTGAAGTGCTTCTTGTTTCACGCCTTGATGCTCCTCCTTGGGATCTCCGACTCCAATTGCTTGTTAAAATTGAAACCTCACCAATCCTATCTACTCTCATTACAACTGAAAGTAATACATCGGTAATAAAGAAAACAAGCCTTAACATCATGAGGCTGAAAATACGGGAGATGATAGTCCCAAAAACAAGAGGCACGCAGGCCCCACCCAACAGAAAATAAATAAACATTCATTCATCCATACACAAGGTCTAGGGCTTTGTGATCATCCCATGTTGATTCCATCAACTCACATAACATAATTATTCCAAATAATCATGCATAAATAACCAATGGATATTCCAAATACCCAAGTGATGTCCAACATCACAAAAGCATAAATATACAAATAATATGCAAAATTCAAAATTGAAATTTAATGGACATTTTAAACAATGCATCCAATGCATGTATTAATCCCAAATTAATTAAGCAAAATTAATTCAAGGAATAATCCAATTATCCCAAAATCAAAAATGCAAAATTAACATATTTTCAGAATATTGTGCAGAAAATACAGAAAATCGAATTTTCCGGAAAAAGTCGAAAAACGGCACAAAACGGCCCAGCCGTTGTGCTGGCCGGCCGCCCGCGCGCACAGGGCAGCGCGCGCTGGCCCTCGGCCAGCAGCGGCCGACTGCGCACAGCGCGCGCGCAGGCGCCCGCCTGCGCGCGGCCTTTGCCGGCCCGACCAAAATTTTCTTTTTTTTTTTTTTTGTGTTTTTCAAAACTGTTTCAGCACAATAACATTAATATTATTCTGAAAATAAGCATGCAATTTTAGATCCAATCTAACTAAATTAAGCATGCCAAAAGTCCATTAAATCCAAACAATTGAATCATCATATTATTCATATATTTATGTAATCTAACATGCCAATAAAGCCATTTAAAAGCAAGTAGATCATGCCAAACACATAGATCTATGCCCTTGCATCGAACCGGGCTCTGATACCACAAGTGTTCTTCTTGATTCAAAATCAAGTGAAGAACACAAGTGTAAGAGAGGGAGGGAGCACGAAATTTTGAGAGAGAGGAGAGGATTTTTGTCTTCTCTTTTTCCTAGAAAAAGATGAATAATGAATCACTTATGCTTGGTGTTGTATATACTCCTATATATACATAATTAATGTGATTATTGAAATGTGTCTAGGTTCATCCAAGGATGTCTAGATTCATTCCAATCAATCACCATCAATTCTTCAATCAAGCCTACCAAAATTTATGGTATGATCAAATCATACCAAAAAGGAAGAGCTTGCTTGGAGTTGATTTGTCTCTTTCCAAAAGAGACAAGTCAACATACCACCTAGCATGAAACATGGCTGATTTTGCTTCCTCCAAGGGAGCATGTCGACCATGTTTAATTAAGGGAAGAAGTCCAACTTCTTCCTATTCCAAATTAGGAATTATTTCTCCTCTCGGGTATAATTTAACGGACCGGGTTTTATCGTAATCCAATTACGACGAACTCAACATTAAATCCAATTTAATGTCCACTTAAATTATTCCCGTTGACCTTTAATCCAATTAAAAGATCCAACGTCTTAACATCTCAACTTTCCATATTTAATCGAAAATCTAATTTACCGATTAAATGAAAGCCCGATACAATATCGGCCCGTCCATCCAATGGACTTTCCCTTAAGTAATCCAATTACTTATTTTATCCTTCGAGATTGACTCCAAGTCGATCTCTCAACCTCCTCGGTGATTTGTGTGTGACCCTTTAGGTTCACCCTCAGCTAGACTTGGGCCTGTGTCCCGCAAGGGCCCGTTATCATGGGTGGCTGTCTAGCAACGGTCCATGGCACTAGAGACTAGGTAAATTAGCGTGAACATTTAGGCGCCGATTCCGTACGGGTACGATCCTTCCGTCTACCGTCTCCCGGCCTTAGTCTAGGGTATGGAATTGGGCGTCGGTTCCCATCCTTGACTAGGCATCTATGCTTAATACTCGAGACCACGTATGCTTCATTGCGTCGACACAGGAAACCATTCCCTGTTCGACCAACCACTGTGGCCACAGCTTCAAACAGCATGAACGTGTCTCCGAGTGCATAGGAGATACCTCTGTCACATACTGACAGGGGACGGATCCTCTTCTTGGAATCCACCGTCCTCGCTACACATTCTGACTGCACTGGACAAGGCTTATGATAATCATCTTACAGAATGATTACCTCTCGCCAGATCCAAGATACAGCCGTTTTGTGCACGCGACTGCCATGATCCCTCAAGTCTGAGGATTACTCCTGTACTATCGAAACCGGGGAAAACCAATCATACCGACCAAGCCTCCAAGGCTTCCATATGATGATCCCCGCGAGTCAGTCCAGTCGGCTCGACCCCAGTCGACCAACCCATCAAGATCGTGTAGGCGTCCCACGCCTGTCGCCGATGAAACACGGCACTCATCCAATGAACACGACTCTTGACGCAAGTCTCAATAGGACTCTCGATGCCCTGTCTCGAGGTCCTCGACTTGGATTGTTTCAGACCCAACTCTTAATCAGTTGGTTTCATGACCACCATCCAATGCGTGGCCCAACTGCACGAGTTGTTATCCATGGTCTGTGGGCTTTGTTGCGATATAAGTTAAACACTGTTTTAACAAATGTAAGATGAGCGCAACAAAGAAGGTACCATTGGTGACGAATACTCATCTTATTCATCACATAATATTACATTCACATCAAGTTGTCGGATAGGTTATAAATTGCCAAACCTATTGGCTTTCTGGTCACCTATTCCAACAGTTTTATCGTAATCCAATTATGACGAACCCAACATTAAATCCAATTTAATGTCCATTTAAATTATTCTCGTTAACCTTTTAATCGAAAATCCATTTTACCGATTAAATGAAAGCCCGATACAATATCGGCCCGTCCATCCAATGGACTTTTCCTTCAGTAATCCAATTACTGATTTATCCTTTGAGATTGACTCCATGTCAATCTCTCAACCTCCTCGGTGATTTGTGTGTGACCCTTTAGGTTCACCCTCAGCTAGACTTGGGCCCGTGTCCCACAAGGGCCCGTTGCCATGGGTGGCCGTCTAGCAACGGTCCATGGCACTAGAGACTAGGTGAATTGGCGTGAACATTTAGGCGCCGATTCCATACGAGTACGATCCTTCCGTCTCCCGGCCTTAGTTTATGGTATGGAATTGGGTGTCGGTTCCCATCCTTGACTAGACATCTATGCTTAATACTCGAGACCACGTATGCTTCATTGTGTCGACACAGGAAACCATTCCCTGTTCGACCAACCACTGTGGCCACAGCTTCAAACAGCATGAACGTGTCTCCGAGTGCATTGGAGATACCTCTATCACATACTGACAGGGGACGGATCCTTTTCTTGAAATCCATCATCCTCGCTACACATTCCGACTGCACTGGACAAGGCTTATGATGATCATCTTACTTAATGATGACCTCTGTCATGTGTACATGTGCACGCGACTGCCATGATCCCTCAAGTCTGAGGATTACTCCCGTACTATCGCAACCGGGGAAAACCAATCATACCGACCAAGCCTCCAAGGCTTCCATATGATGATCCCGCGAGTCAGTCCAGTCGGCTCGACCCGAGTCGACCAACCCATCAAGATTGTGTAGGCGTCCCACGCCTGTCGCCGATGAAACACGGCAGTCATCTAATGAACACGACTCTTGACGCAAGTCTCAATAGGACTCTCGATGCCCTTTCTCGAGGTCCTCGACTTGGAACGTTTCAGACCCAACTCTTAATCAGTTGGTTTCATGACCACCATCTAATGCGTGGCCCAATTGCACGAGTTGTTAACCATGATCTATGGGCTTTGTTGCGATATAAGTTAAACACTGTTTTAACAAATGTGAAATGAGTGCAACAAAGTATGCACCAGAAGTGACAAATACTTATTTTATTTATCACATAATAATATTACATTTACATCAAGTTGTCAGATAGGTTACAAATCGCCAAACCTATTGGCTTTCTGTCCACCTATTCTAACACTCTTTTCCAAGATCAGCTCGGAGGTCTTTGAGCTTCTCCACTAGGGATAGCATCATCACTCCATGCTGGTGTACAAACAACCCTTCTGTCATCTTAGCTCCGAAGAATGCCTTTGTTGCAGCATATCTAATATGCCGGTCCGGTACCGCATAAACGTCTTTCATGTGGAGCATTATCGAGCTGACATCATCTAGCCGATCATACTGCTTCTGGATCTCATTAGTCATGGATGACAGTATGATGCTGCAGACCTCCCAGTTGTCCTCCTACCATTCATTGAACGTCAAACATTCTTCTGACTAGGACCCCACCGGCAAGATCCGAGGAAGAGGCTTATCCAGAACATAACCCTGGTCTTCGAAACCGAGGAGAATCCTCCGATTTTGCAGTCAATCATTACAGTTTGTTCCGTCAAATTTATTAGTCTCAAGAATTACAGCGAGCGGCTTCTTAGACATCTACATTCAAAATGTAAAGCAGAAATTTAGTAGATTATTATAATATTGAATTCAAGTTAAGACTTGGTCTTTAGTCATTAACCTCTCCCACTATTTCTTCAAAAAGCCCACCACTCTCAAGTGGGGTTTTCGGGAAACCATTTCCTACTGGGCTTGGAGTCCACAAACGAAATTTTCCATGCCCCACTTTTACGATTCACATGGGAAAGGCTTTGTGGGAGGTATCCAATACCATTCTCATCCAATGAGATCCCCAAGATATTTTGCCTCGCCTCTTCACATGATCCCAAGGACTCCTAGCAAATCATGTTACTTAGCGTTAGACCCGACCCATCAACCAAATGAATATATCAACTATCGCCCCCCACGACTCGTGAGACAGGGAAACAGGAGCATATTCCTTTGTTCATAACAATAGCAGAACTTTCTTCCATTCCAAACGTGCCATGACTCATGAGACCACAAATGGGTGAAAGTAGCTTCCTGACTACATTGTTATGGATAGAAGTGAAAGCCTATGGTAGGCGTGTGGATCGTCCCAGGAATAGCGCGAATGCGAAAGCGCGGTATAATTTAAACTACAAAAATTTAAACATGCATAATACGTATATTAAAATAAATCGTTCAAGGGGTGTGCCCTTGAAATTTCCGGGTGTTTGGTGTATCTCATGAATTAAAAGGCATACATAGCAATCATGGAGGCCATAGGATTCATAAAATAAATGAAGACAAAAAAAGGGAAACGGAAACCTACCGATTCGTCGTTTTCCTCTTCTAACCGGTACTCGCGTTGTTCCCCGATTTGCTCCAACATCTCGTATGGGAGATCCTCTAATTCGTGACACACAATCTGCCCACGTATCTGAAAGAAAATCCGGTGGATCGTCCCGGGAATTGCGAGAATGCGGAAGCGCAGTAAAAATAAACATATTAAATTTACAAAATAAAAGGCATGCTTTTAATTTAAAGAACACGCTCAAGGGTGTGCCCTTGAGGTTCCCGGGCGTTCGGTGTATCTCATGATCATAAAACAATTAAATAAATCATGGAGGCCATAGAGTTGAAAAATAAAGAGGGACGAAAATCTTAAACGAGACCTACCCGTTGTTGTTTTCGTCTTTCAACTGCTACTCGCGTTGTTCCCCGTTTTGCACCAAGACCTCGTTCTTGAGATCCTCCAAATCGTGACACACGATCCACCCACGTATCTTGCACGTCGTGCTAGCAACGAACAAGTATAATTTTTGGAGTGGACGAATCAATAACTCGTTATCAATTAACGGTATTGGTTCGTCTAAGTTCTTGATGTTCCAAGAACAAAAAGAACTAAGGAAAAAAAAATACTTTCTTGCTAGAGAAAGAGAGAGGGGCTGACGAGAGGTAGGAGAGGGAGAGTGTGTGTTGTGTGTGTTTTTCAAGAATCATCAAAAATCTCTTAAATGTTGGAAGCTAGGGGTTTATATAGAGGAAGAGTTTAATCCTCTTTAAACTCAAACTCTAAGTAACCTAATTTGACTAGGATTTTGACCTAGTCAAAGTCCTAGTCAAACTAGTGTTTGACCTAGTCAAATGAATCCTAGCCTTCCATCTCCCCTTTCCATCTCAACCGTTGATTTTAATTTAATGGAATATTTAAATCCTATTAAATATTCCAAAAGGCTAAAAGAATAATATAATATAATAAATAAATATTATAATTTATTCTAAGCCCACTAAATCAACCCTTTTAATAAATCCTATTTATTAATTTAATTCCCTTTATCAAATAGAAGGAATTAATTTCTCCAAAAAAATATAGGACCCGATTAAATCTAATTTAATCATTCCTTTACTCCAATATTTAATTCTAAATTAAATACTAAGTGTGTGTGTGGATAGTGTGTGACTCTTTAGGTTCACCATTCAGCTAGACTTGGTCGGATTCCTAGAATCCGTCCGTTACCATGGGTGGCCATCTAGCAACGGTCCATGGCACTAGAGACTAGGTTAAATATTCGGGGATGAACATTTAGGCTCTAACAGTACACTTGTCCTTCTGTCTTCGGTCTCATCACTTAGGGTCTAGGGCACGAAAAATGCAGGTACCCATTTTGGACCTAAGTGTCGGTCTGTCCTCACCAAACGCCGCAAGGGAAACCTTTTCCCTTCTGTTCAGTCACTGTGGCCACAGATTTCAGGGACAAGACACAGAGCATATATGAGACTCAACTGTCAACACCTTTTGACAGGAGACAGATCCTTTCTTGGAAACTACTGTCACTTTGTGCACCCGAGCTGCACTAGACATGGCTTATGACTACTCAAGAGTATTTTGGCAATCTCTCACCATATCTAAGATACAGACCTGATGCACAGGTAAACTCAGCAGTTCCTCAAGTCAAAGGACTTGGCCTATACCGTTGGAACCGGGAATACACGTCATACCTTGCTGACCATACTCAAGGTCCTCCGTAAGACGGTTCCCGCGAGTCACCTCAGTCAGCTGCTTCCCAGCACGCTGACCCACTAACACTGCTTAGACGACTTTCGTCACCCATCGATGAAATACGACAACAGATGCTTAGTGCAAGTCTCAAAGGGAATCCCGGTACCCATTTTCGGGATTCCTTGACTTGGAGATTTCCGGACTGATTCGGTGAGACTGATTTCATGGACCTACCTCCAAGCGTAGTCCCAGTCCCCGAAATCGTTTCTCAGTCCGTGGGCTTTGTTTGCGTAGTGAACAGAAATGTAAATGCAGATAAGTGAACGTAAACAAAGTATTGCCATATGAATTTTCACTTCTTTATTCATAAATATTTTATCAAATACCAAAGAATTGTCTAGACATAGGTTACATATTCCTGCCAAAATTGGCTTACATGGTCACCTATTCTAACAATCTCCCACTTGACCTTTAAAGCCAATTGCCCATATGCTTAATCCCCATCTTCTCAAGATGTTGCGTATGAGTGCTCTGCGACATAGGCTTTGTCAGCGGGTCTGCTGTGTTGTCTGCCGAGTTGACTCGGTCCATCCGGACGTCACCTCTTCCTACCATTTCTCTAAGAAGATGGTAGCGTCTAAGAATGTGTTTGGAACGGTGATGAGATCTCGGTTCCTTTGCTTGCGCTATTGCGCCGTTGTTATCACAGAAGATGACAACGGGCTCGGCGATGCTAGGCACCACACCCAACTCTTGGATGTAGTTTCTCATCCAAACCGCTTCCTTAGCAGCTTCTGAAGCTGCTATGTATTCAGTCTCTGTGGTGGAATCAGCAATGGTTGCTTGCTTGGAACTTCCAAGCTACTACTCCTCCATTGAGTTTGAATACGTACCCCGATTGAGACTTGGCATCATCGTCATCAGACTGGAAGCTAGCGTCGCTAAAGCCTTCCAGAATTAGTTCTCCATTGCCATAGACTAGGAACATTTCCTTAGTCCTTCTTAGGTACTTAAGGATGCCCTTAACAGCATTCCAATGTGCCTCTCCTGCGCAGGACTGATATCTGCTTGTCACGCTCAAAGCGTACGCAATGTCAGGCCTAGTGCAGTGGACCGCATATTGTATGCTACCTACGGCGGAGGCATAGGGGATGACCTTCATCCTTTCAAGTTCCTCATCAGTCTGTGGGGACTGTTTCTTGGATAACTTGATCCCATGCCTCATTGGAAGGAATCCTCGTTTGGAGTTGTCCATTTGATATCTCTTTAGGACTTTCTCCATATACGAGTTTTGGGTGAGTCCTAACATCCTTTTAGATCTGTCCCTGACAATCTGGATGCCTAGGATGTAGGAGGCTTCACCCAAGTCCTTCATGGAAAACTAGGTTGACAACCATGCTTTTGTGTTTCCTAACATTCTGACGTCATTACCAATGAGCAGAATGTCATCCACATAAAGCACTAGGAACACTATTGAGCTCCCACTGACCTTCTTGTATACACAAGGGTCGGATTCATTTTTGATGAAATCATAACCCCGTATTACTTCATCAAATCGAATGTTCCAACTTCGGGAGGCTTGTTTGAGGCCATAGATGGACTTCTGGAGGCGACAGACTTTCTGTTCTTCTCCAGTGACCGTGAAACCCTGCGGCTGATCCATATAGATCTCTTCTTCAACGAAACCGCTGAGGAAGGCCGTTTTCACGTCCATCTGCCATATCTCATAGTCATACCATGCTGCTATGGCGAGCAGAATCCGAATGGACTTAGCCATGGCTACTGGCGAGTAGGTATCCTCAAAATCGACCCCGGGTCGTTGAGTGTATCCCTTAGCTACAAGCTTAGCCTTAAAGGTTGTGACTTCCCCATCAACGCCAAGTTTGCGCTTGTAGACCCACTTACAGCCCACTGGCTTAACACTTTTCGGTGGATCTACAAGACCCAGACTTGGTTCTCGCTCATGGAGTCCATTTCGGCTTTCATGGCCTCAAGCCATTTCCCGGAGTCGATGTCAGACATCGCTTCTCCATAAGTCTTAGGATCGTTATCCAAAAGATCGGTCGCACCTAGAAAGCCATATCTCATTGGAGGTCTGGACTCTCTAGTGGACCTACGGAGAACGGGAACGTCAGTGGTGACTGTGGGCGCTGACTGTATCGGAGCCGGTGGTTCATGAACCGGGGCTGGCTGTTCCTGAGGCTGTCCTTCATGCCTAGCATGTTGGACTTCTCGAGGTTGGTCAGCCCTTCGGCTGTCTATCCTGAATCCTCTAAGTGAGGGTTCCGTGGCTTCTTCTGATGGCTGGATTCCATCACTTGATTCCTCAAGGATCAGCTCATCAGGTTGGATATCCTCCGGGAAGCCTTGCTCCAAGAATACTGCATTTCTTGAAACAAACACCTTTTGTTCCAAGGGGTCATAAAAGTAATAACCCGCAGTCTCTTTAGGGTATCCAACGAACCTGCATAAGCTAGACCTAGATTCTAACTTATCTCCCACTAACCTCTTGACGTATGCGGGGCTACCCCACACTTTCAAGTAGTTGTAGGATGCAGGCTTGCCGTGCCATATCTCATATGGTGTTTGGGTTAATGTGCTAGTAGGCGCCAAATTCAATAATTTGGCCGTCGTTTCTAGTGCATAGCCCCAAAACGATAAAGGCAATTTGGTAAAACTCATCATGGACCGAACCATGTCCAACAGGGTTCGATTCCTCCTTTCAGAGACACCATTTAACTGCGGTGTTCCTGGAGGTGTCCATTCTGATATTATACCATGTTTTTTTTAGATAATTTAGGAACTCCGTACTAAGGTATTCACCGCCTCGGTCCGACCGAAGGATTTTAATTTTGCAGTTGGTTTGGTTCTCCACTTCAAGTCTGAATTCTTTAAACCTCTCAAGAGCTTCAGACTTGTACCTCATCAGGTAAACATAACCATACCGTGAATGATCATCGGTGAAGGTTATGAAGTAGGAGAACCCACCTCGGGCCTGCGTCCTTAGTGGTCCACATACGTCTGTATGGACCAAGTCCAACAGACCTGTGGCAAGCCTGGTTTGTCCTACAAAGGGCCTCTTGGTCATTTTCCCTCTTAGACAGGACTCACAAGTTGGTAGATCGCTCAAGTCCCAACCTCTAGGTTCTTTGAGTCTACCAACCTTTTCATCCTATCTTGGGATATGTGACCTAGCCTAGCGTGCCACAGACGTGCGTTCCCGTTATTATCTAATTTTCGTTTGTGTTGTGCATTGAGGAAGAAATTCGTTTGTTGCAAGATATAGAGTCCGTTATGTAATGTACCAAGTAGATGAGCAATTCCACACCTCATCAAATAAAAGAAATTTTTATTGATTCTAAACTAATAACCACTATTGTCCAACAATGGAATGGAAATGATGTTTTTAATCATACTGGGTACAAAATAAACTTGTTCTAAATCTATGCTAATATTATCACTAATCACTAGAGTGGCGGATCCTACTGCTTCTGCCGAGATGGCCTTGCCATTCCCAAGCTTCAGGATCATGTCCCGCTACCCAGTTTTCTGCTTCTTTTCAACACCTGCAAGTCATTGCAAATGTGAGCTCCACAGCCGGTATCTAATACCCAAGAGGCAGAACTAGTGACCATATTAACCTCAATCACATATATACCTTGGTTCGAGAAGAGTTTGGGGCACTCTCTCTTCGAATGCCCTTTCTCACGGCAGTTGACACATATGTCATATGCCTTTGACTGTTGCTTGGAGACAACCTTTCCCTTTCCTTTGCCTTTCTCCTCTTTGGCAATGGGAACAATCTTAGTGTTTGTAGCTGCTTTGACGGCCTTTCCCTTCCCTTTCTTCTTCTTCCAACGTCCGGCACCCTTGCCTTTCGTATTAGAAGTCGAAGCACCTCCAAACAATACCGAAGGTGTGGACTTCTTAGTCGTTGCCTCGTATTGCACCAACATATTGATCAACTCATGAATGCCCTTCTCAAGTGTGTTCATGTTGTAGTTGACGATAAATTGGTCAAAGGAGGGTGGGAGTGACTGAAGGATCACATCTATGTACGTTTCATTATCGAGACCTGCCTTTAGGTCCTCGAGCTTTTCCACCAGGGTAAGCATTTTAACCCCGTGCTCTTGTACAGAGGATCCTTCTGTCATTTTAGTTCCAAAGAACGCCTTGGTCGCGACATACCTAGTATGCCGGTCCGGGACTGCATAGCAATCCTTTAGGCGAGCCATAATGGAAGGGACATCGTCTAGCCTTTCATACTGCTTCTGAATCTCATTGGTCATCGAAGCAAGTATGATGCTACGGACCTTCCGGTTATCCTTATGCCAAGTCTCGAACGTCTCACGTTCTTCTGGCGTGGATCCTTCCGGTAAGGTCCTAGGGAGAGGCTCGTCCATGACGTAGCCTTGCTTCTCGTAATCTAGGACTATCCTGAGATTTCGCAACTAGTCGTTGTAGTTTGTTCCATTGAATTTGTTTGTCTCAAGAATGGTGGAAAGTGGGTTCTTAGACATTTTTAAAATCTACATTTTAGAAAACAGCGCGCGATCAGCAGAAAATAAAAGACGGTGGTTTGATAAAATAATTAAATGCATGGACTTTAGTCATTTAATCCTCCCACTATTTATAACGAAAACACGGTACTCTCAAACGTGGTTTTTGGGAAATCCTTTCCAAGTGGGCTTGGGATCCACAGTGATTTTTCCCATACCCCGCTTTTACGATTCGCATGGAAAAGATCCTGTGGGAGGTATTCCATACCATTCTCGTTCCACGAGATTCCCAAGATTATTGCCTCACCCTTTCACATGATCCCGAGGACTCCAAGCGAATCATGTTGATTGGGCGTTAGACCCAACCCAATCGACCGAGCCACGGACCCACTGGTACCCCACGACTCGTGAGACAGGTAGCGGCAACCCGCTTTTCGTTCATGACATAATGCAGCTTCCTTTAAGTACAATAACGTGCCACGACTCGTGAGACCACGCTATTGACCTAAAGCAGCTTCCTCACTATGCCATGGATTGGAAGGCATGGACAAACTCCTAGAGTTCATGTCCACTTTGTCTAGGGTCTAATATTTTGACATTGGTCCAACCAATGTGAGAGTAAGTAATGACCGAGATCTCAAATAAATATCTACACATACATCCATAATGCGTAAATAAACCATTCATAGCAGTTATACGATAAATAAATAATCCATTCATCCATCATCATAATTACATGCAAAATTCAAGCCTAGCACGCCCCTGTTGGATGATCACGAGCCCGAATCCTATGCGATCCACTGAGCCCGCAGTGGATCTATGGTCAATCTAGGGTTGGTCCTATACTATTACATTAATAGTAACCCAATCATCATGCTGATGGGCCTTGTCTCTTTTCTTCTCTTTCTTCACTTCATGGAAAACACCAAGGGGCCTCCCGTCTGGGCTCTCCATGTGGTCCTTCCTTCTTCTCCACCAATTACAAAACAAAAAAAGGAAACCTCACTCCTAGTCTACTCTCATTACATATTGAAAAATAGAAACCCCAGCGAAACCCGGGGGGAGTACATAAGGAGGGACGTAGAATGCCTTATTATTCCAAGGCAACTAGAAAGAGAGAAGGAGAAAGCAGTAAAAGAGGCACACAGGCCCAACAGAAAATAAACCATACATCCGGTCTTAGGGCTCGCGATCATCCATTTCCATCCAACACACATAATCACATGATCCAATCACATAATTACATAATACCAACAACATATGATTTCCAATCATAAATATCCAAAATAATTAATGAATATGTGCACAACGTGTGAAAAATAAAACACAAATATTGGTAATAATATTTTCTTGTTTTAGGAAAACCTTTCCTCATTATTTTAAGTAAAATAATCTCGGGATTCCGAATCCCAATTTATTTTACTCTAAAATAATGTCTTTAGAAAAATAGGCATAATTGAACCAAAAAACGATTTTTCAGAATTAATTCAAAATTAAAACTGAAAATAATTAAAAAATAAAGAAAAAATACTGCTAGGGTTTTGAAACCCTAGCAGCAGCAGCTGCGGCGGCGGCCCGCCGGCACGCGCGCAGGCCCCTTGCCTGCGTGCGCGCGCGCCTGGCCGGCAGCGCGCTGCGCGGCCGGCATGCCGGTAGGCCGCCGCGCGCGCAGGCTCCCCTGCCTTGCGCGCGCTGGCCTGTTGGCTGCCGGCCGTGCCGTGCGCAGTGCGCGCGCAGACGCGCACTGGGCACGCCTGCCGGCGCGCGCGCGCAGACACCCTTGTCTGCGTGCGCGCAGCCTTGGCGGCGCGCGCGCCTGCGCTGCCCTGCGCGCAGCCTTTCTGGCTGCACGCTGCCCCGCGCGGCCGGTTGGGCGGGCGCGCGCAGGCCTCCCTTGCCTGCGCGCGTCTGCCCTGCCGGCAGCGTGCGGCTGCGCGCGGCCAGCCCTCCCGGCTGGCCGGTTGCGTCGTTTCTCGTTTTCCGTTCAATTTTCCACCCCGTTTCCCCAAGAAAAACAGAAAATCACCAACATTCATAAATTCACACGAATCAAAAATAAAAATCGACATGCTTAAAATCAAGAACAATCAAAATTTAATAAAAACATGCCAATTTCACGTTTCATGCTTATAACGCATATAAACCCTAGGCCTATACACCGAACCGGGCTCTGATACCACTGAAAGAAAATCCGATGGATCGTCCCGGGAATTGCGCGAATGCGGAAGCGCGGTAAAAATAAACATATTAAATTTACAAAATAAAAGGCATGCTTTTAATTTAAAGAACACGCTCAAGGGTGTGCCCTTGAGGTTCCCGGGCTTTCGGTGTATCTCATGATCATAAAACAATTAAATAAATCATGGAGGCCATAGAGTTGAAAAATAAAGAGGGACGAAAATCTTAAACGAGACCTACCCGTTGTCGTTTTTCGTCTTCAACTGCTACTCGCGTTGTTCCCCGTTTTGCACCAAGACCTCGTTCTTGAGATCCTCCAAATCGTGACACACCATCCACCCACGTATCTTGCACGTCGTGCTAGCAACGAACAAGTATAATTTTTGGAGTGGACGAATCAATAACTCGTTATCAATTAACGGTATTGGTTCGTCTAAGTTCTTGATGTTTTCCAAGAACAAAAAGAACTAAGGAAAAAAAATATTTTCTTTGCTAGAGAAAGAGAGAGGGGCGGACGAGAGGTAGGAGAGGGAGAGTGTGTGTTGTGTGTGTGTTTTTCAAGAATCATCAAAAATCTCTTAAATGTTGGAAGCTAGGGGTTTATATAGAGGAAGAGTTTAATCCTCTTTAAACTCAAACTCTAAGTAACCTAATTTGACTAGGATTTTGACCTAGTCAAAGTCCTAGTCAAACTAGTGTTTGACCTAGTCAAACGAATCCTAGCCTTCCATCTCCCCTTTCCATCTCAACCGTTGATTTTAATTTAATGGAATATTTAAATCCTATTAAATATTCCAAAAGGCTAAAAGAATAAATATAATATAATAAATAAATATTATAATTTATTCTAAGCCCACTAAATCAACCCTTTTAATAAATCCTATTTATTAATTTAATTCCCTTTATCAAATAGAAGGAATTAATTTCTCCAAGAAAATATAGGACCCGATTAAATCTAATTTAATCATTCCTTTACTCCAATATTTAATTCCAAATTAAATACTAAGTGTGTGTGGATAGTGTGTGACTCTTTAGTTCACCATTCAGCTAGACTTGGTCGGATTCCTAGAATCCGCCCGTTACCATGGGTGGCCATCTAGCAACGGTCCATGGCACTAGAGACTAGGTGAAATATTCGGGGATGAACATTTAGGCTCTAACAGTACACTTGTCCTTCTGTCTTCGGTCTCATCACTTAGGGTCTAGGGCACGGAAAATGCAGGTACCCATTTTGGACCTAAGTGTCGGTCTGTCCTCACCAAACGCCGCAAGGGAAACCTTTTCCCTTCTGTTCAGTCACTGTGGCCACAGATTTCAGGGACAAGACACAGAGCATATATGAGAATCAACTGTCAACACCTTTTGACAGGAGATAGATCCTTTCTTGGAAACTACTGTCACTTTGTGCACCCGAGCTGCACTAGACATGGCTTATGACTACTCAAGAGTATTTTGGCAATCTCTCATCATATCTAAGATACAGACCTATTGCACAGGTAAACTCAGCAGTTCCTCAAGTCAAAGGACTTGGACTGTACTGTTGGAACCGGGAATACACGTCATACCTTGCTGACCATACTCAAGGTCCTCCGTAAGACGGTTCCCGCGAGTCACCTCAGTCAGCTGCTTCCCAGCATGCTGACCCACTAACACTGCTTAGACGACCTTCGTCACCCGTCGATGAAATACGACAGCAGATGCTTAGTGCAAGTCTCAAAGGAATCCCGGTACCCATTTTCGGGATTCCTTGACTTGGAGATTTCCGGACTGATTCGGTGAGACTGATTTCATGGACCTACCTCCAAGCGTAGTCCAGTCCCCGAAATCGTTTCTCAGTCCGTGGGCTTTGTTTGCGTAGTGAACAGAAATGTAAATGCAGATAAGTGAACGTAAACAAAGTATTGCCATATGAATTTTCACTTCTTTATTCATAAATGTTTTATCAAATACCAAAGAATTGTCTACACATAGGTTACATATTCAGGCCAAAATTGGCTTACATGGTCACCTATTCTAACAGTATCTTGAACTTCGTGCTAGCGAACGAATAAGTATTTTAGGAGAGGACGGATCGATCAAACGTTATTATTTAATGAGATCAATCCTCCTTTTGTTCAATTGTTAACACAAAAGAACAAGAAAGTGTTTTCTTGGAATGAGAGAGAGAGAGATGTTAGAATAGGTGACCAGAAAGTCAATGGTATTGGTTGTTCTGAGAACCATTCGTCAATCTGTGAACAGGTAATATTTATGTTAATGAATGTAGTAAGGATTTCATAGGCATGAGTTTGTTGTACTTACTGCTTTGCATCGTTACGATGTCACAACAAACGCCCACAGACTGAAATAACGTTTCGGGAAATTGGAACTACGCTTGGAGGTAGGTTCATGAAATCAGTTTCGCCGAATCAGTCTGAAATACTCCAAGTCAAAGGAATCTCGAGACAAGGCATCGAGAATCCATTTGAGACTTGCACTAAGCATCTGCTGTCGTGTTTCATCGACGGGTGACGAGGATCGTCTAAGTAGTGTTAGTGGGTCGGCCTGCTGGGAAGGCCGACTGAGGTGACTTGCGGGAATCGTCATATGGGAAGCTACTCGGGCTCGGTCGGTATGACTCGTATTCCCGGTTCCGATAGTACGGGATTAGTCCTCGGACTTGAGGATCACGGCAGTCCCCTACATACTAAAGCTGTATCTTGGATATGGTGAAATTTGACCGGTTATATTACATGGTCATCATAAGCCTCGTCCAGTGCAGTCGGAGTATGTAAGAACGGTGAATTCCAAGAAAGGATCTGTCCCCTGTCAAAGGATATGACAACAAGATCTCCTATGCGCTCGGAGATGGTTTAGACTCACAAAGTCTATGGCCAGAGCACTTGATGTAGTGGGAAAGGATTTCCTACGTCGAGTTAAACCTATCTCGAGCATTATGCATAGTTGCCTAGTCAAGAATGGGAACCGACCCCTAGACTAAAGGCCGGGAGACAGGCGACAGTAGGACCGTACTCGTACGTAACGAGCGTCGGTAGGACCGCACCTGCGTTATAACTCGGAGCCTAAATGTTCACACCATAAATTCACCTAGTCTCTAGTGCCATGGACCGTTGCTAGATGGCCACCCATGGTAACGGACTACTTTGGTTATGAAATAACAAAAAAGTAGGTCCAAGTCTAGCTGAAAGGTGAACCTAAAGAGTCACACCCGCTACACCAAATGAAAGGGAATTAATTTTGAATTAATTCCGGGAGAAGGTTTAATTTAATGGAATTAAATTATACTTCTTGGAGATTCAGGCTTCGATGAATTATTTGGAATAATCGAGCTTGAGTTCATAAATTAGATTTATGAATTTTACAAAGCATGGGCTTTCCTTTTAATTAGATTAAAAGTGTGAATTAATTAGTGGCTTGGTATATTAAATAGGATTTAATATAAAGTCCATGGGACTATTTGATTTAGAATTAAATAATCCCATTCTATGGAATTAATTAATGGGCTTAGTATATTAAATAGGATTTTAATATAAAGTCCATGGGAATATTTAATTTAGAATTAAATAGGCCCATTCCATAAAGCCCATCAAAATGGATGGACAAGATTTGATCTAGAGAATGATGAGATGAAGGGCCATGATTAATTTGACTTAATCAAAGCCTAATTTGACTAGGATTTGACTAGGTCAAAATCCTAGTGAAAGTGTGTCTCTTTGGAAGAGTTTGAGAAGAATAGGAATTCCATCTTCTATAAATACTTAAAAACTACACACACTCACACCTTGTATTCTCTACAACTCTCATCTCTCATCTCTCTCTCAAATTCGTCCATCCCCTTCTTTTTTCCAAGAACTACTTTGTTCTTCTTGATTTTATTCAAGTTACGAACATAAGAGACATTGATTGGTTAATTCATAGCGTGTATCGATGTCTCTTCTCCCCAAACTAATTTCTTGCTAGCACAAGGATTGTTTGCTTTCCGGTGGAGCGAGTGAGATGATTTAGAGGGTCTCTTCTTTGAGATTTTGGTGCAAAACGGGGAACAATGCATGTAGCCGAACGAAGACAAAACTACAACCGGGTAGGTTCTTTAATTTCGTTTTTTCGGTTTCAATTCTATGGCCTCCATGTTGTGCTTTATTAAACATGAGATACACCGAACGCCCGGGAGAATCAAGGGCACACCCCTTGATTCGTCTATGTATATTATGCATGATTTAAATTCCGTTTAATTATGCTTTGTAATTTTTTATTACGCACTATTTCGCGCTTCCGCTATACGCGCTTCTCCCGGGCCGATCCACCGATTTCTTTCAGTGTATCAGAGCCCGGTTCGGTGTATCGGCCTAGAATTCTATGTGCTATGTGCGTTTAAGCATGATAAATGTGTTTTAATTTACGTTTATAGCATGTTTATCGTAGATATTTATTGGCGTTTAATTTTGCATGGGATCTTAGATCTTGGTTTTCTTGAATGTGTTTATACATGTTCTAGGGTTTAATTTATCTTGTGGTTCAGAAAAATTGCATGAAAAGTCGAAAAAGGAGTGAAAAACAGCGAACCGGCAGCAGCAGCACGCTGCCCGCGCGCGCGCAGGCAAGGGCGCCTGCGCCTAGCGCGCGCGCGCCTGGCCGGCCGGCTGTGTCGTTTTCCGTTTCTCTCCCGTTTTTGGCTCGTTTTTCAAAACTGTTTTTACTGTATTATTTTTTATGATATTTCTGCATTATTCTGAACCCGTTGACTTAGAATATTTATTTTTGAGATTTGAATTTTCTAAAATAAATATTGCTTGGTTGATGAGGATAGGGTTTCCTAACAAGATTTAATTTTTGACAAAGGTTGCACCAATGATCAAAATTCATATGTGAAATTTCGCAATAATTTCTGCGTTTTATGATGTTGGACATCATGGTTATTTTATGGCTTGAGCCATGAGTAGATCTTAACATGTATTAATATTGCACGAATGTTGGATTTTGGAATTCTTGAATAAATGGGCATATTCTTGAATTGTTGATTTTGTGTTTCAGAAAATTTAATTTTTCTGTATAATTCTGGGAATTTTTCTGAATTAATTAACTTGGGGCATTTTAATTTTGGTTGAGATTTTATATTTCATAGAATTAATGTTGCCTTGATAATTATGTAAAAGGTTTTTCCAACAAAAATCGTTGTGCATAGGTTGCACTATTATCCAATATTTGGTGTGAATATTTTACATGTAGTTTATGCATTTATTTTATGGTATGGATTATCATGGATGTTGGTATAGCATATTTTACGTGGGATATGTATTTGTGCTATTTGTGTTAATTGATTTGACAAAGGATGATCACAAAGCCCCTAGACCGCATGTATGGTTTATTTACATTTATTTGTTGGGTTGTGGCCTGTGTGCCTCTTTATTTTCCTCTTTGTCTCTCTTCTAGTGCCTTGGAATAATAAGGCTTTCTCTCTCCCTCCCAATGTACTCCCCCAAATGTTTAATTGGGGTTTCTTATTTTATGATGTAATGAGAGTAGAATTAGTGGTGAGGTTTTATTTTTTGCAAATAAAAGCTGCAAGAGAAGACAAGCCCAAGGTGTTGGAGGCCCATGGAGGTAGCCATCAGATGGCCCACGGAGGATCCATGGAGAAGAAGCCCGATGTAGGCCACGATGGAGAGCCCAAGAAGATAAAGAGGACTTACAAGGCCCATTGCATGTAATGGGTTATTGAATCTTGTAATAGTGTAGGGCCTACCCTTAGATTGACCATAGATCCACTGCGGGCTCAGTGGGTCGCATAGGTTTGGGCTTGTGATCATCCTACAGGGGCGTGCTAGGCTTTATTTTCATGCGATGCGTATTATATGCTTATGATTATTCTATATGCTTTATGTATGGTTACATTCACGCTTAGAATATTTCTGCCATAACGCACGCACGCAATACTTAATATATGTGATGAGGTCTCGTTCTATCAAAACTCTCACTTGGTTGAACAAAGTTAAATATAGACCCTTAATAAATAGACTAGGACTCTGGGAGTCTGTCCAAGCCTTCCATCCATGGCAAAAGTGAGGAAGATTTTTTAGGTCGATAGCATGGTCTCACGAGTCGTGGCACGACTATCGTACTTAAAAGAAGCTGCACTTTATCATGAACGATGAGTAGACTGTTGTTACCTGTTCTCACGGGTCGTGGAGGTAGCAGTGAGTCTATGAATCGGTTGATTGGGTCGGGTCTAACGCCCGAATAACGTGATTCGCTTGGAGTCCTCGGGATCACGTGAAAGGGTGAGGCAATTATCTTGGGAATCTCGTGGAATGAGAATGGTATGGAATACCTCCCACAGGTTCTTCTCCCATGCGAATCGTAAAAGCGGGGTATGGGGAAGATCGCTGTGGATCCTGAGCCCACTAGGAAAGGATTTCCCGAAAACAACGTTTGAGAGTGCCGTGTTTTCGTAGAAATAGTGGGAGAGGTTAAGGACTAAAGACCGAGACTTAACCAAAATATTACTTCATTCTGCTTATTATTTTCTACTTTACATATATGTTGTGAATGTCTAAGAATCCACCAAACACATCACTAAGAGGCTCATTAAAAAGGAACCAATTACACGAATTGACTGCGAAATCTTAAGATGGTCTTAGATTTCCAGAACCTTAACTCACATAACCGGATGAGGATGTTCCTCAGCCTTGCCGGAGGGGTCGACAACTAAGGCGACGCTTGGCGTTCAAAAGTTGAACGATGACCACCGGCAAGTAGGATATAATGATGTTGGCTCAAACTATGCTTCGCTTGCATCATGTCTATATGGTCTTGGAACAGCATGTGGGGTAAAATGCAACGAAGGCATGTTTTGGAGCTAAGATGACGGAAGGGATGTCGGTACAAAAGAACATGGAGTGATGATGCAATCCCTAGTGGAGAAGCTCAAAAGACCTCCATGTCAGTCTTGAAAAAGAGACGTACATTGACATGATCCTTCAGTCTCTTCCTCCCTCCTACGAACCATTAATTATCAACATGAATGAGCTTAGAAAAGATCTTCATAGGTTGGTAATTATGTTGGTCTAGTACAAAGCAACGATTGCAAAATCTGCGCCGTCGGTACTAGTAGGAGAGGCTTCAACCTCCATAGCGAAAGGCAAGGGTGCCAGACGCCAAAGAGGAAGAAGGGTAAGGTGACATCAACTATTAAGCACTTCAAGTGTGTTCCTTTACAACACAAGGTGGATGTAAAGGAAAGAGCAAAAGGTTCAGCAGTCAAGTTCATAATTTCTAAGAACGTAAGCATTCACTGTCGTAAAAGAGGGCCATTGGAAAGGGGAGTATCCTAAACCTCTCTCCAATGTAGGTAAAATTTGATATTGAGTATTGACATGATCACTTTTTGGTATTTGATACCGTTCCTATCACTGATCTGCGGGTGGTTCGCAGAAAGTGAATGAGGACTTAAAAGCCAAGAACAGTTCTAGGATTCAACAATGGCAAGGTCCATTGATGAAAAGGACTAGAGACTTGTTAGGCCCATAATCGTGATCATGTTAGGGTAATATAGGAATTACGTAACCTAGCATGATCAAAAGTATGTCTCTTTGTTGGACAAAGGTTTTATTACATACATATTTGATCAAACAAAATTATTGAATATTGATTTATGTTTGCTAGTGTTTGTACGTGAATTCCTAAAATACCATCCCATAAAAGGTTTATGGATACTCAAAATTCAAATTATTTAAATAGATTAATCAAGACCAACTTACAGATTTGGCATCTACAACAGCTAGGACGTTTCTTCTTATTAAAAGATAAGTAAATTGGAAAGTTCGATGAATCTAGAAATAGATGATTGGAATCGACTAAATTTACAAGTCTTTTATGAAGAAGAAAGTCCGAAAGCTCTTTGTTGGACAAAGTAGGCTTGCCAAATAAGTCTATTGGAAGGGACCCCAATAAGACAACTGTAGGTTACTAATACACAAGACCATAAGAGGGTTCAAAAGTCTAAAGGTCCCATAGGAGGTTTGGGAATTAGACTTAAGGAGGTGAACCATAAATGGTTGCAAAATTAAACCTGTTTCGATAGGCTCGAAAAGGCCGTATATTTAGTGGGAGCTCTTGAGCATCCAAGTTGAGAATAGAAATTCTCAATGAAACGTTTCCTGTAAAGGCCAAGTATGACGTGAAAGAAATCGGTGGATCGTCCCGGGAGATTAACGCGAATAGCGGAAGCGCGAAATAGTGCGTAATAAAAATTACAAAGCATAATTAAATGGAATTTAAACTATGCATAATATACATAAACGAATCAAGGGGTGTGCCCTTGATTCTCCCGGGCGTTCGGTGTATCTCATGTTCAATAAAACACAACATGGAGGCCATAGAATTGAAATCGAAAAAAACAAAATTAAAGAACCTACCCGGTTGTAGTTTTGTCTTCGTTTCGGCTACACGCATTGTTCCCCGTTTTGCACCAAGATCTCAAAGAAGAGACCCTCTAAATCATCTCACTCGCTCCACCGGAAAGCAAACAACCCTTGTGCTAGCAAGAAATTATTTGGGGAGAAGAGACATCGATACACGCTATGAATTAACGCAATCAATGTCTCTTATGTTCTTAACTTGAATAAAATCAAGAAGAACAAAGTATAATTCTTGGAGATTAAGAAAAGGGCATGGACGAATTTTGAGAGGAAATTGAGAGATGAGAGTTGTAGAGAATACTAGGTGTGAGTGTGTGTTTTTTAAGTATTTATAGAAGATGGAATTCCTATTCCTTCTCAAACTCTTCCAAAGAGACACACATTGACTAGGATTTTGACCTAGTCAAATCCTAGTCAAATTAGGCTTTGATTAAGTCAAATTAATCATGGCCCTTCATCTCATCATTCTCTAGATCAAATCTTGTCCATCCATTTTGATGGGCTTTATGGAATGGGCCTATTTAATTCTTAATTAAATATTCCTATGGACTTTATATATTAAATCATATTTAATATACTAAGCCCATTAATTAATTAATGGAAAGGACTTTATTTAATTCCAAATTAAATAGTCCATGGACTTTATATTAAATCCTATTTCATACCAAGCCCATTAATTAATTCCATAGAATGGGATTATTTAATTCTAAATTAAATAGTCCCATGGACTTTATATTAAACCCTATTTAATATACTAAGCCCATTAATTAATTAATGGAATGGACTTTATTTAATTCCAAATTAAATAGTCCATGGACTTTATATTAAATCCTATTTAATATACTAAGCCCATTAATTAATTCCATAGAATGGGATTATTTAATTCTAAATTAAATAGTCCCATGGACTTTATATTAAAATCCTATTTAATATACTAAGCCCATTAATTAATTAATGGAATGGACTTTATTTAATTCCAAATTAAATAGTCCATGGACTTTATATTAAATCCTATTTAATACCAAGCCCATTAATTAATTAATTCACCCTTTTAATCTAATTAAAAGGAAAGCCCATGCTTTGTAAAATTCATAAATCTAATTTATGAACTCAAGCCCGATTATTCCAAATAATTCATCGAAGCTTGAATCTCCAAGAAGTATAATTTAATTCCATTAAATTAAACCTTCTCCCGGAATTAATTCCAAATTAATTCCCTTTCATTTGGTGTAGCGGGTGTGACTCTTTAGGTTCACCTTTCAGCTAGACTTGGACCTACTTTTTGTTATTTCGTAACCAAAGTAGTCCGTTACCATGGGTGGCCATCTAGTAACGGTCCATGGCATTAGAGGCTAGGTGAATTTATGGTGTGAACATTTAGGCTCCGAGTTATACACAGGTGCGGTCCTACCGACGCTCGTTACGTACGGGTACGGTCCTACTGTCGCCTGTCTCTCGGCCTTTAGTCTAGGGGTCGGTTCCCATTCTTGACTAGGCAACTATGCATAATGCTTGAGATAGGTTTAACTCGACGTAGGAAATCCTTTCCTACTACATCAAGTGCTATGGCCATAGACTTTGTGAGTCTAAACCATCTCCGAGCGCATAGGAGATCTTGCGGTCATATCCGTTGACAGGGGACAGATCCTTTCTTGGAATTCACCGTTCTTACATACTCCGACTGCACTGGACGAGGCTTATGATGACCATGTAATATAACCGGTCAAATTTCACCATATCCAAGATACAGCTTTAGTATGTAGGGGACTGCCGTGATCCTCAAGTCCGAGGACTAATCCCGTACTATCAGAACCGGGAATACGAGTCATACCGACCAAGCCCGAGTAGCTTCCATATGACGATTCCCGCGAGTCACCTCAGTCGGCCGTTCCCCAGCAGGCCGACCCACTAACACTACTTAGACGATCCTCGTCACCCGTCGATGAAACACGACAGCAGATGCTTAGTGCAAGTCTCAAATAGATTCTCGATGCCCTGTCTCGAGATTCCTTTGACTTGGAGTATTTCAGACTGATTCGGCGAAACTGATTTCATGAACCTACCCCAAGCGTAGTTCCAATTTCCCGAAATGTTATCTCAGTCTGCGGGCGTTTGTTGTGACATCGTAACGATGCAAGCAGTAAGTACAACAAACTCATGCCTATGAATCCTTACTACATTCATAAACATAATATTAATTGTTCACAGATTGACGAATGGTTCTCAGAACAGCCAATACCATTGACTTTCTGGTCACCTATTCTAACATGACGGTCTCTGATAAAGGGAACGATCGAATCTCGTTGGACGAAGATCGATCGAAGTTTTGCCCAATTACCTTAGCCCGTGTAGACGTAGACTCAAAATTGCCAACGTAAGGAACGTGGCATTTTGCTAGGAGTCACGCACAAAGAGCCATGGTTTGGCAAGCCTGTGTCCCGACAAAGTCCTTGAGCATGTAGAAGGATCCTACATACGTCAAGGGACTAGTGGGAGACAAATTAGACTCCGTGTCTAATTTGTACAAGTTTACGACAGAATTAATACTAACGTTACTTAGAATCGCATTTCTTAATCATATTCCAAGTCCCCTTAAGAACGAACCCGAATGTCGTAAGAGGTACGAGCGATCGGGATATGTTCGGTCAAATTTGGATAGTAATCCAAATGACCTGCGGAACGTGATGTTGGACATCGTAGTGGGATTTATGGAGAGGAGCCATAGAATCCACTAGGAAATTCAAACAAGGTTTGAAACACCGCATAACTGGAATATTCGTTTTGATGAGCTCATACGGAGCATGACTCGGTCTTAAACAACGTAGGTGATCAGTGGGAGTAGAAATGGCGTTCCAAGTGTTTAAGTGTGTAATATCTTGATTCATGGATGAATTCAAGGCATTAGGAATCACGAAAACACAAACCGTAACTCACGAAAATTCTCCATGACATTTTATGGGTTCCCACATACATATCATGAATTGAGCTTTTCAAAGACTCAGTCATGGTAGACTGATGAGAAAAACTCATATATGTAGAGGGACAAGTTGTTCGAGACTCAGTCATAGTAAGACTGATGAGAAAACTTGGATACTATGCATAAAGCATCAAGCCATTCAAGACTTAGTCACGGTGGACTAATGAGAAGGCTTGGATGTTGAGTATCCCCTACGTCTTAACCCTAGGCAAACATATGATATGTTTACTCGGTGCATAGGAACCGATGTTGAGAGTGCTTCTAGCATGGCTCAACATAAATCAGTAATGCATTGAGGGGTTGAAGACAGCAATCAAGAAAGATCCTTAGTACCTGAATAAGGACTAAAGATGTGTTCATGATGCACCGTCTGTTGAGAGTTGCTTTGGAAGGCTAAAGCGATACTAGCTTCCAGAGCATAAGTGAAAAAACCAGTTAGTCTCAAAGGTATGCACAGTCAGGCCCAATGACGAGTGCATCGGATAGTGGTCACTGATGAAGACCGCGTCCATAGGATGGATGTGCGCCTAGCACGACCAAGCCATGTTCGCCTATATGGCAGGAAACTTGGCTATGGGAGTATTGGCACGAGATCTCATCACAAGATCCACGAAAATATTCTTAGACAACCACCATCTCAAAGAGGCAATGGTGGATAGAGGTAACACGGTTAGACCGTATTGCTTCGCAAGGAAATATAAGCGGACTCACAATACCTTAGTCGGTATCGTAGATTACTCATACTCAGAGGATTCTGAACAAAGTGGGTAATTGACTTATTGGTCAAGTGGGAGATTGTTAGAATAGGTGACCAGAAAGTCAATGGTATTGGTTGTTCTGAGAACCATTCGTCAATCTGTGAACAAGTAATATTATGTTAATGAATGTAGTAAGGATTCATAGGCATGAGTTTGTTGTACTTACTGCTTGCATCGTTACGATGTCACAACAAATGCCCACAGACTGAAATAATGTTTCGGGAAATTGGAACTACGCTTGGAGGTAGGTTCATGAAATCATTTTTCGCCGAATCAGTTTGAAATACTCCAAGTCAAAGGAATCTCGAGACAGGGCATCGAGAATCCATTTGAGACTTGCACTAAGCATCTGCTGTCGTGTTTCATCGACGGGTGACGAGGATCGTCTAAGCAGTGTTAGTGGGTCGGCCTGCTGGGGAGCGGCCGACTGAGGTGACTCGCGGGAATTGTCATATGGAAACTACTCGGGCTTGGTCGGTATGACTCGTATTCCCGGTTCCGATAGTACGGGATTAGTCCTCGGACTTGAGGATCACGGCAGTCCCCTACATACTAAGGCTATATCTTGGATCTGGTGAAATTTGACCGATTATATCACATGGTCATCATAAGCCTCGTCCAATGCAGTCGGAGTATGTAAGAACGGTGAATTCCAAGATAGGATCTGTCCCCTGTCAAAGGATATGACAGCAAGATCTCCTATGCGCTCGGAGATGGTTTAGACTCACAAAGTCTATGGCCATAGCACTTGATGTAGTGGGAAAGGATTTCCTACGTCGAGTTAAACCTATCTCGAGCATTATGCATAGTTGCCTAGTCAACGATGGGAACCGACCCCTAGACTAAAGGCTGGGAGACAGGCGACAGTAGGATCGTACCCGTACGTATCGAGCGTCGGTAGGACCGCACCTGCGTATAACTCGGAGCCTAAATGTTCACACCATAAATTCACCTAGTCTCTAGTGCCATGGACCGTTGCTAGATGGCCACCCATGGTAACGGACTACTTTGGTTATGAAATAACAAAAAGTAGGTCCAAGTCTAGCTGAAAGGTGAACCTAAAGAGTCACACCCGCTACACCAAATGAAAGGGAATTAATTTGGAATTAATTCCGGGAGAAGGTTTAATTTAATGGAATTAAATTATACTTCTTGGAGATTCAAGCTTCGATGAATTATTTGGAATAATCGGGCTTGAGTTCATAAATTAGATTTATGAATTTTACAAAGCATGGACTTTCCTTTTAATTAGATTAAAAGGGTGAATTAATTAGCGGGCTTGGTATATTAAATAGGATTTAATATAAAGTCCATGGGACTATTTAATTTAGAATTAAATAATCCCATTCTATGGAATTAATTAATGGGCTTGGTATTAAATAGGATTTAATATAAAGTCCATGGACTATTTAATTTGGAATTAAATAAAGTCCATTCCATTAATTAATTAATGGGCTTAGTATATTAAATAGGATTTTAATATAAAGTCCATGGGAATATTTAATTTAGAATTAAATAGGCCCATTCCATAAAGCCCATCAAAATAGATGGACAAGATTTGATCTAGAGAATGATGAGATGAAGGGCCCATCAAAATGGATGGACAAGATTTGATCTAGAGAATGATGAGATGAAGGGCTATGATTAATTTGACTTAATCAAAGCCTAATTTGACTAGGATTTGACTAGGTCAAAATCCTAGTCAAAGTGTGTCTCTTTGGAAGAGTTTGAGAAGGAATAGGAATTCCATCTTCTACTAGCAAACATGAAACAATATTCAATAATTTTGTTTGATCAAATATGTATGTAATGAAACCTTTGTCCAACAAAGAGACATACTTTTGATCATGCTAGGTTACATAATTCCTATATTATCCTAACATGATCACAATTATGGGCCTAACAACTCTCTAGTCCTTTTCATCAATGGACCTTGCCATTGTTGAATCGTAGAACTTTTCTTGGCTTTTAAGTCCTTATTCACTTTCTGCAAACCACCCGCAGATTAGTGATAGGAATGGTATCAAATACCAAATAGAGAAAAGGTGATCATGTTAATACTCAATATCAAATTTTACCTACATTAGAGAGAGGTTCAGGATACTCCCTTTTCCAATGGCCCTCTTTACGACAGTGAATGCTTACGTTCTTAGAATCTATGAACTTGACTGCTGAACCTTTTGCTCTTTCCTTTACCTCCTCCTTGTGTTGTAATGGAACAGCACTTGAAGTGCTTAATAGTTGATGTCACCTTACCCTTCTTTCTCTTTTGGCGTCTGGCACCCTTGCCTTTCACCATGGAGGTTGAAGCCTCTCCTACTAGTACCGACGGCGCAGATTGTGCAATCGTTGCCTCGTACTAGACCAACATAATTACCAACCTATGAAAATCTTTTCTAAGCTCATTCATGTTGATAATTAATGGTTCGTAGGAGGGAGGAAGAGACTGAAGGATCATGTCAATGTACGTCTCTTTTTCAAGACTGACGTGGAGGTCTTTTGAGCTTCTCCACTCGGGATTGCATCATCACTCCATGTTCTTTGTACCGACATCCCTTCCGTAATCTTAGCTCCAAACATGCCTTCGTTGCATTTTACCCCACATGCTGGTCCAAGACCATATAGACATGATGCAAACGAAGCATAGTTTGAGCCAACATCATTATATCCTACCTGCCGGTGGTCATCCTTCAACTTTTGAACGCCAAGCGTTGCCTTAGTTGTCGACCCCTCCGGCAAGGGCTGAGGAACATCCTCATTCGGTTATATGAGCTAAGGTTCTGGAAATCTAAGACCATCTTAAGATTTCACAGTCAATTCGTGTAATTGGTTCCCTTTTAATGAGCCTCTTAGTGATGTGTTTGGTGGATTCTTAGACATTCACAACATATATATAAAGCAGAAAATAATAAGCAGAGTGAAGTAATATTTTGGTTAAGTCTCGGTCTTTAGTCCTTAACCTCTCGCACTATTTTTACGAAAACACGGCACTCTCAAACGTTGTTTTCGAAAAATCCTTTCCTAGTGGGCTCGGGATCCACAGCAATCTCCCCCATACCCACTTTTACGATTCGCATGGGAAAAGAACCTGTGGGAGGTATTCCATACCATTCTCATTCCATGAGATTCCCAAGATAATTGCCTCACCCTTTCACGTGATCCCGAGGACTCCAAGTGAATCACGTTATTCGGGCGTTTGACCCGACCCAATCAACCGATTCATAGACTCACTGCTACCTCCACGACTCGTGAGACAGGTAATAGCAGTCTACTCATCGTTCATGACAAAGTGCAACTTCTTTTAAGCACGATAGTCGTGCCACGACTCGTGAGACCATGCTATCGACCTAAAAGATCTTCCTCACTTTTTCCATGGATGGAAGGCTTGGACAGACTCCCAGAGTCCTAGTCCATTTATTAAGGGTCTATATTTAACTTGGTTTAACCAAGTGAGAGTTTTGATAGAACGAGACCTCATCACATATTAAGTATTGCATTGCATGCGTTATGGCAGAAATATTCTAAGCGTGAATGTAACCATACATAAAGCATATAGAATAATCATAAGCATATAATACGCATCGCATGCAAAATGAAGCCTAGCACGCCCCTGTAGGATGATCACAAGCCCAAACCTATGCGACCCACTAGGCCCGCAGTGGATCTATGGTCAATGTAAGGGTAGGCCCTACGCTATTACAAGATTTAATAACCCATTACATGCAATGGGCCTTGTAAGTCTTCTTTATCTTCTTGGGCTCTCCATCGTGGGCCTACACCGAGCTTCTTCTCCATGGATCCTCCGTGGGCCATCTGATGGCAACCTCCATGGGCCTCCAACACCTTGGGCTTGTCTTCTCTTGCAGCTTTTATTTACAAAAAGAAATAAAACCTCACCACTAATTCTACTCTCATTACATCATAAAATAAGAAACTCCAATTAAACATTTGGGGGGAGTACATTAGGAGGGAGAGAGAAAGCCTTATTTATTCCAAGGCAACTAGAAGAGGGAGAGAGGAAAATAAAGAGGCACACAGGCCACAACCCAACAAATAAATATAAATAAACCCTACATGCGGTCTAGGGGCTTTGTGATCATCCTTTGTCAAATCAATTAACACAAATAGCACAAATATATATCCCACGTAAAATATGCTATACCAACATCCATGATAATCCATACCATAAAATAAATGTAGAAATTACACGTAAAATATTCACACCAAACATTGGATAATAGTGCAACCTATGCACAACGATTTTTGTTGGAAAAACCTTTTCCATAATTAACAAGGCAATATTAATTCTATGAAATATAAAATCTCAACCAAAATTAAAATTCCCCAAGTTAATTAATTCAGAAAAATACCAAGAATTATACAGAAAAATCAAATTTTCTGAAAACATAAAAACCAACAATTCAAGAATATCCTCACATATTCAAGAATCCCAAAATCCAACATTTGTGTAATATTAATACATGTTAAGATCTACTCATGCTCAAACCATAAAATAACCATGATGTCCAACATCATAAAACGCAGAAATTATTGCGAAATTTCACATA
The DNA here is from genome assembly GCA_034509735.1 of Sesamum alatum. Taxonomy (NCBI): domain Eukaryota; kingdom Viridiplantae; phylum Streptophyta; class Magnoliopsida; order Lamiales; family Pedaliaceae; genus Sesamum; species Sesamum alatum. The sequence continues at coordinate 9,292,417 of JACGWO010000013.1, forward strand.
TGAATTTTGATCATTGGTGCAACCATTGCAAAAATTAAATCTTGTTAGGAAACCCTTTCCTCATCAACCAAGCAATATTTATTTTAGGAAATTCCAAATCTCAAAAAATAAATATTCTAAGTCAACGGGTTCAGAATAATGCAGAAAATATCATAAAAATAATTCAGTAAAAATAGTTTTGAAAAACGAGCCAAAAAACGGGAGAGAAACGGAAAACGGCACAGCCGGCGGGCCAGAAGCGCGCGCGCCCCCAGCGCAGACGGCCGCGCCTGCTCCTAGCGCTTGCGCGCGCGCGCTGTCCGCGCACGCTGGGCGCGCTGGCCGGGCGCGCGCAGGCCCCTGCCTGCACGCGCGCCCGGCCGGGCCCCTGTGCGCGCGGGCAGCGTGCTGCTGCTGCCGGTTTGCCGTTTTTCACTCCTTTTCGACTTTTCATGCAATTTTTCTGAACCACAAGATAAATTCAACCCTAGAACATGTATTAACACATTCAAGAAAACCAAGATCCAAAATCCCATGCAAAATTAAACGCCAATAAATATCTACGATAAACATGTTATAAACGTAAATTAAAACACGTTTATCATGCTTAAACGCACATAGCACATAGAATTCTAGGCCTATACATCGGACCGGGCTCTGATACCACTGAAAAATTATGTGGATTGGCCGGGGAGATTAACGCGAATAGCGGAAGCGCGAAATAGTGCGTAATAAAAATTACAAAGCATAATTAAATGGAATTTAAATCATGCATAACATACATAAACGAATCAAGGGGTGTGCCCTTGATTCTCTCGGGCGTTCGGTGTATCTCATGTTCAATAAAACACAACATGAAGGCCATAGAATTAGAACCGAAAATACATAATTAAAGAACCTACCCGGTTGTAGTTTTGTCTTCGTTTCGGCTACATGCATTGTTCCCCGTTTTGCACCAAAATCTCAAAGAAGAGACCCTCTAAATCATCTCACTCGCTCCACCGGAAAGCAAACAATCCTTGTGCTAGCAAGAAATTATTTGGGGAGAAGAGACATCGATACACGCTATGAATTAACGCAATCAATGTCTCTTATGTTCGTAACTTGAATAAAATCAAGAAGAACAAAGTATAATTCTTGGAGAGAAAAGAAGGGGATGGACGAAAATCTTGAGAGAGATGAGAGATGAGAGTTGTAGAGAATAGTAGGTGTGAGTGTGTGTTTTTTGAGTATTTATAGAAGATGGAATTTCCTATTCCTTCTCAAACTCTTCCAAAGAGACACATTTGACTAGGATTTTGACCTAGTCAAATCCTAGTCAAATTAGGCTTTGATTAAGTCAAATTAATCATGGCCCTTCATCTCATCATTCTCTAGATCAAATCTTATCCATCCATTTTGATGGTCTTTATGGAATGGGCCTATTTAATTCTAAATTAAATAGTCCCATGGACTTTATATTAAATCCTATTTAATATACCAAGCCCATTAATTAATTCCATAGAATGGGATTATTTAATTCTAAATTAAATAGTCCCATGGACTTTATAGGAAATCCTTTCCCACTACATCAAGTGCTATGGCCATAGACTTTGTGAGTCTAAACCATCTCCGAGCGCATAGGAGATCTTGCTGTCATATCCTTTGATAGGGGACAGATCCTATCTTGGAATTCACTGTTCTTACATACTCCGACTGCACTGGACGAGACTTATGATGACAATGTGTTATAATCGGTCAAATTTCACCAGATCCAAGATACAACCTTAGTATGTAGGGGACTGCCGTGATCCTCAAGTCCGAGGTCTAATCCCGTACTATCGGAATCGGGAATACGAGTCATACCGACCAAGCCCGAGTAGCTTTCATATGACGATTCCCGCGAGTCACCTCAGTCGGCCGCTCCCCAGCAGGCTGACCCACTAACACTACTTAGACGATCCTCGTCACCCGTCGATGAAACACGACATCAGATGCTTAGTGCAAGTCTCAAATGGATTCTCGATGCCTTTCTCGAGATTCCTTTGACTTGAAGTATTTCAAACTGATTCGGCGAAACTGATTTCATGAACCTACCTCCAAGCGTAGTTCCAATTTCCCGAAATGTTATTTCAGTCTGTGGGCGTTTGTTTTGACATCGTAACGATGCAAGCAGTAAGTACAACAAACTCATGCCTATGAATCCTTACTACATTCATTAACATAATATTACTTGTTCATAGATTGACGAATGGTTCTCAGAACAGCCAATACCATTGACTTTCTGGTCACCTATTCTAACACGAGATTCCCAAGATTATTGCCTCACCCTTTCACATGATCCCGAGGACTCCAAGCGGATCATGCTAATTGGGCGTTAGACCCGACCCAATCGACCGAGCCATAGACCTACTGTTACCCCCACGACTCGTGAGACAAGTAATAGTGGTCTATTTTTCATTCATGACACAGTGCAGCTTCTTTTAAGTACAATAACTTGCCACGACTCGTGAGACCACGCTATTGACCTAAATCAGCTTCCTCACTATGCCACAGATTGGAAGGCATGGACAAACTCCTAGAGTTCATGTCCATTTTGACTAGGGTCTAATATTTGGACACTGGTCCAACCAATGTGAGAGTAGTAAAGACCGAGATCTCATAACATAATACATTTACACATTCATCCATAATGCGTAATAAATAAATGCATCCACAGCAGTTATATGATAAATAAAAACGCCATTCATCCATCATAATAACCACATGCAAAATTAAAGCCCTAGCACGCCCCTGTTGGATGATCACGAGTCCGAATCCTATGCGATCTACTGAGCCAGCAGTGGATCTATGGTCAATCTAGGGTTGGTCCTATACTATTACATTAATAGTAACCCAATCATCATTCTGATGGGCCTTGGTCTCTTTTCTCTTTCCTCACTTAATGGAAACACCTTGGAACCTCCAGTCTGGGCTCTCCATTTGGACCTTCCTTCTTCTCCATCAATTACATAAAAATTAAAACCCCACTCCTATTCTACTCTCATTACATATTAAAAAATAGAAACCCCAGCGAAAACCCGGAGGGAGTACATAAGGAGGGAGATAGAATGCCTTATTATTCCAAGGCAACTAGAAAGAGAGAAGGAGAAAGCAGTAAAAGAGGCACACAGGCCAAATATGAAATTAAACCATACATTCGGTCTAGGACTCGTGATCATCCGTATGAATCCAACACACGTAATCATATGATCCAATCACATAATAACAATATACCAATAATACGTGATAACCAATCATAATTATTCAAGATGAATAAATAAATGCGCAGCATGTGAAAATATGGCATAATCGTCGATAATAATATTTTCTCATTTTAGGAAAACCTTTCCTCATTATTTTTAAGTAAAATATTCCCGGGATTCCAAATTCAATACATTTTACTTCCCAAAATAATGTCTTAGAAAATTAGGCAAAATTGAACAAAAAATGAATTTCCAGAATTAATTAAAAAATTGAAACTGAAAAATAAATAAAAGAACAACAATAGGGTAAAACCTTAGCTGCACCGGCAGCCGGCCGCCGCCACCGGCAGCAGCCTGCCGGTGTGCGCACAGGCGCTGCCTGGCGTTCCGTCAGGCTGTTGCGCGCGCTCAGGCTCCCATGCCTCGCGCGCTGGCCTGCTGGTCGCCAGCCGCGCGTCTGCCCCCAACGCAGTGCGCGCGCACCAGGTGTTCCTGACGGGCGCGCGCGCGCAGACACCACCGTCTGCGTGCGCGCGCGCCTGGCGGCGCTGTCTGGTGCTCGCGCGCGCGCGGACTCTCCAACGCACATCCACGCGCGCGCGCGCAGACACCCTCATCTGCGTGCGCGTGTCCCGCGCGCGGCCACTCTGGCCGCGCGTCTGCCTGCTGCGCGCAGTCTGGCGCATCCGGCTGGGCGGCCGCGTGCAGGCTTCCCCTACTTGCGCGCGCGGCTGCCCAGCCTGTGCCCACGACTGCGGCGCTTCTTCGTTCTTCGTTCAATTTTTTCACCCCCGTTTCCCAAGAAAAAACAGAAAAATACCAACAACGCAATAATCACATGAATTAAAAGCAAGAAACGACATGCTTTAACAATCAAGAAACCAAGAATTAATTAAATCATGCCAAGAACACGTTCAATGCTTAAAACGCACATTAAATCCTAGGCCTATACACCGACCGGGCTCTGATAGCACTGAAAGATTGTGGATCGTCCCGGGAAAATAGCGCGAATGCGGAAGTGTGGTATAAAATTAAAATACGAAAATTAAACATTCTTTGATAAAATAAATAAACATGTTCAAGGGGTGTGCCCTTGAACTTTCCCGGGTGTTTGGTGTATCTCATGAAATTAAAAGCATGAACAAATCATGGAGGCCATAGGATTGAAAAATTAAAGGAACGAAAAAATTAAATCGCAACCTACCGATTGTCGTTTTCGTCTTCTAACCGGTACTCGTGTTGTTCCCCATTTTGCACCAAATCTCGTACATGAGATTCTCCAAATTGTAACACGCAATCCACCCACGTATCTTGCACGTCGTGCTAGCAAACGAACAAGTATATTTTGGAGAGGATGAATTAATAACACGTTATTGATTAACGGTATTAATTCTCCTAAGTTCTATTGTTACAAGAACAAAAGAACAAGAATTAATTTCTTGTGAGAGAGAGAGAGAGAGTGGGCGGACGAGAGGGAGAGAGGAGAGAGCCGAGTGTGTGTGTGTGTGTGTGTTGGAGTTTCATCACTTTTTAAATAGTGAGAGGCTAGGACTATATATAGAGAAGGAGTTTAATCCTCTTTAAACTCTAACTCTAAAGAGGTCTATTTTGACTAGGATTTTGACCTAGTCAAAGTCGTAGTTAAAATAGTATTTGACCTAGTCAAATTAATCCTAGCCATCCATCTCTCCCTTTCAATCTTAACCATTAATTTAATTTAATGGAATATTTAGATCCTATTAAATATTCCAAAGGCCAAATAAATAAATATAATAAATTATAAATATTTATTCTAGGCCTATTAAATTAATCCTCTAATAAATCTAATTTATTAGATTAATTCCTTTTATCAAATAATAGGAATTAATTCTCCAAGAAAATAAAGGACCCGATTAAATCCAATTTAATCATTTCTTTTCTTCAATATTTAATTCTAAATTAAATACTTGATGTGTGTGGATTGTGTGTGACTCTTTAGGTTCACCTTTCAGCCAGACTTGGTCGGATTCCTAAAATCCGTCCGTTACCATGGGTGGCCATCTAGCAACGGTCCATGGCACTAGACACTAGGTGAAATATCGGGGATGAACATTTAGGCTCTAACAGTACATTTGTCCTTCTTTCTACGGTCTCACCATTTAGGGTCTAGGGCACGAAAAATGCAGGTACCCATTTTGGACCTAAGTGTCGGTCTGTCCTTACTAAACACCGCAAGGGAAACCTTCCCTTCTGTTCAGTTACTGTGGCCACAGATTTTAGGGAAAAGACACAGAGCATACGTGAGACTCAACTGTCAATGCCTTTTGACAGGAGACAGATCCTTTCTTGGAAACCACTGTCACTTTGTACACCAGAGCTGCACTAGACATGGTGAAGGGCAAGGGGATCCGCCCGGGAGCGAGAGCGGAAGCGAGAAAGCGAGAAAAGTGCGTAAATTTAAATCAAATTCAAAATACGCGAATCCAAAGGGGTGTACCCTTGGGTGCTCAACCGGACGTTAAATGTAGGATGTGTAAATATTAAAACATATATTTAAGCACATAGGACATAGATATATAAATGAAATCAATTAAAGCGTAATAAACCGTTACCTTTGATTGTTTAGCGTATGCTCCCGGCTACTTGCGTTGTTCCTTCTCCGGAATGCTCACGAAATCCAAACGTATGGATTCTCCAAATTAAAACGGCCGGCACCGTTTTTCACTTCTTCTCTTTTTTTTTCTTTATTTTAAAATTTCTACTGTAAAACTGAAATGTAAACATGCATGTACAGAAAATCAAATTCTCAAAAATGCATGAATTTCCATAATTTCAAAAGCAAAATTAACACATATTTTCTACACATATTATCATACTTTTAAAGCCATAAACCATGCTTTCCAAAAGCAATTTAAACATGTTCTTCATGCTTAACACATAATAACATGTAAAGCTTATAGCCACAACACCGAACCGGGCTCTGATACCAGTGAAAGAATCGGGTATGGCCCGGGAATGCAACGGAAGCGTAAAAACATTAATTTAAAGCATAATATAAAACGCGTTCAAAGGGGTGTTCCCTTTGAAGTTCCCGGGCATTCGGTGTATGTCAAGAGCATGAATAAAAGAGTAGAAGATGCTGGACATGTTGCTAAAGGATTAAAACAAGAAGATACATAAAATGTAAATAGAACCAACCTTTGTTCGTATTTACGCAGAACGGCTTCTAACGTTGTTCCTTTTCCGTTTCTCCTTGTATGTCCACTTGAGAGCTCAACTTAGAACTCCTCTAAGTATTGTCCACACCACACAAAGAATCCAAACTATATAGTTTATTGCTAGATAAAATATAGTGAAGTGAAGAAGAAAATAATTCCAAAGCAACACTATCAATTAGTGATCTTTAGAATGTTTTAAGTTATTTTCTTTCCAAAAGAAAAGAACACTTCGACAGAATTTTCAGAGATGTTTATGGCTTAATTCTCCAGCAAAAAATGAAGCAAGTTAGTGAGTCAAATGTCTAGCAAAGTTGTTTTGTGTATGTAGAATGTAGACTTCAAAAAATACCTAAATAAGTAACCTCCAAGGTGACTTCCACATACACACACTTCTAGCACATCCACCACACATGATAGCAAGAGAAAATCACCCACAAATCAGAAAATTTTTGTGCTCATCATGTGATATGTGAAGAGTTGAAACTCCTCTTTAACTAGCTTCAACTTGCATGGAAAAATAGACTTGGATCTTTATGTTTTTGGACTTGTATTTAATCAAATTAAATAAAGTCCAAACATGTATCCATTGAGTCTTAATTAATCTAATTATCTCAATCCAATTGAATCCCAATAGTTTATTTAATCCATTTAAATAAACATAAGTACAAATTAAGAATAATTGATCCAATCAATTATTCTAGCCAAAACCCAATAAATTAATCCAATTAATTTAAAGGTTCTTAGTCTAAAAAATTAAATAATTCAATTAATTAATTTTTGGACCATCCATCAAATGGATTTCTCAATAAATGATCCAATCATTTATTTTCTCTCTTGAATAAATTTAATCTGATTAAATTTATTCGCTTCTTCTAGAATTAATTCTGCCAAATCCAAAGTGATTTGTGTGTGACTCATTAGGTTCACCCTCAGCTAGACTTGGGCTTGTGTCCAACACAATTGGTCAATTAAATTCAATTTAATTAACTATTTTTCCAATTAATCATTAATCGAAAAAACGCCCGTCACCATAGGTAGCCGTCTAGCAACGGTCCATGGCACTGGAGACTAGGTGAATGTTGGCGTGAACATTTAGGCTCCCGAGTTCCATACGAGTATGGTCCTTCCATTACCCGTCTCCCGGTCTAAGTCTAGGGCATGGAATTGGACGTCAGTTCTCATCCTGGACTAGACAACTATGCTTCGTAACTCGAGAGACGTTTGCTCTATTGATCGATGTAGGAAACCATTCCCTACTCGACCAATCGCTGTGGCCACAGACTTAGACAGCTTAAACTGTCTCAGAGCGCATAGGAGACTCGACTCTCATATACTGACAGGTGACGGATCCTATCTTGGATTCCACCATCCTCAATACATATTCCAACTGCACTAGATAAGGCTTATAATGAACGTATCCCAGATACGGACATCTCTTCCAGACCCTAGATATAACCTTCATATGCATGTGACTGCAATGATTCCTCAAGTCCGAGGACTAATCTCGTACTATCGAAGCCGGGAATTCCAGTCATACCGACCAAGCTGAAGGACAAGCGGATCCGCCCGGGAGCGCGAGCGGAAGCGAGAAATTGCATAAATTTAAATCAAATTCAAAATACGCGAATCCCAAAGGTTTACCCTTGGGTGCTCAACCGGGCGTTCGATGTAGGATGTGTAAATATTAAAATATATATTTAAACACATAGGCCATAGATATACAAATGAAATCAATCAAAGCGTAATAAACCGTTACCTTTTGATTGTTTAGCGTATGCTCCCGGCTACTAGCGTTGTTCCTTCTCCGGAATGCTCACGAAATCCAAACGTATGGATTCTCCAAAGGTGATCCACACCACACCGGAAGAAACACACGTTCTTCTTGCTAGAAAAGAACGGGTTTAGAAGGAATCGCTTTAAGAGAAGAACACTATGAATTAGTGTTCTCTTAAACTTACTTTGTTCTTCTTCTTGATTCAAAATCAAGTGAAGAACACAAGTGTAAGAGAGGGAGGGAGCACGAAATTTTGAGAGAGAGGAGAGGATTTTTGTCTTCTCTTTTTCCTAGAAAAAGATGAATAATGAATCACTTATGCTTGGTGTTGTATATTCTAATATATATGCATAATTAATGTGATTATTGGAATGTGTCTAGGTTCATCCAAGGATGTCTAGATTCATTCCAATCAATCACCATCAATTCTTCAATCAAGCCTACCAAAATTTTGAAGGACAAGCGGATCCGCCCGGGAGCGCGAGCGGAAGCGAGAAAGTGTGGAAAAGTGCGTAAATTTAAATCAAATTCAAAATATGCGAATCCCAAGGGGTGTACCCTTGGGTGCTCAACCGGGCGTTCGATGTAGGATGTGTAAATATTAAAACATATATTTAAACACATAGGGGATAGATATACAAATGAAATCAATCAAAGCGTAATAAACCGTAACCTTTGATTGTTTAGCGTATGCTCCCGGCTACTAGCGTTGTTCCTTCTCCGGAATGCTCACGAAATCCAAACGTATGGATTCTCCAAAGGTGATCCACACCACACCGGAAGAAACACACGTTCTTCTTGCTAGAAAAGAACGGGTTTAGGAAGGAATCGGTTTAAGAGAAGAACACTATGAATTAGTGTTCTCTTAAACTTACTTTGTTCTTCTTCTTCATTCAAAATCAAGTGAAGAACACAAGTGTAAGAGAGGGAGGGAGCACGAAATTTTGAGAGAGAGGAGAGGATTTTTTTGTCTTCTTTTTTTCCTAGAAAAAGATGAATAATGAATCACTTATGCTAGGTGTTGTATATTCTAATATATATACATAATAAATGTGATTATTGGAATGTGTCTAGGTTCATCTAAGGATGTCTAGATTCATTCCAATCAATCACCATCAATTCTTCAATCAAGCCTACCAAAATTTATGGTATGATCAAATCATACCAAAAGGGAAGAGCTTGATTGGAGTTGATTTGTCTCTTTCCAAAAGAGACAAGTCAACATACCACCTAGCATGAAACATGACTGATTTTGCTTCCTCCAAGGGAGCATGCCGGCCATGTTTGATTAAGGAAAGAAGTCCAACTTCTTCCCATTCCAAATTAGGAATTATTTCTCCTCTCGGGTATAATTTAACGGACCCGGTTTTATCGTAATCCAATTACGACGAACCCAATATTAAATCAAATTTAATATCCACTTAAATTATTCCCGTTGATCTTTTAATCTAATTAAAAGATCCAACGTCTCATCATCTCAACTTTCCATATTTAATCGAAAATCCAATTTACCGATTAAATGAAAGCCCGATACAATATCGGCCCGTCCATCCAATGGACTTTCCCTTAAGTAATCCAATTACTTATTTTATCCTTCGAGATTGACTCCAAGTCGATCTCTCAACCTCCTCGGTGATTTGTGTGTGACCCTTTAGGTTCACCCTCAGCTGGACTTGGGCCCGTGTCCCACAAGGGCCCGTTACCATGGGTGGCCGTCTAGCAACGGTCCATGGCACTAGAGACTAGGTGAATTGGCGTGAACATTTAGGCGCCGATTCCGTACGGGTACGATCCTTCCGTCTACCGTCTCCCGGCCTTAGTCTAGGGTATGGAATTGGGCGTCGGTTCCCATCCTTGACTAGGCATCTATGCTTAATACTCGAGACCACGTATGCTTCATTGCGTCGACACGGGAAACCATTCCCTGTTCGACCAACCACTGTGGCCACAGCTTCAAACAGCATGAACGTGTCTCCGAGTGCATAGGAGATACCTCTGTCACATACTGACAGGGGACGGATCCTCTTCTTGGAATCTACCGTCCTCGCTACACATTCTGACTGCACTGGACAAGGCTTATGATAATCATCTTACAGAATGATTACCTCTCGCCAGATCCAAGATACAGCCGTCCTGTGCACGCGACTGCCATGATCCCTCAAGTCTGAGGATTACTCCCGTACTATCGGAACCCGGGAAAACCAATCATACCGACCAAGCCTCCAAGGCTTCCATATGATGATCCCCGCGAGTCAGTCCAGTCGGCTCGACCCCAGTCGACCAACCCATCAAGATCGTGTAGGCGTCCCACGCATGTCGCCGATGAAACACGACACTCATCCAATGAACACGACTCTTGACGCAAGTCTCAATAGGACTCTCGATGCCCTGTCTCGAGGTCCTCGACTTGGAACGTTTCAGACCCAACTCTTAATCAGTTGGTTTCATGACCACCATCCAATGCGTGGCCCAACTGCACGAGTTGTTATCCATGGTCTGTGGGCTTTGTTGCGATATAAGTTAAACACCATTTTAACAAATGTAAGATGAGCGCAACAAAGAAGGTACCATTGGTGACGAACACTCATCTTATTCATCACATAATAATATTACATTCACATCAAGTTGTCGGATAGGTTACAAATTGCCAAACCTATTGGCTTTCTGGTCACCTATTCCAACACAAGCCTCCAAGGCTTCCATATGACAATTCCCGCGAGTTAGTTCAGTGAGCTAACACCCTTGTCAACTAACCCACTAATATTGCATAGACGTCCAACGTCTGTCGCGATGAAATACGAATCTCATTCAATGGATGCAATCCTTAGTGCAAGTCTCTGTAGGACCCTCAATGCCCTGTCTCGAGGTCCTCGACTTGGAACATTCCATACCAACCCTCAGAAGTTGGTTTCATAGCTACCATCTAATGCGCAGCTCAACTACATGGGTTATCTAATTGGTCTGTGGGGATTTGTTGTGACGTTAAAACGTCGTTTAACGTAATCAGTAAGCACAACAAACGCATAGTGAAACAGATGAATACTTACTATATTCATCAAGTCAATAAAGATTGCTAAATAGTACCCAAAATCGCCAATCCAATTAGCTTTCTGGTCACCTATTCTAACAGACCATAGGTGGTTGTTTTGTCTCATGTGCATGGAAATCTCCATGTACATATTCTAAGGTGGTGTACGCAGACCGTATTCACGAAAATCATCCCGCCTTGTAAGATATCTATTTCTAAACTATTTCGGTCGTATAATATATATATATATATATATATCAAGGTACATCTGTTTTGTCCGGTAAGATTAATACATATGTTTGGTTACATTATGCAATTATTTGCATTGGATACTTAATAACATATCTATTATAACGTTATTTGTTGCACATATAAGCCGGTCATCTAAACAACCAACATCTTTTCGAAGATCAATTTTAAGTAAGACCTGATTTTGTACTCGGAAAATGGTTGTTTGTTTTTTCTCCATTCAAAACGAGATTTGGAATTTTATGAATGATCAAGTCATCGTTATCATCAATTGAACAGAATTATAGTGTCACTTAATAAGAAATAATTCTCATGTTCTATTTCATTCCGTAGGTGAAAAAATAATTAAGTAAAGTTGTATACACAATTGGCTCATGCAATGGATATAACATGGAATGTCAAATTTAGATGAAATCAAGTTTTTCATCCACAGAGGTTCATTACTTAGGTTGAGTGAACTTTTATTTTAATAATATATCATCCAATAGCATATATTTTTGGGTAATGATCATTAGTATCTCGGCAAAAATAATATGTTTCCCCACATTAGAAAATATCGAAACGTGAATAGCTTGGATTCGACAGAAGAACAGTTTCCAATTTGGCCCCAAATCCTATAGTACTTTAAACTTCTAGAAAATGTGATATTACCGACAAAATCTGAAATGAGTATTTAAAAGTTGCCACAAAAAATATGTACTAAAGTGCCGTGGATTTTATTCTTGTCACTATATAACTATTTGGCCCCAAAAATTGTGTATAACATTGTAACTAAATACAATTACTGACGCATCTATAGCAACCAATTAGTGACAACACAATACAGTGATAATAATTATTTAATGTCACTAGGTTGTCACTATACATGAGTCACTAATTGTTTTGCTCCAATGTTTGACACAAATAACAATTTTAACAAATTAATAGTAATCATTGAAATCATAAATCTCGCCATTGTGACAAAATAAACATTCTGGCCACTAAAAATATATATAAATAGCGACACCATTAAAATTTTTATTTGATTCTTTTGTCGCTACTCTTCTTTTTTCTTGTGGTGTTATTTACCTTACCAGCGAGTCACTTGATAAGAAATAATGCTCCGCCCAATTTCATTTAATCTAGCAAAACTAATTTAGCAAAGTTGTATATACAATCGTCTCATGCAAATGTTATAATATGTGACGACAATTTATGATGAAAGTTAATTTGTCATCCACAAACATTTATTAATTAGATTAACTGAATTTCTCTTCTATTTAATAAATTAACCTAGAACATATATTATTGGGTTATTGTCATTATTCATGAGTGTGGAATATGTCAGTAAAATAAATTATTTTATTTAAGGTTACACGTGAGTAACTTAATATGAAATAATGCTTCGTCCAATTTAATTTAATGTAAGGATATATAAATTTTTGAAACTTGTAACCTATTATTTCTTGCAGTGGATGTAATATGTAACGCCAATATTAGATCAAACGAACTCTTTCAGTTGAAAAATGTTTATTACCTAGAATAACTGAAATTTATTTTAAATTAACGAACAACATATATTTTTTGGTAATGGTCATTAGTCATTAATGTATAATATGTCAATAAATTGAAGTATTTTATTGGCATTTAGTCTTAAAAATATTAATTTAGCTTCGTCCAAGTTCATTTAATCTAGAAATAATGCTTCATCCAAGTTCATTTAATCTAAAAATATTACTTTTGCAAACTTGTAAATAGAATTATTTCTAGCAATGGATATAATATGGTACAGCAATTTTAGTTGACAAATATTTTAATGCATCCGTATGTTAATTACTTCGATTACCTTAATTTTTTTACATAAATAAAGATAAATCATACATTTTATGGGGCATTACTGTTACATTGCATATTATGTTCAGCATAATGTATTGTTAAACGGATTGATATTTAGTAATGTTGATCACAAAAGTTTGAAGAATAACAACATGCCATGAACCATTAAACAATCTCTCCATTTCCCTATGCTTGAAAATTCGTTTCTTCATGCGATAAACACATTCATATCTTTATTAGTGGAATATATCTTGGGTGGTCATTTAACGCGGCTATTAAATGCCCCTAATTAATACTACATTAATTAAAAAATTTGGTGGTCATCGATACAATAAATAATGAAGCAAATTTGTAATGTGAACCCACATTATCAAAGGGGGGCATTCCAATGGTTGGGGCGATTAAGGGCATTCCAATGGTTGGGTAGATGAAGGGTTTCAATGTTTCAATTTGTTGAAGGGTCACTGAACTATATCTTCAAATTCCAAGATATAGCAATCATGAAAGGGGCAGTGTTAAGTCATGCCCACAATCCCTCCTTCATATCAAACTTATACTACATGACCTCTTGAAGGATGCTCTATGTGTGTTCTATATATGGTCTGGACACCACTTTCCTGTATTTACCTACTACTAACACATATAAACACCTACAATGGCTGCAAAAAAGAGAGTAAAGGCACAGAGCAAATTCATTTACACATGTACCTGGACCAAGGAGGTCGACCAAGCCTTCATCAACTGTCTTGCATGGCAAGCCGAGCGCGGCCGGGGACAGTTGGACGTAGGCCGGACCAACTTGACTGCGCTAGGCTTAACTCAAAGAGCAGTTAACTTCCGCTTTGGGATCACGGCTTCGACTTTTTGAGACAAAGTTGGGACTCCTACGACAAAGTTACCAAGCTTTCGATGAGATTCTGCAAAACCCAGGTTTCACATGGGATGTGGAAACCAACACGGTTTGTGCGATGTCTGCTGATTGGGCCACCTTAGTAAGAGTTAGTACATATTTTTTTTTTATGTTTTTCGCAACATCTCTTCATCCGTAATTCTCTCTACTGACACACCGTAATACACACTTGAGGTATAGAAAATCCCTTTCGCAAAGGCCTATCGCTGGCGAGAGGAGCGAAATTGGGGGCTGTTGTGCACAATATTTGAAGGGGGGAACGTTGATGATCCAGACAGAGAGAGACTGGAGCATGAGGCTGCTCAAGATGAAGGGTGTGAAGGAGGTTCTGCTGATGACGATGATGGTATGGTTTTTCTGTTAACCAGTGATGGGAACGAGCCACACGTTGTTGTGGACCTGGTATCTAGCGATGGGGAAAATTAGTGGATGCGTTTCATAAAATGTGAACTTTGTCTTTGCTGGTAAAAATCACCCATGATTGACATGTGCAGTGTATATAGGCTTGGCAATATATATGTGAGGGTTAGTTTTTGCATAAAGTCTGGTAAATCGCCGTATCTTTTTTTCTTTATTTTTTTGGGGGGGGGGCGGGGGTTAGGAGCTTACTTAATCAGGTGTTGTACACCAGATTCGACCGTATTAAGGCGGCGTTATATTCATCTTATTTGGATGTAAGTGTTCTCTGCATCAACATGTGTACAATGGAATTGTGCTTATGGTTTTCTTAGAGATTAGTTGTACACTTTTAACTTCTACTGATGCACTTTATTGCAATAATCATGTATGCTCTACACCACATAACATGATACTCATGCAATTATATGCAATAAACATGTATGATGATGTCGACTTAACTTCTATTGTGGCACTTAATAGCTATTGATACAGTTACCGGCATAAACCAGAATGCAATAAAAGAGGGATTGATTTTGGTGTTGCACGTATACACGCAAATGCCTATGTGTAAAGAGTAATTCGTGTTTCCAATGAGTAATATGAGCAACTAATTTTATGCAGGCACTTAAAAAAGCAACAATATGAGTCTCGTGAATTTTTTTGCTGCGAAGATGAATATTACCGACTTATATTAATTGTCTGAGATAGGAGCCAATAGTTAAGGACAAACTACACACTGGTTTGCATAAGCATGCGTCTTTCATTACATAGCCGAGAAAACATGACACAAGCATTAAGAAAATATATTTAAATGAACTGTTATCACCACCTAATAAACGAACTGTTATCACAAAAGGTTACAGAATCACCATGGTTCCTAAGGAGTGCATAAGGCTGGTTCAATCGAAGAACCACACAACACTCAGCAATGTAGACTGCAGTGGCTTTCCCACTTGTTCCAAAAGCAATCACCAGATTTAATTAGATATCATTAGTTTGCAGTAATTAGAGATGAGGCCTTCCACAGATGGCAAAACTAAAGAAAGCGCAGAATCAAAAGCGTCCATCCAACATGAGTCTTACCAACTTTTCCCGTGATTCCTTTCCTAGTGAGTTGAATAGCTCAAGGTCCTTAGGATGGTTAATGAAATGTTGGGCAATATGGAGTTAGGGGAATAGGACTACGCTTGGACGTAGGTCCATGAAATCAGTTCCGCTGAATCAGTCTGAAAATCTCCAAGTCAAGGAATCTCGAAAATGGGTAACGAGATTCCACTTGAGACTTGCACTAAGCACCGGCTGTCGTGTTTCATCGACGGGTGACGATGATCGTCTAAGCAGTGTTAGTAGGTCGGCCTACTGGGGAGCGGCTGACTGAGGTGACTCGCGGGAACCGTCTTACGGAAGAGCTTGAGTAGGGTTGGTTAGGTATGACGTGAGTTCCCGGTTCCAACGGTACAGGTCAAATCATTTGACTTGAGGAATTGCTAAGTTTACCTGTACATCGAGACTGTAACTTAGGTATGATGAGAGATTGACAAAATGCAGTTGAGTAGTCATAAGCCATGTCTAGTGCAGCCACGGTGTACAACGTGACAGTAGTTTCCAAGAAAGGATCTGTCTCTTGTCAAAGAGTGTTGATAGTAGTGTCTCACAATACTCTGTGTCTTGCCCTTAAAATCTGTGGCCACAGTAACTAAACAGAGGGGAAGGATTCCCTGCGGCATTTGGTAAAGGACGGACCGACACTTAGGTCCAAAATGGGTACCTACATATCTGTGTCCTAGACCCTAAGTGGTGAGACCGTAGATGGAAGTATAGATGTACTGTAGAGCCTAAATGTTCGTCCCCACGCATATTCACCTAGTCTCTAGTACCATCGACCGTTTTTAGACGCCCACCCATGGTGACGGGCGGATTCAAGGAATCCAACCAAGTCTAGCTGAAGGTGAACCTAAAGAGTCACACACAATCCCCATATATGACGTATTTAATTTGGAATTAAATATTTGGAGAAATGGAACGATAAAATTGGATTTAATCGGGTCCTTCTTTTCTTGGGAAGAAATTAATTCCTTTTATTATATGAAAGGAATTTATCTAATAAATTAGATTTATTGAAAATTAATTTAATGGGCTTGGAATAAATATTTATATTTGATACATTTATTTATTGCCTTTTAGATTATTTAAATGAGATTTAAATATTCCATTAAATTAATCAATGGTTGAGATTGAAGAGAGGAATCAATGGCTAGGATTGGTTTGACCAAGAAGCTAGATGTTGACTAGTATTGACTAGGTCAAATCCTATTCAAGGAGGAGTCTTCAAGGAGTAGGAATTAGAAGAGGAATGAGATTCCTCCTCTATAAATACTCTTAAGTGTTCTCTTTTGAAAATGATGATGAAAAATTGAAGCACACACACACACACACACACCACTCGGCGTCTCCTCTCTCTCTCTCTCTCTCGGCCGAACTCTCTCCCTCTCTTTCCCAAGAAACTCTTCCAAGTTCTTTTGTTCTACAATTGAACTCCAAGGAGGGTTGGTCTCATTAATCAATAACGTTCGATTAAACTGTCCTATCCAAATAAACATACACTTGTTCTTTCGCTAGCACGAAGATCAAGATACGTGGGCGGATTGCGTGTACATATTAGAGGGTCTCCTATTCGAGATCTTGGAACAAAATGGGGAACAACGCGAGTAGCGGCTTGAAGATGAAAACGACAATCGATATGTTTCCAGTTTAGAATTTTCTTCCCCTTTTTCTTTAAACCCTATGGCCTCCATGAAAGTTTTGTATGTTTTATTATTCATGAGATACACCGAATACCCGGGAGATTCAAGGGAACACCCCTTGAACGTGTTTATTTTTCTTGTTCATAGCATGTTTAAATGCTTGCAAATTTTAATTATACCGCACTTCCGCATTCACGCTACTCCCGGGCCGATCCACACGCCTTTGCTAGGCTTTCAACATGGACAATGGATCTTCAGCCTCTCGTTTCCAGGATGAGTTGGTCGTACGTTTAGTTGCACTAGATTCATTAATTGTTGGATCTACTGTGAAGTTTTGAGAAGCAGGGGGTTCTTCATGTGCACCCGATAAAACCCGTTTCTGGATTCCAGTCAGTAGTTGGTATGTAACAACATCGTTGTTGAGTTGCTCCTTTTCTCGAACTATGTTGGATGCGCGACGTCCGTCTTGACCGGAGTCACCGTTGGCCCGATCTTTCCCAAAAACTTCACTCCAAGCGGGGAAGAATGGCCATGATTTTAACCACATTGTCTTCACACCAAGATTAGTCTGCGTAAGTTATAGATGAAACTTTTCACATTCCAATAAATTATCTAAAAACAAAAAAGCTCACAACATTCATCACACACATAATTAGTATGTCAACTGAAGCATGTCGTTTACCTTCAAGTAACTTTCCCAATCGGAGTTGTCCTCAATCGTTATCATACATCGACTGTCATCCCAACCCAAACCAATTCTCGACATCATACCAACTAAAGAAGAGTATTGCCTCTTCCACACTTGAATCTTAGATGTGATGTGTGGCTCCGCCTTGAGGTCACAATTTGGTATGGCTCTGGCCATGTAATTCTCTAGTTGGTGAAGATATCCGGTACGGAACCCATTTTCGCACTTCCAACTGCTTGCCATAATTGACTTCAAGCCATTAATGAGTACCTCCTCCTCTCTTGCTGACCATGAACGCCTAGTTCCTGACTTTTCCTTGTTCGAACCACGACGTCGGTGTTTACTAGTTCCCTCGTCGTCTGGGTTTATTTGATTCTTGATGTTATAATTATCAAGCATGTCATTTTCTTGTCTTGAATCGTGTGTGATTTATTAGTGCTGTTGGTATTCTTATTTTTCTTGGGAAATGGCGGGCAGAAAAATAAAATGGAAGAAAACGTAAAACGCGGCCAGTCGGCGGCTGACCGCGCACGCACTGCGTTCAGGTGAGGTGTCGAGCAGGCAGAGGAGCCTGCGCGCGGCAGCCCCGTCAGGCGCGCACAGTGCGTCTGAGCGCTTGTTCTGGCCGCGCGCGCACGCGCACATGAGGCAGCGCCACCAGGCGTGCATGCAGGCAGACAACAGAGTCTGCGCGCGCGCCCGGCAGGCATGCCCGATGCGCATGCGCGCGCACGGCCTGCACGCAAGATGCGTGAAGGAAAGCGGATCGGCCCGGGAACGAGGTTGACGCGCGGTGGAGATAAAAAAAACTTGCGGTATAAAATAATTTAAATCGCGTTCAAGGGGTGTTCCCTTGAACGTTCCCGGGCTATCGGTGTATAAACGCAGAATATAAACATATACAAAATAAATAAGCGTTCGTGGCTATAGAATAAAGAAGAAACTGAGAGCATAAATATAAATCGGAATACCTTTCTCGATTCCCCGCATTGATTCCCCCGATGTTCATCCACGTGAGGTCCCAACGTAGAGACCCTCTAACGTAGTCCACACCACACCGGAAGAGATCTTGTTTTTCTTGCTAGAAAAACAGATATAGAGGATGAAATCAAAGAACAGATTACACTATCAAATTAGTGTTCCTTCTTGATCTTACTTTATTCTTCAATTGATCCTAGATCAATGAAGCAACAAAGAGGATTAGGAAGTAGAGAGAGTGTATGGAGAATTTTCATCTTTTTCCTGTTAGAATAGGTGACCATGTAAGCCAATTTTTGACAGGAATATGTAACCTATGTCTAGACAATTCTTTGGTATTTGATAAAACATTTATGAATAAAGAAGTGAAAAATTCATATGGCAATACTTTGTTTACGTTCACTTATCTGCATTTACATTTCTATTCACTACGCAAACAAAGCCCACGGACTGAGAAACGATTTCGGGGACTGAGACTACGCTTGGAGGTAGGTCCATGAAATCAGTCTTACCGAATCAGTCCGGAAATCTCCAAGTCAAGGAATCCCGAAAAATGGGTACCGGGATTCCCTTTGAGACTTGCACTAAGCATCTGCTGTCGTATTTCATCGACGGGTGACGAAGGCCGTCTAAGCAGTGTTAGTGGGTCAGCGTGCTAGGAAGCAGCTGATTGAGGTGACTCGCGGGAACCGTCTTACGGAGGACCTTGAGTATGGTCAGCAAGGTATGACGTGTATTCCCGGTTCCAACGGTACAGGCCAAGTCCTTTGACTTGAGGAACTGCTGAGTTTACCTGTGCATCAGGTCTGTATCTTAGATATGGTGAGAGATTGCCAAAATACTCTTGAGTAGTCATAAGCCATGTCTAGTGCAGCTCGGGTGTACAAAGTGACAGTAGTTTCCAAGAAAGGATCTGTCTCCTGTCAAAAGGTGTTGACAGTTGAGTCTCATATATGCTCTATGTCTTGTCCCTGAAATCTGTGGCCACAGTGACTGAACAGAAGGGAAAAGGTTTCCCTTGCGGCGTTTAGTGAGGACAGACCGACACTTAGGTCCAAAATGGGTACCTGCTTTTTCCGTGCCCTAGACCCTAAGTGATGAGACCGAAGACAGAAGGACAAGTGTACTGTTAGAGCCTAAATGTTCATCCCCGGATATTTCACCTAGTCTCTAGTGCCCTGGACCGTTGCTAGATGGCCACCCATGGTAACGGACGGATTCTAGGAATCCGACCAATTCTAGCTGAATGGTGAACCTAAAGAGTCACACACTATCCACACACACTTAGTATTTAATTTAGAATTAAATATTGGAGTAAAGGAATGATTAAATTAGATTTAATGGGGTCCTATATTTTTCTTGGAGAAATTAATTCCTTCTATTTGATAAAGGGAATTAAATTAATAATTAGGATTTTATTAAAAGGGTTGATTTAATGGGCTTAGAATAAATTATAATATTTATTTATTATATTATATTTATTCTTTTAGCCTTTTGGAATATTTAATAGGATTTAAATATTCCATTAAATTAAAATCAACGGTTGAGATGGAAAGGGGAGATGGAAGGCTAGGATTCGTTTGACTAGGTCAAACACTAGTTTGACTAGGACTTTGACTAGGTCAAAATTCTAGTCAAATTAGGTTACTTAGAGTTTGAGTTTAAAGAGGATTAAACTCTTCCTCTATATAAACCCCTAGCTTCCAACATTTGTGGGATTGATGATTCTTGAAAAACACACACAACACACACTCTCCCCTTCCTCCTCTCTCGTCCGCCCCTCTCTCTTTCTCCAACAAGAAAGTATTTTTTTTTCTTAGTTCTTTTTGTTCTTGGAACATCAAGAACTTAGACGAACCAATACCGTTAATTGATAACGTGTTATTGATTCGTCCACTCCAAAAATAATACTTGTTCGTTGCTAGCACGACGTACAAGAATACGTGGGTGGATCGTGTGTCACGATTTGGAGGATCTCAAGAACGAGGTCTTGGTGCAAAACGGGGAACAACGCGAGTAGCAGTTGAAGACGAAAACGACAACGGGTAGGTCTCGTTTTAAGATTTTCGTCCCTCTTTAATTTTCAACTCTATGGCCTCCATGATTTCTTTAATTGTTTTATGATCATGAGATACACCGAACGCCCGGCAACCTCAAGGGCACACCCCTTGAGCGTGTTCTTTAAATTAAAAGCATGCCTTTTATTTTAATATGTTTATTTTTACCACGCTTCCGCATTCGCGCAATTCCCGGGACGATCCACCGAATTTCTGTAAGTGGTATCAGAGCCCGGTTCGGTGTATAGGCCTAGGGTTTATGTGCGTTAAATCTTGATTGTTCTTGATTTTAAGCATGTCGATTTTGTTGCTTTTGATTCGTGTGAATTTATGAATGTTGGTAATTTTCTGTTTTTTCTTGGGAAACGGGGTGGAAAATTGAACGGAAAAACGAGAAACGACGCAGCCGGCCAGCGGGGAGGGCTGGCCGCGCGCAGCCGCACGCTGCCGGTAGGGCAGACGCGCGCAGGCAAGGGAGGGCCTGCGCGTGCCCGCCCAGCCGGCCGCGCGGGGGCAGCGCGCAGCCAGGTAGGCTGCGCACAGGCGCGCGCGCACGCAGACAAGGGTGTCTGCGCGCGCGCGCTCGGAAGGCGCGCTCATGCGCGCGCGCGCGCTCCCGGCAGGCGTGCCCAGTGCGTCTGCGCGCGCACTGCGCACGGCACGGCCGGCAGCCAGCAGGCCAGCGCGCGCGCAAGGCAGGGGAGCCTGCGCGCGCGGCGGCCTGCCGGCATGCCGGGCCGCGCAGCGCGCTGCTGGCCAGGTGCGCGCGCGCAGGGGCGGCAGGCTGAGCCTGCTACCTGCGCGCGTGCCGGCGAGCCGCTGCTGCTGCTAGGGTTTCAAAAACCCTAGAAGTATTTTTTCTTTTATTTTTTAATTATTTTCAGTTTTAATTTTGAATTAATTTTGAAAAATCGTTTTTGGTTCAATTATGCCTATTTTTTCTAAAGACATTATTTTAGGAGTAAAATAAATTGGATTCGGAATCCCAGGGTTATTTTAGTTAAAATAATGAGGAAAGGTTTTCCTAAAACGAAAAAAATATTATTACAAATATTTGTGTTTTATTTTTCACACGTTGTGCACATATTCATTAAATATTTTGGATATTTATGATTGGAAATCATATGTTGTTGGTATTATGTAATTATGTGATTGGATCATGTGATTATGTGTGTTGGATGGAAATGGATGATCGCGAGCCCTAAGACCGGATGTATGGTTTATTTTTTGTTGGGCCTGTGTGCCTCTTTTACTGCTTTCTCCTTCTCTCTTTCTAGTTGCCTTGGAATAATAAGGCATTCTACCTCCCTCCTTATGTACTCCCCCCGGGTTTTCGCTGGGGTTTCTATTTTTCAATATGTAATGAGAGTAGACTAGGAGTGAGGTTTCCTTTTTTTTGTAATTGGTGGAGAAGAAGGAAGGACCACATGGAGAGCCCAGACGGGAGGTCCCTTGGTGTTTTCCATGAAGTGAAGAAAGAGAAAAAGAGACCAAGGCCCATCATCATGATGATTGGGTTACTATTATTGTAATAGTATAGGACCAACCCTAGATTGACCATAGATCCACTGCGGGCTCAGTGGATCGCATAGGATACGGGCTCGTGATCATCCAACAGGGGCGTGCTAGGCTTTAATTTTGCATGTGGTTATGATGATGGATGAATGGATTATTTATTTATCATATAACTGCTATGAATGGTTTATTTACGCATTATGGATGTATGTGTAGATATTTATTTGAGATCTCGGTCATTACTTACTCTCACATTGGTTGGACCAATGTTAAAATATTAGACCCTAGACAAAGTGGACATGAACTCTAGGAGTTTGTCCATGCCTTCCAATCCATGGCATAGTGAGGAAGCTACTTTAGGTCAATAGCGTGGTCTCACGAGTCGTTGCACGTTATTGTACTTAAAGGAAGCTGCATTATGTCATGAACGAAAAGCGGACTACTGCTACCTGTCTCACGAGTCGTGGGGGTACCAGTGGGTCCGTGGCTCGGTCGATTGGGTTGGGTCTAACCCCCAATTAACATGATTCGCTTGGAGTCCTCGGGATCATGTGAAAGGGTGAGGCAATAATCTTGGAAATCTCGTGGAACGAGAATGGTATGGAATACCTCCCACAGGATCTTTTCCATGCGAATCGTAAAAGCGGGGTATGGGAAAAATCGCTGTGGATCCCAAGCCCACTTGGAAAGGATTTCTCGAAAATCACGTTTGAGAGTACCGTGTTTTCGTATAAATAGTGGGAGGATTAAATGACTAAAGTCCATGCATTTAATTATTTTATCAAACCACCGTCTTTTATTTTCTGCTGATCGCGCGCTGTTTACTAAAATGTAGATTTTAAAAATGTCTAAGAACCCACTTTCCACCATTCTTGAGACAAACAAATTCAATGGAACAAACTACAACGACTGGTTGCGCAATCTCAGGATAGTCCTAGATTACGAGAACCAAGGCTACGTCATGGACGAGCCTCTCCCTAGGACCTTACCGGAAGGATCCACGCCAGAAAAGAACGTGAGACGTTCGAGACTTGGCATAAGGATAACCGGAAGGTCCGTAGCATCATACTTGCTTCGATGACCAATGAGATTCAGAAGCAATATGAAAGGCTACACGATGTCCCTTCCATTATGGCTCGCCTTAAGGATTGCTATGCAGTCCCGGACCGGCATACTAGGTATGTCGCGACCAAGGCGTTTCTTTGGAACTAAAATGACAGAAGGATCCTCTCATGAGTGCCCTGTTTCATCGGCGACAGCGTGGGACGCCTACACGATCTTGATGGGTTGGTCGACTGGGGTCGAGCCGACTGGACTGACTCGCGGGATCATCATATGGAAGCCTTGGAGGCTTGGTCGGTATGATTGGATTTCCCCGGTTCCGATAGTACGGGAGTAATCCTCAGACTTGAAGAATCATGGCAGTCACGTGCACAGGACGGCTGTATCTTGGATCTGGCGGGAGGTGATCATTCTGTAAGATGATCATTATAAGCCTTGTCTAGTGCAGTTAGAATGTGTAGTGAGGACGGTGGATTCCAAGAAGAGGATCCGTCCCCTGTCAGTATGTGACAGAGGTATCTCCTATGCACTCAGAGACACGTTCATGCTGTTTGAAGCTGTGGCCACAGTGGTTGGTCGAACAGGGAATGGTTCCCTGTGTCGACGCAATGAAGCATACGTGGTCTCGAGTATTAAGCATAGATGCCTAGTCAAGGATGGGAACCGACGCCCAATTCCATACCCTAAACTAAGGCCGGGAGACGGTAGACGGAAGGATCGTACCCGTACGGAATCGGCGCCTAAATGTTCACGCCAATTCACCTAGTCTCTAGTGCCATGGACCGTTGCTAGACGGCCACCCATGGTAACGGGCCCTTGTTGGACACGGGCCCAAGTCTAGCTGAGGGTGAACCTAAAGGGTCACACACAAATCACCGAGGAGGTTGAGAGATCGACTTGGAGTCAATCTCGAAGGATAAAATAAGTAATTGGATTACTTAAGGGAAAGTCCATTGGATGGACGGGCCGATATTGTATCGGGCTTTCATTTAATCGGTAAATTGGATTTTCGATTAAATATGGAAAGTTGAGATGATGAGACGTTGGATCTTTTAATTAGATTAAAAGATCAACGGGAATAATTTAAGTGGATATTAAATTTGATTTAATATTGGGTTCGTCGTAATTGGATTACGATAAAACCGGGTCCGTTAAATTATACCGAGAGGAGAAATAATTCCTAATTTGGAATGGGAAGAAGTTGGACTTCTTTCCTTAATCAAACATGGCCGGCATGCTCCCTTGGAGGAAGCAAAATCAGTCATGTTTCATGCTAGGTGGTATGTTGACTTGTCTCTTTTGGAAAGAGACAAATCAACTCCAATCAAGCTCTTCCCTTTTGGTATGATTTGATCATACCATAAATTGTGGTAGGCTTGATTGAAGAATTGATGGTGATTGATTGGAATGAATCTAGACATCCTTAGATGAACCTAGACACATTCCAATAATCACATTTATTATGTATATATATTAGAATATACAACACCTAGCATAAGTGATTCATTATTCATCTTTTTCTAGGAAAAAAAGAAGACAAAAAAAACCTCTCCTCTCTCTCAAAATTTCGTGCTCCCTCCCTCTCTTACACTTGTGTTCTTCACTTGATTTTGAATGAAGAAGAAGAACAAAGTAAGTTTAAGAGAACACTAATTCATAGTGTTCTTCACTTAAACCGATTCCTTCCTAAACCCCTTATTTTCTAGCAAGAAGAACGTGTGTTTCTTCCGGTGTGGTGTGGATCACCTTTGGAGAATCCATACGTTTGGATTTCGTGAGCATTCCGGAGAAGGAACAACGCTAGTAGCCGGGAGCATACGCTAAACAATCAAAGGTTACGGTTTATTACGCTTTGATTGATTTCATTTGTATATCTATCCCCTATGTGTTTAAATATATGTTTTAATATTTACACATCCTACATTGAACGCCCGGTTGAGCACCCAAGGGTACACCCCTTGGGATTCGCATATTTTGAATTTGATTTAAATTTACGCACTTTTCCACACTTTCTCGCTTCCGCTCGCGCTCCCGGGCGGATCCGCTTGTCCTTCAACTGGTATCAGAGCCCGGTTCGATGTAAGGGGCATAGATCTATGTGTTTAGCATGATCTACTTGCTTTTAAATGGCTTTATTGGCATGTTAGATTACATAAATATATGAATAATATGATGATTCAATTGTTTGGATTTAATGGACTTTTGGCATGCTTAATTTTATTAGATTGGATCTAAAACTGAATGCTTATTTTCAGAATAATATTAATGTTATTGTGCTGAAACAGTTTTGAAAAACACAAAAAAAAAAAAAAAAAATTGGTCGGGCCCGCCTGCGCTGCCCTGTGTGCGCGGGCCGCCGGCCAGGACAACGGCTGGGCCGTTTTGTGCCGTTTTTTCGACTTTTTTCGAAAAATTTAATTTTCTGTATTTTCTGCACAATATTCTGAAAATATATTAATTTTGCATTTTTGATTTTGGAATAATTGGATTATTCCTTGGATTAATTTTTCTTAATTAATTTGGGATTAATACATGCATTGGATGCATTGGGTAAAATGTCCATTAAATTTAAAATTTGAATTTTGCATATTATTTATATGTTTATGCTTTTGTGATGTTGCACATCACTTGGATATTTGGAATATCCATTGGTTTTATTGCATGATTATTTGGAATAATTATGTTATATGTGAGTTGATGGAATCAACATGGGATGATCACAAAGCCCTAGACCTTGTGTATGGATGAATGAATGTTTATTTATTTTCTGTTGGGTGGGGCCTGCGTGCCTCTTGTTTTTGGGACTATCATCTCCCGTACTTTCAGCCTCATGATGTTAAGGCTTGTTTCCTTTATTACCAATGTATTACTTTCAGTTGTAATGAGAGTAGATAGGATTGGTGAGGTTTTACTTTTAACAAGCAATTGGAGTCGGAGACCCCAAGGAGGAGCATCAAGGCGTGAAACAAGAAGCACTTGAAGGCCCATTGGAATGACAATGGGTTTTATTATTATTGTAATAATTTAGGACCACCCTAGACAGACCATAGACTCACTGCGGGCTCAGTGGGTCGCATAAGTTGGGCTTGTGATCATCCTAACAGGGGTATGCTATGTTTTCTGCATGCGGCGTATTTATTTATCGCTTTAAATATTGGATATTTATGCATGCTAAAACACCATAATGTGATGAGGTCTCGGTCACACTTAAACTCTCATTTGGTTGGACCAAATTAAATATTAGGCCCCGAACGGACTTGGATCAAAATGGTATTTTGGTCTGTCCGAGCCTTCCATCCACAGCAATGTGGTGAGGAAGCTACCACTACCCAAGTGTGGTCTCACGAGTCGTGGCACACTTGGAATAGGGAAAGTTGCACTATTGTTGTGAACAAAAAGACTGCGCTCGTTGTTTCCCTATCTCACGAGTCGTGGGGGGCGACAGTTTGAGGCATGATTTGGTTGATAGGTCGGGCCCAACACTGAGTAACATGGTTCGCTTGGAGTCCTCGGACCATGTGAATAGGTGAGGCAAAATATCTTGGGAATCTCATTGGATGAGAATGATATTGGATATCTCCCACAAGCTCTTCTTCATGTGAATCGTAAAAGCGGGGCATGGAGATTACGCTTGTGGATCCCAAGCCCATTAGGAAATGGTTTCCCGAAACTCCGCTTGAGAGTGGCGGACTTTCGTATAAATAGTGGGAGGGTTTAAAGACTAAAAGACCAAGTCTTCAACTTGAACAATAATATTACCATCATCTGCTAATTTCTGCTTTACATTTTCATTAATGTAGATAGGTCTAAGAACCCGTTAACCATGATTCTTGAGACTAACAAATTCAACGGAACGAACTACTCGGACTGGGTGAGAAACCTGAGGATCGTCCTCGGTTTCGAGAACCAAGGCTACGTCTTGGACGAGCCGCCACCGAGCGACTTACCGGAGGGTCCACGCCTGAAGAACGTTTGACGTTCGAGAAATGGCATGAGGACAACCGGAAAGTATGCAGTATCATACTGGCTTCAATGTCTAACGACATCCAAAAGCAGTATGAGAGGCTGGACAATGTCTCCGCCATAATGCTCCGCATGAACGAGGTTTATGCGGTTCCGGATAGGCATATTAGATATGCCGCCACAAAAGCATTCTTTGGCACCAAGCTCGCTGAAGGAGCGTCTGTACGGAGTCATGGGTCAAGATGCTCTCCCTAGTGGAGAAACTCGAGGACCTTAAAGCTGGGCTTAATAATGACACGTACATTGACGTGATCCTCCAGTCGCTTCCTCCATCCTATGACCCGTTTGTCGTAAACTACAACATGAACGGACTTGAGAAGTCTATTCATGAGTTGATCAACATGCTGGTCCAATACGAGGCAACGACCCATAATTTGGCGCCGGCGGTATTGATAGGAGAGGCTTCAACCTCCAAGGTGAATGGCAAGAGGGCAGGACGCTGGAAGAGGAACAAGGGCAAAGGGAAGACGGTTGTGGCCCCTGCTCGCGCTCCAGGCGTCCCTGTTGCTCCGGTTGGACCGAGCAAAGGGAAAGGGAAGGCCCGTGGTTCTCAGCGGTCCAAGGCAAATGATGATGTCTGCATGCATTGCCAAGGGAAAGGGCATTGGAAGAGGGAGTGCCCACAACTCCTCTCCAACCCAGGTGTGTTTGTGGTTGAAGTTAATATGATTACTAATTCTGCTTCATGGGTATTGGATACCGGGTGTGGTGCTCACATCTGCAATGATTTGCAGGCACTGCAAAGAAGCAGAAGGCTAACCAAGGATGAGATGATCCTGAGGCTAGGCGATGGCAAGGCCGTTGCTGCGGAGGCCGTAGGATCACTAGAGTTAGCCATTAGTAGTCATGTTAGGATTGTACTGAACGACTGTTTCTATGTACCTAGCATGATCAAAAACATTGTTTCCATCCCGGTCCTTCATAAGGAGGGATATGAATTTACCATCAATAAAAACGGTTTTTTCATTATCAAAGATGGTATTTCTCATTTGCTTGGTACATTGGTCAACGGTCTGTACATACTTCAACAGTCTAATTGGATTATGACTGTAGAACAGAAACGAAAACGTGATGATCATAATAACGCACAGATATGGCATGCGAGGTTGGGTCATATCTCTAAAGATAGGATAAGAAGGTTGGTGGACTCAAAGAGTCTAGAAATAGACGATTTGGACAACCTACCGACCTGCGAATCCTGTCTAAAGGGATAGATGACCAAGAAACCCTTTGTTGGACAAAGTAAGCTAGCCAGTGGTCTGTTGGATTTGATCCATACAGATATCTGTGGTCCACTAAATACTCAGGCTAGAGGTGGGTACTCGTACTTCATAACCTTCACCGATGATCGCTCACGGTATGGTTATGTTTACCTGATGAGGTACAAGTCTGAAGCCTTTGGAAGGTTTAAGGAATACAGACTTGAAGTAGAGAACCAAACCGGTCGAAAGATCAAAGCCCTTTGGTCGGACCGAGGTGGAGAGTATTTGAGTGGTGAGTTTACTGATTATCTAAAAGAGAATGGGATTCTCTCTCAGTGGACCCCTCCTGGAACACCACAGCTTAATTGTGTGTCTGAAAGGAGGAATCGGACCTTGTTGGACATGGTCCGATCCATGATGAGTTTTACCGAACTACCCCTTTCCTTCTGGGGATACGCTCTTGAGACGGCGGGCAAAGTTTTGAACTTGGCGCCATCTAAAAGGGTATCCCAGACGCCATATGAGATATGGCATGGCAAGCCTGCCTCCTACAAATACTTGAAAGTGTGGGGTTGCCCCGCATATGTTAAGAGATTAGTGGGAGATAAACTGGACTCGAGGTCTAGTTTATGCAGGTTCATCGGCTATCCGAAAGAAACTGCGGGGTATTATTTCTATGATCCCTCCGAGCACAAGGTTTTTGTCTCGCGAAACGCAGTGTTCTTGGAAAAAGGTTTTTCATCGGATAGTCGACGCGATGAGGTGCTCCTTGAGGAATCAAGTGAGGCACCCCATGAGGCGGCAGTGACATCTGAGCCAGTGGTTCCCACTGATATTGTTCCAGTCCTCCGTAGGTCGGCCAGAGTATCCCATGCACCTGATAGGTATGGATTTCTGGGCCTGACCAGTCAGTTGGATAATGATCCAAAGACGTACGGAGAAGCGATGTCGGACATCGATTCGGACAAGTGGCTTGAGGCCATGAAATCCGAGATGGACTCGATGGGTACAAACAAGGTTTGGACCCTAGCAGATCCACCAAAAGGGGTCAAACCCGAAGCTGGAACATACGTTTTGATGAAGTCAAACGGGGATATGATTTCATCAAGAACGAGTCCGATCCTTGTGTATACAAGAAGATCAGTGGGAGCTCAGTTGCGTTTCTGGTGCTTTACGTGGATGACATCCGGCTCATTGGGAATGATGCTAAGATGTTGGGTACCACTAAAGCTTGGTTGTCAATGCAATTCTCCATGAAGGATATGGGCGAGGCATCCTACATCCTTGGCATCAAGATCTACAGGGATAGATCTAGAAGGATGTTAGGAATGGCCCAGTCCTCGTATATTGAGAAAGTTTTGAAGAGATTCAAGATGGAGAACTCAAAACGAGGATTCCTTCTTATGAGGCATGGAATTAAGTTATCCAAGAAGCAGTCTCCTAAGACTAATGAGGAGCTTAAAAGGATGTTGGACATCCCCTATGCTTCAGCCGTAGGCAGCATACAGTATGTTGTTCAGTGCACTAGACCTGATGTGGCTTTCGCTTTGAGCGTAACTAGCCGATATCAGTTGTGTGCTGGGGAGGCACACTGGAGTGCAGTCAAGACTATCCTAAACTACCTGAAAAGGACTAAGGACATGTTCTTGATCTATGGCGGTGGAGAGTTGATACTAGAAGGCTATAGTGACGCTAGCTTTCAGTCGGATGACGATGATGCCAAGTCTCAGTATGATTTTGTATTTAGACTAAATGGTGGCGTGGTTACTTGGAAGGGTTCCAAGAAAGCTACCACGGCGGACTCCACCATGGAGTTTTGAATACATAGCGGCTTTGGAAGCTGCTAAGGAGTGGTTTGGTTGATGAGCTACATCCAATGGTTGGATGTAGTACCTAGCATTGCTAAGCCTGTAATTATCTTTTATGATAACAACGGGGCGATAGCGCTAGCAAAGGAACCGAGATCTCATCACGATCCAAGCATATTCTTAGACGCTACCATCTACTTAGAGAGATGGATAGCAGGAGTGACGTTCGGTTGGACTGAGTCAGCTCCGCAGAAAACATAGCAGATTCACTTGCTAAGCCCACGTCGCAAGTTGCCCACACTCACCATGTGAATAAGAGGTCTGAGGTCAACGGGTGATTGGCTTTAGGTCAAGTGGGAGATTATTGGAATAGGTGACCAGAAAGCCAATAGGTTTGGCAACTTGTAACCTATTCGACAACTTGATGTAGATGTAATATTATTATGTGATGAATAAGATGAGTGTTCGTCACCAATGGTACCTTCTTTGTTTCGCTCATCTTACATTTATTAAAACGGTGTTTAACTTATATCGCAATAAAGCCCACAGACCATGGATAACAACTCCTGCAGTTGGGCCACGCATTGGATGGGGGTCATGAAACCAACTGATTAAGAGTTGGGTCTGAAACGTTCCAAGTCGAGGACCTCGAGACAGGGCATCGAGAGTCCTATTGAGACTTGCGTTAAGAGTCGGTGTACATTAGATGAGTGTCGTGTTTCATCGGCGACAGCCGTGGGACGCCTACACGATCTTGATGGGTTGGTCGAGTGGGGTCGAGCCGATTGGACTGACTCGCGGGGATCATCATATGGAAGCCTTGGAGGCTTGGTCGACATGATTGGTTTTCCCCGGTTCCGATAGTACGGGAGTAATCCTCAGACTTGAGGAATCATGGCAGTCGCGTGCACAGGACGGCTGTATCTTGGATCTGGCGAGAGGTAATCATTCTGTAAGATGATTATCATAAGCCTTGTCCAGTGCAGTCAGAATGTGTAACGAGGACGGTGGATTCCAAGAAGAGGATCCGTCCCCTGTCAGTATGTGACAGAGGTATCTCCTATGCAATCAGAGACACGTTCATGTTGTTTAAAGCTGTGGCCACAGTGGTTGATCGAACAGGGAATGATTTCCTGTGTCGACGCAATGAAGCATACGTGGTCTCGAGTATTAAGCATAGATGCCTAGTCAAGGATGGGAACCGACGTCCAATTCCATACCCTAGACTAAAGCCGGGAGATGGTAGACGGAAGGATCATACCCGTACGTAATCGGCGCCTAAATGTTCACGCCAATTCACCTAGTCTCTAGTGCCATGGACCGTTGCTAGACGACTTCCCATGGTAACGGGCCCTTGTGGGACACGGGCCCAAGTCTAGCTGAGGGTGAACCTAAAGGGTCACACACAAATCACCGAGGAGGTTGAGAGATTGACTTGGAGTCAATCTCGAAGGATAAAATTAAGTAATTGGATTACTTAAGGGAAAGTCCATTGGATGGACGGGCCGATATTGTATCGGGCTTTCGTGTACATCGGTAAATTGGATTTTCGATTAAATATGGAAAGTTGAGACGTCGAGACGTTGGATCTTTTAATTGGATTAAAAGATCAACGGGAATAATTTAAATGGACATTAAATTGGATATAATGTTGGAATCCTCGTAATTGGATTACGATAAAACCTGGTCCGTTAAATTTTACCCGAGAGGAGAAATAATTCCTATTTTAGAATAGGAAGAAGTTGGACTTCTTCCCTTAATTAAACATGGCCGACATGCTCCCTTGGAGGAAGCAAAATCAGCCATGTTTCATGCTAGGTGGTATGTTGACTTATCTCTTTTGGAAAGAGACAAATCAACTCCAATCAATCTTTTCCCTTTTGGTATGATTTGATCATACCATAAATTTTGGTAGGCTTGATTGAAGAATTGATGGTTATTGATTGGAATGAATCTAGACATCCTTGGATGAACCTAGACACATTCCAATAATCACATTAATAATGTATATATATTAGAATATACAACACCAAGCATGTGTGATTCATTATTCATCTTTTTGTAGGAAAAAGAGAAGACAAAAATCCTCTCCTCTCTCTCAAACTCTCGGCCTGTCTCCCTCTCTTACACTTGTGCTCTTCACTTGATTTTGAATCAAGAAGAAGAACAAAGTAAGTTTAAGAGAGCACTAATTCATAGTGTTCTTCTCTTAAACCAATTCCTTCTTAAACCCGTTCTTTTCTAGCAAGAAGAAAGTGTGTTTCTTCCGGTGTGGTGCGGATCACCTTTGGAGAATCCGTACGCTAAATAATCAAAGGTAACGATTTATTACGCTTTGATTGATTTAATATACATCTATGCCCTATGTGTTTAAATATATGTTTATAATATTTACACGTCCTACATCGAACGCCCGGTTGAGCACCCAGATTCGTATTTTAAATTAGATTTGATTTAATTTACGCACTTTTTCACGCTTTCTCGCTTCCGCTCGCGCTCCCGGGCGGATCCGCTTGTCCTTCACACTCATATATATATACATAATTAATGTGATTATTGGAATGTGTCTAGGTTCATCCAAGGATGCCTAGATACATCCCAATCAATCACCATAAATTTTTCAATCAAGCCTACCATCTTTTAAGGTATGATCAAATCATACCAAAAAGGAAGGGCTTGATTGGAGTCGATTTGTCTCTTACCAAAAGAGACAAGTCAACTAACACCTAGCATCCAACATGATCGATTTTTGCTCCCTCGAAGCAATTTTTCAGCCATGCTTATTTAGGGAAGAAGTCCAACTTCTTCCTATTCCATAAATGGAATTAACACACCTCTCGGGTCAAAATTTAACGGACCGGGTTCTACTGTAATCCAACTACAACGAACTCAAAATTAAATCCAATTTAATATGATGTCCACTTAAATAATACCCGTTGATCTTTTAATCCAATTAAAAGATCTAACATCTCAACTTTTCATATTAATCAATAAATCCTATTTACAGATTAAACGAGGGCCCAAGACAATATTGGCCCGTCCATCCAACGGACAATCCCTTAAGAAATCCAATTACTTATCATCCTCTGAAATTGACTCCAAGTCAATTCCTTCACCTCCTCGGTGATTTGTGTGTGACCCTTTAGGTTCACCCTCAGCTAGACTTGAGCTCGTGTCCAATAGGAGCCGGTCACCATGGGTGGCCGTCTAGCAACGGTCCATGGCCCTAGAGACTAGGTGAATGTTGGCGTGAACATTTAGGCGGCGATTCCGTATGGGTACGGTCCTACTGTCGACCGTTTCCCGGCCTTAGTCTAGGGTATGGAATTGGGCGTCGGTTCTCCTCCTTGACTAGGCAACTATGCTTCATACATGTGATGCGTTTACTCTATCGATCGACGTAGGAAACCCTTTCCTACTCAATCAATTGCTATGGCCATAGACTTTTAGAGTCTAAACCATCTCAGAGTGCATAGGAGACATCACCGTCATGTACTGACAGGGGACAGATCCTATCTTGGAATGCACCGTCCTCGCTACATACTCCAACTACACCGGACAAGGCTTATAATGACCATCTTACAGAATGATCACCTCTCGCCAGATCCAAGATACAGTCTTTATATGCACGTGACTGCCATGATTCCTCAAGTCCGAGGACTAATACCGTACTATCAGAACCGGGAATTCCAGTCATACTGACCAAGCCTCCAAGGCTTCCATATGATGATTCCCGCGAGTAACTTCACTCAGTCAACCACCTTGTCAACTAACCCACTAAAATTGCATAGACAACCTTCGTCTGTTGCCAATGAAACTTGGCACTCACCCAGTGAATGCAATACTTAGTGCAAGTCTCAATAGGACACTCGATGCCCGGTCTCGAGGTCCTCGACTTGGAATGTTTCAGACTAACCCTCAGAAGTTGGTTTCATAGCCGCTACCCAATGCGCAACCCAACTACATGGGTTATCCAATTGGTCTGTGGGCATTTGTTGTGACGTTGAAACGCCGTTCAACGTTAGTAGTAAGCACAACAAACACAATGCCAGTGATGAATACTTACTTTATTCATCAGGATAATATTGTATTAATAAAGATTGACGAATAATTCCCAAAATCGCTAATCTAATTGGCTTTCTGGTACCTATTCTGACAATGCGCACGCAGGCGGCACGGTAGGATGGCGCGCGCGGGTAGAGGTGCCTGCACGTGACAGCCCGCCAGCGTGCGCAGCACAGCCGACCAAGCGCGCACGCGAGCAGGCAGGGGCCTACGCGCGCACGGACAGTAGGCTAGGCCTGCTGGCCTGTGTGCGCTGGCAGACGCCGCGGTGGCGGCGGCCGGTTGATTATTTATGTTTTCCTGTTATTTAATTTTTTTGGATAATTCTGAAAAATTGGTTTTATTTAATTTTACATGTTTTCTTAAAGAACGTTATTTGGAAGGTTGTTGTATTGGATTTGGAACCCCGGGGTATTACTCATATTCAAATAATGAGGAAGGGTCTTCCTAAACGAGAAAGGATATTACCAATGATTATACCATGTTCTTCATACATAACTCATTTCTTTATCATGGGATGATGTGATTGGATATCATGGATTATATGCATATGTTTATGTGATTGGATATCATGTAATTATGTGTGTTTGTTGAGAACGGATGATCACGAGCCCTAGACGTAATGTATGGTTTAAATTTGTGTTGGGCCTGTGTGCCTCTTTTACTTTCTCCTTTTCCTCTTCTTGTTGCCTTGGAATAATAAGGAATTCTATCTCCCTCCTATTTTACTCCCCCGGGTTTTCGCTAGGGTTTCTTTTTACATACGTAATGAGAGTAGTATAGGAGTGAGGTTTTTTATTTTATGTATTTGGTGGAGATGAAGGATGGTCCACATGGAGTGCCCAGAATGGAGGATCCAAGGCGTTTCCATGGAGATTTGAAAGAGAAAAGAGACCAAGGCCCATCAGCATGTTGATCGGGTTGCTATTAAATGTAATGGTGTAGGACCAACCCTAGATTGACCATAGATCCACTGCGGCCTCAGTGGGTCGCATAGGCTTCGGGCTCGTGATCATCCAACAGGGGAGTGCTAGGCTTTAATTTTGCATGTGTCATTTATGGTGAATGAATGACTTATTTATCATATTATTGCTATGAGATGCTAACTTTAATTATGCATTATGGATGAATGTGTATGTGTATGGGATCTCGGTCATTTACAACTCTCACTTGGTTGGACCAAAGTTCAAAATATTAGACCCTTTATAAATTGACATAGACTCTAAGAGTTCGTCCATGCCTTCCAATCCATGGCATAGTGAGGAAGCTGATTTAGGTCGATAGCATGGTCTCACGAGTCGTGGCACGACTATCGTGCTTAAAAGAAGCTGCACTATGTCATGAACGAAAAGTAGACTGCTGTTACCTGTCTCACTGTCGTGGAGGTAGCAGTGGATCTATGATTCGGTTGATTGGGTCGGGTCTAACGCCCAAATAACGTGATTCGCTTGGAGTCCTCGGGATCATGTGAAAGGGTGAGTCAATTATCTTGGGAATCTCGTGGAACGAGAATGGTATGGTATACCTATTGGAATAGGTGACCAGAAAGCCAATAAGTTTGGCGATTTGTAACCTATCCGACAACTTGATGTGAATGTAATATTATTATGTGATGAATAAGATTAGTGTTCGTCACCAATGGTACCTTCTTTGTTGCGCTCATCTTACATTTGTTAAAATGGTGTTTAACTTATATCGCAACAAAGCCCACAGACCATGGATAACAACTCGTGCAGTTGAGCCACGCATTGGATGGTGGTCATGAAACCAACTGATTAAGAGTTGGGTCTGAAACGTTCCAAGTCGAGGACCTCGAGACAGGGCATCGAGAGTCCTATTGAGACTTGCGTCAAGAGTCGTGTTCATTGGATGAGTGCCGTGTTTCATCGGCAACAGGCGTGGGACGCCTACACGATCTTGATGGGTTGGTCGACTGGGGTCGAGCCGACTGGACTGACTCACGGGGATCATCATATGGAAGCCTTGGAGGCTTGGTCGGTATGATTGGTTTTCCCCGGCTCCGATAGTACGGGAGTAATCCTCAGACTTGAGGGATCATGGCAGTCACGTGCACAGGACGGCTGTATCTTGGATCTGGCGAGAGGTAATCATTTTGTAAGATGATTATCATAAGCCTTGTCCAGTGCAGTCGGAATGTGTAGCGAGGACGGTGGATTCCAAGAAGAGGATCCGTCCCCTGTCAGTATATGACAGAGGTATCTCCTATGCATTCGGAGACACGTTCATGCTGTTTGAAGCTGTGGCCACAGTGGTTGATCGAACAGGGAATGGTTTCCTGTGTCGACACAATGAAGCATACGTGGTCTCGAGTATTAAGCATAGATGCCTGGTCAAGGATGGGAACCGACGCCCAATTCCATACCCTAGACTAAGGCCGGGAGACGGTAGACGGAAGGATCGTACCCGTACGGAATCGGCGCCTAAATTTTCACGCCAATTCACCTAGTCTCTAGTGCCATGGACCGTTGCTAGAAGGCCACCCATGGTAACGGGCCCTTGTGGGACACGGGCCCAAGTCTAGCTGAGGGTGAACCTAAAGGGTCACACACAAATCACCGAGGAGGTTGAGAGATCGATTTGGAGTCAATCTCGAAGGATAAAATAAGTAATTGGATTACTTAAGGGAAAGTCCATTGGATGGACGGGCCGATATTGTATCGGGCTTTCATTTAATTGGTAAATTGGATTTTCGATTAAATATGGAAAGTTGAAATGTTGAGACGTTGGATCTTTTAATTGGATTAAAAGATCAACGGGAATAATTTAAGTGGACATTAAATTGGATTTAATATTGGGTTCATCGTAATTGGATTACGATAAAACCCGGTCCGTTAAATTATACCCGAGAGGAGAAATAATTCCTAATTTGGAATAGGAAGAAGTTGGACTTCTTCCCTTAATTAAATATGGCCGACATGCTCCCTTGGAGGAAGCAAAATCAGCCATGTTTCATGCTAGGTGGTATGTTGACTTGTCTCTTTTGGAAAGAGACAAATCAACTCCAATCAAGCTCTTCCCTTTTGGTATGATTTGATCATACCATAAATTTTGGTAGGCTTGATTTAAGAATTGATGGTGATTGATTGGAATGAATCCAGACATCCTTAGATGAACCTAGACACATTCCAATAATCACATTAATTATGTATATATATTAGAATATACAACACCTAGCATATGTGATTCATTATTCATCTTTTTCTAGGAAAAAGAGAAGACAAAAATCCTCTCCTCTCACACAAAATTTCGTGCTCCCTCCCTCTCTTACACTTGTGTTCTTCACTTGATTTTTGAATCAAGAAGAAGAACAAAGTAAGTTTAAGAGAACACTAATTCATAGTGTTCTTCTCTTAAACCGATTCCTTCCTAAACCTGTTCTTTTCTAGCAAGAAGAACGTGTGTTTCTTCCGGCGTGGTGTGGATCACCTTTGGAGAATCCATACGTTTGGATTTCGTGAGCATTCCGGAGAAGGAACAACGCTAGTAGCCGGGAGCATACGCTAAACAATCAAAGGTAACGGTTTATTACGCTTTGATTGATTTAATTTGTATATCTATGCCCTATGTGTTTAAATATATGTTTTAATATTTACACATCCTACATCGAACGCCCAGTTGAGCACCCAAGGGTACACCCCTTGGGATTCGCATATTTAAATTTAATTTAATTTGTGCACGTTTTCTCGCTTTCTCGCTTCCGCTCGCGCTCCCGGGCTGATCCGCTTATCCTTCAATACCTCCCACAGCAATCTTCCCATGTGAATCGTAAAAGTGGTGTATGGGGAAAATCGTTGTGGATCCCAAGCCCACTAGGAAAGGGTGTTTCCCGAAAACAATGTTTGAGAGTATCATGTTTTCGTATAAATAGTGGGAGCATTAAATGACTAAAGACCAAGCGTTTAATTATTTATTAAAACTTTCGTCTTTTAAAATTCAGCTGATCATAGTTATGTTCTTTTAAATGTAGATTTAAAAATGTCTAAGAACCTATTATCAACCATACTTGAGACCAACAAGTTTAATGGAACCAATTACAACGACTGGTTGCGCAATCTGAGGATAGTCCTAGATTGCGAGGACCAAGGCTATGTCATGGATGAGCCGTTCCCTAGGACCTTGCCGGAAAGATCCACGCCAGAAGAACAAGAGACGTTCGAGACTTGGCATAAGGATAATCGGAAATTCCGTAGCGTCATACTTGCATTTATGACGAATGAGATTCAGAACCAGTATGAAAGGCTAGACGATGCCCCTTTTATTATGGCTCGCCTGAGGGATTGCTATGCAGTCCCGGACCGCCATACTAGGTATGTCGCGAAGAAAGCGTTCTTTGGAACTAAAATGACTGAAGGGCCCTCTGTACAAGAGCATAGGGTTAAGATACTTACCTTGGTGGAAAAGCTCAAGGACCTCAAGGCAGGGCTCGATAACGAGACGTACATAGATATGATCCTTCAGTCTTTTCCACCCTCCTTCGACCAATTCATTGTTAACTACAACATGAACACATTTGAGAAGGGTATTTATGAGTTGATCAATATGTTGGTGCAATACGAGGCAACGACCAAAAAAATCTACGCCGTCGGTATTGTTTGGAGACGCTTCGACTTCCAAAACGAAAGGCAAAGGTGCCGGACGTTGGAAAAGGAATAATGGAAAGGGAAAGCCGTCAAAGCAGCTACCAACACTAAGAGTGTTCCTATTGCCAAAGTGGGGAAAGGCAAAGGAAAGGGGAAGGTTGACTCAAAGCAACAGTCGAAGGCATAAGACATATGTATCAGTTGTCGTGAGAAAGGGCATTAGTATAGAATTAGAGCAAGTTTATTTTGTACCTAGCATGATTAGAAATATCATTTCCATTTCGTTGTTAGACAATAGTGGATATGAGTTTATGATCAATAAAACTTGCTTTTATTTGATGAGGTGTGGTATTGCTCATCTGCTTGGTACGCTTAATAACGACCTCTATATCTTACAACAAACGAACTTCATTCTAAACACTCAACACAAATGTAAAATAGATAATAACGGGAACGCACAACTTTGGCGCGCAAGGCTAGGTCACATTTCCCAAGATAGGATGAAGAAATTGGTAGACTCAAAGAACCTAGAGGTAGGGGACTTGAGTGAGCTACCAAATTGTGAATCCTGTCTCAGAGAGAAAATGACCAAAAGACCCTTTGTAGGACAAAGCAGGCTTGCCACAGGTCTGTTGGACTTGGTCCATACAGATGTATATGGACCACTAAAGACGCAAACCCGAGGTGGGTTCTCCTACTTCATAACCTTCACCGATGATAATTCACAGTATGGTTATGTATACCTGATGAGGTACAAGTCTAAAGCTCTTGAGAGGTTTAAAGTATTCAGACTTGAAGTTGAGAACCAAACCGGCAGGAAAATTAAAGTCCTGCAGTCGGACCGAGGCGGAGAGTACCTTAGTATTGAGTTCCTTAATTATCTTAAAGAAAACGGTATAATCTCTGAATGGACACCTCCCGGGACACCATAGTTGAATGGGGTCTCTGAA
Organism: Sesamum alatum; assembly: GCA_034509735.1. Taxonomy (NCBI): domain Eukaryota; kingdom Viridiplantae; phylum Streptophyta; class Magnoliopsida; order Lamiales; family Pedaliaceae; genus Sesamum; species Sesamum alatum. The sequence goes on from JACGWO010000013.1 coordinate 9,332,685, forward strand.
AGGAGGAATCGAACCCTGTTGGACATGGTCCGATCCATGATGAGTTTTACCAAATTGCCCTTGTCCTTTTGGGGCTACGCATTGGAGACTGCGGGCAAATTGTTAAATTTGGCGCCAACCAGTGTATTGACCCAAACGCCATATGAGATATGGCACGGCAAGCCTGCGTCCTACAACTACTTGGAAGTGTGGGGTAGCCCCGCATACGTCAAGAAGCTAGTGGGAGACAAGCTAGAATTAAAGTCTAGTTTATGCAGGTTCGTTGGATACCCCAAGGAAACTGCAGGTTATTATTTCTATGACCCCTTGGAACAAAAGGTATTTGTTTCAAGGAACGCAGTGTTCTTGCTGCCTGCGCGCGCGCGCTGCCCTGTGTGCGCGGGCGGCCGGCCAACACAACGACTGGGCCGTTTTGTGCCGTTTTTCGACTTTTTCCGGAAAATTTGATTTTCTGTATTTTCTGCACAATATTCTGAAAATATGTTAATTTTGCATTTTTGATTTTGGAATAATTGGATTATTCCTTAGATTAAATTTTCTTAATTAATTTGTGATTAATACATGCATTGGATGCATTGTTTAAAATGTCCATTAAATTTAAAATTTGAATTTTGCATATTATTTGTATATTTATGCTTTTGTGATGTTGGACATCACTTGGGTATTTGGAATATCCATTGGTTATTTATGCATGATTATTTGGAATAATTATGTTATATGTGAGTTGATGGAATCAACATGGGATGATCACAAGAGCCCTAGACCTTGTGTATGGATGAATGTATGATCATTTATTTTCTGTTGGGTGGGGCCTGCGTGCCTCTTGTTTTTAGGACTATCATCTCCCGTATTTTCAGCCTCATGATGTTAAGGCTTGTTTTCCTTATTACCAATGTATTACTTTCAGTTGTAATGAGAGTAGATAGGATTGGTGAGGTTTCAATTTTAACAAGCAATTGGAGTCGGAGACCCCAAGGAGGAGCATCAAGGCATGAAACAAGAAGCACTTCAAGGCCCATTGGAATGACAATGGGTTTATTATTATTGTAATAATTTAGGACCACCCTAGACAGACCATAGACTCACTGCGGGCTCAGTGGGTCGCATAGGTTGGGCTTGTGATCATCCTAACAGGGGTATGCTATGTTTTATGCATGCGGCGTTTTTTTTTATTTGTCGCTTTAAATATTGGATATTTATGCATGCTAAAACACAATAATGTGATGAGGTCTCGGTCACACACAAACTCTCATTTGGTTCGACCAAATTAAATATTAGGCCCAGAACGGACTTGGATCAAAATGGTATTTTGGTCTGTCCGAGCCTTCCATCCACAGCAATGTGGTGAGCAAGCTACCACTACCCAAGTGTGGTCTCACGAGTCGTGGCACACTTAGACTAGGGGAAAGCTGCACTATTGTTGTGAACAAAAAGATTGCGCTCGCTGTTTCCCTGTCTCACGAGTCGTGGGGGGCGACAGTTTGAGGCATGATTTGGTTGATGGGTCGGGCCTAACACTGAGTAACATGGTTCGCTTGGAGTCCTCGGAACCATGTGAATAGGTGAGGCAAAATATCTTGGGAATCTCATTGGATGAGAATGATATTGGATATCTCCCACGAGGTCTTCTTCATGTGAATCGTAAAAGCGGGGCATGGAGATTACGCTTGTGGATCCCAAGCCCACTAGGAAATGGTTTCCCGAAACTCCGCTTGAGAGTGGTGGACTTTCGTATAAATAGTGGGAGGGTTAAAGACTAAAAGACCAAGTCTTCAACTTGAACAATAATATTACCATCATCTGCTAATTTCTGCTTTACATTTTCATTAATGTAGATATGTCTAAGAACCCGTTAACCATGATTCTTGAGACTAACAAATTCAACGGAACGAACTACTCGGACTGGCTGAGAAACCTGAGGATTGTCCTCGGTTTCGAGAACCAAGGCTACGTCTTGGACGAGCCGCCACCGAGCGACTTACCGGAGGGGTCCACGCCTGAAGAACGTTTGACGTTCGAGAAATGGCATGAGGACAACCGGAAAGTACGCAGTATCATACTGGCTTCGATGTCCAACGACATCCAGAAGCAGTATGAGAGGCTGGACAACGTCTCCACCATAATCCTCTGCTTGAACGAGGTTTATGCTGTTCCGGATAGGCATATTAGATATGCCGCCACAAAAGCATTCTTTGGCACCAAGCTTGCTGAAGGAGCGTCTGTACAGAGTCATGGGGTCAAGATGCTCTCCCTAGTCGAGAAACTCGAGGACCTTAAAGCTGGGCTTAATAATGACACGTACATTGACGTGATCCTCCAGTCGCTTCCTCCATCCTATGACCCGTTTGTCGTAAACTACAACATGAACGGACTTGAGAAGTCTATTCATGAGTTGATCAACATGCTGGTCCAATACGAGGCAACGACCCACAAGTCGGCGCCGGCGGTATTGATAGGAGAGGCTTCGACCTCCAAGGCGAATGGCAAGAGGGCCGGACGCTGGAAGAGGAAGAAGGGCAAAGGGAAGACGGTTGCGGCCCCTGCTCGCGCTCCGGGCGTCCCTGTTGCTCCGGTTGGACCGAGCAAAGGGAAAGAGAAGGCCCGTGGTTCTCAGCGGTCCAAGGCAAATGATGTCTGCATGCATTGCCAAGGGAAAGGGCATTGGAAGAGGGAGTGCCCACAACTCCTCTCCAACCCAGGTGTGTTTGTGGTTGAAGTTAATATGATTACTAATTCTGCTTCATGGGTATTGGATACCGGGTGTGGTGCTCACATCTGCAATGATTTGCAGGCACTGCAAAAAAGCAGAAGGCTAACCAAGGATGAGATGATCCTGAGGCTAGGCGATGGCAAGGCCGTTGCTGCGGAGGCCGTAGGATCACTAGAGTTAGCCATTAGTAGTCATGTTAGGATTGTACTGAACGACTGTTTCTATGTACCTAGCATGATTAAAAACATTGTTTCCATCCCGGTCCTTGATAAGGAGGGATATGAATTTAACATCAATAAAAACGGTTTTTTCATTATCAAAGATGGTATTTCTCATTTGCTTGGTACATTGGTCAACGGTCTGTACATACTTCAACAGTCTAATTGGATTATGACTGCAGAACACAAACGAAAACGTGATGATCATAATAACGCACAGATATGGCATGCGAGGTTAGGTCATATCTCTAAAGATAGGATAAGAAGGTTGGTGGACTCAAAGAGTCTAGAAATAGACGATTTGGACAACCTACCGACCTGCGAATCCTGTCTAAAGGGAAAGATGACCAAGAAACCCTTTGTTGGACAAAGTACGCTAGCCAGTGGTCTGTTGGATTTGATCCATACGGATGTCTGTGGCCCACTAAATACTCAGGCTAGAGGTGGGTACTCGTACTTCATAACCTTTACCGATGACCACTCACGGTATGGTTATGTTTACCTGATGAGGTACAAGTCTGAAGCCTTTGGAAGGTTTAAGGAATACAGACTTGAAGTAGAGAACCAAACCGGTCGAAAGATAAAAGCCCTTCGGTCGGACTGAGGTGGAGAGTATTTGAGTGGTGAGTTTACTGATTATCTAAAAGAGAATGGGATTCTCTCTCAGTGGACCCCTCCTGGAACACCGCAGCTTAATGGTGTGTCTGAAAGGAGGAATCGGACCTTGTTGGACATGGTCCGATCCATGATGAGTTTTACCGAACTCCCCCTTTCCTTCTGGGGATACGCTCTTGAGACGGCGGCCAAAGTTTTGAACTTGGCGCCATCTAAAAAGGTATCCCAGACGCCATATGAGATATGGCATGGCAAGCCTGCCTCCTACAAATACTTGAAAGTGTGGTGTTGCCCCGCATATATGAAGAGATTAGTGGGAGATAAACTGGACTCGAGGTCTAGTTTATGCAGGTTCATCGGCTATCCAAAGGAAACTGCGGGGTATTATTTCTATGATCCCTCCGAGCAAAAGGTTTTTGTCTCGCGAAACGCAGTGTTCTTGGCAAAAGGTCTTCCATCGGATAGTCGACGCGATGAGGTGCTCCTTGAGGAATCAAGTGAGGCACCCCATGAGGCGGCAGTGACATCTGAGCCAGTGGTTCCCACTGATATTGTTCCAGTCCTCCGTAGGTCGGCCAGAGTATCCCATGCACCTGATAGGTATGGATTTCTGGGCCTGACCGGTCAGTTGGATAATGATCCAAAGACATACGGAGAAGCGATGTCGGACATCGATTCGGACAAGTGGCTTGAGGCCATGAAATCCGAGATGGACTCGATGGGTACAAATAAGGTTTGGACCCTAGTAGATCCACCCAAAGGGGTTAAACCCGTAGGGTGTAAATGGGTCTACAAACGTAAGCTTGGAGCTGACGGGGAGGTTACAACCTTCAAGGCCAGGCTTGTGGCGAAAGGTTACACTCAGCGACCCGGGATCGATTTTGAGGAAACCTACTCGCCTGTAGCAATGGCCAAGTCCATTCGGATACTGCTTGCCATAGCAGCATGGTATGACTATGAAATATGGCAGATGGACGTGAAAACGGCTTTTCTCAACGCTTTCGTAGAGGAAGAGATCTATATGGATCAACCGGAAGGTTTCACAACTGTTGGAGAAGAGCAGAAGGTCTGCCGTCTCCAAAGGTCCATCTATGGCCTCAAACAAGCTTCCCGAAGCTGGAACATACGTTTTGATGAAGTCATACGGGGATATGATTTCATCAAGAATGAGTCCGATCCTTGTGTATACAAGAAGATCAGTGGGAGCTCAGTTGCGTTTTTGGTGCTTTACGTGGATGACATCTTGCTCATTGGGAATGATGCTAAGATGTTGGGTACCACTAAAGCTTGGCTGTCAATGCAATTCTCCATGAAGGATATGGGCGAGGCATCCTACATCCTTGGCATCAAGATCTACAGGGATAGATCTAGAAGGATGTTAGGAATGGCCCAGTCCTCGTACATTGAGAAAGTCTTGCAGAGATTCAAGATGGAGAACTCAAAACGAGGATTCCTTCCAATGAGGCATGGAATTAAGATATCCAAGAAGCAGTCTCCTAAGACTGATGAGGAGCTTAAAAGGATGTTGGACATCCCCTATGCTTCAGCCGTAGGCAGCATACAGTATGTTGTTCAGTGCACTAGACCTGATGTGGCTTTCGCTTTGAGCGTAACTAGCCGATAACACTGGAGTGCAGTCAAGACTATCCTGAAGTACCTGAAAAAGGACTAAGGACATGTTCTTGAACTACGGCAGTGGAAAGTTGATACTGGAAGGCTAATAGCGACACTAGCTTCCAGTCGGATGACGATGATGCCAAGTCTCAGTTTGGTTTTGTATTTAGACTAAATGGTGGCGTGGTTACTTGGAAGAGTTCCAAATAGGCTACCACGACGGACTCCACCATAGAGTTTTGAATACATAGCGGCTTTGGAAGCTGCTAAGGAGTGGTTTGGTTGATGAGCTACATCCAGGGGTTGGATGTAGTACCTAGCATTGCTAAGCCTGTAATTATCTTTCATGATAACAACGGGGCGATAGCGCTAGCAAAGGAACCGAGATCTCATCACGATCCAAGCATATTCTTAGACGCTACCATCTACTTAGAGAGATGGATAGCAGGACTGACGTTCGGTTGGACCGAGTCAGCTCCGCAGAAAACATAGCAGATCCACTTGCTAAGCCCATGTCGCAAGTTGCCCATACTCACCATCTGAATAAGAGGTTCGAAGTCAGTGGGTGATTGGCTTTAGGTCAAGTGGGAGATTGTTGGAATAGGTGACCAGAAAGCCAATAGGTTTGGCGATTTGTAACCTATCCGACAACTTGATGTGAATGTAATATTATTATGTGATGAATAAGATGAGTGTTCGTCACCAATGATACCTTCTTTGTTGCGCTCATCTTACATTTGTTAAAATGGTGTTTAACTTATAGCGCAACAAAGCCCACAGACCATGGATAACAACTCGTGCAGTTGGGCCACGCATTGGATGGTGGTCATGAAACCAACTGATTAAGAGTTGGGTCTGAAACGTTCCAAGTCGAGGACCTCGAGACAGGGCATCGAGAGTCCTATTGAGACTTGCGTCAAGAGTCGTGTTCATTGGATGAGTGTCGTGTTTCATCGGCGACAGGCGTGGGACGCCTACACGATCTTGATGGGTTGGTCGACTGGGGTTGAGTCGACTGGACTGACTCGCGGGGATCATCATATGGAAGCCTTGGAGGCTTGGTCGGTATGATTGGTTTTCCCCGGTTCCGATAGTACGGGAGTAATCCTCAGACTTGAGGGATCATGGCAGTCACGTGCACAGGACGGCTGTATCTTGGATCTGGCGAGAGGTAATCATTCTGTAAGATGATTATCATAAGCCTTGTCCAGTGCAGTCGGAATGTGTAGCGAGGACGGTGGATTCCAAGAAGAGGATCCGTCCCCTGTCAGTATATGACAGAGGTATCTCCTATGCACTCGGAGACACGTTCATGCTGTTTGAAGTTGTGGCCACAGTGGTTGGTCGAACAGGGAATGGTTTCCTGTGTCGACACAATGAAGCATACGTGGTCTCGAGTATTAAGCATAGATGCCTGGTCAAGGATGGGAACCGACGCCCAATTCCATACCCTAGACTAAGGCCGGGAGACGGTAGACGGAAGGATCGTACCCGTACGGAATCGGCGCCTAAATGTTCACGCCAATTCACCTAGTCTCTAGTGCCATGGACCGTTGCTAGACGGCCACCCATGGTAACGGGCCCTTGTGGGACATGGGCCCAAGTCTAGCTGAGGGTGAACCTAAAGGGTCACACACAAATCACCGAGGAGGTTGAGAGATCGACTTGGAGTCAATCTCGAAGGATAAAATAAGTAATTGGATTACTTAAGGGAAAGTCCATTGGATGGACGGGCCGATATTGTATCGGGCTTTCATTTAATCAGTAAATTGGATTTTCGATTAAATATGGAAAGTTGAAATGTTGAGACGTTGGATCTTTTAATTGGATTAAAAGATCAACGGGAATAATTTAAGTGGACATTAAATTGGATTTAATACTGGGTTCGTCGTAATTGGATTACGATAAAACCCAGTCCGTTAAATTATACCGAGAGGAGAAATAATTCCTAATTTGGAATAGGAAGAAGTTGGACTTCTTCCCTTAATTAAATATGGCCGACATGCTCCCTTGGAGGAAGCAAAATCAACCATGTTTCATGCTAGGTGGTATGTTGACTTGTCTCTTTTGGAAAGAGACAAATCAACTCCAATCAAGCTCTTCCCTTTTGGTATGATTTGATCATACCATAAATTTTGGTAGGCTTGATTGAAGAATTGATGGTGATTGATTGGAATGAATCTAAACATCCTTGGATGAACATAGACACATTCCAATAATCACATTAATTATGTATATATATTAGAATATACAACACCTAGCATATGTGATTCATTATTCATCTTTTTCTAGGAAAAAGAGAAGACAAAAATCCTCTCCTCTCTCTCAAAATTTCGTGCTCCCTCCCTCTCTTACACTTGTGTTCTTCACTTGATTTTTGAATCAAGAAGAAGAACAAAGTAAGTTTAAGAGAACACTAATTCATAGTGTTCTTCTCTTAAACCGATTCCTTCCTAAACCCGTTCTTTTCTAGCAAGAAGAACATGTGTTTCTTCCGGTATGGTGTGGATCACCTTTGGAGAATCCATACGTTTGGATTTCGTGAGCATTCCGGAGAAGGAACAACGCTAGTAGCCGGGAGCATACGCTAAACAATCAAAGGTAACGGTTTATTACGCTTTGATTGATTTAATTTGTATATCTATGCCCTATGTGTTTAAATATATGTTTTAATATTTACACATCCTACATCGAACGCCCGGTTGAGCACCCAAGGGTACACCCCTTGGGATTCGCATATTTAAATTTAATTTAATTTGTGCACGTTTTTTCGCTTTCTCACTTCCGCTCGCGCTCCCGGGCGGATCCGCTTGTCCTTCAATACCTCCCACAGGATTCTTCCCATGTGAATCGTAAAAGCGGTGTATGGGGAAAATCGTTGTGGATCCCAAGCCCACTAGGAAAGGGTGTTTCCCGAAAACAATGTTTGAGAGTATCATGTTTTCGTATAAATAGTGGGAGCATTAAATGACTAAAGACCAAGCGTTTAATTATTTATTAAAACTTTCGTCTTTTAAAATTCAGTTGATCGTAGTTATGTTCTTTTAAATGTAGATTTAAAAATGTCTATGAACCTATTATCAACCATACTTGAGACCAACAAGTTTAATGGAACCAATTACAACGACTGGTTGCGCAATCTGAGGATAGTCCTAGATTGCGAGGACCAAGGCTATGTCATGGATGAGCCGTTCCCTAGGACCTTGCCGGAAGGATCCACGCCAGAAGAACGTGAGACGTTCGAGACTTGGCATAAGGATAATCGGAAAGTCCGTAGCGTCATACTTGCATTTATGACGAATGAGATTAAGAACCAGTATGAAAGGCTAGACGATGCCCCTTCCATTATGGCTCGCCTGAGGGATTGCTATGCAGTCCCGGACCGCCATACTAGGTATGTCGCGAAGAAAGCGTTCTTTGGAACTAAAATGACTGAAGGGCCCTCTGTACAAGAGCATAGGGTTAAGATACTTACCTTGGTGGAAAAGCTCAAGGACCTCAAGGCAGGGCTCGATAACGAGACGTACATAGATATGATCCTTCAGTCTTTTCCACCCTCCTTCGACCAATTCATTGTTAACTACAACATGAACACATTTGAGAAAGGTATTTATGAGTTGATCAATATGTTGGTGCAATACGAGGCAACGACCAAAAAATCTACGCCGTCGGTATTGTTTGGAGACGCTTCGACTTCCAAAACGAAAGGCAAAGGTGCCGGACGTTGGAAAAGGAAGAATGGAAAGGGAAAGCCGTCAAAGCAGCTACCAACACTAAGAGTGTTCCCATTGCCAAAGTGGGGAAAGGCAAAGGAAAGGGGAAGGTTGACTCAAAGCAACAGTCGAAGGCATAAGACATATGTATCAATTGTCGTGAGAAAGGGCATTGGAAGAGGGATTGCCCCAAACTCCTCTCCAAACAAGGTATCTCTGTGATTGAGGTTAATATGATTACTAACACTGCCTCTTGGGTATTAGATACCGGCTGTGGAGCTCACATTTGCAATGATTTGCAGGTGCTAAAAAGAAGCAGAAAACTGAGTAGCGGGGATATGATCCTAAATCTTTGGAATGGCAAGGGCATCTGGCCAGAAGCAGTAGGATCTGCTACTCTAGTAGTTAGTGATCGCATTAGTATAGAATTAGAGCAAGTTTATTTTGTACCTAGCATGATTAGAAACATCATTTCCATTTCGTTGTTAGACAATAGTAGATATGAGTTTATGATCAATAAAACTTGCTTTTATTTGATGAGGTGTGGTATTGCTCATCTGCTCGGTACGCTTAATAACGACCTCTATATCTTACAACAAACGAACTTCGTTCTAAACGCTCAACACAAATGTAAAATAGATAATAACGGGAATGCACAACTATGGCACGCAAGGCTAGGTCACATTTCCCAAGATAAGATGAAGAAATTGGTAGACTCAAAGAACCTAGAGGTAGGGGACTTGAGTGAGCTACCAAATTGCGAATCCTGTCTTAGAGGGAAAATGACCAAAAGACCCTTTGTAGGACAAAGCAGGCTTGCCACAGGTCTGTTGGACTTGGTCCATACAGATGTATATGGACCACTAAAGACGCAAACCCGAGGTGGGTTCTCCTACTTCATAACCTTCACCGATGATAATTCACAGTATGGTTATGTATACCTGATGAGGTACAAGTCTAAAGCTCTTGAGAGGTTTAAAGTATTCAGACTTGAAGTTCAGAACCAAACCGGCAGGAAGATTAAAGTCCTACAGTCGGACCGAGGCGGAGAGTACCTTAGTATTGAGTTCCTTAATTATCTTAAAGAAAACGGTATAATCTCTGAATGGACACCTCCCGGGACACCATAGTTGAATGGGGTCTCTGAAAGGAGGAGTCGAACCCTGTTGGACATGGTCCGATCCATGATGAGTTTTACCAAATTGCCCTTGTCCTTTTGGGGCTACGCATTGGAGACTGCGGGCAAATTGTTAAATTTGGCGCCAACCAGTGTATTGACCCAAACGCCATATGAGATATGGCACGGCAAGCCTGCGTCCTACAACTACTTGGAAGTGTGGGGTAGCCCCGCATACGTCAAGAAGTTAGTGGGAGACAAGCTAGAATCAAAGTCTAGTTTATGCAGGTTCGTTGGATACCCCAAGGAAACTGTAGGTTATTATTTCTATGACCCCTTGGAACAAAAGGTATTTGTTTCAAGGAACACAGTGTTCTTGGAACAAGGTTTTCCAGAGGATATCCAACCTGATGAACGCAGTGATGCAAACCAATCATCACTAGAAGCCGCGGATTCCTCACTTAGAGGATTCAAGATAGATACCCAGAAGGCTGATCAACCTCGAGAAGTTCAGCATGCTAGGCATGAAGGACGACCTCAGGAAGGGCCAGCCCCGGTACCTGAACCGCCGGCTCCCATACAGTCAGCGCCCACAGTCACCACTGACGTTCCCGTTCTCCGTAGGTCAGCTAGAGAGTCACGACCTCCTATGAGATACGACTTTCTAAACACGACCAGTCTATTGGATAAGGATCCTAAGACATACGGGGAAGCGATGTTTGACATCGACTCCGGGAGATGGCTTGAGGCCATGAAAACTGAAATGGACTCCATGAATGAGAACGAAGTCTGGACACTTGTACACCCGCCCAAAGGGGTTAAGCCAGTTGGTTGTAAATGGGTCTATAAGCGCAAACTTAGCATTGATGGAGAAATCACAACCTTCAAGGCTAGGCTAGTAGCAAGAGGGTACACTCAATGACCCGGGGTCGATTTTGAGGACACCTACTCGCCAGTAGCCATGGCTAAGTCCATTCAGATCCTGCTTGCCATAGTAGCATGGTATGACTATGAGATATGGCAGATGGACGTGAAAACTGAAGGACAAGCGGATCCGCCCGGGAGCGCGAGCGGAAGCGAGAAACTGAGGACATAGTGCGTAAATTTAAATCTAATTTAAATAAACGAATCCCAAGGGGTGTACCCTTGGGTGCTCAACCGGGCGTTCGATGTAGGATGTGTAAATATTAAGAAATGAATATTAAACACATAGGGCATAGATAAATATATATAATCAATCAAATCGTAATAAACCATTACCTTTGATTGTTTAGCGTATGCTCCCTGCTACTTGCGTTGTTCCTTCTCCGGAATGCTCACGAAATCCAAACGTATGGATTCTCTAAAGGTGATCCACACCACAGCGGAAGAAACACACGTCCTTCTTGCTAGAAAAAGAACGGGTTTAAGAAGGAATCGGTTTAAGAGAAGAACACTATGAATTAGTGCTCTCTTAAACTTACTTTGTTCTTCTTCTTGATTCAAAATCAAGTGAAGAACACAAGTGTGAGAGAGGGAGAGAGGGCCGAGAGTTGAGAGAGAGGAGAGGGATTTTTTCTTCTCTTTTTTTCTAGAAAAAGATGAATAATGAATCACTTATGCTTGGTGTTGTATATTCTCATATATATATATATATATACATAGTTAATGTGATTATTGGAATGTGTCTAGGTTCATCCAAGGATATCTATATTCATTCCAATCAATCACCATCAATTCTTCAATCAAGCCTACCAAAATTTATGGTATGATCAAATCATACCAAAAGCGAAGAGCTTGATTGGAGTTGATTTGTCTCTTTCCAAAAGAGATAAATCAACATACCACCTAGCATGAAACATGGCTGATTTTACTTCCTCCAAGGGAGCATATCGGCCATGTTTAATTAAGGGAAGAAGTCCAACTTCTTCCTATTCCAAAATAGGAATTATTTCTCCTCTCGGGTATAATTTAACGGACCGAGTTTTATCGTAATCCAATTACGACGAATTCAACATTAAATCTAATTTAATGTCCATTTAAATTATTCCCGTTGATCTTTTAATCTAATTAAAAGATCCAACGGCTCAACGTCTCAATTTTCCATATTTAATCGAAAATCCAATTTACCGATTAAACGAAAGCCCGATACAATATCGACCCGTCCATCCAATGGACTTTCCCTTAAGTAATCCAATTACTTATTTTATCCGTCGAGATTGACTTCAAGTCGATCTCTCAACTTCCTCGGTGATTTGTGTGTGACCCTTTAGGTTCACCCTCAACTAGACTTGGGCCCGTGTCCCACAAGGGCCCGTTACCATGGGTGGTCGTCTAGCAACGGTCCATGGCACTAGAGACTAGGTGAATTGGCGTGAACATTTAGGCGCCGATTCCGTACGGGTATGATCCTTCCGTCTACCGTCTCCCGGCCTTAGTCTAGGGTATGGAATTGGGCGTCGGTTCCCATCCTTGACTAGGAATCTATGCTTAATACTCGAGACCACGTATACTTCATTGCGTCGACACAGGATACCATTCCATGTTCGACCAACCACTGTGCCCACAGCTTTAAACAGCATGAACGTGTCTCCGAGTGCATAGGAGATACCTCTGTCACATACTGACAGGGGACGGATCCTCTTCTTGGAATCCGCCGTCCTCGCTACACATTCCGACTGCACTAGACAAGGCTTATGATAATCATCTTACAGAATGATTACCTCTCGCCAGATCCAAGATACAGCCGTCATGTGCACGCGACTACCATGATCCGTCAAGTTTGAGGATTACTCCCGTACTATCGGAACCGGGGAAAATCAATCATACCGACCAAGCCTCCAAAGCTTCCATATGATGATCCCCGCGAGTCAGTCCAGTCGGCTCGACCCCAGTCGACCAACCTATCAAGATCGTGTAGGCGTCCCACGCCTGTCGCCGATGAAACACGACACTCATCTAATGAACACGACTCTTGACGCAAGTCTAAATAGGACTCTCGATGCCCTGTCTCGAGGTCCTCGACTTGGAACTTTTCAGACCCAACTCTTAATCAGTTGGTTTCATGACCACCATCCAATGCATGGCCCAACTGCACGAGTTGTTATCCATGGTCTGTGGGCTTTGTTGCGATATAAGTTAAACACCATTTTAACAAATGTAAGATGAGCGCAACAAAGAAGGTACCATTGGTGACGAAGACTCATCTTATTCATCACATAATAATATTACATCTACATCAAGTTGTCGAATAGGTTATGAATTGCCAAACCTATTGGCTTTCTGGTCACCTATTCCAACAATCTCCCACTTGACCTAAAGCCAATCACCCATTGACCTCAAACCTCTTATTCAGATGTTGAGTGTGGGCAACTTGCGACATGGGGTTAGCAAGTGGATCTGCTATGTTTTCTGCGGAGCTTACTCGGTCCAACCGATCGTCACTCCTGCTATCCATCTCTCTAAGTAGATGGTAGCGTCTAAGAATATGCTTGGATCGTGATGAGATCTCGGTTCCTTTGCTAGCGCTATCGCCCCGTTTGTTATCATAAAAGATAAATACAGGCTTAGCAATGCTAGGTACTACATCCAACCCTTGGATGTAGCTCATCAACCAAACCACTCCTTAGCAGCTTCCAAAGCCGCTATGTATTCAAAACTCTATGGTGGAGTTCGCCGTGGTAGCCTACTTGGAACTCTTCCAAGTAACCACGCCACCATTTAGTCTAAATACAAAACAATACTGAGACTTTGCATCATCGTCATCCGACTGGAAGCTAGCGTCGCTATAGCCTTTCAGTATCAACTCTCGACCGCCGTAGATCAAGAACATGTCCTTAGTCCTTTTCAGGTACTTCAGGATAGTCTTGACTGCACTCCAGTGTGCCTCCCCGGCACACGACTGATATCGACTTGTTACGCTCAAAGCAAAAGCCACATCAAGTCTCGTGCACTGAACAACATTCTGTATGCTGCCTATGGCTAAAGCATAGGGGATGTCCAACATCTGTTTAAGCTCCTCATCAGTCTTAGGAGACTGCTTCTTGGATAACTTAATTCCATGCCTCATAAGAAGGAATCCTCATTTTTGATTTCTCCATCTTGAATCTCTTCAAGACTTTCTCAATATTCGAGGACTGGGCCATTCCTAACATCCTTCTAGATCTATCCCTGTAGATCTTGATGCCAAGGATGTAGGATGCCTCGCCCATATCCTTCATGGAGAATTGCGTTGACAACCAAGCTTTAGTGGTACCCAACATCTTAGCATCATTCCCAATGAGCCGGATGTCATCCACGTAAAGCACCAGAAATGCAACTGAGCTCCCACTGATCTTCTTGTATACACAAGAATCGGACTCGTTCTTGATGAAATCATATCCTCATATGACTTCATCAAAACGTATGTTCCAGCTTCGGGAAGCTTGTTTAAGGCCATAGATGGACCTTTGGAGACGGTAGACCTTCTGCGCTTCTCCAATAGTTGTGAAACCCTCCGGCTGATCCATATAGATCTCTTCCTCTACGAAACCATTGAGGAAGGACGTTTTCACGTCCATCTGCCATATTTCATAGTCATACCATGCTGCTATGGCAAGCAGTATCCGAATGGACTTGGCCATTGCTACGGGCGAGTAGGTTTCCTCAAAATCGACCCCGGGTCGCTGAGTGTAACCTTTCGCCACAAGCCTGCCTTTGAAGGTTGCAACCTCCCCGTCAACTCCAAGCTTACGTTTGTGGACCCATTTACACCCTACGGGTTTAACCCCTTTGGGTGGATCTACTAGGGTCCAAACCTTGTTTGTACCCATCGAGTCCATCTCAGATTTCATGACCTCAAGCCACTTGTCCGAATCGATGTCCGACATCGCTTCTCCGTACGTCTTTGGATCATTATCCAACTGACCGGTCAGGCCCAGAAATCCATACCTATCAGGTGCATGGGATACTCTGGCCGACCTACGGAGAACTGGAGCAATATCAGTGGGAACTACTGGCTCAGATGTCACTGCCGCCTCATGGGGTACCTCACTTGATTCCTCAAGGAGCACCTCATCGCGTTGACTATCCGATGGAAAACCCTTTTCCAAGAACACTGCATTTCGCGAGACAAAAAATCTTTTGCTCGGAGGGATCATAGAAATAATACCCCGCTGTTTCTTTTGGATAGTCGATGAACCTGCATAAACTAGACCTTGAGTCCAATTTATCTCCCACTAATCTCTTGACATATGCGGGGCAACCCCACACTTTCAAGTATTTGTAGGAGGCAGGCTTGCCATGCCATATCTCATATGGCGTCTGGGATACCTTTTTAGATGGCGCCAAGTTCAAAACTCTGGCTGCCGTCTCAAGAGCGTATCCCCAGAAAGAAAGGGAGAGTTCGGTAAAACTCATCATGGATCGGACCATGTCCAACAAAGTCCGATTCCTCCTTTCAGACACACCATTAAGCTGCGGTATTCCAGGAGGGGTCCATTGAGAGAGAATCCCATTCTCTTTTAGATAATCAGTAAACTCACCACTTAAATACTCTCCACCTCGGTCCGACCGAAGGGCTTTGATCTTTCTACCGGCTCGGTTCTCTACTTCAAGTCTGTATTCCATAAACCTTCCAAAGGCTTCAGACTTGTACCTCATCAGGTAAACATAACCATACCGTGAGTGATCATCGGTAAAGGTTATGAAGTACGAGTACCTACCTCTAGCCTGAGTATTTAGTGGAACACAGACATCTGTATGGATCAAATCCAACAGACCACTGGCTAGCGTACTTTGTCCAACAAAGGGTTTCTTGGTCATCATTCTCTTCAGACAGGATTCGCAGGTCGGTAGGTTGTCCAAATCGTCTATTTCTAGACTATTTGAGTCCACTAACCTTCTTATCCTATCTTTAGAGATATGACCTAACCTCGCATGCCATATCTGTGCGTTATTATGATCATCACGTTTTCGTTTGTGTTCTGCAGTCATAATCCAATTAGACTGTTGAAGTATGTACAGACCGTTGACCAATGTACCAAGCAGATGAGAAATACCATCTTTGATAATGAAAAAACCTCTTTTATTGATGGTAAATTCATATCCCTCCTTATCAAGGACCGGGATGGAAACAATGTTTTTTAATCATGCTAGGTACATAGAAAGAGTCGTTCAGTACATCCTACGGCCTCCGCAGCAACGGCCTTTCCATCGCCTAGCCTCAGGATCATCTCATCCTTGGTTAGCCTTCTGCTTCTTTGCAGTGCCTGCAAACCATTGCAGATGTGAACACCACACCCGGTATCCAATACCCATGAAGCAGAATTAGTAATCATATTTACTTCAACCACAAACACACGTGGGTTGGAGAGGAGTTGTGGGCACTTCCTCTTCCAATGCCCTTTCCCTTGGCAATGCATGCAGACATCATTTGCCTTGGACCGCTGAGGACCACGGGCCTTCCCTTTCCCTTTGCTCGGTCTAACCGGAGCAACAGGGATGCCCAGAGCGCGAGCAGGGGCCGCAACCGTCTTTCCTTTGCCCTTCTTCCTCTTCCAGCGTTCGGCCCTCTTGCCATTCACCTTGGAGGTCGAAGCCTCTCCTATCAATACCGCCGGTGCCGACTTGTGGGTCGTTGCCTCGTATTGGACCAACATGTTGAAATCAACTCATGAATAGACTTCTCAAGTCCGTTCAGATTGTAGTTTATGTTGGAATAGGTGACCAGAAAGCCAATAGGTTTTGGCAATTTTTGTAACCTATCCGACAACTTGATGTGAATGTAATATTATTATGTGATGAATAAGATGAGTGTTCGTCACCAAATGGTTCCTTCTTTG
Source organism: Sesamum alatum (assembly GCA_034509735.1). Taxonomy (NCBI): domain Eukaryota; kingdom Viridiplantae; phylum Streptophyta; class Magnoliopsida; order Lamiales; family Pedaliaceae; genus Sesamum; species Sesamum alatum. The sequence continues at coordinate 9,349,472 of JACGWO010000013.1, forward strand.
TTGCACTCATCTTACATTTTGTTAAAAACGGGGTTTAACTTATATCGCAAACAAAGCCCACAGACCATGGATAACAACTCGTGCAGTTGGGCCACGCATTGGATGGTGGTCATGAAACTAACTGATTAAGAGTTGGGTCTGAAACGTTCCAAGTCGAGGACCTCGAGACAGGGCATCGAGAGTCCGATTGAGACTTGCGTCAAGAGTCGTGTTCATTGGATGAGTGCCGTGTTTCATCGGCGACAAGCGTGGGACGCCTACACGATCTTGATGGGTTTGGTGGACTGGGGTCGAGCCGACTGGACTGACTCGCGGGGATCATCATATGGAAGCCTTGGAGGCTTGGTCGGTATGATTGGTTTTCCCCGGTTCCGATAGTACGGGAGTAATCCTCAGACTTGAGGAATCATGGCAGTCGCGTGCACAGGACGGCTGTATCTTGGATCTGGCGAGAGCTAATCATTCTATAAGATGATTATCATAAGCCTTGTCCAGTGCAGTCGGAATGTGTAGCGAGAACGGTGGATTCCAAGAAGAGGATCCGTCCCCTGTCAGTATGTGACAGAGGTATCTCCTATGCACTAGGAGACACGTTCATGCTGTTTGAAGCTGTGGCCACAGTGGTTGGTCGAACAGGGAATGGTTTCCTGTGTCGACGCAATGAAGCATTATGTGCTCTCGAGAATTAAGCATAGATGCCTAGTCGAGGGTGGGAACCGACGCCCAATTCCATACCCTAGACTAAGGCCGGGAGACAGTAGACGGAAGGATCGTACCCTTACGGAATCGGCGCCTAAATGTTCACGCCAATTCACCTAGTCCCTAGTGCCATGGACCGTTGCTAGACGGCCATCCATGGTAACGGGCCCTTGTGGGACACGGGCCCAAGTCTAGCTGACGGTGAACCTAAAGGGTCACACATAAATCACCGAGTCGGTTGAGAGATCGACTTGGAGTCAATCCCGAAGGATAAATAAGTAATTGGATTACTTAAGGGAAATTCCATTGGATGGACGGTTCGATATTTGTATCGGGCTTTCGTTTAATAGGTAAATTAGATTTTTTCGATTAAATATGGAAAGTTGGGACGTTGGATCTTTTAATTGGATTAAAAGATTCAACGGGAATAATTTAAATGGACATTAAATTGGATTTAATATTGGGTTCGTCGTAATGGATTACGATAAAACCCGGGCCGTTTAAAATTATACCCGAGAGGAGAAATAATTCCTATTTTGGAGTAGGAAGAAGTTGGACTTCTTCCCTTAATTAAACATGACCGACATGCTCCCTTGGAGGAAGCAAAATAAGCCATGTTTCATGCTAGGTGGTATGTTGACTTTATCTCTTTTGGAAAGAGACAAAATCAACTCCAATCAAAGCTCTTCCCTTTTGGTATGATTTGATCATACCATAAATTTTTTGGTAGGCTTGATTGAAGAATTAATGGTGATTGATTGGAATGAATCTAGACATCATTGGATGAACCTAGACACATTCCAATAATCACATTAATTATGTATATATATTAGAATATACAACACCAAGCATAAGTGATTCATTATTCATCTTTTTCTAGGAAAAAGAGAAGACAAAAATCCCTCCCCTCTCTCTCAAATTTCGTGCTCTCTCCCTCTCCCACACTTGTGTTCTTCACTTGATTTTGAATCAAGAAGAAGAAACAAAGTAAGTTTAAGAGAACACTAATTCATAGTGTTCTTCTCTTCAACCGATTGCTTCTAAACCCGTTCTTTTCTAGCAAGAAGAACGTGTGTTTCTCCGGTGTGGTGTGGATCACCTTTGGAGAATCCATACGTTTGGATTTCGTGAGCATTCCGGAGAAGGAACAACGCAAGTAGCCGGAGCATACGCTAAACAATCAAAGGTAACAGTTTTATTACGCTTTGATTGATTTCATTTATATATATGCTCTATGTGCTTAAATATATGTTTTAATATTTACACATCCTACATCGAACGCCCGGTTGAGCACCCAAGGGTACACCCCTTGGGATTCGCGTGTTTTGGAATTTCATTTAAATTTACGCACAATTTCTCGCTTTCTCGCTTCTCGCGCTCCCCTGCGGATCCGCTTGTCCTTCAGCATATCTAATATGTCTATTCGGAACCGTATAAACCTCGTTCATGCGGAGCATTATGGCGGAGACATTGTCCAGCCTCTCATACTGCTTCTGGATGTCGTTAGACATCGAAGCCAGTATGATACTGCGTACTTTCCGGTTTTCCTCATGCCATTTCTCGAACGTCAAAACGTTCTTCAGGCGTGGACCCCTCCGGTAAGTCGCTCGGTGGCGGCTCGTCCAAGACATAGCCTTGGTTCTCGAAACCGAGGACAATCCTCAGGTTTCTCAGCCAGTCCGAGTAGTTCGTTCCGTTGAATTTGTTAGTCTCGAGAATCATGGTTAATGGGTTCTTAGACTTATTTAATGAAAATGTAAAGCAGAAATTAGCAGATGATGGTAATATTATTGTTCAAGTTGAAGACTTGGTCTTTTAGTCTTTAACCCTCCCACTATTTATACGAAAGTCCACCACTCTCAAGCAGAGTTTCGGGAAACCATTTTCTAGTGGGCTTGGGATCCACAAGCGTAATCTCCATACCCCGCTTTTAGGATTCACATGAAGAAGACCCCGTGGGAGATATCCAATATCATTCTCATCCAATGAGATTCCCAAGATATTTTGCCTCACCTATTCGCATGGTTCCGAGGACTCCAAGCGAACCATGTTACTCAGTGTTAGGCCCGACCCAATTCAACCAAATCATGCCTCAAACTGTCGCCCCCCATGACTCGTGAGACAGGGAAACAGCGAGCTCAGTCTTTTTGTTCACAACAATGGTGCAACTTTCCCCTAGTCCAAGTGTGCCACAACTTGTGAGACCACACTTGGGTAGTGGTAGTTTCCTCACCATATTGCTGTGGATGGAAGGCTCGGACAGATCATAAATATCATTTTGATCCATGTCCGTTCTCGGCCTAATATTTAATTTGGTCCAAACCAAATGAGAGTTTAAAGTGTGACCGAACCTCATCACATTATGGTGTTTTAGCATGCATAAATATCCAATATTTAAAGCGATAAATAAAAAAACGCCGCATGCATAAAACATAGCATACCCCTGTTAGGATGATCACAAGCCCAAACTATGCGACCCACTGAGCCCGCAGTGAGTCTATGGTCTGTCTAGGGTGGTCCTAAATTATTACAATAATAATAAAATCCATTGTCATTCCAATGGGCCTTGAAGCGCTTCATTTTTCACACCTTGATGCTTCTCCTTGGGGTCTCCGACTCCAATTGCTTGTTAAAATTAAAACCTCACCAATCCTATCTACTCTCATTACAACTGAAAGTAATACATTGGTAATAAAGAAAACAAGCCTTAACATCATGAGGCTGATAATACGGGAGATGATAGTCCCAAAAACAAGAGACATGTAGGCCCCACCCAACAGAAAATAAATGATCATACATTCATCCATACATAAGGTCTAGGGCTCTTGTGATAATCTCATGTTGATTCCAACAACTCACATAACACAATTATTCCAAATAATCATGCATAAATAACCAATGGATATTCCAAATACCCAAGTGATGTCCAACATCACAAAAGCATAAACATACAAATAATATGCAAAATTCAAATTTCAAATTTAATGGACATTTTAAACAATGCATTCAATGCATCTATTAATCCCAAACTAATTAAGCAAATTTAATTCCAGGAATAATCCAATTATTCCAAAATAAAAAAATGCAAAATTAATACATTTTCAGAATTTTTTGCAGAAAATACTAAAATCAAATTTTCCGAAAAAAGTCGAAAAACGGCATAAAACAGCCCAGCCGTTGTGCTGGCCGGCCGACCGCGCGCGCGTGCGCAGGCAGCAAGCCTGCGCGCCCTGTGCCGGTCCGATCAAAATTTTTTTTTTTTTGTTTTTCAAAACTGTTTCAGCACAATAACAGTAATATTATTCCTAAAAATAAGCATGCAATTTTAGATCCAATCTAACAAAATAAAGCATCTCAAAGTCCATTAAATCCAAAAAATTGAATTATCATATTACTCATATATTTATACAATCTAACATGCCAATAAAGCTATTAAAAGCAAGTAGATCATGCAAAACACATAGATCTATGCCCCTTACATCGAACCGGGCTCTGATACCACTTGAAGGACAAGCGGATCCACCCGGGAGCGCGAGCGGAACCGAGAAAGTGAGGAAATAGTGCGTAAATTTAAATCTAATTTAAATAAACGAATCCCAAGGGGTGTACCCTTGGGTGCTCAACCGGGCGTTCGATGTAGGATGTGTAAATATTAAGAAATGAATATTAACACATAGATAAATATATATAATCAATCAAATCATAATAAACCGTTACCTTTGATTGTTTAGCGTATGCTCCCGGCTACTAGCGTTGTTCCTTCTCCGGAATGCTCACGAAATCCAAACGTATGGATTCTCCAAAGGTGATCCACACCACACCGAAAGAAACACACGTCCTTCTTGCTAGAAAAGAACGGGTTTAAGAAGGAATCGGTTTAAGAGATGAACATTATGAATTAGTGCTCTCTTAAACTTACTTTGTTCTTCTTGATTCAAAATCAAGTAAAGAACACAAGTGTGAGAGAGGGAGAGAGGGCCGAGAGTTGAGAGAGAGGAGAGGGATTTTGTCTTCTCTTTTTTTCTAGAAAAGGTTGAATAATGAATCACTTATGCTTGGTGTTGTATATTCTCATATATATATATACATAATTAATGTGATTATTAGAATGTGTCTAGGTTCATCCAAGGATGTCTAGATTCAGTCGAATCAATCACCATCAATTCTTCAATCAAACCTACCAAAATTTATGGTATGATCAAATCATACCAAAAGGGAAGAGCTTGATTGGAGTTTGATTGTGTCTCTTTCCAAAAGAGATAAGTCAACATACCACCTAGCATGAAACATGGCTGATTTTGCTTCCTCCAAGGGAGCATGGCGGCCATGTTTAATTAAGGGAAGAAGTCCAACTTCTTCCTATTCCAAAATGGGAATTATTTCTCCTCTCGGGTATAATTTAAGGGACCGGGTTTTATCGTAATCCAATTACGATGAATCCAACATTAAATCTAATTTAATGTCCATTTAAATTATTCCCGTTGATCTTTTAATCCAATTAAAAGATCCAACGCCTCAACGTCTCAACTTTTTATATTTAATCGAAAAATCCAATTTATCGATTAAACGAAAGCCCGATACAATAAATCGACCCATCCATCCAATGGACATTTCCTTAAGTAATCCAATTACTTATTTTATCCTTCGAGATTGACTCCAAGTCGATCTCTCAACCTCCTCGGTGATTTGTGTGTGACCCTTTAGGTTCACCCTCAGCTAGACTTGGCCCCGTGTCCCACAAGGGCCCGTTATCATGGGTGGCCGTCTAGCAACGGTCCATGGCACTAGAGACTAGGTGAATTGGTGTGAACATTTAGGCGCCGATTCCGTACAGGTACGATCCTTCCGTCTACCGTCTCCCGGCCTTAGTCTAGGGTATGGAATTGGGCGTCGGTTCCCATCCTTGACTAGGCATCTATGCTTAATACTTGAGACCATGTATACTTCATTGCGTTGACACAGGAAACCATTCCATGTTCGACCAACCACTGTGGCCACAGCTTTAAACAGCATGAACGTGTCTCCGAGTGCATAGGAGATACCTCTGTCACATACTGACAGGGGACGGATCCTCTTCTTGGAATCCACCGTCCTCGCTACACATTCCGACTGCACTAGACAAGGCTTATGATAATCATCTTACAGACTGATTACCTCTTGCCAGATCCAAGATACAGCCGTCATGTGCATGCGACTGCCATGATCCCTCATGTTTGAGGATTACTCCCGTACTATCAGAACCGGGGAAAATCAATCATACCGACCAAGCCTCCAAGGCTTCCATATGATGATCCCCGCGAGTCAGTCCAGTCGGCTCAACCCCAGTCGACAAACCCATCAAGATCGTGTAGGCGTCCCACGCCTGTCGCCGATGAAATACGACACTCATCTAATGAACACGACTCTTGACGCAAGTCTCAATAGGACTCTCGATGCCCTGTCTCGAGGTCCTCGACTTGGACCGTTTCAGACCCAACTCTTAATCAGTTGGTTTCATGACCACCATCCAATGCGTGGCCCAACTGCACGAGTTGTTATCCATGGTCTGTGGGCTTTGTTGTGATATAAGTTAAACACCGTTTTAACAAATGTAAGATGAGCGCAACAAAGAAGGTACCATTGGTGACCAACACTCATCTTATTCATCACATAATAATATTACATCTACATCAAGTTGTCGAGTAGGTTATAAATTGCCAAATCTATTGGCTTTCTGGTCACCTATTCCAACAAAAACGGCCTTCCTCAATGGTTTCATTGAGGAAGAGATCTATATGGATCAGCCGGAGGGTTTTACGATTACCAGAGAAGAACAGAAAGTCTGTTGTCTTCAGAAGTCCATCTATGGCCTCAAACAAGCATCTCGGAGTTGGAACATTCGCTTTTGACGAAGTCATACGGGGTTATGATTTCATCAAAAAATGAATCCGACCCTTGTGTATACAAGAAGGTCAATGGGAGCTCTATAGTGTTCATAGTGCTTTATGTGGATGACATTCTGCTCATGAAAAATGACGTTAGAATGTTGGGTAACACAAAAGCATGGTTATCAATTCAGTTTTCCATGAAGGATTTGGGTGAAGCCTCCTACATTCTTGGCATCCAGATCGTCAGGGACAGATCTAAAAGAATTTTAGGACTAACCCAAAACTCGTATATGGAGAAAGTCCTGAAAAGATTTCGGATGGACAACTCCAAATGAGGATTCCTTCCCATTAGGCATGGGATCAAGTTGTCCAAGAAACAGTCTCCGCAGACTGATGAGGAACTTAAAAAGATGAAAATCGTTCCCTATGCTTCTACCGTAGCAAGCATCCAATATGCGGTCCACTGCACTAGACCTGACATCGCTTACGCCTTAAGTGTAACAAGCAGATATCAGTCCTGTGCAGGAGAGGCACATTGGAATGCGGTCAAGGGAATCCTTAAGTACCTAAGGAGGACTAAGGAAATGTTCTTAGTCTATGGCTATGGAGAACTGATCCTAGGATGCTTTAGTGATGCTAGCTTCCAGGCAGATGACGATAATGCCAAGTCTCAATCAGGTTATGTATTCAGGCTCAATGGAGGAGTGGTAGCATGGAAAAGTTCCAAGCAAGCAACCACTGTTGATTCCACCACTGAGGCTTAATACATAGCAGCTTCAGAAACTGCCAAAGAAGCGGTTTGGATGAGAAACTACATCCAATAGTTGGGTGTGGTGCCTAGCATCGTCGAGCCCGTAATCATCTTTTGTGATAACAACAGAGCCATAGCGCAAGCAAAGGAACCGAGATCTAATCACCGATCCAAAGAGAAATGGTGGGAAGAGGTGACGTTCTGATGGACCGAGTCAACTTAAGAGACAACACAGCAGATCCGCTAACAAAGCCTATGTCGCAGAGCACTCATACGCAACATCTTAAGAAGATCGGGATTAGGCATATGGGCGATTGGCTTCAAAGGTCAAGTGGGAGATTGTTAGAATAGGTGACCATGTAGCCAATCTTGTGAGGTGAATTGTAACCTGTGTCTGAACAATTTCGAAGTTTTAATAAAACCTTGATGAATAAGAAAGTGAAATTCATTTGGCACATACTTTGTCTGTGTTCACTTTAACTGCTTTATAACTGTTCGCTACACAAACAAAGCCCACAGACTGAAATCACATTTTGGGGACTGGGACTATGCTTGGAGGTAGGTCCATGTAATCAGTTCCCCCGAATCAGTCTGAAAATCTCCAAGTCAAGGAATCTCAAAAATGGGTACCGAGATTCCACTTGAGACTTGCACTAAGCACCTGCTGTCGTGTTTCATTGACGGGTGACGAGGGTCTGCTAAGCAGTGTTAGTGGGTCGGCCTGCTGGGGAGCGGCTGACTGAGGTAACTTGCGGGAAACGTCTTACGGAGGATCTTGAGTAGGGTTAGCTAGGTATGACGTGAGTTCCCGGTTCCAATGGTACAGGTCAAATCCTTTGACTTGAGAAATTGCTGAGTTTACCTGTACATCGAGACTGTAACTTAGGTATGGTGAGAGATTACCAAAATGCAGTTGAGTAGTCATAAGCTATGTCTAGTGCAGCCACGGTGTACAACGTGATAGTAGTTTCCAAGAAAAGATCTGTCTCCTGTCAAAGAGTGTTGACAGTAGTGTCTCACAATGATTTGTGTCTTGTCCCTAAAATCAGTGGCCACAGTAACTGAACAGAGGGGAAGGAGTCCCTGCGGCGTTTGGTAAAGGACAGACCGACACTTTAGGTCCAAAATGGGTACCTACATATCCGTGCCCTAGACCCCAAGTGGTGAGACCGTAGACGGAAGGATAGATGTACTGTAGAGCCTAAATGTTCATCCCCACGCATATTCACCTAGTCTCTAGTGCCATGGATCATTGCTAGACGGCCACCAATGGTGACAGGCGGATTCTAGGAATCCAACTAAGTCTAGCTGAAGTTGAACTTAAAGAGTCACACACAATCCGCACACATGACGTATTTAATTTGGAATTAAATATTTGGAGAAATGGAACGATAAAATTAGATTTAATCGGGTCCTTCTTTTCTTGGGAAGAAATTAATTCCTTTTATTAGATGAAAGGAATTTATCTAATAAATTAGATTTTTCGGAAATTAATTTAATGGGCTTGGAATAAATATTTATATTTGATATATTCATTTATTGCCTTTTGGATTATTTAAATGAGATTTAAATATTCTATTAAATTAATCAATGGTTGAGATTAAAGAGAGGAATCAATGACTAGGATTGGTTTGACCAAGAAGCTATATGTTGACTAGGATTTAACTAGGTCAAATCCTATTCAAGGAGGAGTCTTCAAGGAGTAGGACTTAGAAGAGAAATGGGATTCCTCCTCTATAAATACTCTTAAGTGTTCTCTTTGAAAATGATGATGAAAAAATGAAGCACACACACACACCACTCGATCGCTCCTCTCTCTCTCTCTCTCCGCTGAACTCTCTCCCTCTCTTTCCCAAGAAACTCTTCCAAGTTCTTTTGTTCTACGATTGAACTCCAAGAAGGGTTGGTCTCGTTAATCAATAACGTTCAATCAATCCGTCCTCTCCAAATAAACATACATTTGTTCTTTCGCTAGCACGAAGATCAAGATACGTGGGCGGATTGCGTATACAAATTAGAGGGTCTTCAACATGGACAATGGATCTTCAGCCTTTCGTTTCCAGGATGAGTTGGTAGTACGTTTAGTTGCACTGGATTCATTAATTGTTGGATCTACTGTGAAGTTCTGAGATGCAGGGGGTTCTTCATGTGCACCCGGTGAAACCCATTTCTGGATTCCAGTCAGCAGTTGGTATGTAACAACATCGTTGTTGAGTTGCTCCTCTTCTTGGTCTATGTTGGATGCGCGGTGTCCGTCTTGACCGGAGTCACCGTTGGCCCGATCTTTCCCGAAAACTTCACTCCAAACGGGGAAGAATGGCCATGATTTGAACCGCATTGTCTTCACACCAGGATCAGTCTACGTAAGTTATACATGAAACTTTTCACATTCCAATAAATTATCTAAAACAAAAAAGCTCACAACATTCACACATAATTAGTATGTCAACCGATCCATGTCGTTTACCTTCAAGTAACTTTCCCAATCGGAGTTGTCCTTAATCGTTATCATGCATCGATTGTCATCCCAACCCAAACCACTTCTCGACATCATACCAACTAAAGAAGAGCATTGCCTCTTCCACACTTGAATCTTAGATGTGATATGTGGCTCCGCCTTGAGGTCACAATTTGGTATGGCTCTGACCATGTAATTCTCAAGTTGGCCAAGATATTCGGTACGGAACCCATTTTCGCACTTCCAACCGCTTACCACAATTGACTTCAAGCCATTAATGAGTACCTCCTCCTCTCTTGCTGACCATGAACGCCTAGTTCCCAACTTTTCCTTATTCGAACCATGATGTCGGTGTTTACTAGTTCCCTCGTCGTCTGGGTTCGACCCTTCCATCTCTCAGCAGGAAAATGTCACAACTTAAGTGCCTTGCCCAACAAAGATCCTGATTAGGCAGGAATCATAGAAATAGGAATGCTGAAATTAGGTTTATAATGATCAAGAAATGTTTTCCCATTAATTGTAGGAAGACATAGATATCGCTGGAATTTTTAAAAGAACATGGCAGCACACATTAAGTGCGCTATGCGGATAACGCAACATATCATGAAATTTATAAACAACATTGGAAATAACAAAAGGTGTATTTCGCATAGAATACAAATAAAAAATCCAGAAATTTAAAAACAAGTGGTTCTATTGAAACGACATTAATTCATGCTCTTGCTATCTTTTCGGACCAACTAGCCATGACGACACCACTCATTATACATAGACGAAGCCAATTCGTCTCTATAGTTGGACCAATATGGGTTAGTGTCAATTGTTTGCACAACAATCCCCTTTGCAATTTGTTACCAATCTCGGGTGTGTCCGATATCTCTAGCTCTAAGGGATCATCCGGCATCTCGGCCCTAAGGAAGTTATTGAGATAACAACAAAGCCAATATAATTCGGTTTTGCACCGTGATGGGATAAAAAGATGGATTTCTCAATATACCCCACCGAACTTTCAACAGGCCAAACGTCCGCTCTATCACATTTCTGGCAGATGAATGTCGCAGATTAAAGAGTTCCTCCCAATTTTGTGGGCCTGTCGCGCCGCGATCCCAATCCCTTAGGTGGTATCGAACACCTCTGTAAGGGGTAAGGAACCCTGCGCCATTCGTATAACCATTGTCGCACAAGTAATAATTCCCTGTTAAGAGGGGGGGAAATAGATACAATTAAACACATGTTAATGGCCATATTGAAAATTGACAACTAGTAAACATTTGTACATACCGATCGGAACACGCCAATCTATTACTCCTATGAATAGCATCATGCGGGACACGACCATCAGCAGCAGTACCTTCCCAACCGGTGAGGACGTATATAACTTGCATGTTAGGATTACATATGCCGAGTACATTAACAGCAACATTTCCTTTTCGGTTACAATAGCGACCTTTATCGTGTTCAGGGACGCGAACGTCGACGAAGGTCCCATCCAATGCTCCAAGACACCCCTATCGACATTCAAACACATTTGCAAAAACGTGCGTCATAGATTGTAATGATAATTTTTTCCAAAAAAATGTACAAATTTAAAATTATATAACTAACAGATTACCTTGAAGCATTTCCACCGCGTATCCGGGCAATCTTCACCGATTGGCGTCGGTCGAGCAAGGAATAAGGTATGCAACTTGATTATGCTGTTTAGCAATTTGTGAAAATGTTTACTCATGGTTCGACCAGACCTAACGAAATTGTGCTTGACAACCCAATTTTTTTTATGACGAGATATCACACTTAGGATAATAGCTAATTGCTCAGGGGCGCTAACGTGCTTCGTGTCTTTGAGACCACCTGAGTGCTCGAGTATATAACACAACCTTCCAAACGCATTACAATCCATACGTAGGTTTCTAAGGCATGCCTGGTCAATAAACTCTACTAACCTATGAAGGTGACTACCCTGGTCGGGTATCCTACTGTTAAGAGAGTAACGACTAGGACGACGACGTGTACACCGTGGTATGCAAGCTTTAAGGTAAGCAAATACATAAGCTAACAGTGTGAGCGCTACGGATATCTTCATAATTAAATGTTGAACAACAATTAGAGCGTAGATGCGATGAGTTGATCTCATCATATACAACCTACATACGGGCACATAAAATTGTATAGAGAATACATTAGTTCCCCACTATTGACGGGTATTTCATTCATACTTTTCGGAATGAAATTGAATTTTTTCATTTATGTCAAAACATTAAAAAGACAATGGTTAACGTAACCAGAGAGATGAAATCGAACCCGACAGAACGCAGAAGTAAAATCCCAAATTAAAATTACGAAAATAATTTTTAACCTACGAAGGACCGCGAGTTAAGTGAAGTTGGCGTGTGCAAATATAAAATGATTAACCACTAAACAGTAAAAAAATTTAACTTAAACATACAAATTGTAAAAACATGTAGCAGGATTCAGAATTTCATTAAACAAGCTACTGAAGTTAGCAGGGCGAATTTAAAAATAGGAAAATATAATTCTTGCTTTCAACATACAAGGCACATGAACAAATTACCACCGTCGTATTGATACCACATTCCTGAACCACATTAGAATGTTCAAGATTTTGTATTATGCTATCATCAAAACAAGAAGAGGACCGTAATGTTTTGCACTTATAAAATGATTATTAACTCATATCAATGGATGCCAAGCTTCAATCTAAAATTTAAAAGAAAAATTAGAAAAATAGAAAAGGAGAGAAGCCTACCGTTTATGCGGGCTGGGACAGGAGGCTTCTAGCTTCCGGTCATGGTCCAGTTACAAAACACTTCAGCGATGCAAACGACGACCTATTTGAAGAAATGGAAAAAACAAATGATTATTTTGAAATAGGTTGGGATGGTTGCAAGAAAAGAAGAATGTGAGGGAACCCACCTACCTCCCCAAGTTCATAATGAAAGCACCTGCAAAAAAATGTATGAATTAGAGCTTCATGTATTCCATGAAAGGCGGGAAAGGAGCCAGACACATTTAAGATGTGTCAGGAGACAAGATAGCAATTCAAGCCAAGTTAAAGGGCAAAACAGTCTATTAATTCAACACAGTTGGGGGCATATTGGGGGATAGAAAGTTAGTAGCATTATTGCGTAGGGCCCTCATATTATAATATCGGGCTTTTGTCTTGTATTGTAATAATGAAATTGTAGTGAATAATCTCGGCTATGCAACTCAGTAGCGGGCCGGGGAAGTGGTAAGTAAACATTTGACAAACCCATAATAGGGGGCCAATAGGTCCTATTAGATAAAGTAAATATGGCCTTAGAGTAAAAGACAGTAGCTGCGTCACTAACTCACAGTTGCTAAGTAAACAAGTTAAATATGTATTTCAGAAGTAAATTGTTTATTACAAAAGGCAAGATAAGATAAAAATTGCAAATATATGTTTCTTGCAAATATATTCAAATATAGTAAAAGATTTTAGCATAATAAATTATATTTTTCTAGGAAAATAGCATAAATATTGTAAGACCACATCAATTTATTTCTATATCATGTATTTATATTCATCATTCTAGTACTATCAAATTTTGCAAGGCTGAACGCACGTTGACTAGTATATATTGTATGAGTTGTTGATTGGTCTGAAGAATGACCTCATCTTTCAAACAGAATGCTTTCTTTGCACACGTTGGACATAAGTTGTTTTCTTTGTTGAGTTGTTATTGTCACTAGAAAAAATATTTTTTTTTTTTATGGGTAATGACAATGTCAAAAGTAAAAATAATGGTAAATACTGATTAATCATAAGTGCAAAATGGCTACTAACCGTCATTTTTGTGGGCGATGTCAAAACATTAACACATACTACTCATAACAAATGTTTTGGTCATAACTAAAATCGTGATAAATATTAATTAAGCGTGATTACAACTTAAATTTTATATTAGTTTTGTTTGACCGTGAGATAACATTAGTTTACGCAGGTGCTTAAGACATCGTTGCTTAGAACGTAGGGAATAATCCATTTTTTGTAACGTGTTTTAATAAGTAATAACAATTCATAATTTTATTTTATATTCTTAAACTTCATTACAATTTAAGATCGTAGTCTTTTATGCATTTTGCAGGTTCGTCAAATTTGTTATCTATGCTAAATTTTTCTTATGCAATTTCAGATGATAGGTTGATTAATTTAATAGAAAAATCTTAAACTCCCTAGTAACTTTTCACAGGCTGGAATGAATTAATGCTTTTATTAATTAATTAATATAAATCATTTTGATTTTTTTTTACATGTATCTGTTTACATTTTTATGAAAGCTACTTTTTCTTTGCCATGCATAATAATCCAATTTGCTGAAAAAAAGTCGTAATATTATAGTATTATGCATGATTAAAAAATGCACTAACATGTATAAATTGCATTTATGTAATGATTAATTTAACATCCAAGTCACCATTATGCTAATTAGCAAAATGATTAAGACGAAGTCCCATAAATAAGTTTGATGTCATGAATTTGAGTCCCATTAAATATGTGGATATTTATCTCACTTAATATAAATTTATTATAATAATATTTATTCTATTTAAGGTGAGTTTATTGTAATATGTGTAATTTGAGTTTAGTGATCAAATCACTACATTACTTAATTTATTAATAGTAATATAATTATGTAATCACTATTTATAAAAAAGATAAAAATCCAACGCGTAGCATGAGTTACATAATATATAGCAAAATGCTCGAACCATATTCATTTTCTTGTTTATTAATTATCATAACAATATTCATATTGATATCAATATTAAATAGGGATAAATATAATTTACCCCCTGTGATTTAAGAAATAAGGAAAAATCCCTTTGTGAAAAAATAATTAGCAAAATACCTCCATATATTTTGAGAAATGAAGCAATATGTTTTGAAAAATGAAGCAAATTATCCCCTATCAATGGAAAATACAGGGCGTAATTTGCTTCATTTTAAGATCACAACTCTTGATAGGGGGTAATTTGCTTCATTTCTCAAAATACAGGAAGGTAATTTATGAATTATTTTTTCACAGGGGTTTTTTGCTCATTTGTTATATCACAGGAGATAAATTTCATTTATCCTATATTAAATATGTATGACTAAAAATATTTATTATTAAAATAGACTAATACTATATATTAGTAATGCTCGATCTCATATTTTTTGATCATGAAAGTTTAATTTCACCAATAAAATTATATCCTGTTGGCTTTTTTATACTTTATCTAACTATTATATAAAACAAACTCTATTTTTACTAATAAATGGCGGTTATTTACACCGCAATACTTTTTTTTTTGTTTTAATCATAATACCCCCAAGTTAGTTTTCATTTCTTTTCTTTCTCTTTTTCTTTTTTTTAAAAATAATTTTAAAATGTATAATATTATTTTATATGTATATAGGGATGGCATACCATAATGACTATTCTTAAAAAAGAAAGAATCAAGTAACTGACACCACATTCAAGCCCACGACCTGATAGATACGTCTCCAAAATGAGATGTGATGATATCATTGGAAGTACTCAGCGGCATCACAAAATGTGTATTTCACATTGAAAAAGTTATGTAAGTTTGTGCTGAGGCGTACAGATATACACGCAGCCACACAGCAACACCACGCAAACGAGAAAAAAGGTTCGAACACCGGGACCGCAGCTGTAGTGTTATCCACACTCATTGGACCGCATAAAATTCAGTCACGTGCCCAGTTGCCAATGCTTTTTTTAATTTAGTGGTTGACGACTTGAAGTTGAGATTTTATAAATAAATGGATAATTGTACTGCCCTGTGCTGAGATTTTATGAAATTACACATAAATTCTGTATAATTTGAAGAATTATATATAATATTATTGATATTTACTTTCATTTAATAAATAAGTCTTTTGTTAGTGAAAATTTATCAAATTCATTGTTATTAACAAAAATATTAGATGAAAATTCATATGTATCCACAATTGACTTATTACTGACTTATTACAGGTCAAACAAATCTTTTTATGACCAAATTACCTTTAGACATCTTCACACGTTAATGGATATCAAGATATATATCTTCACCCTTATAACAGTATTTTAGTCGCAAAAGAATTATTTGAGTTGTAATAAGTCGGTAATAAGTCAATTGATGGTAAATATCAATTTTCATTTAGGTTTTTGTTAATATCAACAGATTTGGTGAATTTTGACTAACAGATTACGTATTTGTTAGACGGAAGCAAACCTCAATGATATTAAATGTAGTTTTTTAAACCACAGGAAGTCTAAGTGTAATTACACCAGGCCTTAGGAAAGGACAGTGTAATTATCCTTACATATATTTGAGATTATTCATTTGAATCTCATCAAACATGTAGGTATTTTTTTACTATATATGAGTTTTATTTATAATTTACGATAAATTATATTAACACCCCTTTTAGTCCAAATATACAAACACCATTATCTTTTATAATAATTACATCTATTGATCTACACCCTCTGACTTATGGTCTATTTATATAAAATACCTATGTCTTTTAAAAGATTACACATACGCCTAACAAAACATCAGCATCATTTTACACAAACCATCCATCAAACTACTCATTTTTTTGGCTCTCATGAGCGATTTCTGTAATTAAACAAAAGACAACGATGATTCGTATAAATAGTGAAAGTTTGGATCGGCCCGGGAGTCACGCGGCGGAAGAGTGCTAGTGAGGAAAATAAAAGTGTAAAACATAAAAATAGAATTTAAAGCATTAAATCCGGATCAAGGGGTGTTCTCTTAATTCTCCCGGGAGTTCGGTGTATCTCATGTTCAAGAAAAGTACACAACATCGGAGGCCAAAGAATTGAAAGGAACATGAAACGTAAAAAGAAAACTTTACCCTCGTAGTTTTCTTCGTTCAGCTACACGCGTTGTTCCCGAATTTTCCCCCAAGATATCAATGTAGAGACCCTCTAGAACACGTCCACACGCTAGACCGAAAACTAATGAAGCTCTCGTGCTAGCAAGAAATCGTTAAGGGAGAAGGGACATCGATACAATGCTATTGATTAACACTACCGATGTCTCTAACGTTCTACCTTGATCGAATCAAGATGAACAAAGGAAATTCTTGGAGAGAGCAAGAAGAGTGGACCAGAGAGAGTAGAGAGGAGAGGACGTTGGCGGCTATTGTGTAGAGATTAGTGTGTGTTGGTGTGTGTTTTATGTATTTAAATGATCCCACATAAAACTCTCTAGGAAGCTTCCTAGAGCCACAATCTTTCCAACAACCATACCGAGTCAACTCCTTATTAGGATGAATCTTGGCCATCCATCTCAATCTCTCCAAGCTCGAATCTCGTCCATCCATCTCGTTGGGCTTTATGGACCGAAGCTATTTAAATCCAATTTAAATAGTCCAAAGGTCCAATAGACTATACATTAAATCCTATTTATATTCTAAGCCCAATAATAATTTCATCCTTTTTATCCAATTAAAAAGAAAGCTCATGCTCATTAAATCCATAAATTTAACTTATCAATTCAATCCCGATTAATCCAATTAATCCATGAAGGCTTAAATCTCCAAGAAGTTAATCTAATCCATTAAATTAAACCCTACCTTGCTCAGACCACAAAGTCAATTACCTACCTTGCTCAGACCCTTCTAAGCATGAGTAATCTACGATACCGACTGAGGTCTTGTGAGTCTGCCATATTTTCTGCCAAAATAACATGGTCCAATCGTGTTACCTCTCCTTACCATCTCTTCCTACAGATGGCGGTTGTCAAAGAAATTTTTTATAGATCCTGTGATGAGATCTCGGGCTATAACCTTTGCCACAACCTAGTTGTCTGCCACTTAGGTGACTACTGGCTCTGCCGTACTAGACACCACATCCATCCCATGGACACAATTTTGATCCAACCACTATTCAAAATTACTACCAATGTCATGCATTCATCCTTCCAGGATGAAAATCTTGTGATATTATGCTTAAAGCCCTTTCAAGCTACCACATTCATCATTAAGTCCAAATGCGTATACTTTATGAGACAAACCGTTTTCCACAACATTCTTCCAGAAGCAACTCTCCACTAGGGTGCATCAAGAAAACATCTACTAGTCCTTATTCAGGCACTAAGGATTGTTCTTAACTGTTGTCTTCTGTCCCTTAGTACACTCCCGATTTCCATTATGTCACGCTTAAAAAACATACTCAACATCGGGTCCCATGCACCGACCAACATGTTTTATGTTTATCTAGGGCTAAGCTGCAGGGAATGTTAAACGTCTAAGATTTCTCATCAGTCTACCATGACTGAGTCTTGAACAACTTATCCCTCATCATATATCTGAATTTTCTCATCAGTTTATCGTGACTGAGTCTTTCAACAACTCAATTCTCGATATATATATGTGAGAACCCAAATATTATTAAGAATTTCATGAGTAACGACTGCGTTTTTGTGTTTTCTAATGTCTTCAATTCATCCATGATGAACAAGTCATTACACACTAAACACTCGGAACACAACTCTTGTTAGAATAGGTGACCGTGAAGCCAATCCTGTTAGGCTTATGTAATCTATTTATGACACTTTGGTATTTAAATAATGTCCATGAATAAATGTGATATTCATATTTGGCATTTATTCTTTGTTTGTGTTCACTTAACTGCTTTATATTGCGAACTGTTCAATGCACAAACAAAACTCACAGAGCGAAAGCTTAATTCAAGAAACTAGACTGCGCATAGGATGGCAAGTCATGAAATCAGTTTCTGTGGATCGGTCTAATATATTCCAAGTCGAAGGACCTTGAGATAGGATATCGAGAGTCCACTCGAGACTTGCACTAAGCGATTACAGTCGTGTTTCATCGACAAGTGACGAAGGTCGTCCATGCAATGCTAGTAGGTTAGCCAGCTAGTAGGATGTACTAATGTTATATATGTATATTGAACATAGGGCATAGAGAATAATAATAAACTACGAAAGCGTGTTTGACTGAAGTTACCTTTGAAGTCTATCTTGTGATCGGCTACTTGCGTTGTTCCTCTCCAGAATGCTCACAAAGCTCAAAACTATGAACTCTCCAAAGGTGATCCACACCACACCGGAAGAGATGCTCGTTTTCCTTGTTAGAGGAAAACGGATCTAGAAGGACTCGATTTAAGAAGATCAACACTATCAATTAGTGTTCTTCTTAAACTCACTTTGTTCTTCCAATTGATCCTAGATCAAATGAAGAACACAAGTGTAAAGGGAGAGAGAGAGGCCGAGAGCTCGGGGAGAGAGAGGAGTGATTTTTCTTCTTCTTTTCCTAGAAAAGATGAATAATGATTTCTCTTGCTTTGATGTTAGTATATACTTATATATATATATATACATAATTAATGTGATTATTGGCATGTGTCTACATTCATCCCAATCAAGCCCATTAATTCTTCAATCAAGCCTACCATCTCTTAAGGTATGATTAAATCATACCAATTTTTTAGAATAATGAGGAGAAATCCCAAAAAAATCCAATTTTTCAGAAAACGTCGAAAAATGGCACAAAACAACCCAGCCATTGTGCCAGTCGGCCGCCCGCACGCACAGGGCTGTGCGCGCACGAGCGCTTAGGCAGCCAGCCTGCGCGCCTGGTGCACGCGGGTCCTGTGTAGTGCTGGCCGGGTGGCTAGCAACTGTGGGCAGCGCCCGCGTGCACGGCATGCGCGTGCCACAACTTTCACGGCCGCCCCTATCAACATGCACGTTGGCAGGCACGCCAACCAGGCTGCGCGCTGGCGTGAGCCCACGCGTACCCCGCCTCGGGCCCGCCAGCCAGCAGGGACGGCAGCCAATTGCTGCCGCTACTGTCCCAATTTTAATGTTTTTCCGACATTTCTTTTCATCACATAATATATGATATAAAATGAAAATAAATATGCAATGTTTTGAAGGACAAGCGGATCCGTCAGGGAGCGCGAGCGGAAGCGTGAAAGCGAGGAATGTGCATAAATTTAAATCCAATTTAAATAAACGTGTCTCAAGGGGTGTACCCTTGGGTGCTCAACCGGGCGTTCGATGTAGGATGTGTAAATATTAAAACATATATAAAACACATAGGGCATAGATAGATTGTAAATCAACCAAAGCGTAATAAAACCGTTACCTTTGATGATCTACGTGCACGTGGCTACTTGTGTTGTTCCTTCTCCGAAATGCTCACGAAATCCAAATGTATGGATTCTCCAAAGGTGATCCACACCACACCGGAAGAAACGCACGTTCTCCTTGCTAGAGAAAATGGGTTTAATGAAGGAATCGGTTTAAGAAATGAACACTATGAATTAGTGTTCTCTTAAACCTACTTTGTTCTTCCTCTTGATTCAAAACCAAGTGAAGAACACAAGTAGAAAATGGGAGAGATGGCCGAGAGTTGAGAGAGAGGAGAGGACCAAAAATTGTTCTTCTTTTTCCTAGAAATAGATAAATTATGATTCACATATGCTTGGTGTTGTATATTCTCAAATATATACATAATTAATGTGATTATTGGAATGTGTCTAGGTTCATCCAAGGATGTCTAGATACATTCCAATCAATCACCATCAATTCTTCAATCAAGCCTACCAAATATTATGGTATGATCAAATCATATCAAAAGGGAAGGGCTTGATTGGAGTTGATTTGTCTCTTTCCAAAAGAGACATGTCAACATACCACCTTGCATGAAACATGGCTGATTTTGTTTCCTCCAAGGGAGCATTTCGACCATGTTTAATTATGGGAAGAAGTCCAACTTCTTATTATTCCAAAATAGGAATTATTTCTCCTCTCAGGTCAAATTTAACGGACCGGGTTTTATCGTAATCTAATTATGATGAATCCAACATTAAATCCAATATAATGTCCACTTAAATTATTCTCGTTGATCTTCTAATTCAATTAAAAGATCTATCATCTCAACGTCTCAACTTTCCATATTTAATCAAAAATCCAATTTACCGATTAAACGAAGGCCCGATACAATATCGGCCCGTCCATCCAATGGACTTTCCATTAAGTAATCCAATTACTTATTTATCCTTCTAGATTGACTCCAAGTCAATCTCTCAACGTCCTCGGTGATTTGTCTGTGACCCTTTAGGTTCACCCTCAGCTAGACTTGGGCCCGTGTGCCACAAAGGCCCGTTACCATGGTTGGCCGTCTAGCAACTGTCCATGGCACTAGAGACTAGGTGAATTGGCATGAACATTTAGGCATCGATTCCGTACGGGTACGATCCTTCCGTCTACTGTCTCCCGGCCTTAGTCTAAGGTATAGAATTGGGCGTCGGTTCCCATCCTTGACTAGGCATCTATGCTTAATACTCGAGACCACGTATGCTTCATTGCATCGACACAGGAAACCATTCCCTGTTCGACCAACCACTGTGGCCACAACTTTAAACAGCATGAACGTGTCTCCAAGTGCATAGGAGATACCTCTGTCATATATTGATAGGGGACGGATCGTCTTCTTGGAATCCACCGTCCTCGCTACACATTCCGACTGCACTGGACAAAGCTTATGATAATCATCTTACAGAATGATCACCTCTCGCCAGATCCAAGATACAACTATCCTGTGCACGTGACTGCCATGATCCCTCAAGTCTGAGGACTACTCCTGTACTATCGGAACTGGGGAAATCCCATCATACCGACCAAGCCTCCAAGGCGTCCATATGATGATCCCCGCGAGTGAGTCCAGTCGGCTCAATCCCAGTCGACCAACCCATCAAGATCGTGTAGGCGTCCCACGCCTGTCGCCAATGAAACACGACACTCATCTAATGAACACGAGTCTTGATGCAAGTCTCAATAGGACTCTCGATGCCCTGTCTCGAGGTCCTCGATATGAAACGTTTCAAACCCAACTCTAAATCAGTTGGTTTCATGACCACCATCCAATGCGTGGCCCAACTGCACGAGTTGTTAACCGTGGTCTGTGGGCTTTGTTGAGATATAAGTAAAACACCGTTTTAACAAATGTGAAATGAGCGCAACAAAGTAAGCACCAGAAGTGACGAATAGTCATTTTATTCATCACATAATAATATTACATTTACATCGAGTTGTATAATAGGTTACAAATCGCCAAACCTATTGGCTTTCTGGTCACCTATTCTAACAATCTCCCACTTGACCTAAAGCCAATCACCCATTGACCTCAAACCCATCTTATCCAGATGTTCAGTATGGGCAACTTGCCACACGGGCTGAGAGAGTGGATCTGCTATGTTTTCTACAGAGCTGACTTGGTCCATCCGAACGTTGCCCCTGCTAACCATCTCTCTGAGCAGATGGTAGCGTCTAAGAATATGCTTGGATCAGTGATGAGATCTCGGTTCCTTTGCTTGTGTTATTTCCCCGTTGTTATCTGAGAAGATAACTACTGGCTCAGTGATGCTAGGTACTACACTCAATTCTTGGATATAGCTCTTCATCCAAACCGCCTCCGGAAGCTGCTATGTATTCAGACTTTGTGGTGGAGTCCGCCGTGGTAGCCTGCTTGGAACTCATCCAAGCAACCACACCACCATTAAGTCTGAACACATAACCAGACTGAGACTTGGCATCATCGTCATCCGACTGGAAGCTAGCGTCGCTATAGCCTTCCGGTATCAACTCTCCACCGCCGTACATCAAGAAGATGTCCTTAGTCCTTTTCAGGTACTTCAGGATAGTCTTGACAGCACTCCAGTGTGCTTCCCCGGCACACGACTGATATCGGCTAGTTACGCTTAAAGCGAAAGCCACATCAGGCCTAGTGCACTGAACAACATACTGTATGATGCCTACGGCTGAAGCATAGGGGATGTCCAACATCCGTTTAAGCTCCTCATCAGTCTTAGGAGACTGCATATTGGATAACTTAATTCCATGCCTCATAGGAAGGAATCCTCGTTTTGAGTTCTCCATCTTCAATCTCTTCAAGACTTTCTCAATATACGAGGACTGGGCCATTCCTAACATCCTTTTAGATCTATCCTTGTAGATCTTGATGCCAAGGATGTAGGATGCCTCGCCCATATCCTTCATGGAGAATTGCGTTGACAACCAAGCTTTAGTGGTACCCAACATCTTAGCATCATTCCCAATGAGCAAGATGTCATCCACATAAAGCACCAGAAACGCAACTGAGCTCCCATTGATCTTCCTATATATACAAGGATCGGACTCGTTCTTGATGAAATCATATCCCTGTATGATTTCATCAAAAGGTATGTTCCAGCTTTGGGAAGCTTGTTTGAGGCCATAGATGGGCTTTTGGAGACGGCAAACCTTCTGCTCTTCTCTAACAGTTGTGAAACCTTCTGGCTGATCCATATAGATCTCTTGCTCTACGAAACCGTTGAGAAAAGCCGTTTTCACGCCCATCTGCCATATTTCATAGTCATACCATACTGTTATGGCAAGCAGTATCTGAATGGACTTGGCCATTGCTACAGGCGAGTAGGTATCCTCAAAATCGACCTCGGGTCGCTGAGTGTAACCCTTCGCCACAAACCTGGCTTTGAAGGTTGTAACCTCCCAGTCAGCTCCAAGCTTACGTTTGTAGACCTATTTACACCCTACGGGTTTAACCCCTTTGGATAGATCTACTAGGGTCCAAACCTGGTTTGTACCCATCGAGTCCATCTCGGATTTCATGGCCTCAAGCCACTTATCCGAATCGATGTCCGACTTTGCTTCTCCGTAAGTCTTTGGATCATTATTTCAACTGACCGGTCAGGCCCAGAAATCCATACCTATCAGGTGCATGGGATACTCTGGCCGACCTACGGAACTGGAACATTATTAGTGGGAACTACTGGCTCAAATGTCACTGCTGCCTCATGGGGTACCTCATTTGATTCCTCAAGGAGTACCTCATCGCGTCGGCTATCCGATAGAAAATCCTTTTCCAAGAACATTGCGTTTCGCCAGACAAAAATCTTTTGCTCGGAGGGATCATAAAATAATACCCCGCAGTTTCTTTTGGATAGCTGATGAACCTACATAAACTAGACCTCGAGTCCAGTTTATCTCCCACTAATCTCTTGACATATGCGGGGCAACCCCACACTTTCAAGTATTTGTAGGAGCCAGGCTTGCCCTGCCATATCTCATATGCCGTTTGGGATACCTTCTTAGATGGCGCCAAGTTCAAAATTTTGGCCGCTGATTCAAGAGCGTATCCCCAGAAGGAAAGGGGGAGCTCGGTAAAACTCATCATGGATCGGACCATGTCCAACAAGGTCCGATTCCTCCTTTCGGATACACCATTAAGCTGTGGTGTTCCAGGAAGGGCCCACTGAGAGAGAATCCCATTCTCTTTTAGATAATCAATAAACTCACCAATTAAATACTCTCTATCTCGATCCGACCAAAGGGCTTTGATCTTTCGACCGGTTTGGTTCTCTACTTCAAGTCTGTATTCCTTAAAACCTTCCAAAGGCTTCAGACTTGTACCTCATCAGGTAAACATAACCATACCGTGAGTGATCATCGGTAAAGGTTATGAAGTACGAGTACCCACCTCTGGCCTGAGTATTCAGTGGGCTATAGACATCCGTATGGATTAAATCCAACAGACCACTAGCTAGCCGTGCTTTGTCCAACAAAGGGTTTCTTGGTCATCTTTCCTTTCAGACAGGATTTGCAGGTCGGTAGGTTGTCCAAATCGTCTATTTCTAGACTCTTTGAGTCCACTAACCTTCTTATCCTATCTTTAGAGATATGACCTAACATCGCATGACATATCTGTGCGATATTATGATCATCACGTTTTCGTTTGTGTTCTGCAGTCATAATCCAATTAGACTGTTTAAGTATATACATTCCGTTGACCAGTGTACCAAGCAGATGAGAAATACCATCTTTAATAATGAAAAGCCATTTTTATTGATGGTAAATTCAAATCCCTCCTTATCAAGGACCGGGATGGAAACAATGTTTTTAATCATGCTAGGTACATAGAAACAGTCGTTCAGTACAATCCTAACATGACTACTAATGGCTAACTCTAGTGACCCTACGGCTTCCGCAGCAACAGCCTTGCCATCGCCTAGCCTCATGATCATCTCATCCTTGGTTAGCCTTCTGCTTCTTTGCAGTTCCTGCAAATCATTGCAGATGTGAGCACCACACCCGGTATCCAATACCCATGAAGCAGAATTAGTAATCATATTTACTTCAACCACAAACATACCTGGGTTGGAGAGGAGTTGTGGGCACTCCCTCTTCCAATGCTCTTTCCCTTGGCAATGCATGCAGACATCATTTGCCTTGGACCGCTGAGAACCACGGGCCTTCGCTTTCCCTTTGCTTGATCCTACCGGAGCAACAGGGACGCCCAGAGCGTGAGCAGGGGCCGTAACCATCTTCCTATTTGCCTTCTTCCTCTTCCAGCGTCCGGCCCTCTTGCCATTTGCTTTGGAGGTCGAAGCCTCTCCAATCAATACCGCCGGCGCCGACTTGTGGGTCGTCGCCTCGTATTGGACCAGCATATTGATCAACTCATGAATAGACTTCTGAAGTCCGTTCATGTTGTAGTTTACAGCAAACTGGTCATAGGATGGAGGAAGCGACTAGAGGATCACGTCAATGAACGTGTCATTGTTAAGCCCAGCTTTAAGGTCCTCGAGTTTCTCCACTAGGGAGAGCATCTTCGCCCCATGACTTTGTACAGACGCTCCTTCAACAAGCTTGGTGCCAAAGAATGCTTTTGTGGCGGCACATCTAATATGCCTATCCGGAACTGCATAAACCTCGTTCATGCGGAGCATTATGGCAGAGACGTTGTCCAGCCTCTCATACTAATTCTGGATGTCGTTAGATATCGAAGCCAGTATGATACTGCATACTTTCTGGTTGTCCTCATGCCATTTCTCGAAAGTCAAACGTTCTTCTGGCGTGGACCCCTCCGGTAAGTCGCTCGGCGGCGGCTCGTCCAAGACATAGCCTTAGTTCTCGAAAGCGAGGACAATCCTCAGGTTTCTCAGCTAGTCTGAATAGTTCGTTCCGTTGAATTTATTAGTCTCAAGTACCATGGTTAATGGATTCTTAGACATATCTACATTAATGAAAATGTAAAGCAGAGTTTAGTAGATGATGGTAATATTATTATTCAAGTTGAAGACTTGGTCTTTTAGTCATTAACCCTCCCACCATTTATACGCAAGTCCGGCACTCTTAAGCGGAGTTTCGAGAAACCATTTCCTAGTGGGCTCGGGATCCACAAGCGTAATCTCCATGCCCCGCTTTTACGATTCACATGAAGAAGACCTCGTGGGAGATATCCAATATCATTCTCATCCAATGAGATTCCCAAGATATTTTGCCTCACCTATTCGCATGGTTCCGAGGTCTCCAAGCGAACCATGTTACTCAGTGTTGGGCCCGACCCATCAACCAAATCATGCCAAAAAACTGTCGCCCCCACGACTCGTGAGACAGGGAAACAACAAGCGGAGTCTTTTTGTTCACAACAATGGTGCAGCGTTCCCCTAGTCCAAGTGTGCCACGACTCGTGAGACCACACTTGGGTAGTGGTGGCTTCCTCACCACATTGCTGTGGATGGAAGGCTCGGA
Organism: Sesamum alatum; assembly: GCA_034509735.1. Lineage (NCBI taxonomy): Eukaryota > Viridiplantae > Streptophyta > Magnoliopsida > Lamiales > Pedaliaceae > Sesamum > Sesamum alatum. Next base: position 9,375,873 of record JACGWO010000013.1, read on the forward strand.
CAGATCAAAATACAATTTGAAAGCCTAGGGAAAGCGTGTGGATCGTCCCGGGAGTAGTGCGAATGCAGAAGCGCGGTATAATTTAAATTTTCAAGAATTTAAACATGCATTAATATGCATTAAAATAAATACATTCAAGGGGTGTTCCCTGAAACTCCTGGGCGTTCGGTGTATCTCATGAATAATAAAACATATATATATAAAATAATCATGGAAGGCCATAGGGTTTGAAAGAAAAAGGGACAAAACCATAAACCGAAAACCTACCAATTGTCGTTTTAGCCTTCTAACCGGTACTCGCATTGTTCCCTGATTTGCTCCAAGATCTCGTATAGGAGACCCTCTAATTTGTACACGCAATCCGCCCACGTATCTTGATCTTCGTGCTAGCGAAAGAACAAGTATATTTTTTGGAATACCGAACGGATCGATCAAACGATATTGATTAACGAGATCAATCCTCCTTAATATTCAATTGTCAAACAAAAGAACAAGAAAAGTGTTTCTTGGAAGGAGGAGAGAGGCGCGGCCGAGAGGGAGAGGGAGGGACACGAGTGTGTGTGTGTGTCTTTCAAGATTTATCATCTTTTTCAAAGTGTATATTTAGGAGTATTTATAGAGGAGGAATCCTATTGCTCTTCTAGTTTCCTACACTTTGAAGACTCCACCATGAGTAGGATTTGACCTAGTCAAATTCTAGCTTCTTTGGTCAAACCAATATTAGCCATTGATTCCTCCCTTTAATCTCAACCATTGATTTAATTTAATGGAATATTTAAATTCCATTTAAATACTCCAAAGGGCAATAAATAAATATATTAAATATAAATATTTATTCCAAGCCCATTAAATTAATTTCTAATAAATCTAATTTATTAGATAAATCCCTTTTATCTAATAAAAAGAATTAATTCTTCCCAAGAAAATAAGGACCCGATTAAATCCAATTTAATCGCTCCATTTCTCCAAATATTTAATTCCAAATTAAATACATTATGTGTGCGGATTGTGTGTGACTCTCTAGGTTTACCTTCAGCTAGACTTGGTTGGATTCCTAGAATCCGCCCGTCACCATAGGTGGTCGTCTAGCAACGTTCATGGCATTAGAGACTAGGTGAATATACGGGGATGAACATTTAGGCTCTACAATACATCTATCCTTCCGTCTACGGTCTCACCACTTAGGGTCTAGGGCACGGATTATGCAGGTACTCATTTTCTACCAAAGTGTCGGTCTGTCCTCTACTAAATGCCACAAGGGAAGCCTTCCCTTCTGTTCAGTTACTGTGGCCACAGATTTTAGGGACAAGACTGAAACGTTATGTGGATCGTCCCAGGAGATGAATGCAATAGCGGAAGCGCGAAAAATTGCATAACAAAATTGCAAAAGCATAATTAAACAAAATTTAAATCATGCATAACATACATAACCGGATCAAGGGGTGTGCCCTTGATTCTCCCCCCGGCGTTCGGTGTATCTCATGTTCAATAAAACACAACATGGAGGTCATAGAATTGAAATAAAAAAACGTAATTAAAGAACCTACCCGGTTGTAGTTTTGTCTTCGTTCGGCTACATACATTGTTCCCCGTTTTGCACCAAGATCTCAAAGAAGAGACCCTCTAAATTATGACACTCGCTCCACCGGAAAGCAAAGAATCCTTGTGCTAGCAAGAAATTATTTGGGGAGAAGAGACATCGATACACACTATCAATTAACGCAATCAACGTCTCTTATGTTCTAACTTGAATAAATCAAGAAGAACAAAGTAGAAATCTTGGAGAGAAGAAGAGGGGGTGGACGAAATTCTTGAGAGAATTATGAGATGGGAGTTGTAGAGATTAGTAGGTGTGTGTGTGTGTGTGTGTTTTTGAGTATTTATACAAGATGAAATTTCCTATTCCTTCTCAAACTCTTCTAAAGAGACACACTTTGACTAGGATTTTGACCTAGTCAAATCCTAGTCAAACTAGGCTTTGATTAAGTCAAATTAATCATGGCCCTTCATCTCATCAATCCCTTGATCAAATCTTGTCCATCGATTATGATGGACTTTATGGAATGGGCTTTAATTAATTCTAAATTAAATAATCCCATTGACTATTATATTAAAATCCTATTTAATATACTAAGCCCATTAATGAATTTAATGGAATGGACTTCATTTAATTCCCAATTAAATAGTCCCATGAACTTTATATTAAATTCTATTTAATATACGAAGTCCATTAATTAATTCACCCTTTTAATCTAATTAAAAGGGAAGCCCATGCTTTATAAAAAAAATCCATAAATCTAATTTATGAACTCAAGCCAATTATTCTAAACTAATCATCAAGGCTTGAATCTCCAAGAAGTATAATTTAATTCCATTAAATTAAACCTTCTCCCCCGGAAATTAATTCCAAATTAATTCCCTTTCATTTGGTGTAGCGGGTGTGACTCTTTAAGTTCACCTTTCAGCTAGACTTGGACCTACTTCTTGTTATTCCCATAACATAAGTAGTCCGTCACCATGGGTGGCCATCTAGCAACGGTACATTGGCATTAGAGATTAGGTGGATATGTGGTGTGAAACATTTTAGGCTCCGAGTTACATGCAGGTACGGTCCTACTACTATCGCTCGATACGTACGGGTATGGTCCTACTGTCTCACCTGTCTCCCCGGCCTTTAGTCTAGGACATGGAATTGGGTGTCGATTCACATCCTTGACTAGGCAACTATGCATAATGCTCGAGATAGGTTTAACTTGACGTAGGAAATCCTTTCCCACTACATCAAGTGCTACGGCCATAAGAATTTATGAGTCTAAACCATCTTCGAGTGCATAGGAGATCTCGCTGCCATATCTTTGACAGGGGACAAATCCTATCTTGCAATACACCGTTCTTACATACTTCGACTACACTGGACAGGAGACTTATGATGACCATGTAATATAACCGTCAAATTTCACCAGATCCAAGATACAACCTTAGTATGTAGGGTACTGCCGTGATCCTCAAGTCCGAGGACTAATCCTGTACTATCGGAACCGGGAATACGAGTCATACCCGACCAAGCCCAAGTGGCTTCCATATGACGATTCCCACGAATCACCTCAGTCGGCGCTCCCCCAGCAGGCTGACCCACTAACACTGCTTAGACGATCCTCGTCACCCGTTGATGAAACACGACAGCAGATGCTTAGTGCAAGTCTCAAGGGGATTCTCGATGCCTTATCTCGAGATTCCTTTGACTTGGAGTATTTCAGACCGATTCGGCGAAACTGATTTCATGAACCTACCTCCAAGCATATTTCCAATTTCCCGAAATATTATTTCAGTCTGTGGGCGTTTGTTGTGACAGAGCAGATAGTACAACAAACTCATGCCTATGAATCCTTACTACATTCATTAACATAATATTACTTGTTCACAGATTGACGAATGGTTTCTGAGAACAGCCAATACCATTGACTTTCTGGTCACCTATTCTAACAAAGACACAGAGTATTTATGAGACAACAACTGTCAACACCTTTTGACAGGAGACAGATCCTTTCTTGGGAAACTACTGTCACTTTGTACACCGGAGCTGCACTAGATATGGCTTATGACTACTCAAGTGCATCTTGGCAATCTCTCACCATTATGTAAGATATAGTCCCGATGTACAAGTAAACTCAACAATTCCTCAAGTCAAAGGACTTTGACCTGTAACCGTTGGAACCAGGAACACACGTCATACCCACCGACCCTACTCAAGGTCCTCCGTAAGACGGTTCCCCCGAGTCACCTCAGTCAGCCGCTCCCCGGTAGGCCAACCCACTAGTATTGCTTAGACGGACCCTCGTCACCCGTTCAGGTTTGTTCTTAAGGGGACTGGAATATGAAATCAATTTAAGAAATGCGATTATAAAGCAACATTAGTATTATTCTGTCGTAAACTTGTACAAATCAGAGACCGAGTCTAATTTGTCTCCCACTAGTACCTTGACGCATGTAGGATCCTTCTACAATGCTCAAGGGACTTTGTCAGGACACAGGCTTGCCAAACCATGGCTTTCTTGTGCGTGACTCCTAGCAAAGTGCCACGTTCCTTAACGTTGGCAATTTTCGAGGTCTACGTCTACACGGGCTAGGTAATTTGTTGAAACTCCGATCGATCTTTCATCCAACGAAGCTCGATCGTTCCCTTTATTCAGAGACCGTCATACTTGGCCTTTACAGGAAACGTTTCATTGAGAATTCCATTCTCAATTTGGATGCTCAAGATCTCCCACTAAATACACGGCCTTTTCGATCTTATCGAATCAGGTTTAATTTTGCAACCATTTATGGTTCACCTCCTTAAGTCTAATTCCCAAACCTCCTGTGGGACCTTTAGACTTTTGAACCCTCTTATGGTCTTGTGTATTAGTAACTTACAGTTGTCTTATTGGCTCACTTCTAATAGACTATTTGGCAAGCACTACTTTGTCCAACAAAGAGCTTGCGGACTTTCTTCTTTATGAAAGACTTGTAATTTTAGTCGATTCGAATCATCTATTTCTAGATTCATCGAACTTTTCCAATTTACTTATCTTTTAATACGAGGAAACGTCCTAGCTGTTGCAGATGCCAAAAAATCTATAAGTTGTCTTGTTTAGTCCATTTAGATAAGTTGAATTTTGAGTATCCATAAACCTTATTAATGGATGGTTTTCTAGGAATTTAACGTGTGTAACTACTAGCAAAACATGATCAATATTTCAATAATTTTGTTGATCAAATATGTATGAAATAAAACCTTTGTCCAACAAAGAGACATACTTTTGATCATGCTAAGGTTACGTAATTCCTATAAACTATCCCTAACATGATCACGATTAATGGGCAAGTCTCTAGTCCTTTTCAGCAATGGACCTTGCCATTGTTGAATCCAAGAACTGTTCTTGGCTTTTAAGTCCTTATTCACTTTCTGCAAGACCACCCCGAGATTAGTGATAGGAAACGGTATCAAATACTAAATAGAGTAAAAGTGATCATATGTCAATGAAGGACAAGCGGATCCTGCCCGGGAGCGCGAGCGGAAGCGAGGAAGCGAGAAATTGTGCACACGAAATTTAAATCTAATTTAAATATGCGAATTCCAAGGGGTGTAACCTGGGTGGGCTTCAACTGGGCGTTTCGATGTAGGATGTGTAAATATTGAAAACATATATTTAAACACTAGGGCATAGATATATATAAAATAAAATTAATCAAAGCGTAATAAAATCCGTTACCTTTGATTGTTTAGCCGTATGCTCCCCGGCTACTAGCATTGTTCCTTCTCCGTCGAATGCTCACGAAATCCAAACGTATGGATTCTCGAAAGGTTGATCCACACCAAGAATTCACGACCTGGAAGAAACACACGTTCTTCTTGCTAGAAAAGAACGGGTTTTAGGAAGGAATCGGTTTAAGAGAAGAAACACTATAAATTAGTGTTCTCTTAAACTTGTTTGTTCTTCTTCTTGATTCAAAATCAAGTGAAGAACACAAGTTGTAAGAGAGGGAGACGAGCACGAAAATTGAGAGAGAGGAGAGAATTTTGTCTTCTCTTTTTCCTAAAAAAAGATGAATAATGAATCACTTATGCTTGGTGTTGTATATTCTAATATATATACATAATTAATGTGATTATTGGAATGTGTCTAGGTTCATCCAAGGATGTCTAGATTCATTCCAATCAATGACCATCAATTCTTCAATCAAGCCTAACCAAAATATATGGTATGATCAAATCATACCAAAAAGGAAGAGCTTGATTGGAGTTGATTTGTCTCTTTCCCAAAAAGAGATAAGTCAACATACCACCCTAGCATGAAACATGGCTGATTTTGCTTCCTCCAAGGGAGCGTGTCGGCCATGTTTAATTAAGGAAAGAAGTCCAACTTTTTCCTATTCCAAATTAGGAATTATTTCTCCTTTCGGGTATAATTTAACAGACCGGGTTTTATCGGTAATCCAATTACGACGAACCCAATATTAAATCCAATTTAATGTCCACTTAAATTATTCCCGTTTGATCTTTTAATCCAATTAAAAGATCCAACGTCTCAACACTCTCAACCTTCCATATTTAATCGAAAATCCCTAATTTACCGATTAAATGAAAGTCCGATACAATATCGGTCCGTCCATCCAATAGACTTTCCCTTAAGTAATCCAATTACTTATTTTATCCTTCGAGATTGACTCCAAGTCGATCTCTCACCTCCTCGGTGATTTGTGTGTGACCCTTTAGGTTCACCTCAGCTAGACTTGGGCCCGTGTCCCACAAGGGCCCGTTACCATGGGTGGCCGTCTAGCAACGGTCTATGGTACTAGAGACAAGGTGAATTGGCGTGAACATTTAGGCGTCGATTCCGTACGGGTCGATCCTTCAGTCTACCGTCTCCCGGCCTTAGTCTAGGGTATGGAATTGGGCGCCGTTCCCATCCTTGACTAGGCATCTATGCTTAATACTCGGACCACGTATGCTTCATTGCGTCGACACAGACGAAACCATTCCCTGTTCGACGAACCACTGTGGCCACAGCTTCAAACATGCATGAACGTGTCTCCGAGTGCATAGGAGAATAACCTCTGGCACATACTGACAGGGGATGGATCCCTCTTCTTGGAATCCACCGTCCTCGCTACACATTCCGACTGCACTGGACAAGCTTATGATAAATCATCTTACAGAATGATTACCTCTCGCAGAATCCAAGATACAGTCGTCCTGTGCACGCGACTGCCATGATTCCTCAACTCTGAGGATTACTCCCGTACTATCGGAAACCGGGGAAAACCAATCATACCGACCAAGCCTTCCAAGGCTTCCATATGTATGATCCCCGCAAGTCAGTCCAATCAGCTCGACCAGTCGACCAACCCATCAAGATCGTGTAGGCGTCCAACGCCTGTCGCCGATGAAACACGGCACTCATCCAACGAACACGACTCTTGACGCAAGTCTCAATAGGACTCCCGATGCCCAGTCTCGAGGTCCTCGACTTGGAACTTTTTCAGACCCAACTCTTAATCAGTTGGTTTCATGACCACCATCCAATGCGTGGCCTAGCAACTGCACGAGTTTGTTATCTATGGTCTGTGGGCTTTGTTGCGATATAAGTTAAACACCGTTTTACAAATGTAAGATGAGCGCAACAAAGAAGGTACCAATTGGTGACCGAACACTCATCTTATTTCATTACATAATAATATTATATTCACATCAAGTTTTCGGATAGGTTACAAATTGCCAAACATATTGGCTTTCTGGTCACCTATTCCAACAATCTCCCACTTGACCTAAAGCCAATCACCCATTTGACCTCGAACCTCTTATTCAGATGGTGAGTATGGGCAACTTGCGACATGGGCTTAGCAAGTGGATTTGCTATGTTTTCTGCGGAGCTGACTCGGTCCAACCAAACGTCACTCCGGCTATCCATCTCTCTCTAAGAGATGGTAGCGTCTAAGAATATGCTTGGATCGGTGATGAGATCTCGGTTCCTTTGCTTGCGCTATAGCCCCGTTGTTATCGCAGAAGATAACCACTGGCTCAGCGATGCTAGGTACTACACCCAACTCTTGGATATAGTTCTTTCATCCAACCGCCTCCTTAGCAGCTTCCGAAGCTACTATGTATTCAGACTCTGTGGTGGAGTCCCCGTGGTAACCTGCTTGGAACTCTTCCAAGCGACCACGCACCATTAAGTCTGAACACATAACCAGACTGAGACTTGGCATCATCGTCATCCGACTGGAAGCTAGCGTCGCTATAGCCTTCCAGTATCAACTCTCCACCGCCGTAGATCAGAACATGTCCTTAGTCCTTTTTCAGGTACTTCAGGATAGTCTTGACAGCACTCCAGTGTGCTTCCCCGGCACAACGACTGATATCGGCTAGTTACGCTCAAAGCGAAAGCCACATCAGGTCTAGTGCATTGAACAGCATACTGTATGCTGCCTACGGCTGAAGCATAGGGGATGTCCAACATCCTTTTAAGCTCCTCATCAGTCTTAGGAGACTGCTTCTTGGAAGTAACTTAATTCCATGCCTCATTGGAAGGAATCCTCGTTTTGAGTTCTCCATCTTGAATCTCTTCAAGACTTTCTCAATGTACGAGGACTGGGCCATTCCTAACATCCTTCTAGACCTATCCCTGTAGATCTTGATGCCAAGGACGTATGGATGCCTCGCCCATATCCTTCATGGAGAATTGCGTTGACAACCAAGCTTTTAGTGGTACCCAACATCTTAGCGTCATTCCCAATGAGCAAGATGTCATCCACGTAAAGCACCAGAAACGCAACTGAGCTCTCACTGATCTTCTTGTATACACAAGGATCGGACTCGTTCTTGATGAAATCATATCCCCGTATGACTTCATCAAAACGTATGTTCCAGCTTCGGGAAGCTTGTTTGAGGCCATAGATGGACCTTTGAAGACGGCAGACCGTCTGCTCTTCTCCAACAGTAGTGAAACCCTCCGGCTGATCCATATAGATCTCTTCCTCTACGAAACCATTGAGGAAAGCCGTTTTCACGTCCATCTACCATATTTCATAGTCATACTATGCTGCTATGGCAAGCAGTATCCGAATGGACTTGGCCGTTGCTACGGGCGAGTAGGTTTCCTCAAAAATCGACCCCGGGTCGTTGAGTGTAACCTTTCGCCACAAGCCTGGCTTTGAAGGTTGTAACCTCCCCGTCAGCTCCAAGCTTACGTTTGTAGACCCATTTACACCCTACGGGTTTAACCCCTTTGGGTGGATCTACTAGGGTCCAAACCTTGTTTGTACCCATCGAGTCCATCTCGGATTTCATGGCCTCAAGCCACTTGTCCGAATCGATGTCCGACATCGCTTCTCCGTATGTCTTTGGATCATTATCCAACTGACCGGTCAGGCCCAGAAATCCATACCTATCAGGTGCATGGGATACTCTAGCCGACCTACGGAGGATTGGAACAATATCAGTGGGAACCACTGGCTCAGATGTCACTGCCGCCTCATGGGGTACCTCACTTGATTCCTCAAGGAGTACCTCATCGCGTCGACTATCCGATGGAAAACCTTTTTCCAAGAACACTGCGTTTCACGAGACAAAAACTTTTTGCTCGGACGGATCATAGAAATAATACCCCGCAGTTTCTTTCGGATAGCCGATGAACCTGCATAAACTAGACCTCGAGTCCAGTTTATCTCCCACTAATCTCTTGACATATGCGGGGCAACCCCACACTTTCAAGTATTTGTAGGAGCCAGGCTTGCCATGCCATATCTCATATGGCGTCTGGGATACCCTTTTAGATGGCGCCAAGTTCAAAACTTTGGCCGCCGTCTCAAGAGCGTATCCCCAGAAGGGAAGGGGTAGTTTGGTAAAACTCATCATGGATTGGACTATTTCCAACAAGGTCCGATTCCTCCTTTCAGACACACCATTAAGCTGCGGTGTTCCAGGAGGGGTCCACTGAGAGAGAATCCCATTCTCTTTTAGATAATCAGTAAACTCACCACTCAAATACTCTCCACCTCGGTCCGACCGAAGGGCTTTGATCTTTCGACCGGTTTGGTTCTCTACTTCAAGTCTGTATTCCTTAAACCTTCCAAAGGCTTCAGACTTGTACCTCATCAGGTAAACATAACAGTACCGTGAGTGATCATCGGTAAAGGTTATGCAGTACGGGTACCCACCTCTAGCCTGAGTATTTAGTGGACCACAGACATCTGTATGGATCAAATCCAACAGACCACTGGCTAGCGTACTTTGTCCAACAAAGGGTTTCTTGGTCATCTTTCCCTTTAGACAGGATTCGCAGGTCAGTAGGTTGTCCAAATCGTCTATTTCTAGATTCATTGAGTCCACCAACCTTCTTATCCTATCTTTAGAGATATGACCTAACCTCGCATGCCATATATGTGCGTTATTATGATCATCACGTTTTCGTTTGTGTTCTGCAGTCATAATCCAATTAGACTGTTGAAGTATGTACAGATCGTTGACCAATGTACCAAGCAGATGAGAAATACCATCTTTGATAATGAAAAAACCGTTTTATTGATGGTAAATTCATATCCCTCCTTTCAAGGACCGGGATGGAAACAATATTTTTAATCATGCTAGGTACATAGAAACAGTCGTTCAGTACAATCCTAACATGACTACTAATGGCTAACTCTAGTGATCCTACGGCCTCTGCAGCAACGGCCTTACCATCGCCTAGCCTCAGGATCATCTCATCCTTGGTTAGCCTTCTGCTTCTTTGCAGTGCCTGCAAATCATTGCAGATGTGAGCACCACACCCGGTATCCAATACCCATGAAGCAGAATTAGTAAATCATATTAACTTCAACCACAAACACACCTGGGTTGGAGAGGAGTTGTGGGCACTCCCTCTTCCAATGCCCTTTCCCTTGGCAATGCATGCAGACATCATTTGCCTTGGACCGCTGAGAACCACGGGCCTTCTCTTTCCCTTTGCTCGGTCCAACCGGAGCAATAGGGGTGCTTGGAGCGCGAGCAGGGGCCGCAACCGTCTTCCCTTTGCCCTTCTTCCTCTTCCAGCGTCCGGCCCTCTTGCCATTCGCCTTGGAGGTCGAAGCCTTTCCTATCAATACCGTCGGCGCCGATTTGTGGGTCGTTGCCTCGTATTGGACCAGCATGTTGATCAACTCATGAAAAGACTTCTCAAGTCCGTTCATGTTGTAGTTTACGACAAACGGGTCATAGGATGGAGGAAGCGACTGGAGGATCACGTCAATGTACGTGTCATTATTAAGCCCAGCTTTAAGGTCCTCGAGTTTCTCGACTAGGGAGAGCATCTTGACCCCATGACTCTGTACAGACGCTCCTTCAGCGAGCTTGGTGCTAAAGAATGCTTTTGTGGCAGCATATCTAATATGCCTATCCAGAACCGCATAAACCTCGTTCATGCGGAGCATTATGGCGGAGACGTTGTCCAGCCTCTCATACTGCTTCTGGATGTCGTTAGACATCGAAGCCAGTATGATACTGCGTACTTTTCGATTGTCCTCATGCCATTTCTCGAACGTCAAACGTTCTTCAGGCGTGGACCCCTCCGGTAAGTCGCTCGGTGGCGGCTCGTCCAAGACGTAGCCTTGGTTCTCGATACGAGGACAATCCTCAGGTTTCTCAGCCAGTCCGAGTAGTTCGTTCCGTTGAATTTGTTAGTCTCAAGAATCATGGTTAACGGGTTCTTAGACATATCTACATTAATGAAAATGTAAAGCAGAAATTAGCAGATGATGGTAATATTATTGTTCAAGTTGAAGACTTGGTCTTTTAGTCTTTAACCCTCCCACTATTTATACGAAAGTCCGCCACTCTCAAGCGGAGTTTCGGGAAACCATTTCCTAGTGGGCTTGGGATCCACAAGTGTAATCTCCATGCCCCGCTTTTACGATTCACATGAAGAAGACCTTGTGGGAGATATCCAATATCATTCTCATCCAATGAGATTCCCAAGATATTTTGCCTCACCTATTCACATGGTCCCGAGGACTCCAAGCGAACCATGTTACTCAGTGTTGGGCCCGACCCATCAACCAAATCATGCCTCAAACTGTCGGCCCCCACGAATCGTGAGACAGGGAAACAGTGAGCGCAGTCTTTTTGTTCACAACAATAGTGCAACTTTCCCCTAGTCCAAGTGTGCCACGACTCGTGAGACCACACTTGGGTAGTGGTAGCTTCCTCACCACATTGCTGTGGATGGAAAGCTCGGACAGACCAAAATATCATTTTGATCCAAGTCCGTTCTGGGCCTAATATTTAATTTGGTCCAACCAAATGAGAGTTTGTGTATGACCGAGACCTCATCACATTATTGTGTTTTAGCATGCATAAATATCCAATATTTAAAGCGATAAAATAAATACGCCGCATGCAGAAAACATAGCATACCCCTGTTAGGATGATCACAAGCCCAACCTATGCGACCCACTGAGCCCGCAGTGAGTCTATGGTCTGTCTAGGGTGGTCCTAAATTATTACAGTAATAATAAACCCATTGTCATTCCAATGGGCCTTGAAGTGCTTCTTGCTTCACGCCTTGATGCTTCTCCTTGGGGTCTCCGACTCCAATTGCTTGTTAAAATTAAAACCTCACCAATCCTATCTACTCTCATTACAACTGAAAGTAATACATCGGTAATAAAGAAAACAAGCCTTAACATCATGAGGCTGAAAATACGGGAGATGATAGTCCCAAAAACAAGAGGCACGCAGGCCCCACCCAACAGAAAAATAAATAATCATACATTCATCCATACATAAGATCTAGGGCTCTTGTGATCATCCCATGTTGATTCCATCAACACACATAACATAATTATTCCATATAATCAGCCATAAATTCCAATGGATATTCCAAATACCCAAGTGATGTCCAACATCACAAAAGTATAAACATACAAATAATATGCAAAATTCAAATTTCAAATTTAATGGACATTTTAAATAATGCATCTAATGCATGTATTAATCACAAAATAATTAAGCAAATTTAATTCAAGGAATAATCCAATTATCCCAAAATCAAAAATACAAAATTAACATATTTTCAGAATATTGTGCAGAAAATACAAAAAATCGAATTTTCCGGAAAAAGTCGAAAAAACGGCACAAAACGGCCCAGCCGTTGTGCTGGCCGGCCGCCCGCGCGCAGACCGACCAAGTCCGAGGACTAATCCCGTACTATCGGAACCGGGAATACGAGTCATACCGACCAAGCCCAAGTGGCTTCCATATGACGATTCCCGCGAATCACCTCAGTCGGCCGCTCCTCAGCAGGCTAACATTGCTTAGTGCAAGTCTCAAGGGGATTCTCGATGCCCTGTCTCGAGATTCTTTTGACTTGGAGTATTTCAGACCGATTCGGCGAAACTGATTTCATGAACCTACCTCCAAGCATATTTCCAATTTCCCGAAATATTATTTCAGTCTGTGGGCGTTTGTTGTGATAAGCAGTAAGTACAACAAACTAATGCCAATGAATCCTTACTACATTCATTAATATAATATTACTTGTTCACAGATTGACGAATGGTTTTCAGAACAGCCAATACCATTGACTTTCTGGTCACCTATTCTAACAAAGACACAGAGTATTTGTGAGACACAACTGTCAACACCTTTTGACAGGAGACAGATCCTTTCTTGGAAACTACTGTCACTTTGTACACCGGAGCTGCACTAGATATGGCTTATGACTACTCAAGTGCATCTTGGCAATCTCCCATCATATCTAAGATATAGTCCTGATGTACATGTAAACTCAGCAATTCCTCAAGTCAAAGGACTTGACCTGTACCGTTGGAACAAGGAACACACGTCATACCCAACCGATCCTACTCAAGGTCCTCCGTAAGATGGTTCCCGCGAGTCACCTCAGTCAGCCGCTGCCCGGCAGGCCAATCCACTAGCATTGCTTAGACGACCCTCGTCACCCATCGATGAAATACGACAGCAGATGCTTAGTACAAGTCTCAAGGGGAATCTCGATACCCAATTTCGAGATTCCTTGACTTGGAGATTTCCAGACTTATTCGGCGGAACTGATTTCATGGACCTACCTCCAAGCATAGTCCCAGTCCCCGAAATGCGATTTCAGTCTGTGGACTTTGTTTTGCGCAGTGAACAGTTATAAAGCAGATAAAGTGAACACAAACAAAGTACATGCCAAACGAATTTCACTTCTTATTCATTAAGGATTTATTAAAACCTCCAAACTATTCAGACATAGATTACAATTCGCCTACCAAGATTGGCTACATGGTCACCTATTCTAATAATCTCCCACTTTATCATAAAGCCAATCGCCCATATGCCTAACCCCAATCTTCTCAAGATGTTATGTATGAGCGCTCTGCGTCACAGGCTTTGTTAGTGGATCTACTGTGTTGTCGTCTGAGTTGACTCGTTCCATCCGAATGTCACCTCTTCCTACCATTTCTTTTATAAGGTGGTAGCGTGTAAGAATGTGTTTGGAACGGTGATGAGATCTCGGTTCCTTTGCTTGTGCTATTGCTCCGTTCTTATCACAAAAGATGACAACGGGCTCGGCGATGCTAGGTACCACACCCAACTCTTGGATGTAGTTTCTCATCCAAACCGCTTCTTTGCCAGCTTCTGAAGCTGCTATGTATTCGGCCTCAGTAGTGGAATCAGTAGCGGTTGCTTGCTTTGAAATTTTGCAAGCCACTACTCCTCCATTGAGCCTGAATACATAACCCGATTGAGACTTGCATCATCGTCATCAGCCTAGAAGCTAGCATCGCTAAAGCCTTCCAGGATCAGTTCTCCATTGCCATAGACTAAGAACATTTCCTTACTCCTTCTCAGGTACTTAAGAGTGCCCTTAACTGTTAGAATAGGTGACCATGTAAGCCAATTTTGGTAGGAATATGTAACCTATGTCTAGACAATTCTTTGGTATTTGATAAAATATTTATGAATAAAGAAGTTAAAATTCATATGGCAATACTTTGTTTACGTTCACTTATCTGCATTTACATTTCTGTTCACTACGCAAACAAAGCCCACGGACTGAGAAACGATTTCGGGGACTGGGACTACGCTTGGAGGTAGGTCCATGAAATCAGTCTTACCGAATCAGTACGGAAATCTCCAAGTCAAGGAATCCCGAAAATGGGTACCGGGATTCCCTTTGAGACTTGCACTAAGCATCTGCTGTCGTATTTCATCGACGGGTGACGAAGGTCGTCTAAGCAGTGTTAGTGGGTCAGCATGCTAGGAAGCAGCTAACTGAGGTGACTCGTGGGAACCGTCTTACGGAGGGCCTTGAGTATGATCAGCAAGGTATGACGTGTATTCCCGGTTCCAACAGTACAGGCCAAGTCCTTTGACTCGAGCAACTGCTGAGTTTACCTGTGCATTATGTCTGTATCTTAGATATGGTGAGAGATTGCCAAAATACTCTTGAGTAGTCATAAGCCATGTCTAGTGCAGCTCGGGTGTACAAAGTGACAGTAGTTTCCAAGAAAGGATCTGTCTCCTGTCAAAAGGTATTGACAATTGAGTCTCATGTATGCTCTCTGTCTTGTCCCTGAAATCTGTGGCCACAGTAACTGAACAGAAGGGAATGGTTTCCCTTGCGGTGTGTAGTAAGGACAGACCGACACTTAGGTCCAAAATGGGTACCTGCATTTTTCGTGCCCTAGACCCTAAGTGATGAGACCAAAGATAGAAGGACAAGTGTACTGTTAGAGCCTAAATGTTCATCCCCGAATATTTCACCTAGTCTCTAGTGCCATGGACTGTTGCTAGATGGCCAACCATGGTAACGGGCGGATTCTAGGAATCCGACCAAGTCTAGCTGAATGGTGAACCTAAAGAGTCACACACTATCCACACACACACTTAGTATTTAATTTGGAATTAAATATTGGAGTAAAGGAATGATTAAATTAGATTTAATCGGGTCCTATATTTTCTTGGAGAAATTAATTCCTTCTATTTGATAAAGGGAATTAAATTAATAAATAGGATTTATTAAAGGGTTGATTTAATGGGCTTAGAATAAATAATAATATTTATTTATTATATTATATTTGTTCTTTTAGCCTTTTGGAATATTTAATGGGATTTAAATATTCCATTAAATTAAAATCAACGGTTGAGATGGAAAGGGGAGATGGAAGGCTAGGATTCGTTTGACTAGGTCAAACACTAGTTTGACTAGGACTTTGACTAGGTCAATATCCTAGTCAAATTAGAGTTCTTAGAGTTGGAGTTTAAAGAGGATTAAACTCCTCCTTTATATAAACCTCTAGCTTCCAATAATTGTAGGATGATGATTCTTGAAAACACACACAACACACACTCTCCCTCTCTCCTACCTCTCGTCCGCCCCTCTCTCTTTTCTCCAACAAGAAAATATTTTTTTAGTTCTTTTGTTCTTGGAACATTAGAACTTAGATGAATCAATACCGTTAATTGATAACGTGTTGTTGATTCATCCACTCCAAAAATATACACTTGTTCGTTGCTAGCACGACGTGCAAGATATGTGGGTGGATCGTGTGTCACGATTTGGAGGGTCTCAAGAACGAGATCTCGGTGCAAAACGGGGAACAACGCGAGTAGCCGTTGAAGACGAAAACGACAACGGGTAGGTCTCGTTTTATTTTTTCGTCCCTGTTTAATTTTCAACTCTATGGCCTCCATGATTTCTTTACATGCTTTATAATCATGAGATACACCGAACGCCCGGGAACCTCAAGGGTACACCACTTGAGCGTGTTCTTTTAAATTAAAAGCATGCTTTAATTTTTGTATGTTTATTTTTTTTTTGCGCTTCCGCATTCGCGCAATTCCCGGGACGATCCACCGATTTCTTTCATTAACTGCATTCCAATGTTCCTCTCCAGCACAAGACTGAAATCTGCTCATTACACTCAAAGCGTAAGCAATGTCAGGTCTGGTGCAGTGGACTGCATATTGGATGCTTCCTATGGCAGAAGCATAGGGGATGATTTTCATCTTTTCAAGTTCCTCATCAGTCTGCGGGGACTGTTTCTTGGATAACTTGATCCCAAGCCTTATGGGAAGGAATCCTCGTTTGGAGTTGTCCATCCGAAACCTTTTCAGGACTTTCTCCATATACGAGTTTTGGGTGAGTCCTAACATTCTCTTAGATCTGTCCCTGACAATCTAGATGGCTAGAACATAGGAGGCTGCACCCAAATCCTTCATAGAAAACTGAGTTGATAACCATGCTTTTGTGTCACTCAACATTCTAACGTCATTTCCTATGAGTAGAATGTCATCCACATAAAGCACTAGGAACACTATAGAGCTCCCACAGACCTTCTTGTATACACAAGGGTCGGATTCGTTTTTGATGAAATCATAACCCCGTATTACTTCATCAAAGCGAATGTTCCAACTTCGGGATGTTTGTTTGAGGCCATAGATGGACTTCTGGAGACGACAGACCTTCTGTTCTTCTCCGGAGACCGTGAAACCCTTCGGCTGATCCATGTATATCTCTTCCTCAATGAAACCATTGAGGAAAGCCGTTTCCACGTCCATCTGCCATATCTCATAGTCATACCATGTTGCTATGGCAAGCAAGATCCGGATGGACTTATCCATGGCTACTAGCGAGTACGTGTCCTCAAAATCAACCCCAGGTCGTTGAGTGTACCCTTTAGCTACTAGCCTAGCCTTAAAGGTTGTGACTTCTCCATCAATGCCAAGTTTCCGCTTATAGACCCACTTACAGCCAATTGGCTTAATCCCTTTCGGTGGGTCTACAAGTGTCCAGACTTGGTTCTCACTTATGGAGTCCATTTCGGTTTTCATGGCCTCAAGCCATTTCCCGGAGTCAATGTCAGACATCGCTTCCCCGTATGTCTTAGGATCCTTATCCAGTAGACTGGTCGTATTTAGAAAGCCATATCTCACCGGAGGTCGAGACTCTCTAGCTGACCTACGGAGAATGGGAACGTTAGTGGTGACTGTGGGCGTTGACTGTATAGGAGCTGGTGGTTCAGGTACCGAGGCTGACCCTTCCTGAGGCCGTCCTTCATGCCTAGCATGCTGGACTTCTCGAGGTTGGTCAGCCCTTCGGGTATCTATCCTGAATCCTCTAAGTGAGGAATCCGCGGCTTCCACTGATGACTGGTTTCCATCACTTGATTCTTCAAGGATCAGTTCATCAGGTTGGATATCCTCTGGAAAGCCTTGTTCCAAGAACACTGCGTTCCTTGAAATAAACACCTTTTGTTCCAAGGGGACATAGAAGTAATAACCTGCAGTTTCTTTAGGATATCCAACGAACCTGCATAAGCTAGATTTGGATCCTAGCTTGTCTCCCACTAGCCTCTTGACGTATGCGGGGCTACCCCACACTTTCTAGTAGTTGTAAGACGCAGGTTTGCCGTGCCATATTTCATATAGCGTTTGGGTCAATACATTGGTTTGCGCCGAATTTAATAACTTGGCCCCAATCTCCAATGCGTAGCCCCAAAAGGACAAGGGCAATTTGGTAAAACTCATCATGGATCGAACCATGTCTAACAGGTTCGATTCCTCCTTTCAAAGACTCCATTCAACTGTGGTGTCCCGGGAGGTGTCCATTCAGATATTATACCATTTTCTTTAAGATAATCAAGGAACTCAATACTAAGGTACTCTCCGCCTCGGTC
Source organism: Sesamum alatum (assembly GCA_034509735.1). NCBI lineage: Eukaryota > Viridiplantae > Streptophyta > Magnoliopsida > Lamiales > Pedaliaceae > Sesamum > Sesamum alatum. The sequence goes on from JACGWO010000013.1 coordinate 9,394,071, forward strand.
TGACCGTAGGACTTTAATTTTACAACCAGTTTGGTTCTCAACTTAAAGTCTGAATCCTTTAAACCTCTCAAAAGCTTCAGACTTGTACCTCATCAGGTATATATAATGAATGATCATCGGTGAAGGTTATGAAGTTGGAGAACCCACCTCGGGCCTGCGTCCTTAGTGGTCCACATACGTCTGTATAGACCATGTCCAACAGACCTGTGGCAAGCCTGCTTTGTCCTATAAAGGGCCTCTTGGTCATTTTCCCTCTTAAACAGGATTCACAAGTTGGTAGCTCACTCAAGTCCCCTACCTCTAGGTCTTTGAGTATACCAATCTCTTCATCCTATCTTAGGATATGTGATCTAGCCTAGCGTGCCACAGTCGTGCGTTCCCGTTGTTATCTATTTTACGTTTGTGTTGAGTGTTTAGAATGAAGTTTTTTTGTTGTAAGATATAGAGCCCGTTATTAAGCGTACCAAGCAGATGAGCAATTCCACACCTCATCAAATAAAAGTAATTTTTATTGATCATAAACTCATATCTACTATTGTCTAACAACGGAATGAAAATGATATTTTTAATCATACTAGGTACATAATAAACTTGCTCTAACTCTATACTAGAGTGGCGGATCCTACTGCTTCTGCCGAGATGGCCTTGCCATTCCCAAGCTTCACGATCATATCCCCGCTACCCAGTTTTCTGCTTCTTTTGAGCACCTGCAAATCATTGCAAATGTGAGCTCCACAGCCGGTATCTAATAACCAAGAGGCAGAGTTAATAACCATATTAACCTCAATCGCAAAGATACCTTGTTTGGAGAGGAGTTTGGGGCACTCCCTCTTCCAATGCCCTTTCTCACGGCAATTGATACATAAGTCATATGCCCTCGACTGTTGCCTGGAGTCAACCTTCACTTTTCCTTTGCCTTTCCCCTCTTTGGCAATGGGAACACTCTTAGTGTTTGTAGCTGCTTTGACGGCTTTTCCCTTTCCCTTCTTCCTTTTCCAACGTCCGGCACCTTTGCCTTTCATCTTGGAAGTCGAAGCATCTCCAAACAATACCGACGGCGTGGACTTTTTGGTCGTTGCCTCGTATTGCACCAACATATTGATTAACTCATGAATACCCTTCTCAAGTGTGTTCATGTTATAGTTAACAATAAATTGGTCGAAGGAGGGTGGGAGAGACTGAAAGATCACATCTATGTACGTCTCGTTATCGAGGCCTACCTTGAGGTCCTCGAGCTTTTCTACCAGGGTAAGCATTTTAACCCCGTGCTCTTGTACAGAGGATCCTTTGGTCATTTTAGTTCCAAAGAACGCCTTCGTTGCGACATACCTAGTATGCCGGTCCGGGACTGCATAGCAATCCTTCAGGCGAGCCATAATGGAAGGGACACCGTCTAGCCTTTCATACTGCTTCTGAATCTCATTCGTCATAGAGGCAAGAATGATGCTACGGACTTTTCGGTTATCCTTATGCCTGTTAGAATAGGTGACCATGTAAGCCAATTTTTGGCAGGAATGTGTAACCTATGTCTAGACAATTTCTTGGTATTTGATAAAAACATTTATGAATAAAGAAGTGAAAATTCATATGGAAATACTTTGTTTACGTTCACTTATCTACATTTACATTTCTGTTCACTATGCAAACAAAGCCCACGGACTGAGAAGCGATTTCGGGGACTGGGACTACGCTTGGAGGTAGGTCCATGAAATCAGTCTTACCGAATCAGTACGGAAATCTCCAAGTCAAGGAATCCCAAAAATGGGTACCGGGATTCCCTTTGAGACTTGCACTAAGCATCTGCTGTCGTATTTCATCGACGGGTGACAAAGGTCGTCTAAGCAGTGTTAGTGGGTCAGCATGCTAGGAAGCAGCTGACTGAGGTGACTCGCGGGAACCGTCTTACGGAGGACCTTGAGTATGGTCAGCAAGGTATGACGTGTATTCCCGGTTCCAACGGGACAGGCCAAGTCCTTCGACTTGAGGAACTGCTGAGTTTTACCTGTGCATCAGGTCTGTATCTTAGATATGGTGAGAGATTGCCAAAATACTCTTGAGTAGTCATAAGCCATGTCTAGTGCAGCTCGGGTGCACAAAGTGACAGTAGTTTCCAAGAAAGGATCTGTCTCCTGTCAAAAGGCATTGACAGTTGAGTCTCACGTATGCTCTGTGTCTTGTCCCTAAAATCTGTGGCCACAGTAACTGAACAGAAGGGAAGGTTTTCCTTGCGGCGTTTAGTAAGGACAGACCGACACTTAGGTCCAAAATGGGTACCTGCATTTTTCGTGCCCTAGACTCTAAGTGATGAGACCGACGACAAAAGGACAAGTGTACTGTTAGAGCCTAAATGTTCATCCCCAATTATTTCACCTAGTCTCTAGTGCCATGGACCGTTGCTAGATGGCCACCCATGGTAACGGGCGGATTCTAGGAATCCGACCAAGTCTAGCTGAATGGTGAACCTAAAGAGTCACACACTATCCACACACACACTTAGTATTTAATTTGGAATTAAATATTGGAGTAAATGAATGATTAAATTAGATTTAATCGGGTCCTATATTTTCTTGGAGAAATTAATTCCTTCTATTTGATAAAGGGAATTAAATTAATAAATAGGATTTATTAAAGGGTTGATTTAATGGGCTTAGAATAAATAATAATATTTATTTATTATATTATATTTGTTCTTTTAGCCTTTTGGAATATTTAATTGGATTTAAATATTCCATTAAATTAAAATCAACGGTTGAGATGGAAAGGGGAGATGGAAGGCTAGGATTCGTTTGACTAGGTCAAACACTAGTTTGACTAGGACTTTGACTAGGTCAAAATCCTAGTCAAATTAGAGTTCTTAGAGTTGGAGTTTAAAGAGGATTAAACTCCTCCTCTATATAAACCTCTAGCTTCCAACAATTGTAGGATGATGATTCTTGAAAACACACACAACACACACTCTCCCTCTCTCCTACCTCTCGTCCGCCCCTCTCTCTTTTCTCCAACAAGAAAATATTTTTTTAGTTCTTTTGTTCTTGGAACATTAGAACTTAGATGAATCAATACCGTTAATTGATAACGTGTTGTTGATTCATCCACTCCAAAAATATACACTTGTTCGTTGCTAGCACGACGTGCAAGATACGTGGGTGGATCGTGTGTCACGATTTGGAGGGTCTCAAGAACGAGATCTCGGTGCAAAACGGGGAACAACGCAAGTAGCCGTTGAAGACGAAAACGACAACGGGTAGGTCTCATTTTACTTTTTCGTCCCTCTTTAATTTTCAACTCTATGGCCTCCATGATTTCTTTACATGTTATATGATCATGAGATACACCGAACGCCCGGGAACCTCAAGGGCACACCCCTTGATCGTGTACTTTTAAATTTAAAGCATGCTTAATTTTCATATGTTTATTTTTATCGCGCTTCTGCATTCGCGCAATTCTCGGGACGATCCACCGATTTCTTTCAGTGGTATCAAAGCTCGGTCCGGTGTATAGGCCTAGGGTTTATGTGCGTTATAAGCATGAAACGTGAAATTGGCATGTTTTTGTTAAACCTTGATTTTTCTTGATTTTAAGCATGTCGGTTTTATTGCTTTTAAATCGTGTGAATCTCTGAATGTTGGTATTTTTTCTGTTTTTCTTGGGAAACGGGGTGGAAAATTGAACGAAAAAATGAGAAACTACGCAGCCGGCCAGCCGGGAGGGCTGGCAGCGTGCAGCCGCACGCTGCCGGCAGGGCAGACGCGCGCAGGCAAGGGAGGCAATAATCTTGGGTCTAACGCCCAATTAACATGATTCGCTTGGAGTCCTCGGGATCATGTGAAAGGGTGAGGCAATAATCTTGGGAATCTCGTGGAACGAGAATGGTATGGAATACCTCCCACAGGATCTTTTCCATGCGAATCGTAAAAGCGGGGTATGGGAAAAATCGCTGTGGATCCCAAGCCCACTTGAAAAGGATTTCCCGAAAATCACGTTTGAGAGTACCGTATTTTCGTATAAATAGTGGGAGGATTAAATGACTAAAGTCCATGCCTTTAATTATTTTATCAAACCACCGTCTTTTAATTTCTGTTGATCGCGCGCTGTTTTATAAAAAGTAGATTTTTTAAAATGCCTAAGAACCTACTTTCCACCATTCTTGAGACAAACAAATTCAATGGAACCAACTACAACGACTGGTTGCGCAATCTCAGGATAGTCCTAGATTACGAGAACCAAGGCTATGTCATGGACGAGCCTCTCCCTAGGACCTTACCGGAAGGATCCACGCCAGAAGAACGTGAGACGTTCGAGACTTGGCATAAGGATAACCAGAAGGTCCGTAGCATCATACTTGCTTCGATGACCAATGAGATCCAGAAGCAATATGAAAGGCTAGACGATGTCCCTTCCATTATGGCTCGCCTTAAGGATTGTTATGCAGTCCCGGACCAGCATACTAGGTATGTCGCGATCAAAGCGTTCTTTGGAACGAAAATGACAGAAGGATCCTCTGTACAAGAGCACGGGGTTAAAATGCTTACCCTAGTGGAAAAGCTCGAGGACCTAAAGGCAGGTCTCGATAATGAAACGTACATAGATGTGATCCTTCAGTCACTCCCACCCTCCTTTGACCAATTTATCGTCAACTACAACATGAACGCACTTGAGAAGGGCATTCATGAGTTGATTAATATGTTGGTGCAATACGAGGCAACGACTAAGAAGTCCACGCCTTCGGTATTGTTTGGAGGTGCTTCGACTTCTAATATGAAAGGCAAGGGTGTCGGACGTTGGAAGAAGAAGAAGGGGAAGGGAAAAGCCGTCAAAGCAGCTACGAACACTAAGAGTGTTCCCATTGCCAAAGAGGGGAAAGGCAAAGGAAAGGGAAAGGTTGTCTCCAAGCAACAGTCGAAGGCATATGACATATGTATCAACTGCCGTGAGAAAGGGCATTGGAAGAGAGAGTGCCCCAAACTCTTCTCGAACCAAGGTATATATGTGATTGAGGTTAATATGGTCACTAGTTCTGCCTCTTGGGTATTAGATACCGGCTATGGAGCTCACATTTGCAATTACTTGCAAGTGTTGAAAAGAAGCAGAAAACTGGGTAGCGGGGACATGATCCTGAAGCTTGGGAATGGCAAGGCCATCTCGGCAGAAGCAGTAGGATCCGCCACTCTAGTGATTAGTGATAGTATTAGCATAAATTTAGAGCAAGTTTGTTTTGTACCCAGTATGATCAAAAACATCATTTCCATTCCATTGTTGGACAATAGTGGTTATGAGTTTAGAATCAATAAAAATTGCTTTTATTTGATGAGGTGTGGAATTGCTCATCTACTTGGTACATTGCATAACGGACTCTATATCATGCAACAAACGAATTTCGTCCTCAATGCACAACACAAATGAAAATTAGATAATAATGGGAACGCACGTCTGTGGCACGCTAGGGTAGGTCACATATCCCAAGATAGGATGAAAAGGTTGGTAGACTCAAAGAACCTAGAGGTTGGGGACTTGAGCGATCTACCAACTTGTGAGTCCTGTCTAAGAGGGAAAATGACCAAGAAGCCCTTTGTAGGACAAAGCAGGCTTGCCACAGGTCTGTTGGACTTGGTCCATACAGACGTATGTGGACCACTAAGGACGCAGGCCCGAGGTGGGTTCTCCTACTTCATAACCTTCACCGATGATCATTCACGGTATGGTTATGTTTACCTGATGAGGTACAAGTCTGAAGCTCTTGAGAGGTTTAAAGAATTCAGACTTAAAGTAGAGAACCAAACCAACTGCAAAATCAAAATCCTTCGGTCGGACCGAGGCGGTGAATACCTTAGTACGGAGTTCCTAGATTATCTAAAAGAACATGGTATAATATCAGAATGGACACCTCCAGGAACACCACAGTTAAATGGTGTCTCTGAAAGGAGGAATCGAACCCTGTTGGACATGGTTCGGTCCATGATGAGTTTTACCAAATTGCCCTTATCGTTTTCGGGCTACGCACTAGAAACGGCGGCCAAATTGTTGAATTTAGCGCCTACTAGTACATTGACCCAAACGCCATACGAGATATGGCACGGCAAGCCTGCATCCTACAACTACTTGAAAGTGTGGGGTAGCCCCGCATACGTCAAGAGGTTAGTGGGAGATAAGTTAGAATCTAGGTCTAGCTTATGCAGGTTCGTTGGATACCCTAAAGAAACTGCGGGTTATTACTTTTATGACCCCTTGGAACAAAAGGTGTTTGTTCAAGAAACGCAGTATTCTTGGAGCAAGGCTTCCTGGAGGATATCCAACCTGATGAGCTGATCCTTGAGGAATCAAGTGATGGAATCCAGCCATCAGAGGAGGCCGCGGAACCCTCACTTAGAGGATTCAGGATTAAGAGCCGAAGGGCTGACCAACCTCGAGAAGTCCAACATGCTAGGCATGAAGGACAGCCTCAGGAACAGCCAGTCCCGGTTCCTGAACCGCCGGCTCCGATACAGTCAACGCCCACAGTCACCACTGACGTTCCCATTCTCCGTAGGTCCACTAGAGAGTCCAGACCTCCAGTGAGATATGGCTTTCTAGGTGCGACCGATCTTTTGGATAACGATCCTAAGACGTATGGAGAAGCGATGTCTGACATCGACTCCGGGAAATGGCTTGAGGCCATGAAAGCCGAAATGGACTCCATGAGCGAGAACCAAGTCTGGAGTCTTGTAGATACACCGAAAGGTGTTAAGCCAGTCGGCTGTAAGTGGGTCTACAAGCGCAAACTTAGCGTTGATGGAGAAGTCACAACTTTTAAGGCTAGGCTTGCAGCTAAGGGATATACTCAACGACCCGGGGTCGATTTTGAGGATACCTACTCGCCAGTAGCGATGGCTAAATCCATTAGGATCCTGCTCGCCATAGCAGCATGGTATGACTATGAGATATGGCAGATGGACGTGAAAACGGCCTTCCTCAACGGTTTCGTTGAAGAAGAAATCTATATGGATCAGCCGGAGGGTTTCACGGTCACTGGAGAAGAACAGAAAGTATGTCGTCTCCAGAAGTCCATCTATGGCCTCAAACAAGCCACCCGAAGTTGGAACATTCGCTTTGATGAAGTAATACTGGGTTATGACTTCATCAAAAACGAATCCGACCCTTGTGTATACAAGAAGGTCAGTGGGAGCTCAATAGTGTTCCTACTGCTTTATGTGGATGACATTCTGCTCATTGGTAATGACGTTAGAATGTTAGGAAACACAAAAGCATGGTTGTCAACCCAGTTTTTCATGAAGGACTTGGGTGAAGCCTCCTACATCCTAGGCATCCAGATTGTCAGGGACAGATCCAAAAGGATGTTAGGACTCACCCAAAACTCGTATATGGAGAAAGTCCTAAAGAGATATCGAATGGACAACTCCAAACGAGGATTCCTTCCAATGAGGCATGGGATCAAGTTATCCAAGAAACAGTCCCCACAGACTGATGAGGAACTTGAAAGGATGAAAGTCATCCCCTATGCTTCTGCCGTAGGTAGCATCCAATATGCGGTCCACTGCACTAGGCCTGACATTGCATACGCTTTGAGCGTAACAAGCAGATATCAGTCCTGCGCAGGAGAAGCACATTGGAATGCTGTTAAGGGCATCCTTAAGTACCTAAGGAGGACTAAGGAGATGTTCTTAGTCTATGGCAATGGAGAACTAATTCTGGAAGGCTTTAGCGACGCTATCTTCCAGTCTGATGACGATGATGCCAAGTCTCAATCGGGGTACGTATTCAAACTTAATGGAGGAGTAGTAGCTTGGAAAAGTTCCAAGCAAGCAACCATTGCTGACTCCACCACAGAGGCTGAATACATAGCAGCTTCAGAAGCTGCTAAAGAAGCGGTTTGGATGAGAAACTACATCCAAGAGTTGGGTGTAGTGCCTAGCATCGCCGAGCCTGTTGTCATCTTCTGTGATAACAACGGCGCTATAGCGCAAGCAAAGGAACCGAGATCTCATCACCGTTCCAAACACATTCTTAGACGCTACCATCTTCTTAGAGAAATGGTAGGTGAAAGGAATTGTGGATCGTCCCGGGAAAAGCGCGAATGCGGAAGCGCGGTATAATTAAAAATTAAATGCGGAATTTAAACACGCTTTAAATTAAATAACACGTTTCAAAGGGTGTGCCTTTGAAATTCCCGGGTGTTCGGTGTATCTCATGAATAATAAAACATAAAAGAATCATGGAGGCCATAGGGTTGAAAATAAAAGAGGACGAAAATCTAAAACGAGACCTACCCGTTGTCGTTTTCGTCTTCAACGGCTACACGCATTGTTCCCCGTTTTGCACCAAGATCTCGTTCTCGAGACCCTCCAAATCGTGACACACGATCCACCCACGTATCTTGCACGTCGTGCTAGCAACGAACAAGTGTATAATATTTAGAGTGGATGAATCAATAACACATTATGAATTAGTGGTATTGATTCATCAAAGTTCTAATGTTCCAAGAACAAGAGAACTAAGAGAAAAAATAATTTTCTTGGAGTGTGTGAGAGAGAGAGAGGGCGGACGAGATAGAGGGAGAGAGAGCCGAGTGTGTGTGTGTGTTGTGTGTGTGTTGGAGATTCATCATCCTTCAACTTGTAGGATGCTAGGGGTTTATATAGAAGAGGAGTCTAATCCTCTTTAAACTCCTCTTTCAAGAACTCTATTTTGACTAGGATTTTGACCTAGTCAAAGTCCTAGTCAAAGTAGTGTTTTTGACCTAGTCAAAACAATCCTAGCCATCCATCTCTCCCATTCATCTCACCGTTGATTTAATTTAATTTAATGGAATATTTAAAACCTATTTAAATATTTCCAAGAGGCTAAAAAATAAATATAAATATTATTTAAGCCCATTAAATAAATCCCTTTGATAAATCTAATTTATCAATTTAATTCCTTATATCTGATAGAAGGAATTATTTCTCCAAGAAAAATAAAGGACCCGATTAAATCCAATTTAATCATTCCTTCACTCCAATATTTAATTCCTAATTAAATATCTAAATGTGTGTGGATAGTGTGTGACTCTTTAGGTTCACCTTTCAGCTAGACTTGGTCGGATTCCTAGAATCCTTCCGTTACCATGGGTGGCCATCTAGCAACGGTCCATGGCACTAGAGACTAGGTGAAATATTCAGGGATGAACATTTAGGCTCTAACAGTACACTTGTCCTTCTGTCTTCGGTCTCATCACTTAGAGTCTAGGGCACGGAAAATGCAGGTACCCATTTTGGACCTAAGTGTCGGTCTGTCCTCACTAACGCCGCAAGGGAATCCTTCCCTTCTGTTCAGTCACTGTGGCCACAGTTTTAGGGACAAGACCTAGAGTATACATGAGACTCAACTGCCAAAACCTATTGACAGGAGACAGATCCTTTCTTGGAAACTACTGTCACTTTGCACACTAGAACTGCACTAGATATGCTTATGACTACCAAAGAGAATTCTGGCAATCTCTCACCATATCTAAGATACAGCCCTGATGTACAGGTAAACTCAGCAATTCCTCAAGTCAAAGGACTTGACCTGTACCGTTGGAACCGGGAATACACGTCATACCTTGCTGACTGAGGTGACTCGCGGGAACCGTCTTACGGAGGACCTTGAGTATGGTCAGCAAGGTATGACGTGTATTCCCGGTTCCAACGGTACAGGCCAAGTCCTTTGACTTGAGGAACTGCTCAATTTACCTGTGCATCAGGTCTGTATCTTAGATATGGTGAGAGATTGCCAAAATACTCTTGAGTAGTCATAAGCCATGTCTAGTGCAGCTCGGGTGCACAAAGTGACAGTAGTTTCCAAGAAAGGATCTGTCTCATGTCAAAAGGCATTGACAGTTGAGTCTCATGTATGCTCTGTGTCTTGTCCCTAAAATCTGTGGCCACAGTAACTGAACAGAAGGGAAGGTTTCCCTTGCGGCGTTTAGTAAGGACAGACCGACACTTAGGTCCAAAATGGGTACCTGCATTTTTCGTGCCCTAGACTCTAAGTGATGAGACCGATGACAGAAGGACAAGTGTACTGTTAGAGCCTAAATGTCCATCCCCAATTATTTCACCTAGTCTCTAGTGCCATGGACCGTTGCTAGATGGCCACCAATGGTAACGGGCGGATTCTAGGAATCCGACCAAGTCTAGCTGAATGGTGAACCTAAAGAGTCACACACTATCCACACACACTTAATATTTAATTTGGAATTAAATATTGGAGTAAAGGAATGATTAAATTAGATTTAATCGGGTCCTATATTTTCTTAGAGAAATTAATTCCTTCTATTTGATAAAAGGAATTAAATTAATAAATAGGATTTATTAAAGGATTGATTTAATGGGTTTAGAATAAATATTAATATTTATTTATTATATTTATTCTTTTAGCCTTTTGGAATATTTAATGGGATTTAAATATTCCATTAAATTAAAATCAACGGTTGAGATGGAAAGGGGAGATGGAAGGCTAGGATTCGTTTGACTAGGTCAAACACTAGTTTGACTAGGACGACTTTGACTAGGTCAAAATCCTAGTCAAATTAGAGTTCTTAGAGTAGGAGTTTAAAGAGGATTAAACTCCTCCTCTATAAATACCTCTAGCTTCCAACCTTTTGAAGTATGATAATTCTTGAAATCACACACACAACACACACTCATCTCTCCCCTCTCCTACATCTCGTCCGCCTCTCTCTCTCTCTCACTCTCCAAGAAATTATTTTCTTAGTTCTTTTGTTCTTGGAACATTAGAACTTAGATGAATCAATACCGTTAATTGATAACGTGTTGTTGATTCATCCACTCCAAAAATATACACTTGTTCGTTGCTAGCACGACGTGCAAGATACGTGGGTGGATCGTGTGTCACGATTTGGAGGGTCTCAAGAACGAGATCTCGGTGCAAAACGGGGAACAACGCGAGTAGCCATTGAAGACGAAAACGACAACGGGTAGGTCTCGTTTTACTTTTTCGTCCCTCTTTAATTTTCAACTCTATGGCCTCCATGATTTCTTTACATGTTATATGATCATGAGATACACCGAACGCCCGGCAACCTCAAGGGCACACCCCTTGAGCGTGTACTTTTAAATTTAAAGCATGCTTTAATTTTCATATGTTTATTTTTATCGCGCTTCCGCATTCGCGTAATTCCCGGGATGATCCACCAATTTCTTTCAATGCCAAGTCTCGAACGTCTCACGTTCTTCTGGCGTGGATCCTTCCGGCAAGGTCCTAGGGAACGGCTCGTCCATGATGTAGCCTTGGTTCTCGTAATCTAGGACTATCCTCAGATTGCGCAACCAGTCGTTGTAATTTGTTCCATTAAACTTGTTGGTCTCAAGTATGGTCGATAAAGGGTTCTTAGACATTTTTAAATCTACATTTAAAACAGAACTACGATCAGCAGAATTTTAAAAGACGAAAGTTTTGATAAATAATTAAACGCTTGGTCTTTAGTCATTTAATGCTCCCACTCTTTATACGAAAACACGATACTCTCAAACGTCGTTTTCGGGAAACCTTTTCCTAGTGGGCTTGGGATCCACAGCGAATTTTCCTATACCCCGCTTTTACGATTCGCATGGGAAGAATCCTGTGGGAGGTATGCCATACAATTCTCGTTCCACGAGATTCCCAAGATAACTGCCTCACCCTTTCACATGATCCCGAGGACTCCAAGCGAATCATGCTAATTGGGCGTTAGACCCGACCCAATCGACCGAATCATAGACCCGCTGCTACCTCCACGACTTGTGAGACAGGTAATAGTGGTCTACTTTCGTTCATGACACGGTGCAGCTTCTTTTAAGTACGATAGTCGTGCCACGACTCGTGAGACCACGCTATCGACCTAAATTAGCTTCCTGACTATGCCATGGATTGGAAGGCATGGACAAACTCCTAGAGTCCATGTCCACTTTGTCTAGGGTCTAATATTTGAATATTGGTCCAACCAAGTGAGAGTTGTAAATGACCGAGATCTCATATATAAACTCATTCATACACAATGCGTAATTAAAAGATTGCATTCCATAGCAGTTATACGATAAATAAAAATCATTCATTCACCATAACAGCCACATGCAAAATTAAAGGCTAGCACGCCCCTATTGGATGATCACGAGCCCGAATCCTATGCGACCCATTGAGCCCGCTGTGGATCTATGGTCAATCTAGGGTTGGTCCTACACTATTACATTAATAGAAACCCGATCATCATGCTGATGGGCCTTGGTCTCTTTTCTCTTTCAGATCTCCATGGAAACGCCTTGGAACCTCCATTCTGGGCTCTCCATGTGGGCCTTCCTTCTTCTCCACCAAATGCATAAAAATAAAATCCTCACTCCTATTCTACTCTCATTACATATGTAAAAAGAAACCCCAACGAAAACCTGGGGGGAGTACATTAGGAGGGAAAAAGAATGCCTTATTATTCCAAGGCAACTAGAAGAGAAGAAGGAGAAAGCAAAAGAGGCACACAGGTCCAACATAAATCAAACCATACATCCGGTCTAGGGCTCGCGATCATCCATTTTCATTAAACGCACATAATTACATGATCCAATCACATAAACACATGCTAATTATCCATGATTACCAATCATATCATTCCATGATAAATAAACAAATAACATATGAAAAAAATGGTACAACCGTTGGCATACACCTTTCTCTTTCAAAGGACCCTTCCTCATTATTTGAAGGTGAGTACCACCCCGGGATTCCAAATCCAATACTACAACTTCCCAAATAATGTTTTTTGAGAAAACATGCAAAAAATAAATAAAACTAATTTTTTCAGAATATTCCAAAAAATAAAAAAAAAGAGAAAAAGGGAAATCACGACCGGCCGCCGCCACCGGCGGCGCTATGCCGGCGCACACAGGCCAGCAGGCCCTGCCTGCTCTCCTGCGCGTGCAGGCCCCTGCTTGCCTAGTGCGCGCGCCTGGCCGACCACGCTGCGCATGCTGGCTTGCGTCGGTACGCTGTCGCGCGCTCGCGCATAAGGGACGTGTCGGGCGGGCGCACGCACGGGCGGCTTCCCTGGCCGCACTCCGGGCGCTCGGGCGTGCCGGCGCACTGGCCTGGCGCGCGCGCGCAGGCTCGCCTAGCTGCATGCACGCGGCCCCAGCTATGCGTCTGCCCTGGGCGTCCGGCCGCGCGCATGCCGGCCGGATCCGTGCGCAGTTGTGCGCGCCGGGCAAGGCTGCCGCGTGCACGCTCGCCTGCCTGCGCGGACGTCTTTCCTGGCCACAGTGCGTGCGCGGTCAGCCACCTGCTGACCACGTATGCCGTTTTATTCCGTTTTATTCGTTGTGCCCCCGTTTCCCAAGAAGAACAAGAAACCAACAGTACCAATAAATCATACATAATTAAAAAACAAAAAAAAACGACATGCTTTCCAATTAAACATCAAGATTTAATTAAATCATGCCATACACGTTTTCATGCTTCAAAACGCACACAAAAATCCCAGGCCTATACACCGAACCGGGAGTAGCGCGAATGCGGAAGCGCGGTATAATTTTAAATTTCAAGAATTTAAACATGCATTAATATACAATAAAATAAATGCGTTCAAGGGGTGTTCCCTTGAAACTCCCAGGCGTTCGGTGTATCTCATGAATAACAAAACATATATATAAAATAATCATGGAAGGCCATAGGGTTTAAAAGGAAAAAGGGACGAAAACCATAAACCAGAAACCTACCGATTGTCGTTTTTGCCTTCTAACCGGTACTCGCGTTGTTCCCCGATTTGCTCCAAGATCTCGTATGGGAGGCCCTCTAATTCGTACACGCAATCCACTCACGTATCTTGATCTTCGTGCTAGCGAAAGAACAAGTGTATTTTTGGAGAGGACGGATCGATCAAATGTTATTGATTAACGAGATCAATCCTCCTTAATGTTCAATTGTCAAACAAAAGAATAAGAAAAGAGTTTCTTGGAAGGAGGAGAGAGGCGCGGCCGAGAGGGAGAGGGAGAGAGACGAGTGTGTGTGTGTGTGTGTGTGTGTGTGTGTGTGTTTTCAAGATTCATCATCCCTTTCAAAGTACATGTTTAGGAGTATTTATAGAGGAGGAATCCTATTCCTCTTCTAGTTTCCTACACTTTGAAGACTCCACCATGAGTAGGATTGACCTAGTCAAGTCCTAATCAAATTCTAGCTTCTTTGGTCAAATCAATTTTAGCCATTGATTCCTCCCTTTAATCTCAACCATTGATTTAATTTAATGAAATATTTAAATCCCATATAAATACTCCAAAGGGCAATAAATAAATATATTAAATATAAATATTTGTTCCAAGCCCATTAAATTAATTTCTAATAAATCTAATTTATTAGATAAATCCCTTGTATCTAATAAAAGGAATTAATTCTTCCCAAGAAAATAAGGACCCGATTAAATACATTTTGTGTGCGGATTGTGTGTGACTCTTTAGGTTCACCTTCAGCTAGACTTGGTTGGATTCCTAGAATCCGCCCGTCACCATGGGTGGCCGTCTAGCAACGGTCCATAGCACTAGAGACTAGGTGAATACACGGGGATGAACTTTTAGGCTCTACAGTACGTTTATCCTTCCATCTACAGTCTGACCACTTAGGGTCTAGGGCACGGATTATGCAGGTACCCATTTTGGACATAAGTGTCAGTCTGTCCTCTACTAAACGCCGCAAGGGAAACCTTCCCTTCTGTTCAGTTACTGTGGCCATAGATTTTAGGGACAAGACAAAGAGTATTTGTGAGACACAACTGTCAATACCTTTTGACAGGAGACAGAGCCTTTCTTGGAAACTACTGTCACTTTGTACACCGGAGCTGCACTAGATATGGCTTATGACTACTCAAGTGCATCCTGGCAATCTCTCACCATATCTAAGATACAGTCCCGATGTACAGGTAAACTCAGCAATTCCTCAGGTCAAAGGACTTGACCTGTACCGTTGGAACCGGGAATACACGTCATACCTAACCGATCCCACTCAAGGTCCTCCGTAAGACGGTTCCCGCGAGTCACCTCAGTCGGCCGCTCCCCGGCAAGCCAACTCACTAACATTGCTTAGACGACCCTCGTCACCCGTCGATGAAATACGACAGTAGATGCTTGGTGCATGTCTCAAGCGGAATCTCGGTACCCAATTTCGAGATTCCTTGACTTGGAGATTTCCAGACTGATTCGGCGGAACTGATTTCATGAAACTACCTCTAAGCGTAGTCCCAGTCCCCGAAATGCGATTTCAGTCTGTGGCCTTTGTTTGCGCAGTGAACAGTTATAAAGCAGATAAAGTGAACACAAACAAAGTACATGCCAAATGAATTTCACTTCTTATTCATTAAGGATTTATTAAAATCTCGAAATTGTTCAGACGTAGGTTACAATTCGCCTACCAAGATTGCCTACATGGTCACCTATTCTAACAAGTGCAGCTTCTTTTAAGTACAATATTCGTGCCATGACTCGTGAGACCACGCTATCAACCTAAATCAGCTTCCTCACTATGCCATGGATTGGAAGGCATGGACGAACTCCTAGAGTCCATGTCCATTTATAAAGGGTCTAATATTTTGAACTTTGGTCCAACCAAGTGAGAGTTGTAAATGACCGAGATCCCATACATATACACATTCATCCACAATGCGTAATTTAAAGTTTGCATTCTATAGCAGTAATATGATAAATAAACCATTCATTCACCATAAAAGCCACATGCAAAATTAAAGCCTAGCACTCCCCTGTTGGATGATCACAAGCCCGAATCCTATGCGACCCACTGAGCCCGCAGTGGATCTACGGTCAATCTAAGGTTGGTCCTACATTATTACATTTAATAGCAACCCGATCAACATGGTGATGGGCCTTGGTCTCTTTTCTCTTTCAAATCTCCATGGAAACGCCTTGGATCCTCCATTTTGGGCTCTCCATGTGGACCATCCTTCATCTCTACCAAGTACATAAAATAAAAATCCTCACTCCTATACTACTTCTCATTATATATGTAAAAAGAAACCCCAGCGAAAACCCGGGGAGAGTACAATATGAGGGAGACAGAATGCCTTATTATTCCAAGGCAATTAGAAGAGGAGAAGGAGAAAGCAAAAGAGGCACACAGGCCCAATATAAATTGAACCATACATTCGGTCTAGGGCTCATGATCATCCATTCTCAATAAATGCACATAATTACATGATTTTCAATCACATAAATATATGCATATAATCCATGATATCCAATCACATCATCCCATGATAAAGAAACGAGTTATGTATGAAAAACATGGTACAACATTGGCAATAACCTTTCTCGTTTAGGAAGACCCTTCCTCATTATTTGAAGGTGAGTACTACCCCGGGATTCCAAATCCAATATAACAACCTTCCAAATAATGTTCTTTAAGAAAACATGCAAAATTAAATAAAACTAATTTTTCAGAATTTATCCAAAAAATTAAATAACAAGAAAAAGTAAACATTAACCGGCCACCGCCACCGGCGGCGTTCTGCCGGCGCCCACAGGCCAGCAGTCCTGGCCTGCTGTCCGCGCGTGCGCAGGGCACGCCTGACCGGGCACGCGTGTAGGCCCCTGCCTGCTCGCGTGCGCGCCTGGTCGGCTGTGCTGCGCACGCTGGCGCGCAAGCACCTCTGCCCGCGCGCGCCATCCTGCCGCGCCGTCTGCGTGTGCATCCTGCGCGCAGACCGCGCACGCGCACAGACTCCATTCTCTACCTGCGTGCGCACGCAGCCTCCCTGGCCGCACACTGACCGTGCACGTACTCCGACGCACTGGCCTGGCGCGCGCGCGGGCTTCCCTGCTTGCGTTCGTGTGCCCGGCTATGCGTCTGCGCCTGGCGTCCGACTGCGCGCATGCCGGCCGGATCTGCGCGCGCTGAGCACACCTGGTGAGGCTTCCGCGCGCAGGCTCCTTTGCCTGCACGCGCGTCTCGTCTGAGCGCACTGCGTGCGCAGTCAGCTGCCGGCTGGCCACGTGTGCCGTTTTCCTCCGTTTTATTTTTCTACCCCCGTTTCCCAAGAAAAACAAGAAACCAACAGCACCAAAATTCATACATGATTAAAAGCAAGAAAACGACATGCTTGATAATTAAAACATCAACAATCAAATAAATCATGCCATACACGTTTTCATGTTTTAAACGCACACAAAACTCTAGGCCTATACACCGAACCGGGCTCTGATACCACTAAAAGCCTAGCAAAGGCGTTTGGATCGGCCTGGGAGTAGTGCGAATGCGGAAGCGCGGTATAATTAAAATTTGCAAGAATTTAAGCATGCATAGACGAGATAAAATACACACATTCAAGGGGTGTTCCCTTGAATCTCCCGGGCGTTCGGTGTATCTGACGAATAATAAAAACATGCAAAACTTTTCATGGAGGCCATAGGGTTTAAAAGAAAAGGGACAAAAATCTTAAACCGGAAACCTATCGATTGTTGTTTTCGTCTTCAAGCCGGTACTCGCGTTGTTCCCCGTTTTGCTCCAAGATCTTGAATGGGAGACCCTCTAATTCATACACGCAATCCGCCCACGTATGTTGATCTTCGCGCTAGCGAAAGAACAAGTGTATATTTGTTGGAGAGGACGGATCGATCAAACGTTATTGATTAACGAGACCAATCCTCCTTAATATTCAATTGTCAAAACAAAAGAACTTGGAAGAGTTTCTTGGAAGAGAGGGAGAGAGTGTTCGGCCGAGAGAGAGAGAGAGAGGAGGAGCCAAAGTGTGTGTATGTGTGTGTGCTTCAATTTTTCATTATCATCTTGTAAAGAGAACACTTAGGAGTATTTATAGAGGAGGAATCCTATTCCTCTTCTAATTCCTACTCTTTGAAGACTCCTCCTTGAATAGGATTTGACCTAGTCAAATCCTAGTCAACCACTAGCTTTCTTGGTCAAACCAATCTTAGCCATTGATTTCTCTCTTTAATCTCAACCATTGATTAATTTAATGGAATATTTAAATCTCACTTAAATAATCCAAAAGGCAATAAATAAATATATCAAATATAAATATTTATTCCAAGCCTATTAAATTAATTTTCAATAAATCTAATTTTTTAGATAAATTCCTTTCATCTAATAAAAGGGATTAATTTCTTCCAAGAAAGAAGGACCCAATTAAATCCAATTTAATCGTTCCATTTCTCCAAATATTTAATTCTAAATTAAATACGTCATGTGTGCGGATTGTGTGTGACTCTTTAGGTTCACCTTCAGCTAGACTTGGTTGGATTCCTAGAATCCGTCCGTTACAATGGGTGGCCGTCTAGCAACGGTCCATAGCACTAGAGACTAGGTGAATATGCGTGGGGATGAACATTTAGGCTCTATAGTACATCTATCCTTTCGTCTACGGTCTCACTACTTAGGGTCTAGGGCATGGATATGTAGGTACATATTTGGACCTAAGTGTCGGTCTGTCCTTTACCAATCGCCGCAGGGAAACCTTCCCTTCTGTTCAGTTACTATGGCCACAGATTTTAGGGACAAGACACAGAGTATTGTGAGACACAACTGTCAATACCCTTGACAGGAGACAGATCCTTTCTTGGAAACTACTGTCACGTTGTACACCATGGCTGCCCTAGATATGGCTTATGACTACTCAAGTGCATTTTGGCAATCTCTCATAATACCTAAGATACAGTCTCGATGTACAGGTAAACTCAGCAATTCCTCAAGTCAAAGGATTTGACCTATACCGTTGGAACCGGAACTCACGTCACACCTAGCCGACCCTGCTCAAGGTCCTCCGTAAGACGATTCCCGCGAGTCACCTCAGTCGGCCGCTCCCCAGCAGGCCGACCCACTAACACTGCTTAGACGACCCTCGTCACCCATCGATGAAGCACGATAGCAGATGCTTAGTGCAAGTCTCATGTGGAATCTCGGTACCCATTTTCGAGATTCCTTGACTGGGAGATTTTCAGACTGATTCGACAGAACTGATTTCATAGACCTACCTCCAAGCGTAGTCCCAGTCCCCGAAACGTGATCTCAGTCTGTGGGCTTTGTTTGTGTAGCAAACAGTTATAAAACAGATAAAGTGAACACAGACAAAGTATGCGCACTCTGATAAAAGGTGTGCCAGGGGTCGCTTTCTCCGGTCCTCTCTACAGGGTGGAGCCCAAAGATCTAAAACATACACTTCTTCTTTGCCCGAATTTGAGCCAAGTGTAGGCTCTCTCGTATATGTGTTGGATGGTAGTGTCGCGATAGGAAGGTATGGTGGCAGACTGGATGCATGGGGTGACGAAGGCCCTCCCGAAGGAAGAGGTCGCATTCCTTCTAATCCTGGTCGGGTTTGTGTGGTGGAATCAGAATCAGGCGCTGATGGAGGGTACATGGTTCGGGCCTGATGAGATCATGGTTCGGGCAAGGGGGTTCTCGGAGGCAACGACGAGACAGCTCGGCCGGCCCCCTAAGGTCTTGCCTACAGCAGTGGAGCATGTATGGTTGGCCTAGCCCATGGCACGATTAAGGTGAATTTTGATGCGGCGCCATTCCGCGGGGGCTCGAAAGTGGTTCAGGGTGCTGGCATGGAATTAGCATCGCAAGGTGGTGGCCTAGGCAACGGACAGGGTGGTACAGCATGTGTCGGCTGAAGTGGCAGAGGCCTTGACGGCTCATGAGGCAGTCCGGATCACGAACAAACACAACCCTTACACACACCTAAGAGCACCCCTTCCTACATATCCATACAAGACCCGAGTAGGCCGGTCGAGGTCCTACGAGGTACCCACTACTCCGAGTACCCTCCCAAAAGGAAAAAGATGTGTCTGTCAGGTTCCATCATGGCTGGACCAGTGTAGTTATAGAAGGAACCAATCTGTCATTCTCCGGTTACAGTGATTCGTTAGAGATCATAATGAGCTTGGTAATTTTCTCTGTTTTTCTAGCTTAGTTCCTTCTCTTTCTGTCAGTTTTGTTCGTAGACTGTCGAACACAGCGGCTCACTCCTTAGCTTCAGTTGTTGGGTGCAGAGCTTTTCGTCTCTCCCTAGATGCTTTACTTTATGTTGTTGCCTTCGACGTTGCTACTTTAAATCAGTAATATTATTTCTTTGTCCCTTAAATAAACAAAAGAATTCACTTGATAAAAGTAATTTATTTGCAGATGAATTTTCAAAATAGAGTTTGTGAGTATTCAGAAGGAGGTGTTCTTAGGTGTTACCTAAGCCAATAGGCCCTAAAATGGGCTAAATTTTGCACTAACTCAAAAATTGATGAAATATGGACCAAAATTACTGATATACTTCTGCCGCAAGTGCACAGCATATGTTGTAACACTTAAGATATCATTGCCACAGAAGACTGATGTACGTATCAAATTTCTGCAACTTTAATTAGTTAAGCCTGAATAATTGAGAGATTGTAGAGAAATAACTAAGCGTTTGTCTAGGGTGAAAAGTGGGTGTACAAGAAGTGAAAGTAAAAAGAAATATATAAGAATAAGTTTAGTGTTTGATTAGGAAGAGTAGATGGAGAGAAGTATAATGGATATGTATATGAAATCCCTCCAAAGTCCAATTTTGTTTCCATCCAAATTTGAGCGGAAAAGTGAAAATATAAGGCCAAAAAGACAAATATATATATATATATATATATATTATATTTATTTACTCTTACCCATGTATATAGGAAAAAATGTATGCAACCCCCTTGTGATATTGCTAATGTACAAATTACCCCCTTATGGAAAATAAAATAGCAATTTACCTTCTTGTGTTTTTTTTAAAAATGAATCAATTTACCTCCCGTATTTTTTAAAATGGAACAATCTACCTCACTAGATATGGATATAAATTGCTATTTTTTTTTTATTGGGAGGTATTTTGCTCATTTATGATAATCACAGGGAAGTAAATTGCATTAAACGCCATATATATATATATATATATAGATAATATAACAAATGCACAATACTCATTTTTATGTATATTTTTATTAATAAAAATACTTTTTTTCTTGTTTGATGAATATATTTGATGTATATGATAGTAATAAACATTTTCTTACAAGGGTATAAGAGTAATTTTCTTATGTAAGCGACATAATAAATATTCACACCCTATCACACCATAAAATAACTAACATCACTATAAATACTCCATATATTATTTTTAAGAGGGGGTTCACTATTCATTGATTTGACAATACATATATACAAAAATTCTCTCACTAGACTTGGAAAGTATTTTTGTGCCGAGATGATTTTCCCATTCACTCCTTCACTAAAAACCACTTCCACATCATTGGCGCCGTCTGTGGGAAACCATCACCTCGACATTGAGAATGCAAACCAGGTCGCGTGCTCGCGATGTTCAAGGGGTGGACAGTGCCCAAGAAATGCATGAAAATGGAGCAGAGCAAAACCCACCCCATGAACAAGTGCCTCAAGAGGAAGCACCTTATCCCCGTGCACAATCTCCACCCCTTGGCAAAGAACCACCCGGTGAACAAACACCACCCCCTTGGTGGAATCACCCTTTCCAAGCAGTTCCACCCGAGGGTTTGATGATCCAGTTGACGCAAGAGGCATTATTAGCACTGATCCATGACGCATCCAACCGAGCAGCCGCTCAAGCGATAGCTCAATTTGTGACTAATCACCCCATGAACCCGCCCCCTCCTTCTCCTCGTCGAAGTCGAGAAGAGTCCTCGGGTCCCGAGGAGAATGAGCAGAGGCGGGAGGAGGTGAATAGCAGAGTATCTAAACCTGAGGGTGTCCAGGTGAATAACAGAGTATCTAAACCGCAGGTTGTCCAAGAACAAGATCAACTCCCCCCGCAGCCAAGGCAACCCTCAACACCTATACTCTCGAGAGGAGTAGAGGACCCTTATCTCCCCTTGGCCGTGGCTCCTCCAAAACGTAGCCCTTTCTGCACGGCAATCCTAGCCGAGGCACTTCCGACGGGCGTTAAAGTGTCAAACTTCCCAGGGTACGATAGAACGGGAGACCCGCAAGAACACTTAGACAAATTTTATGCTAAAATTGATTGGTACAACTTGAGTGATGCCGCCTACTGCAAGGTCTTCCGCACTACGCTTACAAAGTGTGCTCTAGATTGGTTCAATCAACTACCAGCTGGAGCTATCTCTAGCCTCGAGCAGTTAACCCAACGTTTTTTACATTACTTCTCTATGAACAAGAAAGTCCAAAAAACTGCCGCATACTTGTTCACCATCCGCCAGAAGGAGATGGAGTCGTTGAGCGATTACATTCAGAGATTCATGGAGGCCATGCATGAGGTGCCCCATGTTAACCACGAATTGTTGGCTAGCATTACGCAACAAAACTTGCTTCCGGGAAGGTTCAAACAGTCTATAGTCGGAAAACCCCCGGCATTTGCAAGACTTACTCCTGGGATCACAAAAATACATCAGAATCGAGGAATCCCAAGCTGCGGATCCTACCCTCAGTGTAAAGAGGAAAGGTAGGGAGGAACAAAATGAGCTGCGGAAGAAGGAGGAGCGCAAGCATGTGCCCCCCGCCGGATTTACGCACTGCACCCCTTTGAACGCCTCTAGAGGAGAAATATTAGTCGTGGTGGAGCAACAAAGGGTTGATTGACCAATGGCCGAGAAAAATGAAGGACAATCCCAAGAGGCTAAAGTCCGACAAATATTGCCACTTCCACCGTGACATTGGGCATACAACTGAGGAGTTTCATCACCTCCAAAATGAGATAGAGAAATTGATCCAGTAGGGACACTTGAAGGAGTATGTCAACCAATATTCACGAGGATGCCAATTGGACCAGGAGGATGCGGCCGTGCACCCCATGCGAGCTCTAGGCCGCGAGATGGGCTCGAGC
This sequence comes from Sesamum alatum, assembly GCA_034509735.1. Taxonomy (NCBI): domain Eukaryota; kingdom Viridiplantae; phylum Streptophyta; class Magnoliopsida; order Lamiales; family Pedaliaceae; genus Sesamum; species Sesamum alatum. The sequence goes on from JACGWO010000013.1 coordinate 9,416,914, forward strand.
CACGCATCGAGCTTGTAACGAAGGGAGACAAGGCCGTGCACCCCATGCAGAAGTTATCTCATGATCTCATAAGGATCGGCGAGAAAAGACTCCCTCGCTACGAAGTAGTAACCTTAAGTTCGCATAGCAAGTAAAATTATCTTTTGGCTATTCACTTGTAATAGGAGAAACCTCGGGTAGGAAGTCAACAAATCATTCTCCCCTTTTGATTTCCCCGAAGAAATTGTAATGCGAATATTGAGTAATGAAGTTAATTTTCTTGTCGTAGTAAAAAAAAAAAAAAAAAAAACTCCCGGAAACTTTGCCTCCCCTTGAAGTTGGTAAAAAGACCAGCTCCGGGGCACGAGTAAGTATCCTTTGAGGCAATGTCTTCTTAAATGAAGCTTGAGATCGTCGTAAGGAACATTGCCCTGGAAACTTTGCCTCCCCTTGAAGTTGGTAAAAGACCAGCTCCGGGACATGAGCAAGTATCCTTTGAGGCAATGTCTTCTTAGATGAAACTTGATATCCTCTTTAAGAATACGACCATGGAAACTTTGCCCTCCTATAAGTTGGTAAAATATCAACTCTAAACATGAGCAAAAGCATCCCTCGGAACAACTTCGGTAAATATAATGAGAACGCAATAATAGAACACGTACAACTACGTTCATGAGTGCAAAATAGTGCCGAATTACATACCAAAACATCCGACTATAAGAGTTGGAAGAAAGTCATCCCAAGTACTAAGTCTTGCCGAATTACACACCAAAATATCCAACCATACAAGTCGGAGATAGCTATCTAAAATACTACTTAGTAAATAATAACTACGCTCCCCCCTCTTCCCCAAGGTCTTGGGGGCTCCGTCACGAGAAGGACCCGCCTCCGCCTCATCCTCCAAAAGGAGTGTCATCTCGAGAAAGAGACCTCCCTCTCCTGAAATGTGTCATCTCGAGGAGGAGAGCCTTAACGGGAAAGCGGAGGCCAAATACGCCCTCCTCTTGGAGGCGGAGGTTAAGCACCCGCTTCTCCTACAGGAGTGTTGTGTCGAGAAGGAGACCTCCTCCTCCTAAAGGAGTATCACCTCGATACTGAGCGCCCTACGGGAAGAGCGTAGGTCAAACACGTCCTCTAGGGCAGAGAAGAGGTGAAACAAAAATATAATAAATAAATAAAAAATTACATTCTCAAGTATGGATAGAAATAAAGAAAAATCATCTATCATTGGTAGAGTAAGAGAACTCGACCACACATCACATGTTCCTTGATGCATTAAAATCCTCTAGTGTGATAGGGAGTCATGTCTCTCGAAGACGACGTTGAAATTTTTCAAAACACATGAAAGAGACTAACCTTTACTAGTAGAGAGTAAGGGTAAAAATGAACAAAAAACATGGGATGGTTGAGGTCCCTTACATTCAACCTTTTGATTTGGGTTCAAATCCAGCGGATGCAATATCCTCCCCGTGCCCGCGCCTCGACCTAGCCCCGTGACCTCGGCCCAGGCGCACCAACTCGAGGCACTGCCCCGAGCTGAGCTCTGCCCTCGCCCATGGGAGCTGGAGCGGACCACCCCAGCTCGAGGCACTGCCTCGACCTGGGCTGCCACCAACTCGAGGTGCAGGTGCCTCGAGCTGGGGCAGACCACGACGGATCACCCTAGCTCGAGGCACCGCCTCGAGCCCTCGAGCTAGGCGCAGCCCTGGTGCACCAGCTCGAGGCACTGCCTCGAGCTGGGCTCTGCCCGCGCCCATGTCAGCTGGGGCGGACCACCCCAGCTCGAAGTGCAGGTGCCTCGAGCTGCGGCAGACCACGGTGGATCACCCCGCCTCGAGCTAGGCGCAGCCCGGGCGCACCAGCTCGAGGTGTAGATGCCTCGAGCTAGGGCGGACCACGGCGGATCACCCTAGCTCGAGGCACTTCGAGTTGGGCGCAGCCCGGGCGCACCAGCTCGAGGCAGTCGGGCGCACCAGCTCGAGGCACTGCCTCGAGCTGGGCTCTACCCGCGCCCATGTCCGCCCAGCCTCGAGCTGGGGCGGACCACGGTGGACCACCCCAGTGGGCTCTGCGCACCCAGGTCTCTCGACCTGGGCTGTGTTCTGCCTAGGTGCTTGACCACCTTGAGCTATGGCCACTTTCAACAATAGTATTGGACTTGCAGCACAAATCTTGAGTCGATTAATCTCTTCAATATTAATTCGAATAATCGTGCTACTTGAGAGGCCTTGATGCATCCCATGTTTTCTTATTCTCGGACGACTCACACATCTTCTAGTAATTCATTCGAGAACAATTAATAGATTCCCACCCACCCTTCCCCGTGCATTCAATGCTTCAATTTTTTCTTGCAAAGAATTCTTACTCTCATCCGGATTATTGCTTCTTCCGAAGTATTCCGTCCGAGAGTGGGGGGTTGTATGATGTATATGATAGTAATAAATATTTACTTACAAGGGTATAAGAGTAATTTTCTTATATAAGCCACATAATAAATATTCACACCCTATCGCACCATAAAATAACTAACATCACTATAAATACTCCATATATTATTTTTAAGAGGGGGTTCACTATTCATTGATTTGGCAATACATATATACAAAAATTCTCTCACTAGACTTGGAAAGTATTTTTGTGCCGAGGTGATTTTCCCGTTCACTCCTTCACTAAAAACCACTTCCACATCAATATTTTATTAGGTTCTTGAAACTTTATATACTAAAATTATTTTAGTATAATATTAATTAATATATTTTTTAATACAAAATAAAGAGAAATGGTTCATTTTTAAAATTATAAAATTATTGTTTTTTTCTTAATCTATTTTTCTCGTATCAGATCAGGGGAAATATTTGAGATCTATCTCATTCCGATCATATCAAACAACTTGAAGAAAAATTATTACTCTTTCCTCACCGTGCCATTTCACTTTCCTTCCCCCGTTCATTCTCATTTTTTCTCACTTGAATCGAACTAACCCTAAAACTTAAAAGCAAATTAAAATAATGTTGAAAAAAAGTAACGATGATGAATGCCTAGAACCAAATATCTCGCAATGGCTAGTTAATAATTTTAACAAAATATTTTCCTTAACCTATGGATTTAATTCAAAGAAAACTGTCATATTGTTGTTTTGGCCTTCTTTTTATCGTATGAAAAGTTGTGTTTAATTAGTTATACAACCTATTTCTCTGTAGATTAAAATAATCAAATTAACACTTTGAAATCTTTGACAATTCAGACAATTCTCACAAGAACAAACCCTACTTTCATGATTACATTCTTATATATAATTTTTAACTTTCACTCCAACAAAATATGACATTTAACCACAGCTAATTATCATGGTTAATACTAAATAAATCATAGTGAATAGTCATTGATCACGACCAAACAACGGTTATCGGCCGTGGTTTTTGTGAGGGTGACTAAAACATTTGTTATGGATAAAAGCCATGGAAAATCATTTTTTTGTGGTAGAAAATATTTTTACCATGAAAGAGCTATGGCAAATCATTTTTTTTTGTGGTAGAAAAACTAATTTTTGCAACGATTTTTATTTAATCGTATTTAATAATAGTTATTTACTACCATTTTTTGTCATATTCATTAAAAATATAGTTAATAATAATTTTTTTTCTAATGTTTCCAACATAGAATTCCACCCTTGTCTTCCGCTTAAAGTTTGAAACTTGCCTAAAATATGACCATCATATTGGCAAGCAATATTCACTTAGGAGTTAAGTAAATCAAATTAAACAACAAGATACTTCAGAAATAAATTAAGAAAATTTTATTAACTACCAAAGGGTTTAACTTGAGTTTAGGACCAAAAAACTACTGCCATGATTTTGGAACAAACCAATGATGGCCCTTTTTTCTAAAAATTTAGGAAGATGCCGAGGATAAAAGAGACCGAAAATCTATATGCCTTATTCCAAACTCTTGATCTCTGACGAAAAATAATATGCATATATTGTCAAATGTTTTTCTCCCCTCAAACCATCTAAAAAGCCTCTAGGCGCATTTAATTTGGCCCATTAGATTAGATGGACAAATTTATACAAGATAGTCCCATGTTTACTTTCACAAACGAGGGGCCGAATTTATGGTCAAAGCCCGAGTCTATATATTGTAGCGCCTATATAACCAAAACCACTTATTTGGCCAGGCCAAATTTGATAAGAGGGTAAAAGTATCATTTTACCTATTTCTTCTTCTCTTCCCCCACCCACCCTCTCCCCCATCTTCATTCCCCTTCACAGCCAACCCCCGTCTTCTTCCCCCCAACCCCGACCCCTCCGTCGCCCCCAAATCGTCTTTTTCTCCACCCCGTCCCCTCTTCTTCCCTCCCACCGTCGCTGTCCTCAACGCGGCCTCCCTCTGATACGGGCTTGATCCAGATTGAGCCCAAAGGAAGTGAGAGCCCAAAGCACTCTGCAGAGGAGGGAAGCCCAACACTTATTGAGCAGGGGCCTGGAAGCCCAAAACTGAGGAGATCCAGCAGAGTGGGGAGCAAGCCCGTTAAATACTTAGACTATTACTAATAAAAGAATGAGGATGTAAGACAATAGGTTGCTAGCGTAATTTTCGGTAGGATGATTACACTTGGCTGAACATCCTACCATAAAGTTACATGTATTTAAATTTGAGCAGTAATAGAAAACGGCAGAAAGTTTTGCCACCGAAAAAATCTCATCTTTTCCTCAACTTCTGGAGTTCTCCTAGCTCGAATAGGACTTACAATTTGTGTGCTATCAATTGGTGCTTTCATTTCCATGCCTCCCAAACCGTCCCAGGCTCTTGAGGATGTTGTGTTCGCCATTTCCGAGCGTCTGGAGCGCTTGATGGAATTCCAGTCATCTGTCAAACAACGTTTGTCCTCCATGGATCAACGCCATGAAACCGTGGTGACTGCCCTGTCCGATATTCAGCAACACCTCTCCGCTTTGCCCATGGCCATCTCCCCTTTGCCTCCGCCTTCGGCTGGACCGTCTCAGCCCCCCCCTTCTGCCATCTCCCTATCCGCCCTCCTTGTCGCAGCCCACATCTATTAAGCTGCCCAAACTTCACCTCCAACCCTTCGACGGCACAGGACCCTTGGAATGGATTTTCCAAGCTGAACAGTACTTCAACTACTACCAGATTTCCATTTTCCAGTTTCTTGATTTGATGTCCTTCTATATGCAAGGAGAAGCCCTTAGTTGGTTTAAATGGATGCACTCCAATCAGCAACTTTCATTATGGGAATCGTTCGCTCTGGCGCTTGAAATTTGTTTCCGGCCTTCGAGCTTTGACAACCATCAGGCCGCTCTTTTTAAGCTCCACCAACAGGGCTCGTTCGTGGAGTATTTGACGGCCTTCGAGAAGCTTTACAACCGGGTTGTTGGCCTTCCGTCGGAGGACTATCTCAACCGTTTTATTTCGGCTCTCCGCAGGGATATGCAGCGCAAAATGGCGGTTCTTCGGCCGTCTACTATCGGCCAGGCAGTGGGCTTGGCCAAGCTTTTGGATGCCAAGTTCCAGGCTGCCCGGACCTCTCACCCACCTGCTCCCGGGCCCCCAGCGCGTCTTCCGCCGCTGTTACCGGCCCCTCAGCCGAAGCCCTCCTTGCCCATTCGTCGGCTCTCTCCGGCTAAAATTCAGTCCCGTCGCACCCAAGGGTTATGCTTTAATTGTGATGATAAGTTTGGGCCGGGGCACGTTGTCGTGCCAAGCAATTTCTGCTTCTATTGGCTACTGACTCCGAACCGTCGGATCCTCCTCTCTCCACACTGGAATTTAACTCTACTCCTAGTTCGCCACCTCCTCCGCCGTCCTGATTTCTGGCGCCGATTGCCAAGACAGACAATGTACTCTTCCAGCTCTCTAGTGCAGCGGTCTCGGGCTCCCTCTATGCCCGAACACTCTGTTTACGCGGTATGATCTTTGAGCATTCTGTTTCTGTGTTGATTGATTCGGGGAGTTCCCATAATATCATCCAGCCCCGGGTGGCCGCATTCCTCGGCTTGACCATCACCCCGCTGCCCCTTTTCAATGTTTTGGTGGGGAATGGGGCATCCATACCTTGCACTGGTCTCTGCCAAAACGTGGCCCTCCACTTGGGTGCCCACCGGTTTAAGGTCTCCCTATATGTCTTGAAAATCTTCGGTGTCGATATTGTCTTGGGTGTTCAATAGCTCAGCACCCTCAGGCCTTTCCTCTCGGACTTTTCGATCCTTTCTATGCAGTTCTACCACAATGGCCAATTGGTCACCTTACCGGTGTACTTAGCCTCGATGTCTCATATTCGTCAGTACATTTCGACCGAGGTTGTTGACTCTTTCTGTCTCCTATCAATCCACCCTGCACAACCAGCGGATGATCAACTCCCATTCGCTGCTCTTCCCCCCGATTTACAACCCATCATTCACAAATACCAGCCTGTGTTTGCCCTACCCCGCGGCCTCCCTCCATCCCGAAATAGAGAACACCATATTCACCTTTTTCCCCAGCAACAACCTGTCAATATGAAACCGTATCGCTACCCGCATTTTCAGAAGGACATCATGGCTAAATTAATTCAAGAAATGTTACAGGACGACATTATACAACCAAGCACTAGCCCCTTTTCATCACCAGTTTTACTCATCAAAAAGAAGGATGGTTCATGGCGGTTTTGTGTTGATTAACGCAGGTTAAATGCCATCATTGTTCGGGACAGGTTCCCCATTCCCACAGTGGATGAGTTGTTGGACGAACTCCACGGTGCAAAGGTATTCACCAAACTTGATCTCTGGGCAGGTTATCCCACCAGATTAGGGTAGCTTTGGAGGACACCCACAAAACGGCGTTCCGCACGGTTGACGGCCATTTTGAGTTTCTTGTGATGCCATTCGGCCTCACCAACGCCCCCTCGACGTTTCAAGCCGCTATGAATGACCTCTTCCTCCCCTTATTACGTCGGTTTGTCCTCGTCTTTTTTTATGATATTCTTATATATAGTTCATCATGGACTCTGTACTTGACTCATCTTGCACAGGTCTTACAAATCCTTCTTGACAACTCCTATTTTGTCAAGTTTAGTAAGTGCACGTTTGGGGCTTCCTTGGTTGACTATCTGGGCCATGTTATCTCGACTGACCGAGTGGCCGCCAATCCCACGAAGATTCAGGCCATTTCAGACTGGCCAACCCCCGTATCCCTGACTGCCTTGCGCGCTTTCTTGGGGTTAACAGGTTATTACCGGCGTTTTGTACTCCGATATGCATCAATTGCTAGTCCTCTCACCGATTTACTCAAAAACCAGGCTTTTCAGTGGTCTCCGATGGCAGCTTCCACCTTTGAGGCCCTCAAGGCGGTCATGTTACACCTGCTGATGCCCTGTTTGCCAAACTTTAGTCAGTCGTTTGACGTGACAACAGATGCTTCGCAGGTGGCTGTCGGGGCAGTTTTATCACAGAACCGCCGGCCAATCGCCTTCTTCAGTAAGAAGCTTGGGCCACGCCTACAAGCCACCTCAGCGTGTGAACGGGAGATGTATGCCATTTCTGAGGCTGTCCGAAAGTGGCGTCAGTACCTACTAGGGAGGAAATTGCATATTTTTACCAATCAGAAAAAGCTTACGGAGCCTTATTAATCAGACGATTCAAACACCGACCCAGCAGAAATGGCTTACCAAATTGTTGGGGTAAGATTTTGAAATACACCATACGCCGGGTAGGGAGAATCCGGTTGCTAACGCCTTGTCTCATCACCCATCAGCCTCCTTCCACACCTTTGTTGCTGTCTCCTCGACCACGCACGATATCTTGGGCCGGCTTTGCGAATTTTTCAGCACTCACCCTGATGGTCAAGCCCTTATCTCTCGTTTATCAGACGACCCTCAATTAGCCCTTTAATTCTTAGTGGTACAAGGGTTGGTTTTCTTTAAAGACCGTATCTTCGTGCTTGAGCACACTGACTGGCATCAATAGTTGTTGGTGGAGTACCATTCCTCCACTGTCGGGGGTCATTTGGGGGTGCGAGCTACCCTGGCCTGACTCGCGGCCTCGTTCTTTTGGCCTAAGATGCGTTCAGACGTCAAGGCCTTCGTTCAACGATGTGATACCTGCCAAAACATTAAGTATTCAACACAGAAACCACTGGGAATTCTCCAACCACTGCCCGTTCCTCAACGAGTTTGGGAGGATCTTAGTATGGATTTTATCACTAACCTGCCAGCGTCGTGTGGGAAGACCGTCATCTGGGTTGTCGTCGACCGTCTTACCAAGTACGCCCATTTTATTGGACTACCGTCGAGGTTCACGGCCATCGCATTGGCTTCTGTTTTCGCCGAGGAAGTTTACCGCCTGCATGGGATGCCCAATACGATTGTTAGTGATAGAGATAAACTTTTCCTCAGCCACTTCTGGCGGGAACTGTTCCGTTTGAGTGGAACAACGCTGACTTACAATACGGCTTACCATCTGCAAACCGACGGACAAACAGAGGTTTTGAACCGAGTGTTGGAAACCTTCCTTCGATGCTTCGTCAGTGAAACACCCCATCGTTGGACCTGCTACCTTCACCTCGCCGAATACTGGTATAACTCTAGCTACCATACGGCCATTGGTATGTCCCCGTTTCAAGCCCTATATGGAAGACCCCTCCAGCCATAGTAGATTTCGTTCGGAGTGATGCCCAGATCGCCACTGTTGAGGACCACTTGCACCTCAAACGGGACATACTGGCGTCGGCGTGTTACCACCTATCGCGCGCGCGCCATCGTATGAAAACGCAGGCGGATAAACATCGGCAGCAAAAGCAAGGGCAATCTGGTCATTAAGCTTGACATGCAGAAGGCATATGGTAGGGTCAGCGGGAGCTTCTTATATACCATGATGGAACATATGGGATTCCCGGACCATTTTATCCTTCTCATCAAAAACCTGCTGGAGAACTGCTGGTTTACTATGCTGATAAACGGTAGCAATTTTTGATTCTTTCAATCATCACAGGGGCTGAGACAAGGAGACCTCATCTCTCCTTCCTTGTTCCTTATTGTGGCAGAAGCCCTCTCTAAAGGACTGGATCACCTTTTCCAATGCAACCCAGAGATGGTCTTTAATACAGGGAGTCATCTTAAAATCTCACATTTAGCTGAGAACTGCTGGTTTACTATGTTGATAAACGGTAGCAATTTTGGATTCTTTCAATCATCACAGGGGCTGAGACAAGGAGACCTTATCTCTCCTTCCTTGTTGCTTATTGTGGCAGAAGCCCTCTCTAAAGGACTGGATCACCTTTTCCAATGCAACCCCAGAGATGGTCTTTAATACAGGGAGTCATCTTAAAATCTCACACTTAGCCTATGCTGATGATGTCATTATCTTTTCTAACTGTGCTGAACATAGACTAACTCTTCTCATGTCCTTCTTGCAGTCTTGTGAATAATACTCTGGGCAGAAAATCAACCTTTCCAAGAGCTCCTTTGTACCTGGGAAAAAAGCCAACCTCATTGCTCACAGGATTATTCATATTATAGGATTTCATTAAAGTCCCTCCCCATAACCTACCTGGGAGCACCCCTTTACAAAGGTCACAAGAAAAAAATCATTTTTGATGAACTCATTAATAAAATTCGTCTTAAAATTTCAGGGTGGGAGCACAGATTCCTGTCCTATGGTGGGAGACTCCAGTTGGTGGAAAGTGTTCTCACAGCCATGCTAGTATACCTTCTTCAACTCCTCAAACCCCCCCCCCCCCACCAATGGAGTTATACAAAAAATCAAACAATTAATGGCTAAATACTTCTGGGGATCCAAGGAAGGTTAGAAAAGGATCCATTGGACCAAATGGAGCAATATATGTAAACCAACTGCAGAAAACGGCCTGGGGATCAGGGACATCAGAAATGTGTTTCAAGCCTTCTCACATAAGCTTTGGTGGAGGTTCAAAACAAGGAATTCTCTTTGGGCTCAATACATGCTCAGCAAGTATTGTAAAAAGATCTCCCCTTCGCAAGTCAAAGCATCCAAAAATGACTCAACGGTCTGAAAGAGGATGTGTAAGATCAAAGAGGAGGCCCAAAGCCATATCTTCTGGACACTGGGTAATGGGGAAGCCAGCTTTTGGAATGATTTGTGGATCAAAGAGGGCACCTTTCAGGAGCTTACAGGAATATACAACCCTGCCAACATCCCTGTCAAGTGGTATTGGAGTAACAACAGATGGGACATTTAAAAACTTCAACACATTGTCTGACCCAACATCATTGATATGATCACATCTGTTTCCATCAGCCAGCAGCTTAGTGACCAAATGTACTGGAGGCTCTACAACAATGGGAATTTTTCCATTGCCTCTACCTGGAATCAGTACAGACTACAACATCATGCTCTAGTTGTCTTTAGTAACTTGTGGTCACCTTTGCTCACTCCTTCAATGTCTATCTTTGGTTGGAGACTCTTCAACACCTGGATTCCCATCGAGAAGAGACTTCAGTCCAAAGGGATAACCCTGGCATCCAAGTGCTGCAGGTGTAATGAAGAAGAAACTTTTTGCCATCTTTTCATGACATGTGCTGAATCTCTCCAAGTCTGGAACTTCTTTGCAGCCAAATTCCAAATTATCCTGCCTCAGACTGAAAGCATCTCTAACTTTATACTTGTGTGGAAAAGAGCAAACTAATGTAGAGTTCATATCAGAGATTGCATTCCCATCCTTATTTGTTGGTACATCCGGAAATAGAGGAATGAGGTGAAACATGAAGGAGTTGTATTCTCACATACCAGAATCATCCACAAAGTTCTGTCTCACATCTTCCTGTTGCACAAGAGCAAACTCTTGCAAACAGAACACTTGAGTAGAGACAAGCTTGTTGCACTAACTTTCAACATTTACATCCAGCCAAAGAAAAAGACACGATGCCCTATCTATGGTCACCTGGCAGAAACCACAAGCAGGATGAATAAAGCTGAATATTGATGGCGCCTCTAAAGGCAACTCGGGCCTATCGAGATCTGGGGGCATACTCAGGGATCACGAGGGTCGAGTACTCTGCTACTTCCTGGAACCTCTTGGATATTCCTCTAATGTTCAAGAAGAACTACAGGCCATGCTCAGAGGCCTCCAAATCTGTGTTGAAGAGGGTTTTAACAGACTCTGGATTGAGACTGATGCCCTATACATCATCCAGATGATCTCATCCTCCACCCCAGGGGCCGGGATGTTCCAAAACGCAATCCAAAAGATTCAGAATTACCTACTACATCTTGAGTATAAAATATCTCACATCTTCAGAGAAGGAAATCAAGCAGCAGACACTCTAGCTAACCAGGCATGCTATGAACCAACACTCAACATCTCCATAGTGGAACCAACAAGGGGTAAGATTAGAGGTATTATTCATCTTGATGCTATTGGTTTACCTTACATTCGCTTTAAACATAAGTATTACTCACAGTTTCAGTTTCTTGTTGAAATTGAAACTGTGTAGTACTTCTTAGTTGCATCATTTAACCTCTTTCACTTGCTTTCTTTGAGGATGTTCCTCCATTGTGCATGTTGATTTTGTGCATTCACTTAGGATGTTCCTCCACTGTGCATTTTGGGTTCCGTGCATTCATTGAGGATGTTCCTCCATTTTGCTTCATTATGCTTTTGTTGATGTCATTTAACCTCTTTCACTTGCTTTCTTTGAGGATGTTCCTCCATTGTGCATTTTGGTTCTGTGCATTTACTGAGGATGTTCCTCTCTTACTTGCGTTCTCTGAGGATGTTCCTCCACTGTGCATTTGGGTTCCATGCATTCATTGAGGATGTTCCTCCATTTTGCTTCATTGTGCTTTTGTTGATGCTTAAATATTGGCGTCTCCTACATCATGATTGGGACCTCATACTGCATGTCTGCATTCTTGTGTCTAATGGCATTCATGAACTTTTGGAGATTTACCTTGTTGTGTATGGATGCTATATTTGCTGGGTAGAACTCCATTTCTATGTCCCATGGATGAGTGGCGACGTTAAATCACATACTGTTTGGCAAGAACTTTTTGACACTCAGGCCCATTTTATCCAGACCAACTATTTTGACCAGCAGGGATTTTCTAAATAGACTTGTTATATCACACTCATTAAAGGGAATAGTACTCCTTGCTTATATTGTTCATATCCACTGTAAGGGAGTAGTACTCATTATTTATGTTTTCTTTTACTCTTGCTGACTTGATTGTAAGGGATTAGTACTCCTTATTTATACTTTCCTAGCTGATATTAGGGAGTTAGTACTCCCCGTTGTATATTCTTTGGCCTTTTTTGATTAATAAAGAAGGGAAGGGACCCCAAAAAGTTCCCCCCACCCTAGGGTGGTTTAATTTAAAAAAAAAAACAAAAGATTGATTGATATATTTTACTATAAAGGGTATTAAAGTGAATACATCATATTACTAATAGTCAAGGGTATTTTTGTCCATTTTTATTTAATTTAAAGGATTTCAAAGAAAAGGGGTAAGTGAAGGTTTATGAAGTTTAGGGGGTAATGGATGAGGGTGACATACTTTAGAGGTGTAAAATGAATTTAACCCTTAAAACAATGATACAAATAGTTTATAAACGCTTTTATCTTTATATAAGTACCACAAGTTCTAAAATTCTTAATATTTCAATGCTAAAACATGCCCTTATAAATTTACAAAAAATATATTAATCTTTTAATAATATTATTGTCTAATATCTAAAAAGTTATGGTAGTATTATCTTTAAAAAATAATTTTTTTAATTTTTTAAAGATACTAAATAAGTGCACTGGGTCTAATCCGACGAGTCCAGGTTCGAGATTTTTTTTGTGGGGCAGCTCTCGAATTTTGACAAACCTGTTTCAGACCCACCCTATTGTCATTCCTAATCTTGTTCTACCTCAAATTGATTAAATACTTAATAACTTCTTTCGAACCCTTTTTTTTTTTTCTCTACATTTTTGTAATATTTGAACAATTCCCAGCAACATGAATTCAATTTTATGGGTATTTTGATATTTTTAAAAACAATTTAAAAGCACTTTCAGTGCTGGTACTCTTTCTTCGTTTTGATTGGGCCGTAGGTTCAACTCCCAAATGATGGAAAAGTAAGGATCTAAAGATAGATAGTATCAAGACTAAGGACGTGACTTCGAACTAATTAACTCTACAACCTCTGCTTCCAAAAGAGACAAAATAAGGATCAAAATTGATGATGCCAAAATATAAAAAGAGACCTAAAAAAGAACGGTTAAGAAGAAAGGTACCAAAAAGCGAGTTCCACTGCGTCTCCGCCATGAGTTCTAGCGATATTAGTGTCGCAATATGCACCTTCCATTTCAGTTATGGTGGATAAATTACAATATATATATATATATATATATATATTTTTAATCTGTCATAATTATAAATATATTTTTTTAAAAAAAATTATAAATACTAATTTAAAATTAATGATCGTCTAACGAATATCCTTCCTGACAACTCATTATAGTGGTATTTGTTAACAATCGTTAATTCAAGGGGGTATTTGTAATTTTTAAAATAACGAGTGGGTATTGTACTTATGGCAAACTTCAAAATAGCCCATTGTAAATAACGAGTGAAATTTGTCATAATTGTAAATACATTCTCGTTGTTTGAAAAATTACAAGTACCCCCTAAAGTTAATGACCGTCTCACAAATACCCTTCGTGACAGCGCATTGTAGGGAGTATTTGTTAGTCGACCGTTAATTTGAGGGAATTTTTTATAATTTTTTAAATAACGATTAGATATTAATAATTATAATAAATTTTAAGAGAGCTCATTGTAATTTACTCTAATATTGAATTGCCACCAAATCTTTGTACCAAGGCAAATATGTTGATTTCACTCATTGCTGTACTATTATCTTAAAAGGTTTATATAGTGTAAGGATAACTGTAAAAAACTTAGAATTTCAAATCTCAATGGGAAAAAATGAAAGAGTTTGGTTCAATTTTGTTTTTCTTATTTTGCAGTATCTGATTAAATGCGAGATAAAAATATAAAAAATGATATTTTAATATGATGTGTAAAAGATGTTAGATAAAAAATAAAATATAATGATTATAATTAATATAATATATTTGCCGTTGAGAACAATGAAGCAACAATTTTTTGGTTCTTTGAAGAAGAAAAATAGATCTCACAACCAAACACATGTTTAATCATTAATTTACTCGAGATATAATTTTCGCAAATAAAATTCTCACCTAATAATGGTAAAGTTGAAGCTTCAGAACTTTCCGTTGGATATTTTGAGTTTGAATCTGAGCATATGTATTGGTCTACATTTATACTAATTTGTAGCTTTTTATTTTTGTTGTTTTATTTGTTATGAGACTATAAATTTATTAGAGATCGTTTAAGTAAAAAATGTGTATAGTTTCGGGGAGAAAATTTACAGAAACTGAAAAATGTTTAAAAATAGGAAATGACTTATAAGTTTATAACTAAGATGGTGCTTGAGTGAGCTCACAATTTTTCAAAATTATCTTATAAGATTTTGAAAATACAAAAAAATATTAAAAAACATATTTGACAGGATTTTTTATAAGGAGCTCTTAATTAAGTCCAAAAATAAGATATTGAATTTACAAACTAGTTTGAAAAAAAAAAAAAAATAGATGTCCCAACTTACTTTTAAAATTTTAAAACATTCTATCAATTTTAATCATTTTAATTACGAGATATTTTGACATTTTATAAGTTGCCCAATCTTATTTTATGCAAACTTTAAAAACTTATTTTAAAAATAAATATCACATCTTATAAGCTTTAAAAATATTTTATAAAATACATGAACTTATAAAATATTTCAGAAAAGCTTAGCCAAACATCCAAGTTCATGTTCGACTGATTAAAATTTATTCAAAGTAATTAGACCCAATTTGACCTGGCAATTGCTAATCGCGAATTATGCAAATCCAAATTATAACTAATTTTCAAAGGTAGCCTTATTCTTAAAGTTAATGCAGAAATCAGTAAATTGTTCAATGGCATAATAAGTAATCAGCAAAAAATAATTAGGTTAGGATAAAAAACAACAAATTATACCAGAAAGTGATTTAGATCAAATTTATTCCCAAAAATAATTATCGTGAAAGGAGCCAAACAACACAAAACAAAACCTGAACTCGCAATTGAATAAATGTATGTTTGATATTTGTAAAAAGAGCCAATCAGCACAAAAAATGTGTGTGCATTCGAAAGTCGAAATGTTAGTTTGAACAGCTCAATCGCAAACTTGAACAGTGCTTATTTCAAGGGTTAATTACATTTAAATTCATTTAAAAATGTGAAATTATATTCTCCCCCAAAAGTTTAAAGTTACGCTTAAACCCCTTCAAAAATTCTCTATTTATACCTAACCCCTTCCATTAAAATTTAGATGAAAAATACTTAACGAAAAATTACATAAACTTTCAATTTTAAACCTCATTTAACATTTTTATCCGATTACTATAATTTGATAACAACTAGCAATATTTTATTATAATCACATCTTTTTTATTTTATATATATGTTACATTTACTCCCTAGTAAATATAAAAACATTACAGTGTAATTGTGAATGATGGGAAATATTGAAAACTTATATATTTTTTTTGTTACACGTCAGTATTTTCCATCCAAATCATAATCAAGGAAAGTCGGGTATAAAAAGTAAATTTTCGGAAGAAGTGCATGTATAATTTTAAAATAATTTTTAAAAAAAGTATAATTTTGCATTTTTAAAGAGAGGGTCTAGTGTAATTAACCCTAATAATAATAATAATAATGAAATACCACATAAAATGTAACCCTAACCTCAACACATAAATCACACCGCAGTTAGATAGAAAGGCTATAAAAAGAAAGCTCAAGCGAACGCAAGTTCTGGAGAACTTAAATAGAAAAATTAAGCATAAACCACCATTCTATGGACAATCATCATCAACCCAGGTGATTTAAGAAGTAATCAAATGGACGGTCAGATGTTTACCGTCTCATAACCTATCTGTCAAGCTAAAACCTATTGCAAGAGCCTTATTATCATCAGCCAAGAAAGCTACATATATATATATGACTCTAAACATAGCAAAAAAGTAGTAGTAGCATTACTGAACTGAACACAAAATGGAAGAGAGGGCTTCAGCAAAATTTCCAATTCAACATAAAACCTGATGGGATATGTATCTAAATTATGACAAGTATAAGGACCAGAATGCAAAGAACAACAAATATGACCCGCCCCCCAAATTCATCCTAGTGGATCCAAATACCCGACCCATTTCATTTTCTTCTTCACTCTGACCTGTTCGCATACCTCTCCACCTTATCATCGTTGAGATTGATTCCCACCATTGCTTCCCCGAGGCCGCAGCTCACGTCCGCCAGCACTTCTGGGTCGCTGTAATGGGTCACCGCCTGGACTATCGCCCGTGCCCGTCGGGCTGGGTCACCGCTCTTGAACACTCCGGACCCAACAAACACGCCGTCGCAGCCCAGTTGCATCATCAGCGCGGCGTCTGCAGGGGTGGCCACTCCTCCTGCTGCGAAGTGAACCACCGGAAGCCTCCCCAGCTGCTTGGTCTGCATCACGAGATCGTACGGGGCCTGGATCTTCTTGGCGAAGGTGAAGACCTCGTCGTCATCCATGTTGCGGAGGACCCGGATATCGCCCATCACGGAGCGCACGTGGCGCACCGCCTCAATGATGTTGCCGGTGCCGGCCTCCCCCTTTGTGCGAATCATGGCGGCGCCCTCCCGGATGCGGCGGAGCGCCTCCCCGAGGTTGCGGCAACCGCAGACGAAAGGGATGCGGAAGTTGTGCTTGTTGATGTGGTTCTCATCGTCGGCGAGGGTGAGCACCTCGGACTCGTCGACGTAGTCGATGCCGATGGCCTCGAGGATTTGGGCCTCCACGAAATGACCGATTCGGGCCTTAGCCATAACAGGGATGGTGACGGCCTGCTTGATTTCCTTGATGAGTTGGGGGTCGGACATACGGGCCACGCCGCCTTGAGCCCGGATGTCGGCAGGGACCCTTTCCAGGGCCATGACGGCGCAGGCACCAGCCTCCT
This sequence comes from Sesamum alatum, assembly GCA_034509735.1. NCBI lineage: Eukaryota > Viridiplantae > Streptophyta > Magnoliopsida > Lamiales > Pedaliaceae > Sesamum > Sesamum alatum. Next base: position 9,433,961 of record JACGWO010000013.1, read on the forward strand.
CCGCTACGCGGGCTTGCTCAGGGGTGACGACGTCCATGATGACGCCGCCACGGAGCATCTGGGCGAGGCCGACCTTGACGGAGAAGGGGGATTGCTTGGTGGTCTCGGTGATTGCGCCGTTGCCATAGACGGTGACGACTCCACTTCCAGCCATAATTTGTGTTGGATTGATGAGAGAGAGAGAGCGAGAGAATGGAAATTGAGGAGATAGAGAGATAGGGGAAGGAGGAGAATGGTTGCGAGGGTTAAGTAAGGGAAAGGGGAGAGAGAGTGAGGAGGTGGAGATTGAGACTCAAGTGGCTATGCAACTCCCCAAAATAAGCCTATACAATGCATCTTCTATTTTTTATTAATTATATCACCTTTTTATGAACTAATTCCTTGTTTGGTTTCATTTGTCCATTTCTAATTTTATAGTATTTGAAATTATGAGGTCATATTTTGTTCGATACTTTTCTTATGAATTTATTTTATCAGGTCTTTTGTATAAAAAAACTATCACAAAACATAAAAAGTTGTCATACAAAAAATAAAAAATCATGTTTTTTGGTATAAAGAATATCACAAAATAGTTCACGTAGATACTTTTTTTATTCTATTACATCTTTATGTATAAAAAAAAAACTATCATAAAATATTTTAATTTTATCTCATCTTTTCATACAAAATACTACATAGAAAATATAAAATCAAATACATTTTCATTCTATACAGTCTTATCTTATGAAAAGATAATTTAATTATATTTTCATCTTTAATCAAAACCCCATATAAAGTAAAACTCACTTGAAAATTATAAAAATTAAGATTTGAGAATAAAACAAAATCAAATTCTAGCATTTAATTTTATTTCATATGAATATTTCTACAAAAATGAAAATATACAAATTATTGTAACCCTACACTATTATGATGTATCTAGAGAAAGCAATGATGTCACCTAAATTCCAAAACATATAAATTAATAAAATAAATTATTTAAACCATACTATTGTTATATAGAGAGAGAGAGAGAAAGCAATGATGTCAAATAAATTAAACTATGTAAATTAATACAATAAACAACCTTAGCCTTACAACATTATTATATATAGAGAGAGAAAGCGATGATGTCATTTTATTCGTTACAATAGATATAACTTTATTATTAATAAAACTTGAAGTATAAATTTTAAATTCCATAAAAATGAGAAATAATATTTAAACCGTGGAGGTATTATTGATTTTCCTTTTTTGCTTTTCTTTTTTGGTATAATAATAATTGGTAGAGGAGTTTCTTTATATGGGACAACTTTGGGATTTTGTTTAATCATGAATTTCAATATTTTTAATGGCAAAGGAGAGGCCACAAGGGATAAAAAGGGGATGAATGTTCTCCACCATTGCTACGCTTGAGATTTCATTCGCAATGGGACAATATAAGGCGTTTGGGTCCATGTGATCAACTAGTGGTAATCTTGTCTTTAACGTTCTCACTTCACCACCACCACCTGATCAAAAATCCAATTCTTGCTTCTGAGCATGTTTTGATGAGCTTATAAGACATCGAAAAGTATTTGATAATTTGTTGTGAAAAAATAATTTATAAGACTAAAAAATAAAGAATAAATTACATTGATATTTCTAAGGCTAGATTTAATTACACAAATTTCTTTATCTTTTGTATAATTATAAATACATTCTCTAAAAGGGTGTTAGTGTAAAATTTCGTTATTGAATAAAGTGTGTAGTTGTAACTATAACTATAAACTTAAAGGGTGTACTTATAATTTTATAAAGAACATGAGGTTTTAGTGTTGATACGAGCAAAAAAGTTGCTCGTTGAGTAGATCTTGGACTTGCATCCTTCGGGCTAAATTTCTGACAAGCCTTGAGAGAGGAACCTGCTGTTGAAAAATAACAATGGTTAATACATCAAACAAATATTCTCGCCTAGAATATGTAATCTCTATGTGCAAGTTATATAATCAATATACATATTAGCACACAATCGTGTACCGATTAAACTTGTAGCAGCGGAAAGTATTTCGATTCATGTATCCGGATCTGGCTCGTCTACAAGCTCATGCCTCGATTGGATCACGAACACATCGTCTTGCTCGTTCTTGAAGATTTACCCCACATACATCTTCAAGATCCCCACGAACATCTTCAAGATCTCCCCACGTTGAACCTTGCTCCAAATATTGAAGAGCCCACGAACACGTCTTGCTCACCTCGGTGGATTACTACCAGAGTAAGCCACTCATTTACACACCTTAAACCCTCGGAGACTTTTGGTGATTCTTCAAGAGAGAATAGAGAGAGATATTTGCGTGGGGCATTGAGAGAATATACATCGAATTGAATATCTGTTTTTGGTTCCATAGAAGCATCCTATTTACAGGTGTGCACAAAAGGAGTCAAATCCCAATACAAAGTATAGGAGACAACAAACTCTTTACTCAAGAGGAGTCCTCCCTAACCACAAGTTTGGGAGACTTCAAACTCTTGAAATATGTATGTATATTTAACATCTCTCACTCATACATATTTGACATAGCCTCCTCAATCGAAAATTTCTCATCTCTCATCCTCTCTTTCATATAGGGAATAAGGCGTGCGACCAAGCGAGAAGAACGAAATGTGAGGAGAGTTATATTAAGTCATCACCAAAACTAACATAACTCTTCAACTCCAAAAAACTCGCTATGTACCCCAAACTTTGTGGTCGCACTTAATCAAGCATCTCTAGATCCCTCATAAATAGAGCATGCTTAACTCACTCAAATATGTATCTATGTTCATGACTAGTTGGACATATTCCAACACAGTCGCCCGGGCTATGAATCATTAGAACACAAGTGCGTTACCAACTTAGTTCTTTGTCGGCCTCTCATATCATTCAGCTTGGTCTTGACAGTTTTTCTAGACATGGTCCGACAAACCGAATCACACTTGCCATTAGATGAATGCTAAAGTACCATCATCAAGCTTCCACCTCATGACATGGTCCAGGGTTCCAAAGGGTACAAGAAATAATATGGGCTCACACAGTAACGAAGTAGGGGCCCATTCAGTCACTCCTCATAAGTGGTCAAGTTAAAGCATATGTAGTATGAATACATGTTATGATGGAGCTCCCACTTAACTTGGGCATGTCACGACTCTCAACATCATATGAACCTAAGTCCAGTCGCTATCCAAGCGCCTAACTTGAGTACTACCAGACAGTCACTCTCTTAATGCCTTCCAGTAGTTCGCACGTTCAGCTCAAAAATAGGCCTTTTATGAAGTTCGGACATACTTCATAATCGATCAAATATGTGATCTCATCTTAGCTTCTCTAGCCAAGGTGACTATTCATTATACATTGTCCTTCCCCACTTCTCAAGTGCGAAGGTGATCATTCGCATGACTCACTAGTGCGAAATGATCTTTCAAGTCTCATCGTGCTCATTATTGTAGCGCCAAGGCGATTACCCGTGTGAGAGGGCCAATCAAGGCCTAGTGACATTTCATAATTCTGTACCAATCTAATGTTCTCACAAGCCATAAGAATCAAGTTCTACATGATCCTTTACCACTAACATGCCTTCATCAATACCAAGGCTTGGTAAAAGGGATGAGCGCTCATACCGCTTGTTGAACATGTTGGAGAACAATTGATTATGGCATGTCTCATCAATAATATCTGGCATCTGTATACTAGATCCTACAACAATACTTGGCGCCCAAAAATATACAGAGTTTCGCTATGTGCATCACATATGCATCATGACCAGATAGTCTTTAGTCTGATCTTAGATTACTTTCATACATCACTTTGTTGCATCACGACTTGTGCATCAAGGATCACTTCGATATCTACTCACCATTCTAATTATTGAGCACAGGACTAGTTGTCCACACATATTGTGCATCAAACATTCTATAGCGCCCACGAGCACAACATTTCTTTTCTTCTTTTAATTTAAGGCATCTCCCTTAACTAAGAACACTGTGGTTATGGAGTATCAATTAGGATAGTATGATACGCATGCAACTTTAGTATCTGAACACTAAGTATGCATCATACTTGCTCCTATGTCCATGCGAAAGACTGCCACTCTATTTGGCGATATCTCCACATCACTTCTAGCCATCAAACTTATTCGCCCACATCGGATGGGAGCTAATTCTCTCACAATTTTGACATATCTGGTGATCATATCGATCATTCTTTAAGCCTATCAAATGATAGCTCGATGGAATCGATATTATCACTACTTGGACAATAATTCAAGTTATAAATGGAGCTTGCAAGCACCAAACTTGCGCTTGCCCCACAGCTTGAATTAACTAGAAGATCCACATGATCATCATGTCCACTACTTAATTGGATATGTCAACTATCATCAACTAGGAGCACCTAGGTAAAAGTGGCGATAATGGCTTTGGCGAATTCAGACAAATCTCACCATCAAGGAGAATGTCTCAAAACTACACCCCTCAGTGGGCGTAAATATTGCGCCGTCAGTTGACCTTTATACTTATAATAAACTATCTACTTTGCACTTGAGCTTTTTTAGAAACCACATGTTTCAAAATGATCTTGTACATAGATAGAAGATCAACCTTGTTCTTAGTCATTAGGCTTATCAATTCCCTTTAAGCACTTGTCCACTGGAAGTGTTACGTGAAGTCAATCCTTGACTCATCAATATCCATCAAATACTTGTGGAGGATACCCATTTAGTCCCATATAGACGAGGGGGAATATTATTAATGTTCACTCCTTATTTGTGGAATTTGAGAATCCTTTCTCTAGTCAGACACTCCCACTGACTTTTGAGTTGCTTCGATTATCTCATGCAACTAAAGATGAATAAAATATCATCATTGCAAGAAATGAGCGCCCCTCTTAAGAATTTTTTCACTCTCATAGTTAAGACTCTATTGACCTCAAGGATCTCAAAAAGGTTCCTTCTAAAGGAATCTATATTTCACGACTAATTTCTCCATAAACCTTTTGTTCATATCTTGTCAATTCAGTAGGTACATGCCATATGCTTGCTACCAAATTAACAAGAGTTGGAGAACTTCGTAGAGACACTTTATCATGTTGTAGGCTGCATTCGAAAATTGCATCTACCCAAGTGAATGCAAAATGGTCTTGCGCCATTTAAGTTCTAGACATTTCTAGAAATGTTAGATTCTTTTCCTTTTACAAGCTCATGCAGCTGTTAAGAGATTAAAATCATGATTCGTTTACAGTTTTATATTCCTCAGTACTTGTCTAGCATAATCAGACATGGTACTTTCGCTCCTTATCAGTACATGGAACAATAATGTTCACATCCTTTCATTCTCTACCCTTGTCAAAAATCGCTAAAAGTATTTTCAACTAGTGAGAAAGGTGCACTGATCAATAGCGTGAGAAATACTATTGCATCATTTCATGCCTCATACTCATAAGTCCGCATTCATTTATTGGACAAGTTTTAGTGGTTTGATAAACCCTCCTTATTTTCCAGCGAACTCTTTTCGCTAGGAAAAATTTCCAATCAAGAGTATCCTTTTAGCGAATGAATCAAGTGGCCTCTTCTAGCTAACATAATCTTCCTCAGGGACGTTGATTTTAGCGAGTGAACCAAGTGATTTTTCTAGCTAACATGGTCAATCTCAAGGAAGAATAACCTTTAGCGAATGAACCGAGTGGCCTCCTCTAGCTAACATGGTCAATCTCAAGGAAGAATACTTTTAGCGAATGAACCAAGTGGCCTCCTCTAGCTAACATAATCTTCCTCGGGGAGGTCGACTTTAGCGAGTTAAACCAAATAGTTTGTTCTAGTTAGCATGGTCATTCTCAAAATCCCATATGCCATAACACAAGAAGTGAAAGAAGAATATAAATGACAGTAAAATAATGCATCTAAGATGGATAAGCCACAAAACACAACAAATGCCTTAATAGTGCTCTTAACACGATTAGACTATATCGAATAACTAGTGTGTTTTGCACAACTCTTTAGAGTAGCTCCATTGCTTTTTATATGAATCTTGAAGAACTCATATCAATTAATGAGCGGGTGTGACACTTCCAAAATGCCTCATCTTGTGCGCTATGCCACAATATTTCTATACTAGCGCACAATACCGATAATAGTCATTTTGCTCAATCTTGAATTGTATGTGCTAGGTCTTGCTATATCTACCATCTATCTAAGGGGAGAGTTGGAGACCCTAGAAAAGTTAATGAGAGAGCATTTATTTACTCAAACTTCCTCCCAGTTCAATTACAAGTGGAGTTCCTAATTTCTCATAGCACCATGACAATTGTTGGTGTCACTTGCTTTAGAAAAAGTGATACGATTATCTACCTGTGGATCAAATTTTCAGTCTTGCACTTATTGTGCTACTCTTTAGTTGGTTCAACATGAGCAACAAGTGCATCTCTTTTTTGTTTCAATTGAAAAAAAATCAAACCTCAAGTTTGGCGATTTCTTTGGTTGAACAAATATCCATAAGTTAGATCAATTAGCAACTTAAGGATGAATGAGCTCATATTCAAGAATAGAGCTTGAGAACTCTCCAATGAGATTCTTTAGTTTGCAGCTTAACCAATAAAAGCGCAAATATTTTCTTGATCCACCATTGATTGTCAGCGTCTAATTCGCGACAATATTAGGCAATTATCCATCTCAACATTTAATAGGCTAAAAAAAAAGGTGAATAAATCTAAGATGTCTAGGTGTGCGCAAAAAACATAGTACTGATCTTATATTCTATTCTAGATCCAAGTAAATTATTTATTATTTCTTTATACCAGCGGAATCAAAAATTTCGCGACACGGCTAGTAATCATCTCCCACTGAGTAAAAATTCATAATAAACTATTACTGATCATGAATAAAATAACTCTATGTCAAAAAAAAAAAAAGGCTACGTGCATGCCATATGCGATATGAATAAAACAAAACAATAAATAGCCCGCATGGGCTACACTAACATTTGGTGCATCATGTTGAGATAATTTGGCCCTATGGTGGTAAATAGCGAATATATCCCCCAAAAGAATAATACATGGCCTCCAAACATCGGCCTAAAAATACATTTTCCAAAAATATAATTACATTGATATAACGCCTACTACATTATGCTAAAAAAATTACATCCAACACCGACTATATCAATCTTAAAAAATGAGGATACCGCATTAATTACCACCATGTCACAAATTATCTCCACAAACAATAAAATACTCACATAATACATGAGTACCCAAATGTTAATGTCCATATATTCATAGCACAAAATCATATTGCACATATTCATTAAAATTGCAATAAACATAGATCATTATGCAATTATCTAGGCATGCATTAATATAATAGGAGCACTTATTAATATATTTGAACCATGAAAGACATGCTCGCATGAATTGCAATCACAAAAATATTACAAAAATTGCAATCACAAAAATATTGCAATAATAAATAATCAAAATAGCATAAATTGCAAACACAAATATTGCAATAATCAATAATCGACATGGCATAAATTCCAATCACAAATGCAATAATACATAATCAACATGTCATAAATTGCAATCACAAATATTGCAATAAATAAAGACACATTATTTTCTAAGTCATGCTCTAGTTTTCTAAAACACTAAAAAGGAGAAAATATAAATATTTAGACTTAGAAAAAGAATAAATTAATCTTTTCAACAACCCGGAAAGGTCGCCCCATCAAGTATAAATTTTAGAAAAAAATCGCCCTTTCTTTTTTCGAAAAAAACACACAAACAGCCAAATTAAGTCACTTGGCATGGTGGTAGAGGCATCACACTTCAACTTTGGCATCTTGAGTTCGACACTCAAGCTATGCAGATGCCTAGAAATAATTTTCTGAGCCAACGCCAAGTGACGCCCAATTGGTGTCAAGAAGCACCGGTCAGTGCAATCAACGCAGTTGGCAGCGAACCCGTGCCTCGTTGGCATACCATCACTGCTGAACTCCATCACCTCTCTCCGGCGACTCGCCGGCCGATTTCCGACGAGAATGAATTTTCCACATGAAAACTTAGAAAATTCATATTTAATTCATTTCAAATCCATTTTCAATAATTCAAACACCGTTTCGAACTTCTTTTCATGCTCCACAATGTGGCATAAAATACTTTATTAAAACACACATAATCAGGTTCGATTTTTTGCTCAAAGAAAATAAATTTGAAAACTAGGGTTTGATTTTTACCACAAACCACCCATCCGATTTTCACCAAATTTTAACCACATGATCTCCGCAAATATATCTACATATGGTGAAAAAATCGACGAAAAAATTCATGCTTTCATGGTGAAAACAAATTTCAAAAACAAATATACAAAAAAAATTTTGGCGATTAATCAAGCAAATCAAGCGAGACTAAGCCGTAGTGGCTCTGATACCACTATTGGAAAATAACAACGGTTAATACATAAAACAAATTTCTCGCATAGAATATGTAATCTCTATGTGAACGTTATATAATCAATATACACATTAGCACACAATCGTATACCGATTAAACCTGTAGCAGCGGAAAGTATTTCGATCCACATATCCGGGCAAAAAATATGTAGGCACTCCAACGCTTAATTCAGTAAGCAGTTGTGAAAAGATAAAATTGAGCAACGAATAAAGTAACAATATAATGATGAAATGACTAGAGAGTGCTTTGAAGCTGGTGCGTTCGTGTGAATGCTAGTGTCAAAATTCATGCGAGCATGTTTTTTGTGGTTCAAAAATGCTAATAAGTGCTCCTATTATATTAATGCATGCCTAGATAATTGCATAATGATATATGTTTATTACAATTTTATTGAATATGTGCAATATGATTTTGTGCTATGAATATATGGACATTAACATTTGGGTGCTCATGTATTATATGAGTATTTTATTGTTTGTGGAGATAATTTGTGACATGGTGGTAATTAATGCGGTATCCTCATCTTTTAAAATTGATATAGCCGGCCTTGGATGTAATTTTTTTTAGCATAATGTAGTAGGCGTTATATCAATGTAATTATATTTTTGGAAAATGTATTTTTAGGCCGATTTCTTTGGTTGAAATAATAGCACAAATATTGCAATAAATACAGACACATTATTTTCTAAGTCATAATTGCAATCACAAATATTGCAATAAATAAAGACACATTATTTTCTAAGTCATGCTCTAATTTTCTAAAATAATAAAAAGGAGAAAATATAAATATTTAGACATAGGAAAAAAAAAAATTCTTTTCAAAAAACCCGGAAAGGTCGCCCCATCAAATATAAATTTTCAGGAAAAAAAAACCCCTTTCTTTTTTCGGAAAAAACACACAAATAGCCAAATTAAGTCATAGTGGTAGAGGCTTCACACTTCAACTTGGCATCTTGAGTTCGAAACTCAAGCTATGCAGATGCCCAGAAATAATTTTCTGAGCCAACGCCAAGTGGCGTCAAGAAGCACCGGTCAGTGCAATTAGCGTCAGTTGGCAGCAGACCTGCACCTAGTTGGCATACCATCAGTGCTGAACTCCATCACCTCTCTCCAGCGACTCGCCGACCGATTTCCAGCGAGAATGAATTTTGCACACGAAAACTTAGAAAATTCATATTTAATTCATTTTAAATACGTTTTCAATGATTCAAACACCGTTTCGAACCTCTTTTCATGCTCCACAATGTGCCATAAAATACTTTATTAAAACACACATAATAATGTTCTAGTTTTTGCTCAAAAAAAATAAATTTGAAAACTAGGGTTTGATTTTTACCACAAACCACCCATCCGATTTTCACCAAATTTTAACCACATGATCTCCACAAATATATCTACATATGGTGAAAAAATCAACGAAAAAAACTCATGCTTTCATGGTGAAAACGCAGTTAAAAAAGAATATATACAAAAAAAACTTTCGCGATTAATCAGGGAAATCAAGCGAGACTAAGCCGTAGTGGCTCTGATACCACTATTGGAAAATAACAATGGTTAATACATAAAACAAATTTCTCGCATAGAATATGTAATCTTTATGTGCACGTTATATAATCAATATACACATTAGCCTATAATCGTGTATCGATTAAACCTGTAGCAGCGGAAAGTATTTCGATCCACATATCTGGGCAAAAATTACGTAGGTACTCCAACGCTTAATTCAGTAAGCAGTTGTGAAAAGATAAATCGAGCAAAGAATAAAGTAACAATTGAATGATGAAATGACTAGAGAGTGCTTTGAAGCTGGTGCGTTCGTGTGAATGCTAGTGTTAAAATTCATGCGAGCATGTTTTTTGTGGTTCAAATATGCTAACAAGTGCTCCTATTATATTAATGCATGACAATATAATTGCGTAATGATATATGTTTATTGCAATTTTATTGAATATGTGCAATATGATTTTGTGTTATTAATATATGGACATTAACATTTGAGTGCTCATGTATTATGTGAGTATTTTATTGTTTGTGGAGATATTTTGTGACATGGTGGTAATTAATATGGTATCCTCATTTTTTAAGATTGATATAGTCGGCCTTGGATGTAATTTTTTTTAGCATAATGTAGTAGGCGTTATATCAATGTAATTATATTTTTGAAAAATGTATTTTTAGGCCGATTTCTTTTGTCGAAATAATAGAACAAATATTGCAATAAATAAAGACATTATTTTCTAAGTCATGCTCTAATTTTCTAAAACACTAAAAAGGAGAAAATATAAATATTTAGACTTAAAAAAAAAATAATCTTTTCAACAACCCGGAAAGGTTGCCCCATCGAATATAAATTTTCAGAAAAAACCCCTTTCTTTTTTCGAAAAAAACACACAAATAGCCAAACTAAGTTGCTTGGCATAGTGGTAGAGGCATCACACTTCAACTTGGCATCTTGAGTTCAAAACTCAAGCTATGCAGATGCCCAGAAATAATTTTTTGAGCTAGCGCCAAGTGGCGCTCAATTGGCGTCAAGAAGCCCCGGTCAGTGCAATCAGCGCCAGTTCGCAGCGGACCCGCGCCTAGTTGGCATACCATCAGTGCTGAACTCTATCACCTCTCTCCGGCGACTCGCCGGCCAATTTCCGGCGAGAATGAATTTTCCACACGAAAACTTAGAAAATTCATATTTAATTCATTTTAAATCCATTTTCAATGATTCAAACACCGTTTTGAATCTCTTTTCATGCTCCAAAATGTGGCATAAAATAATTTATTAAAACACACACAATCAGGTTCGATCTTTTGCTCAAAGAAAATAAATTTGAAAACTAGGGTTTGATTTTTACCACAAACCACCCATCCGATTTTCACCAAATTTTAACCACATGATCTCCACAAATATATCTACACATGGTGAAAAAATCAACGAAAAAACTCATGCTTTCATGGTGAAAATGAATTAAAAAAATATATACAAAAAAACTTTCGCGATTAATCAGGCAAATCAAGCGAGACTAAGTCGTAGTGGCTCTGATACCATTGTTGGAAATTAACAATGGTTAATACATAAAACAAATTTCTCGCATAGAATATGTAATCTCTATGTGCATGTTATATAATCAATATACACATTAGCACACAATCGTGTATCGATTAAAGTTGTAGCAACGGAAAGTATTTCGATCCACATATCCGGGCAAAAAATACGTAGGCACTCCAACGCTTAATTCAGTAAGCAGTTGTGAAAAGATAAAATTGAGCTAAGAATAAAGTAACAATTGAATGATGAAATGACTAGAGAGTGCTTTGAAGCTGGTGCCTTCTTGCGAATGCTAGTCTCAAAATTCATGCGAGCATGTTTTTTTGTGGTTAAAAAATGCTAATAAGTGCTCCTATTATGTTAATGCATGCCTAGATAATTGCGTAATGATATATATTTATTGCAATTTTATTGAATATGTGCAATATGATTTTGTGCTATGAATATATGGACATTAACATTTGGGTGCTCATGTATTATATGAGTATTTTATTGTTTGTGGAGATAATTTGTGTCATGTGAAGGACAAGCGGATCCGCCCGGGAGCGCGAGCGGAAGCGAGAAAGCGAGAAATTGTGCGTAAATTTAAATCAAATTCAAAATACGCGAATCCCAAGGGGTGTACCCTTGGGTGCTCAACCGGGCGTTCGATGTAGGATGTGTAAATATTAAAACATATATTTAAACACATAGGGCATAGATATATAAATGAAATTAATCAAAGCGTAATAAACTGTTACCTTTGATTGTTTAGCGTATGCTCCCGGCTACTAGCGTTGTTCCTTCTCCGGAATGCTCACGAAATCCAAACGTATGGATTCTCCAAAGGTGATCCACACCACACCGGAAGAAACACACGTTCTTCTTGCTAGAAAAGAACGGGTTTAGGAAGGAATCGGTTTAAGAGAAGAACACTATGAATTAGTGTTCTCTTAAACTTACTTTGTTCTTCTTCTTGATTCAAAATCAAGTGAAGAACACATTGGTAAGAGAGGGAGGGAGCACGAAAATTGAGAGAGAGGAGAGGATTTTTTTTTCTTCTCTTTTTCCTAGAAAAAGATGAATAATGAATCACTTATGCTTGGTGTTGTATATTCTAATATATATACATAATTAATGTGATTATTGGAATGTGTCTAGGTTCATCCAAGGATGTCTAGATTCATTCCAATCAATCACCATCAATTCTTCAATCAAGCCTACCAAAATTTATGGTATGATCAAATCATACCAAAAGGGAAGAGCTTGATTGGAGTTGATTTGTCTCTTTCCAAAAGAGATAATTCAACATACCACCTAGCATGAAACATGGCTGATTTTACTTCCTCCAAGAGAGCATGTCGGCCATGTTTATTTAAGGGAAGAAGTCCAACTTCTTCCCATTCCAAATTAGGAATTATTTCTCCTCTCGGGTATAATTTAACGGACCGGATTTTATCGTAATCCAATTACGACGAACCCAATATTAAATCCAATTTAATGTCCACTTAAATTATTCCCGTTGATCTTTTAATCCAATTAAAAGATCCAACGTCTCAACTTTCCATATTTAATCGAAAATCCAATTTACCGATTAAACGAAAGCCCGATACAATATCGGCCCGTCCATCCAATGTACTTTTCCTTAAGTAATCCAATTACTTATTTTATCCTTCGAGATTGACTCCAAGTCGATCTCTCAACCTCCTCGGTGATTTGTGTGTGACCCTTTAGGTTCACCCTCAGTTAGACTTGGGCCCGTGTCCCACAAGGGCCCGTTACCATGGGTGGCCGTCTAGCAAGGGTCCATGGCACTAGAGACTAGGTGAATTGGCGTGAACATTTAGGCGCCGATTCCGTACGGGTACGATCCTTCCGTCTACCGTCTCCCGGCCTTAGTCTAGGGTATGGAATTGGGCGTTGGTTCCCATCCTTGACTAGGCATCTATGCTTAATACTCGAGACTACGTATGCTTCATTGCATCGACACAGGAAACCATTCCCTGTTCGACCAACCATAATGGCCACAGCTTCAAACAACGTGTACGTGTCTCCGAGTGCATAGGAGATACCTCTGTCATATACTGACAGGGGACGGATCCTCTTCTTGGAATCCATCGTCCTCGCTACACATTCCGACTGCACTGGACAAGGCTTATAATGATCATCTTACAGAATGATCACCTCTCGCCAGATCCAAGATACAGCCGTCCTGTGCACGTGACTGCCATGATTCCTCAAGTCTGAGGATTACTCCTGTACTATCGGAACCGGGGAATCCAATCATACCGACCAAGCCTCCAAGGCTTCCATATGATGATCCACGCGAGTCAGTCCAGTTGGCTCGACCCCAGTCGACCAACCCATCAAGACCGTGTAGGCGTCCCACGCCTGTCGCCGATGAAACACGACACTCATCCAATGAACACGACTCTTGATGCAAGTCTCAATAGGACTCTCGATGCCCTGTCTCGAGGTCCTCGACTTGGAACGTTTCAGACCCAACTCTTAATCAGTTGGTTTCATGACCACCATCCAATGCGTGGCCCAACTGCACGAGTTGTTATCCATGGTCTGTGGGCTTTGTTGCGATATAAGTTAAACACCATTTTAACAAATGTAAGATGAGCGCAACAAAGAAGGTACCATTGGTGACGAATACTCATCTTATTCATCACATAATAATATTACATTCACATCAAGTTGTCGGATAGGTTACAAATTGCCAAACCTATTGGCTTTCTGGTCACCTATTCCAACATCATGATGGTAATTAATGCGGTATCCTCATTTTTTAAGATTGATATAGTCGGTCATGGATGTAATTTTTTTTTTAGCATAATGTAGTAGGCGTTATATCAATGTAATTATATTTTTGGAAAATGTATTTTTAGGCCGATTTCTTTGGTTGAAATAATAGCACAAATATTGCAATAAATAAAGACACATTATTTTCTAAGTCATAATTGCAATCACAAATATTGGAATAAATAAAGACACATTATTTTCTAAGTCATGCTCTAATTTTCTAAAACACTAAAAAAGAGAAATATAAATATTTAGACTTAGAAAAAAATAAAATAATCTTTTCAACAACTCGGAAAGGTCGCCCCATCAAATATAAATTTTCAGGAAAAAGAACCCCCTCTCTTTTTTTTCGAAAAAAACACACAAATAGCCAAATTAAGTTATAGTGGTAGAGGCATCACATTTCAACTTGTCATCTTGAGTTCGAAACTCAAGCTATGCAGATGCCCAGAAATAATTTTCTGAGTCAAAGCCAAATGTCGCCCAATTGGCGTCAAGAAGCACCGGTCAGTGCAATCAGCGCCAGTTGGCAGCGGACCTGCGCCTAGTTGGCATACCATCAGTGCTGAACTCCATCACCTCTCTCCGGCGACTCGGCGGCCGATTTCCGGCGAGAATGAATTTTCCACACAAAAACATAGAAAATTCATATTTAATTCATTTTAAATCCGTTTTCAATGATTCAAACGCCATTTCGAACCACTTTTCATGCTCCACAATGTGCCATAAAATACTTTATTAAAACACACATAATAAGGTTCTATTTTTTGCTCAAAGAAAATAAATTTGAAAACTAGGGTTTGATTTTTACCACAAACCACCCGTCCGATTTTCACCAAATTTTAACCACATGATCTCCACAAATATATCTACATATGGTGAAAAAATCAACGAAAAAACTCATGCTTTCATGGTGAAAACCAATTTAAAAAAAATATATACAAAAAAAAACTTTCGCGATTAATCAGGAAAATCAAGCGAGACTAAGCCGTAGCGGCTCTAATACCACTATTGGAAAATAACAATGGTTAATAGATAAAACAAATTTCTCGCATAGAATATGTAATCTCTATGTGCACGTTATATAATCAATATACACATTAGCACATAATCTTGTATAGATTAAACCTGTAGCGGCGGAAAGTATTTCGATCCACATATCCGGGCAAAAAATACGTAGGCCCTCCAACGCTTAATTCAGTAAGCAGTTGTGAAAAGATAAAATTGAGCAAAGAATAAAGTAACAATTGAATGATGAAATAACTAGAGAGTGCTTTGAAGCTGGTGCGTTCCTGTGAATGCTAGTGTCAAAATTCATGCGAGCATGTTTTTTGTGGTTCAAATATGCTAATAAGTGCTCCTATTATATTAATGCATGCCTAGATAATTGCGTAATGATATATGTTTATTGCAATTTTATTGAATATGTGCAATATGATTTTGTGCTATGAATATATGGACATTAACATTTGGGTGCTCATGTATTATGTGAGTATTTTATTGTTTGTGGAGATAATTTGTGACATGGTGGTAATTAATGCGGTATCCTCATTTTTTAAGATTGATATAGTCGGCCTTGGATGTAATTTTTTTTAGCATAGTGTAGTAGGCGTTATATAATTGTAATTATATTTTTGAAAAATGTATTTTTAGGCCGATTTTCTTGGTTGAAATAATAACACAAATATTGCAATAAATAAAGACCCATTATTTTCTCAGTCATAAACTGCAATCACAAATAATGCAATAAATAAAGAGACATTATTTTCTAAGTCATGCTCTAATTTTCTACAACACTAAAATGGAGAAAATATAAATATTTAGACTTAGAAAAGAAAAATCATCTTTTCAGCAACCCGGAAAGGTCGCCCTATCAAATATAAATTTTCAGAAAGAAAACCCCTTTCTTTTTTCGAAAAAAAAAAAAAACACACAAATAGCCAAATTAAATCACTTGGCATAGTGGTAGAGGCATCACACTTCAACTTGGCATCTTGAGTTCAAAACTCAAGCCATGCAGATGCCCAGAAATAATTTTCTGAGCCAGCGCCAAGTGACGCCCAATTGGCGTCAAGAAGCACCGGTCAATGCAATCAGCGCCAGTTGGCATACCACTCCATCACCTCTCTCCGGCGACTCGCCGGTCGATTTTCGGCGAGAATGAATTTTTCACACGAAAACTTAAAAAATTCATATTTAATTCATTTTAAATACGTTTTCAATGATTTAAACACCGTTTCAAACCTCTTTTCATACTCCACAATGTGGCATAAAATAATTTATTAAAAAACACACAATCAGATTCGATTTTTTGCTAAAAAAAAATAAATTTGAAAACTAGGGTTTGATTTTTACCACAAACCACCCATCCGATTTTCACCAAATTTTAACCACATGATCTCCATAAATCTATCTACATATGGTGAAAAAATCAACAAAAAAACCTCATGCTTTCATGGTGAAAACGAATTAAAAAAAATATATACAAAAAAAACTTTTGCGATTAATCAGGCAAATCAAGCGAGACTAAGCCGTAGTGGCTTTGATACCACTGTTGAAAAATAACAATGGTTAATACATAAAACATATTTCTCGCATAGAATATGTAATCTCTATGTGCACGTTATATAATCAATATACACATTAGCACATAATCGTGTATCGATTAAACTTGTAGCAGCGGAAAGTAGATCCGGGCAAAAAATACGTAGGCACTCCAATGCTTAATTCAGTAAGCAGTTGTGAAAAGATAAAATTGAGCAAAGAATAAAGTAACAATTGAATGATGAAATGACTAGAGAGTGCTTTGAAGCTGGTGCGTTCGTGTGAATGCTAGTGTCAAAATCGCATTACGCTGTAACCGGGGGGGAAGACTTGCTTTCATAGCCATAGTCCCCTACCAAGTGAAGAAGTGTGACCCCTTGGGACTCGTCGGTAGCTGTTGCAGATGAGCCCCCTCAATCGGAAGCGGTTAGCGGATATCTCAAGGAACTAATCTTGCAGAGGGAGTGTTTGCGAGAGCTTCTGCTTTTAAAGAAGTGATTTTCGTAGAAAATGTTGGAAGTTATAGCAGATCAAAAGTGGATAGTGTTTGTAGAAAAGTGAAAAGCAGATAAAAGCTAAATTTGGTGGTGTTTGGGGAAGAGGCACTTCTAAAACAAGATTAATTGATTAAAGACCGTTTCGTCCCCATATATTAAAAAGATGCTATTTTTATTTATTAATGCACTAATCTCTTGATTATAACAATAATAATTATTTTTTCTCAAAAAGTAATAAATTTTATTTCAATTAGTATATATGATATTTAACTTTTACAAAATGGTCATCATTTATATTATTAAAATATAATAGAAAAAATGGATGTTTAATTCAATAATGTTACATTATGTAATATAATCGTTCATTCATGCACAATAAATAAACTTACGTGATTGGCGAAAAAATATTTTTTTTAATTAATCATAGCAGTTTAATTTATATTTTTCAATGATTTAGGAATAATCTCATATAATATAGAAAATAAAATATAAAAATGTTAAATATTAAATATGTGAAATTATAAATTTTGTTAGTGATAAATTATTCAAATTATTCAAAAAATCTAACATCAACTTTAGATGAGCAATTCTAAAAATAAATTAGAGTTAAATACAGTTCCACCTCTGAAGTATTCACCTCACATCAATTACCCCCCTAAAGTATTAAAACCTTAAAAAAAGAACTCCAACCTTTAATTTTTAAGTTTAAAAGGTCCATTTTATCCTTACATAAATGACTTTTTGAAAGAAAAATTCAAGGAATTTTTAAAATTTCAAAATCACCTTTTGTTGAAACTTTATCTCATTTTAGTTTCACTTATTCATCGAGCTATTTTTATTTTCATAATTCTAAAGTACTTCGTACTAATTTTATTTTAGTTTCACTTCTTTGTCAAATCAAATTAAAAATAAATTTATACATGCATATATATATTTATATATTTACTTTAAAAATACACAATTAATAAAACCGAAAGAAATTATGAACTAATAAAAAACCAGTAATTAATATATATTTATATATATATATATGGTAATTATATAAATGTGGATTATTAATATCGAAGGGGCTGGTAAAAAAGATATATAATTAATACATATTTATATATGTATGGTAATTATCTGCATGTATAAATTTATATTTAACTTGATTTGAAAAATAAGTGAAATTAAAATAAAATAAGTTTCAAGTACTTTAGGATTACCAAACTAAAAAGAGCTCGATGAACAAGTGAAACACGAATTAGACAAAGCTTGGACAAAAGGTGAGTTTGGCATTTTAGAATTTTTTTTTTCAAAAAGTAATTTCTATAAAAGTAAATTGGGCTTTTCAAATTTAACAATTAAAGATCAGGTGGGGCTTTTGAAGGCTTTAATACTTTAGGGGATAATTGTTGTGGGGTGAATACTTTAGGGGTAGTAATTTATTTAACCCAATAACCTAGAAAGGGTAAACTCGAATTGAAATTATTATAATGAAGGTGAAGTAGTCTAAAAGGAAGTTAAATTTATTTAGAACAAAGCCAAAGCGACTAGAAGCACCACGAAGATGTTTCCAGCTTTGGCTTAAAAGTATTTTTTATAGCAGTTCAAGAAGCAGAAGTTGGCATCCCAAACACAACAAAAGTACTTTTCTGCATCCAGAAGCTGAAAAATGCTCTTTTGAAACTCGCGTAAACACTCCCTTTGTTTGATAGGTCTCTTAGAGGATAGGTGCCGCATCCCTAGGGGATAGTTGAGATGTGTAGATCCACATGTACCTTCATGCCTTGTCACTGCTTACGTGGCCATATTTTATTCCTTGTGGACAAATGGTTTTCTGCCATTTATACTCCTCCCAGTGGGTTGGCAAGCTTTTGTCACAACCAACCTCTCCAAAAGCCTTTAGACGGGTACCTCGGCTAGAGGTTCCTTTCTCTCGGGCCTCATGCAGTCGGGGGCCTCTCATTGGGCCTCATTTGAATTGACTAAAGGAAAGCAGATTGACCCGTGAACGTGGTGGAAGCACGGTGAGATAAAAACAAAACTAAATTTAAATCGCGTTCAAGGGGTGTGCCCTTGAATGTTCCCGGACTATCGATGTAAATGTAGAATATAAACATACATAACATGATCTACATTTTAGGCTATGAAATAAAGATTCAAACGTGAAGCACATATTTAAACTAGAAATACCTTTCCTCATTTTCCTTCAACCGATTTACTACATGTGTTGATCTCCTCCCCAATGTTCGTCCATACAAGGCTCCAACGTAGGATTCCTCCAAAGGCAACTTCCACATATCTCTCTAACCTTCCAAAACCTCTTCACAACTATATACATTGGATGCGGAGCATCCTACATACATTTAATTTGTCCGGCTTGTGCAAATTTGACCCGACTTGTGCATACGTGGGCTAGGCTTGTGCATTTGGACCCGGGTCATTTAATTTGTCCAACAAATTAATTAGAACCCAATTACTAAATCTATTAGACTTATCATTTGATCTAATTAAACAAAATATCCAACAGAAAAAGGCCCAAGTGAATACTTAATCCTATAAATATTCACAAGTCCAAATGCACTTAATTAATTAATTAATCCTCTAACTGATCGACTACATGCGTTGATCTCCACTCTAACGTTCGTCCACACGAGGCCCCAATGTAATCCAAAGACAACTTCCACATATCTCTCAAACCTTCCCGAACCTCTTCACAATTAGATACATTATATGTGGACCATCCTACATTGTATGTAGACGATTTCAATCCCTTTCTATACAAGGAACATTCAACCTTTTGACCGAGTAAAAGTCAAACGTGGGATAAGCTTGTCCATTTGGACCGGACTCATTTAATTTGTCCAAAAGATTAATTAGAGTACAATTACTAAATCTGTTGGACTTATCATTTAATCTAATTAAATAAAATATCCAACAGAAAAGGCCCAGTTGAATACTTAAGCCAATTAAATATTCACAAGTCCAAATACACTTAATTAATTAATCCAATTCAATTAATTAATTAAGACCAAAATAATAGTTAATTTAATTAATATTTCTAGCTCATCTCTACTAATTAATGAATGCAATTAATATTAGACAAGCCCGTATTCTAATTAATTAGTGAATCCAATCCACTAATTAACTAACCCAAGCTCTTTTAAATTAATCCAATTAATTTAAAAGGCCTAATTCAAAATTCAATTAATCTAATTAGCTTAAATTTGGATCATCCATCCAATGGGTAATTCCGCATACAATGATCCAACCACTTATGCTCTTCAAGAATTAATTTAATCCAACAATTAATTCACCTCTCCCGGAATTAATTCCAAATTAATTACATCAACTTTTCAGTGATTTGTGTGTGACTCTTTAGGTTCACTCTTAGCTAGACTTGGGCTTTTGTGACCAACACCATTATCTCGGATTAACCAGAAATAGGCCGTTACCATGGGTGGCCGTTTAGCAACAATCCATGACACTAAAGACTAGGTAAATAATAGCGTGAATATTTAGGCCCCGAGTGTTAGAATAGGTGACCAGAAAGCCAATTGGATTGGCGATTTTGGGTATTATTTAGCAATCTTTATTAAAGTAATATTGACATTATGAATATAGTAAGTATTCATTATTGGAATAGGTGACCAGAAAGCCAATTGGATTGATGATTTTGGAAACTATTCAACAATTTTTATTAAAAGTAACTTTGTATCGATGAACATGGTAAGTGTTCGTCAATGGCACATGTGTTTGTTGTGCTTACCAATTACATTAATGAGATGCTTTAACGTCACAACTGAAAGCCTAGCAAAGGCGTGTGGATCGGCTCGGGAGTAACGCGAATGCGGAAGCGCGGTATAATAAAATTATGATAATTTAAACATGCCATAAACAAGAATGAAATAAAGACGTTCAAGGAGTGTTCCCTTGAATCTCCCGGGCATTCGGTGTATCTCATGAATGAAAATAAACAAAGAATTCATGGAGGCTATAGGGTTGAAGAGGGACGCAAATAACAAAACCGAAAACCTAACCGGTTGTCATTTTGTCTTCAAACTGCTACTCGCGTTGTTCCCCGTATTGCTCCAAGATCTCGAGTTGAGACCCTCTAATTCGTACACGCAATCTGCCCATGTATCTTGATCGTCGTGCTAGCGAAAGAATAAGTGTATATTTATTTGGAGAGGACGAATTGATCAAATGCTATGAATTAACGAGATCAACCCTCCTTTAAGTTCAATTGTATAGCACAAAAGAACAAAAGAGAGTATTTTGGGAAAGGGAGAAGAGAGGCCGAGAGAGAGAGAGAGAGGAGAGGCGGTGATGGTGTGTGTGTATGTGTTTTGAGTTTCATCATCTCTTCCAAAGTGAAGAGTTAGGCATATTTATAGAGGAGGAATCCTATCCCTCTTCTAGTTCCCACTCTTTGGAAGACTCCTCTTGGAATAGGATTTGACCTAGTGAAATCCTAGTCAATCCTAGCTTTCTTGGTCAAACCAATCCTAGCCATTGATTTCCCTCTTCAATCTCAACCATTCATTAATTTAATGGAGTATTTAAATCTAATTAAATAATCCAAAGGGCAATAAATAAATATAATAAATATTAATATTTATTTTAAGCCCATTAAATTAATTTCTAATAAATCTAATTTATTAGATAAATTCCTTTCATCCAATGAGAGGACCTAATTTTCCCAAGATAAGAAAGATCCGATTAAATCTAATTTAATCGTTGCATCTCTTTTCAAATATTTAATTCTAAATTAAATACGTTATGTGTGCGATTGTGTGTGAGTCTTTTGGTTCACCTTCAGCTAGACTTTGTCGGATTCCTAGAATCCGTCCGTTACCATGGGTGGCCGTCTAGCAACGGTTCATGGCACTAGAGACTAGGTGAATATGCGTGGGGATGGACATTTAGGCTCTACAGTACATCTATCATTCCGTCTACGGTCTCACCATTTAGGGTCTAGGGCACGAATACGTAGGTACCCATCTTGGACCTAAGTGTCGGCTGTCGTATACTAAACGCCGCAGGGAATCCTTCCCTTCTGTTCAGTTATTGTGGCCACAGATTTTAGGGACTAGACATAGAGTATAGTGAGACGCTACTGTCAACGCTCTTGACAGGAGACAGATCCTTTCTTGGAAACTACTGTCACGTTGCACATCATGGCTGCACTAGATATGGCTTATGACTACTCAACAACTATGTTTTGGCAATCTCTCACCATACCTAAGATACAGACACGGTGTATAGGTAAACTCAGCAATTCCTCAAGTCAAAGGATTGACCTGTACCGTTGGAACCGGGAACTCACGTCATACCTATCCGACCTTACTCAAGGTCCTCGGTAAGACGGTTCTCGCGAGTCACCTCGGTCAGCCGCTCCCCAGCAAACTGACCCACTAACACTGCATAGACGACCCTCATCACCTGTCGATGAAACACGACAGCAGATGCTTAGTGCAAGTCTCAAGTGGATTCTCGATACCCATTTCCCGAGATTCCTTGACTTGGAGATTTCCAGACTGATTCGGCGGAACTGATTTCATGAACCTACCTCCAAGCGTAGTCTTAGTCCCCGAAATGTGATCTCAGTCTGTGGGCTTTGTATGTGTAGTGAACAATTATAAAGTAGTAAAAGTGAACACAGACAAAGTATGAGCCAGATGAATTTCACTTTCTTATTCATCAAAGTTTATTAAAACTTTGAAATTGTTCAGACATAGGTTACAATTCACCTAACAAGATTGGCTTCATGGTCACCTATTCTAACAACAAGAAATACCCACAGACCAATTGGACAATCTATGCAGTTGGGTCGCGCGTTGGATGGCGGCTATGAAACCAACTGATGAGGGTTGGGTCTGAAATGTTCCAAGTCGAGGACCTTGAGACTGAGCATCAAGAGTCCTATAAAGACTAGCACTAAGAGTCGTATTCATTGGATAAGTGCCATGTTTCATTGGAGACACGCGTGGGATACCTATACGATCTTAGTGGGTTAGTCGACTAGGGTCGAACTGACTGAACTGACTCGTGGGGATCATTATATGGAAGCCTTGGAGGCTTGGTCTGTATGATTGGAGTTCCCCAGTTCCGATAGTATGGGATTAGTCCTCGGATTTGAGGAATCATGGCAGTCATGTGCATATAAAGTCTGTATCTTGGATCTAGTGAGAGGTGATCATTCTATAAGATGGTCATTATAAGCCTTGTCCAGTGCAATCAGAGTGTGTAGCGAGGATACTGGGTTTCAAGAAGAGGATCCATCCCCTGTCAGTATGTTACAGAGGTATCTCTTATGCACTCGGAGACACGTTGATTCTACTTAAAGCTGTGGCCACAGTGGTTGATCGAGCAAGGAATGCTTCCATGCGTCGATGCAATGAGGCATGCGTAGTCTCGAGTATTCAGCATAGTTACCTAGTAAAGGATGAGAACCGACGCCCAACTCCATACCCTAGACTAAGATCGGGAGACAGTAGATAGAAGGACCGTACCTGTACGAAATTGGTGCCTAAATGTTCACGCCAACATTCACCTAGTCTCTAATGCTATGGACTGTTGCTAGACGACCACCCATGGTAACGGACTTCTGTTTGACACGAGCCCAAATCTAGCTGAGGGTGAACCTAAATAGACACCATTGGTACTTTCTTTGTTGTGCTCACTTTTTATATGTTAAATGTTGTTTTACATATATCACAACAAAGCCCACAGACCATAGTTAACTACTCATGCAGTTGGGCCACGCATTGGATGGTGGTTATAAAACCGACTGATAAAGAGTTGGGTCTGAAATGTTCCAAGTCGAGGATCTCGAGACAGACCATCGAGAGTCCTATGGAGACTTGCACCAAGAGTCGTATTCATTGGATGAGTGCCGTGTTTCATCGGCGACAGGCATGGGACGCCTATATGATCTTGGTGGGTTGGTCGACTGGGTCGAGCAAACAGAACAGACTCGCGGGGATCATCATATGGAAGCCTTGGAGGATTGGTCTGTATGATTGAATTTTCCTGATTCCGATAGTACGGGAGTAGTCCTCAGACTTGAGAAACCATGATAGTCATGTACATACGATGGTTGTATCTTGGATCTGGCGAGAGGTGGATATTCTGTAAGATGATCATTATAAGCCTTGTCCAGTGCCGGTAGGTTCCAAGAAGAGGATCCGTCCCCTGTCAGTATGTGACAGACGTATCTCCTATGCACTCGGGGACACGTTCATGCTGCTTAAACCTGTGGCCATAGTGATTGATTGAACAGGGAATGGTTTCTTGTGTTGATGCAATGAGGCATGCGTAGTCTCGAGTATTAAGCATAGATGTCTAGTGAAGGATGGGAACCGATGCCCATTTCCCATACCCTAGACTAAGGCCAGCAAACGGTAGACGAAAGGACCGTACCCGTACAGAATCGGCTCCTAAATGTTCACGCCAACATTCACATAGTCTCTTGTATGACACTCCCTCCATAATCACATTCCATCTTATAATTATTTCACATCTAACCCAACCAGATAAATAATCTTATATCAATATTTCTATATAAACCTCAAGCGATTAAAGACCTCATGAAAATCTTTATAAAATATACTTTACCATTTCATATGAAAAGGACAAATGTGGAGTTTCTAGCCATTACAAAACTTAAGATATCAATTCAGTTACAGTTTAGTATCCTTGTAAATATGTAGCTAGAGCTCCCCACTAATGATGACACTTCAGTGCTGACCCACCTAATAAGGCTGACAATTGGCTATGAGATAGCTAGATGAGTCACTACAATCTATCTGTTGAAAAAGTACATGGCAAAGAGTGAGTTGCCAACTCAGTAAGTATAGCTAATTAGCTATATATACACACACATATGAGCACATGCAAAGAAGACCAATTTCATGTAATAACAACAATCAATCAATCACTATTCCTTATGCAGTAATTAAATATCACAAAGTAATTAATGTCAACCATCACTCGGGAACCATTATCAGAATCATGCTTCAGCCACAACATAATACATACACAATTATGATTTTATTATCTTAGGGCCCTGCTTAACCTAGCTGGAGTATATTCAATGGTTTTTCCGGTTCTTATCATCTTAATCAATATCATATAATAGCCGACACATGATACCCATCGTATGTGATATCCCACACCGGCCAAGTGTGTAGCTCCTGATCACAGGACATCGCACTGAACATGGCACTCCCAAACGATCCCATTGTGTAGCCATCAACACAGGATATTCCCGCTACCCGGAATACCCCGGTACCCTTCGCGCTATGGTACCTAGCTGTATATTCATTTCTCCCATCACATATCACATCATCAATCACATCATCATGACAACACATAGCTCATCATCAATAACATTATCATAAACCAGTGAATATGCCCCAGGTTAGGCAAGCCATCTTCATCTCAACTCACAATCTGTACATTTATCGACTTCATAATTCAACTCCAATCATTAATCAAATAGAAGCATATCAATCATTCACGACCACTCCATCATTCATCTTTGTTCACCAACAAAATCTACGTATATCATAAGTATTTACCATGTACGTCACACCGAAACATAGACATAACACATAACAATAATTTCACAAGACAACCACATAATCCAATTTAGCATATAACAATTTACAATCAAGATTACACATAACGATGCATCTTTATATGTATATATATATATCCAATTAACTATACTTACCTTAATTCCATAGTAATTTACTTAGTAAAATGACGTGTTCAGTCTTGTATTTTGTTTTCGTATCCTATAATGGGTCATAAGGTGTACAGTCAATGAATAGATAATATTGTAATTCCTTAATAATGCATTAGACAATATTCAGACACTTCTCACTCATCTTTTAAAGTCTTGTTCTGCAAACTTCGTATCCTTATTCCATTTCCTTCTACATAAAGTAGACTCAATAATCTTTCCATCAATATATATATCTTATTACATATATATATATATATATCAGTGTTTATATTTTTAAGAATTTTCTTTACTGCCCCTTAACCTGTGAATTTTGCCAGCATGAACACTGATTACTAATTAAATCATAATTTTAATTATACTAATCCAACTTGAAAACTGTTTTATTATGATAAACTAGACATCCTAGGCTTTCCAATGGTATAAAAGTTGTATATTAAATCATAGGAATAAATTTGTTAAGAATCTCTCTTATTCCTGTTCATAGTTTTCTTTGATAGAAACTGTGTACCAACTTATAAATTATCCCCAGACCAAATTACAATTTATAAATGTATTTTTTTTTACTTCAAATACTCTCATTCGTCTCTAGTTTCATCTATAATAAGAACCATACCAATTGGATCGGTATATAATGAGTTATTCAGGTTTTAACATGACCTGTTTTGTATTGTCACCACATCCATAGCCTCTACTTTAAAATTTTCTAAAACTTCATATACTCATTCAAAAATTATGATATTTACATAATATGATATAATATGTCTCTAGTTTCATTTTACCAAAGGATTATACAATTTGAACCATTATAACCAAGTTACAAGGGTTTTAATATACTCAGTCTGGAGTACCGGAAACAGGGCAACAAAACGTTTTCCTATTTTTACCAATTAAAACGAAGGATTTAGCTTCTGCTCAAAACTAGGAAGTGATAGAGGGCATCCTAGAGTTTTCATAAATACAAAAATCACTAATTTTGGACCGATAAAATTCGAGATTTTCTGGAAAAATAGAGATTGTCCAAAAGAGTTTACTCTGTTACTATGAAGTTAACTTAATCATTCGTTTCTTGGATTTCAGCCTTCATCCTAGGTCAAACTCGAATTTAAGCAAGTTAGAGATAAAGAAACTTACCAACTCAGTACAAGAGGCTCTAGATTTTGAGTTCTTGAGGAAGGAAAGGAAGAAATGGAAATGAATAAATCAATCCTATATATTGCCTTGGTCTCTCTCTCTCTCCACCGCCTGCTACTTCTCCCTTTTGTCTTTTTTTGTTGGTTCTACACCCTTCTAAACATACATTTGTGTAGTTGATATTTATCCTTCTATATAAGTGTTTTTGAATACATATATATGGTAGGTTAGTAGATTTGTATATATAGGTGTATATATAAGTGAAAATTATATTGTAAAGAAGTATATTGATAAGGATAAATTATTCATTTTTTAGTGTAGTCATATATATATATAATTTATATTCATTTATAAGATATTATATGTCCCCCTTGCACCTTCACAAATTTCTATTTTGACCCCACACCTTGTATTGTTTCAAATCTTCAAGTACTTCCAAGGATGAATCTTATTAAATAAATTATAATTGAGTACCAAATATTATATAGATCATTACATTACTATCCATTTTATTATGCTAATAATGATAATCAATTGTTTATATTTGAGGATGTTACAATTCTCCCCTCCTAATAAAAATTTCGTCCTCGAAATTTGATTTTCTTATCCGTTCAAGGAAACAAATAGGTATAGTTCTCCTTCATATTTTCCTCAACTTCCCAAGTGACTTATTTTGGATAGTGATGACTCTACTTTACTATCGTCATTGATATCTCTGTATTTCTGAATTTCTTTGTCGTCTTATGCTACATCATTTTTCATCATCTACCACCAATAGTAGGATCCTAAATTCTAATGCATGTATTTTTTTTTACAATACCATGATGCATCCCATATGGTGCTTTGTAGCTTTCCCTACCTAACCACATCAAGTACACAGATTCGCCTCCGCACACTATCACTCCATCAGTCTTTATTGAAAAATTTGGCATCTTATCCTGGTTTATTTCTCTAACATCCTTAATAAGAAAAGTTCCCACAAGACCGTAATAATTCAACCCATAAAGCATTTTCACCAACTATCAAGCTTTGAGATATTCTCCTCAACACATCAAAGCAACAAATACGACATATTATCTAAGTACACTAATCTAGTCCCAATGTTGATACTAAGGTTATACGTTGTTGGCGAACTATGAATTTCTGAAGAAGGTTTGAAGCGTGATTTCACTGTCCTTATAGTGTCATTTGCCCCCACTATATGGTTGCTGCCGGGTTAAGCAAACTCACTTCTAGGATACGATAAAACCAATCGAGACTTTCCGTAGAGCAATTTCGGAAAACTCCTTTCAAGAACAACTCAAAAAAATAAATTGAAAGTGAAAGAATCGTATGAAAAATTAAGTATATAAATCTGGCATTTGAAACATCTATATATAGATATTTTGTGTCTCTTTGAAAAATATACATCACTTTATCATGCCTCTAGATTCCAAAGTTGCAACATTTCAGCAGAACAACTTTTCTGAATAGATGCTTCTGGAAAAACAACTCTAAAGTTGCAGCTTCAAGGTTTGCAGTCTTTAGTATTTCCAAAAAAGTCATCTTCTTTTAGCAAAATGTCATTAATTATTTGCAACTTTATCAGAGAATAAAATGATTGTGTAACATAATTTTCAAAAATAAAATAAAATAAAAGATTATTTTATTTCATTGAATAAACGTGCACGTGCAAGTGCCAAGTGCCAAGTAAATTTATATATTAAATAATATATATATATATATATAAATTCTCTCTATTTCTTAATGTATTCCCTCCAATTTTTATTTTAAACTTTAAATCGGATAATTCTTTATTAAGCACTTAAAGTTTATTTAAACTTTCCATGTGGGACATGGAATATTATATGCAAGCTATCCAGAAATCCCCCACTTAGCTTATACATATCACTTTCACTTAATACTCAGATGTATGCCTACAAGAAAGTTTCTTTTCGAATTAAACTTTCAATCAGTGTAAATATTTCAGAGTTTAGATGAAATTAGTGGTGGCATAAGCTTTAAACCAAAATTTCTTGAGTCTATAGTAGAACTATTACACACATAATCTTATTACTTTTTCGAGCAGTTCACATAAAATGTTTAAACACATACATGTGAAGGACAAGCGGATCCGCCGGGAGCGCGAAACAAGGCGAGATAGATACGTAAATTTAAAATAATTTAAATAAACGTGATCCCAAGGGGTGTACCCTTGGGTGCTCAACCGGGCGTTTGGTGTAGGATATATTAATATTTAAACATATATATAACGCATATGGCATAGATGAAATGTAAATCTACTACAACGTAATAAACCGTTACCTTTGTAGATTTCACATGTGCTCGGCTACTTGTGTTGTTCCTTCTCTGGAATGTTTACAAAATCCAAATGTATGGATTCTCCAAAGGTGATCCACACCACACCGGAAGAAACTCACGTTCTCTTTGCTAGAAGAAAACGGGTTTGTGAAGGAATCGTTTTAAGAAAATAAACACTATGAATTAGTGTTCTCTTAAACCTACTTTGTTCTTCCTTTTGATTCAAAATTAAGTGAAGAACACAAGTGGGAAAGGGGTAGAATGGCCGAGAGTTAGAGAGGAGAGAGGCCAAATTTTTTTGTCATCTCTTTTCCTAGAAAAGATGAATTATGATTCTAATACACAAGGTGTTGTATATACTCATATATATACTTAATTAATGTGATTATTGAAATGTGTCTAGGTACATCCAAGGATGTCTAAATACATCCCAATCAATCACCATTAATTCTTCAATCAAGCCTACCAACTTTTAAGGTATGATCAAATCATACCAAAAGGGAAGGGCTTGATTGGAGTTGATTTATCTCTTACCAAAAGAGACAAGTCAACTGCCACCTTGCATGGAACATGACTGAATTTTGCTTCCTCCAAGGGACCATTTCGTTCATGCTCAATATGGGAAGAAGTCCAATTTCTTCCTATTCCAAAATAGGAATTATTTCTCCTCTCGGGTCAAAAATTAATGACCGGGTTTTATCGTAATCCAATTACGATGAACCCAAAATTAAATCCAATTTAATGTCCACTTAAGTTATTCCCATTGGTCTTTTAATCCAATCAAAACATCCAACATCTAGACTTTTCATATTTAATCGATAAATTCAATTTACCGATTAAACGAGGGCGCGATACAATATCGGCCCGTCCATCTAATGGACTATCTCTTAAGTAATCCAATTATTTATTTATCCTTAGAGATTGACTCCAAGTCAATATCTCAACCTTCTCGGTCATTTGTGTGTGACCCTTTAGGTTCACCCTTAGCTAGACTTGGGCTCGTGTCCCTTAAGGGCCCGTTACCATGGGTGGCTGTCTAGCAACGGTCCATGGCACTAGAGACTAGGTGAATGTTGGCGTGAACATTTAGGCACCGATTCCGTATGGGTACGGTCCTTCCGTCTACCGTCTCCCGGCCTTAGTCTAGGGTATGGAATTGGGCGTCGGTTCCCATCCTTGACTAGGCATCTATGCTTAATACTCGAGACTACGTATGTTTCATTGCGTCGACACAGGAAACCATTCCCTGTTTGAGCAACCACTGTGGCCACAGCTTGAAACAGCATGAACGTGTCTCCGAGTGCATAGGAGATACCTCTGTCACGTACTGACAGGGGACAGATCCTCTTGTTGGAATCCACCATCCTTGCTACACATTCTGACTGCACTGGACAAGGCTTATAATGATCATCTTACAAAATGATCACCTCTCGCCATATCCAAGATACAACTGTCCTGTGCACGCGACTGCCATGATTCCTCAAGTCTGACTACTCCCGTACTATCAGAACCGGGAAAATCCAATCATACCGACCAAGCCTCCAAGGCTTCCATATGATGATCCCGCGAGTCAGTCTAGTCGGCTCTACCCCAGTCGACCAACCCATCAAGATCGTGTAGGTGTCCCATGCCTGTTGTTGATGAAACACGACACTCATCCAATGAACATGACTCTTGATGTAAGTCTTAATAGGATGCCCTCTCTCTCGGTCCTCGACTTGGAACGTTTCAGACCCAACTCTTAATCAGTTGGTTTGATGACCACCATGCAATGCGTGGCCCAACTGCATGAGTTGTTAACCGTGGTCTATAGGCTTTGTTGCGATATAAGTAAAATACCGTTTTAACATATGTGAAATGAGCGCAACAAAGTAGGTACCATTGGTGACGATTACTCATTTTATTCATCACATAATATTACATTACATCATGTTGTCAAATAGGTTACAAAACGCCAAACCTATTGGCTTTCTGGGCATCTATTCTAACAATCTCCCACTTGACCTAAAGCCAATCGCCCAGTAACCTCAAACCTCTTATCCAGATAATGAGTATGGGTAACTTGCGGCATGGGCTTAGCAAGTGGATCTGCTATGTTTTCTGCGAAGTTGACTCGATCGAACCGAACGTCACTCCTGCTATCCATCTCTCTAAGCAAATGGTAGCATCTAAGAATATGTTTGGATCGTGATGAGATCTCGGCTCCTTTGCTAGCACTATCGCCTCGTTGTTATTGCAGAAGATAACTACAGGCTTAGCAATGCTAGGCTCTACATCCAACCCTTGGATGTAGCTCATCAACCAAACCATCTCCTTAGCAGCTTCCAAAGACGCTGTGCATTCAAAACTCTATGGTGGAGTCCGCCGTGGTACACTACTTGGAACCCTTCCAAGTAACCACGCCACCATTTGGCCTGAATACAAAACCAGACTGAGACTTGGCATTATCGTCATCCGACTGGAAGCTAGCGGCGCTATAGCCTTCCAGTATCAACTCTGCACCGCCGTAGATCAAGCACATGTCCTTAGTCCTTTGCAGGTACTTCAGGATCAGGTCTAGTGCACTGGACAACATACTGTATACTGCCTACGGCTGAAGCATAGGGGGATGTCCAACATCCATTTAAGCTCCTCATCAGTCTTAGGAGATTGCTTCTTGGATAACTTAATTCTATGCCTCATAGGAAGGAATCCTTGTTTTGAGTTCTCCATCTTGAATCTCTTCAAGACTTTCTGAATATACGAGGACTGGGCCATTCCTAACATCCTTCTAGATCTATCCCTGTAGATCTTGATGCCAAGGATGTAGGATGCCTTGCCCATATCCTTCATGGAGAATTGCATTGACAACCAAGCTTTAGTAGTACCCAACATCTTAGCATCATTCCCAATGAGCAAGATGTCATCCATGTAAAGCACTAGAAATGCAACTGAGCTCCCACTGATCTTCTTGTATACAAAAGGATCGGACTCATTCTTGATGAAATCATATCCCCGTATGAATTCATCAAAACGTATGTTCCAGCTTCGGGAAGCTTGTTTGAGGCCATAGATAGACCCTTGGAGACGGCAGACCTTCTGCTCTTCCCCAACAGTTGTGAAACCTTCTGGCTGATCCATATAGATCTCTTCCTCCACGAAACTGTTAAGGAAGGCCGTTTTCACGTCCATCTGCCATATTTCATAGTCATATCATGCTGCTATGGCATGCACTATCCGAATGGACTTAGCCATTGCCACAGGCGAGTAAGTTTCCTCAAAATCAACCCCGGGTCGCTGAGTGTAACCCTTCGCCACAAGCCTGTCTTTGAAGGTTGTAACCTCCTCGTTAGCTCCAAGCTTACATTTGTAGACCCATTTACACCCTATGGGTTTTACCCCTTTGGGTGGGTCCACTAGTGTGCAAACTTGGTTTGTACCTATCGAGTCCATCTCGAATTTCATGGCCTCAAGCCACTTATCCGAATTGATGTCCGACATTGCTTCTCTGCACGTCTTTGGATCATTATCAGATTGACCGGCCAGGCCCAAAAATCCATACCTATTAGGTGCATGGGATACTCTGGCCGACCTACGGAGGACTGGAACATTATCAATGGGAACTACCGGCTCAGATGTCACTGCTGCCTCATGGGGTACCTCACTTGATTCCTAAAGGAGTACTTCATCGCGTTGACTATCCGTTGAAAAACCCTTTTCCAAGAACACTGCATTTCTCAAGACAAAAACCTTTTGCTCGGAGGGATCATAGAAATAATACCCCTCAGTTTCTTTCGGATAGCCAATGAACCTGCATAAACTAGACCTCGAGTCCAATTTATCTCCACTAATCTCTTGACATATGCGGGGCAACCCCACACTTTCAAGTATATGTAGGAGGCAGGCTTGCCATGCTATATCTCATATGGCATCTAGGATATCTTCTTAGATGGCACCAAGTTCAAAACTTTGGCCGCCGTCTCAAGAGCGTATCCCCAGAAGGAAAGGGGGAGTTCGGTAAAACTCATCATGGATGGGACCATGTTCAGAAAGGTCCGATTCCTCCGTTCAGATATACCATTAAGCTGTGGTGTTCCAGGAGGGGTCCACTGAGAGAGAATCCCATTCTCTTTTAGATAATCAGTAAACTCACCACTCAAATACTCTCCACCTCGGTCTGACCGAAGGGCTTTGATCTTTCGACCGGTTTGGTTCTCTACTTCAAGTCTGTATTCCTTAAACCTTTCAAAGGCTTCAGACTTGTACCTCATCAGGTAAACATAACCATACCGTGAGTGATCATCGGTAAAGGTTATGAAGTACGAGTATCCACCTCTAGCCTGAGTATTTAGTGGGCCACAGACGTCCGTATGGATCAAATCCAACAGACCAATGGCTAGCGTGCTTTGTCCAACAAAGGGTTTCTTGGTCATCTTTCCCTTCAGACAGGATTCGCAGGTCGGTAGGTTGTCCAAATCATCTATTTCTAGACTCTTTGAGTCCACCGACCTTCTTATCCTATCTTTAGAGATATGACCTAACCTTGCATGCCATATCTGTGCGTCATCATGATAATCCCATTTTCATTTGTGTTCTGCAGTAATAATCCAATTAGACTGTTGGAGTATGTACAGACCGTTTACCAATGTACCAAGCAAATGAGAAATACCATCCATTATAATGAAAAAACCGTTTTTATTAATGGTAAATGAATATCCTTCCTTGTCAAGGACCGGGACAGATACAATGTTTTTAATCATGCTAGGTACATAGAAACAGTCGTTCAGTACAATCCTAACATGACTACTAATGGCTAACTCCATTGATCCTACGGCTTCCGCAGCAATGGCCTTGCTATCCCCTAGCCTCGGGATCATCTCATCCTTGGTTAGCCTTCTGCTTCTTTGCAGTGCCTGCAAATCATTGCAGATGTGAGCACCACACCCGGTATCCAATACCCATGAAGCAGAATTAGTTATCATGTTTACTTCAACCATAAACATACTTGGGTTGGAGAGGAGTTGTGGGCACTCCTTCTTCCAATGCCCCTTTCCTTGGCAATTGCATGCAGACATCATTTGCCTTGGACCGCTGAGAACCACGGGCCTTCCCTTTCCCTTTGCCCATCCCCACCGGGGCAATAGGGGTGCCTGGAGCGCGAGCAGGAGCCGCAACCGTCTTCCCTTTTCCCTTCTTCCTCTTCCAGCGTCCGGCCCTCTTGCCATTTGCCTTGGAGGTCGAAGACTCTCCTATCAATACCGCCGGCGCCGACCTGTGGGTCGTTGCCCCGTATTGGACCAACATGTTGATCAACTCATGAATAGACTTCTTAAGTCCGTTCATATTGTAGTTTACAACAAACGGGTCATAGAACGGAGGAAGCGACTGGAGGATCACGTCAATGTACGTGTCATTGTTAAGCCCAACTTTAAGGTCCTCGAGTTTCTCCACTAGGGAGAGCATCTTAAACCTATGACTTTCTACAGACGATCCTTCAGCAAGCTTGGTGCCAAAGAATGCTTTTGTGGCGGCATATCTAATATGCTTATCCGGAACCGCATAAACCTCGTTCATGCGGAGCATTATGGTGGAGACGTTGTCCAGCCTCTCATATTGCTTCTGGATGTCGTTCAACATCGAAGCCAATATGATACTGCGCACTTTCCGGTTGTCCTCATGCCATTTCTCAAATGTCAAACGTTCTTCTGGTGTGGACCCCTCCGGTAAGTCGCTCGACGACGGCTTGTCCAAGACGTAGCCTGGGTTCTCGAAACCAAGGACAATCCTCAGGTTTCTCAGCCAGTCTGAGTAGATGGTTCCGTTGAATTTATTAGTCTCATGTACTATGATTAATGGATTATTAGACATATCTACATTTATAAATTGTAAAGCAGAAATTAACAGATGATGGTAATATTATTGTTCAAGTTGAAGACCCATCTTTTAGTCTTTAACCATCCCACTATTTATACAAAAGTCCGCCACTCTCAAGGGGAGTTTTGGGAAACCAATTCCTAGTGGGTTTGGGATCCACAAGCGTAATCTCCATGCCCCAGTTTTACGATTCACATGAAGAAGACCTAGTGGGAGATATCCAATATCATTCTCATCCAATGAGATTCCCAAGATATTTTGCCTCACCTATTTGGATGGTTCTGAGGACTCCAAGCGAACCATGTTACTCAGTGTTGGGCCCGACCCATCAACCAAATCATGCCTCAAACTGTCGCCTCCCACGACTTGTGAGACAGGGAAACGCGAGTGCAGTCTCTTTGTTCACAATAATGGTGCAGCTTTCCCCTAGTCCAAGTGTGCCACGACTCGTGAGACCACATTTGGGTAGTGGTAGCTTTCTCACCACATTGCTGTGGATGGAAGGCTCGGACAGATCAAAATACCATTTTGATCCAAGTCTGTTCTGGGCCTAATATTTAATTTGGTCCAACCAAATGAGAGCTTAATGAATGACTGAGACCT
Source organism: Sesamum alatum (assembly GCA_034509735.1). Lineage (NCBI taxonomy): Eukaryota > Viridiplantae > Streptophyta > Magnoliopsida > Lamiales > Pedaliaceae > Sesamum > Sesamum alatum. The sequence goes on from JACGWO010000013.1 coordinate 9,469,894, forward strand.
CATCACATTAAGGTGTTTTAGCATGCATAAATATCCAATATTTAAAACGATAAATAAATACGCTCGCATGCAGAAAATATAACATACACCTACTAGGATGATCACAAGCCCAACCTATGCGACCCACTGAGCCCGCAGTAAGTCTATGGTTTGTCTAGAGTGGTCCTAAATTATTACAAAGTGATATACCCATGGTCATTCCAATGGGCCTTGTAATATTCATCTTCCTCTTCTTTTTTTTTTTTTTAAAGTAAACATTTCAATATCGTATTCGTAGGGAATTAGAGAAAAGAAAATGACAAGGTAATGGAATCTAAAATTCATCAAAATAGAAAGAGAAAAGGACAACTGTCTTTCTCAGAGTTTCTTATTCAGGCAACTCCAAAGACAAGAAGTTACCAATTCAGCTCATCATGAGTGTTTGGGGGGCTTTTATCCTGTCAACCTCATCGATGATGTTCGATCACTAATTCTAACTCAGAACGGAGAATGTAGCAAGATCCATCAAAGTTGGAATACAAATTCTGAATAATAATTATCCTTGAGATTGACAACCCATTCAGTATCTCATCATGGACTAATGGTAGCTTTGGTTGGAACGGTTCTCATGTTATGGTAGGATGTATCTGTTTGGAAGAGAGTGGGTGCTGTACAATGAACAACTTCATCTTCTCTCCCTCCATAGTTCCAATATTACTATCCGCTTCAAAATTTCAGATTCGAATTTTAAATATGTGCTGGAGAATGAAGTTTTTGTTAGAATAGGTGATCAGAAAGCCAATAGGTTTCGCGATTTGTAACCTATCTGCCAACTTGGTGTAAATGTAATATTATTATGTGATGAATAAGATGAGTATTCGTCACCAATGGTACCTTCTTTGTTGCGCTCATCTTACATTTGTTAAAACGGTGTTTAACTTATATCGCAACAAAGCCCACAGACCATGGATAACAACTCGTGCAGTTGGGCCAGGCATTGGATGGTGGTCATGAAACCAACTGATTAAGAGTTGGGTCTGAAACGTTCCAAGTCGAGGACCTCAAGACAGGGCATCGGGAGTCCTATTGAGACTTGCGTCAAGAGTCATGTTCATTGGATGAGTGCCGTGTTTCATCGGCGACAGGCGTGGGACGCCTACACGATCTTGATGGGTTGGTCGACTGGGGTCGAGCTGACTGGACTGACTCGTGGGGATCATCATATGGAAGCCTTGGAGGCTTGGTCGGTACGATTGGTTTTCCCCGGTTCCGATAGTACGGGAGTAATCCTCAGACTTGAGGGATCATGGCAGTCACGTGCACATGACGGCTGTATCTTGGATCTAGCGAGAGGTAATCATTCTGTAAGATGATTATCATAAGCCTTGTCCAGTGCAGTCGGAATGTGTAGCGAGGATGGTGGATTCCAAGAAGAGGATCCGTCCCCTGTCAGTATGTGACAGAGGTATCTCCTATGCGCTCGTAGACACGTTCATGCTGTTTAAAGCTGTGGCCACAGTGGTTGGTCGAATAGGGAATGGTTTCCTGTGTCGATGCAATGAAGCATACGTGGTCTCGAGTATTAAGCATAGATGCCTAGTCAAGGATGAGAACCGACGCCCAATTCCATACCCTAAACTAAAGCCGGGAGACGGTAGACGGAAGGATCATACCCGTACGGAATCGGCGCCTAAATGTTCACGCCAATTCACCTAGTCTCTAGTGCCATGGACCGTTGCTAGACGGCCACCCATGGTAACGGGCCCTTGTGGGACACGGGCCCAAGTCTAGCTGAGGGTGAACCTAAAGGGTCACACACAAATCACTGAGGAGGTTGAGAGATCGACTTGGAGTCAATCTCGAAGGATAAAATAAGTAATTGGATTACTTAAGGGAAAGTCCATTGGATGGACCGGCCGACATTGTATCGGGCTTCTGTTTAATTGACAAATTGGATTTTCGATTAAATATGGAAGGTTGAGACGTTGAGACGTTGCATCTTTTAATTGGATTAAAAGATCAACAGGAATAATTTAAATAGACATTAAATTGGATTTAATGTTGGGTTCGTCGTAATTGAATTACGATAAAACCCGGTCTGTTAAATTATACCCGAGAGGAGAAATAATTCCTATTTTGGAATAGGAAGAAGTTGGACTTCTTCCCTTAATTAAAAATGGCCGACATGCTCCCTTGGAGGAAGCAAAATCAGCCATGTTTCATGCTAGGTGGAATGTTGACTTATCTCTTTTGGAAAGAGACAAATCAACTCCAATCAAGCTCTTCCCTTTTTGTATGATTTGATCATACCATAAATTTTGGTAGGCTTGATTGAAGAATTAATGGTGATTGAATGGAATGAATCTAGACATCATTGGATGAACCTAGACACATTCCAATAATCACATTAATTATGTATATATATTAGAATATACAACACCAAGCATAAGTGATTCATTATTCATCTTTTTCTAGGAAAACGAGAAGACAAAAATCCCTCTCCTCTCTCTCAAATTTCGTGCTCTCTCTCCCTCTCCCACACTTGTGTTCTTCACTTGATTTTGAATCAAGAAGAAGAACAAAGTAAGTTTAAGAGAACACTAATTCATAGTGTTCTTCTCTTAAACCAATTCCTTCTAAACCCGTTCTTTTCTAGCAAGAAGAACGTGTGTTTCTTCCGGTGTGGTGTGGATCACTTTTGGAGAATCCATACGTTTGGATTTCGTGAGCATTCCGGAGAAGGAACAACGCAAGTAGCCGGGAGCATACGCTAAACAATCAAAGGTAACGGTTTATTACGCTTTGATTGATTTCATTTATATATCTATGCCCTATGTGCTTAAATATATGTTTTAATATTTACACATCCTACATCGAACGCCCGGTTGAGCACCCAAGGGTACACCCCTTGGGATTCGCGTATTTTGAATTTGATTAAAATTTACGCACAATTTCTCGATTTCTCGCTATCGCTCGCGCTCCCGGGCGGATCCGCTTGTCCTTCAAGTGGTATCAGAGCCCGGTTCGATGTAAGGGGCATAGATCTATGTATTTGGCATGATCTACTTGCTTTTAAATGGCTTTATTGGCATGTTAGATTACATAAATATATGAATAATATGATGATTCAATTGTTTGGATTTAATGGACTTTTGGCATGCTTAATTTTGTTAGATTGGATCTAAAATTGCATGCTTATATTTAGAATAATATTACTGTTATTGTGCTGAAACAGTTTTGAAAAATAAAAAAAAAAAATAAAAATTTTGATCGGGCCGGCAGTGGCTGCGCGCAGGCAGGCGCGGGCGCGTGCGCCATGCGCAGCCGGCCGCTACTGGCCGAGGCCAGCGCGCGGCACAGCGCGGGTGCGCTGCCCTGTGCGCGCGGCCGGCCGGCCAGCACAGCGTGCTGGCCGTTTTGTGCCGTTTTTCGACTTTTTTCGGAAAATTTGATTTTCTGTATTTTCTGCACAATATTCTGAAAATATATTAATTTTGCATATTTGATTTTGGAATAATTGGATTATTCCTTGAATTAAATTTTGCTTAATTAATTTGGAATTAATACATGCATTGGATGCATTGTTCAAAATGTCCATTAAATTTAAAATTTGAATTTTGCATATTATTGATCGGTTGAAGCCGTCAAATATAAATACTGATTCTAAACTGTAGCAGTCGTGGAACCAGGTCGAATCCCAAGGGAATTATCGATTACTTTCTCGATCTAGATGTAGTAACCAAAAACGGGGGGTATGAATTAAGTACTAATTATAAATGAACTAAATTAACAAAAGCAAGAGTAAACAACTGAGAAGAGATTATAGATGAAAAAGTCCAATTCAAGGGGGTTCGTTTCACCAATCGTTATGTTTATCATGGATCACTAAGGGTTAATTCCATAACCAAGTATTCAACTCTGGAATTTATTAGGATAGCCGTAACAAATCCCTGTTTTCCTATTGTAGTGGATTTAACGTTTCCCTTGAATCGGAATAGAAAACTAGCTACTAAACATGTTCATAGCTCAACAAAATATTCTAGATGAAAGCATAAATTCAAAGACAGAGAGAGAACATGATGATCAAAAGATGAATTTTTTCTGTGTTCTAGTCTCCTTTTTATAGTTGAGAGTCCCTTCCTATGCAGCTTCAGAGTCCTCTTTTGTGCCTAATTTCAGAGTCCTCCTTTGTGCCAACTTCGGATTCCTCGCGCAGATCTGGATGTTGGTTAAGGCGTGATCACGCCTTAGAGGTTGTTCAAGTCTGCCTATTCAAAAGTCTCCTTATCTTCCTCCGTAGACTTGGATGTCGGATAGGGCGTGATCACGCCCTGATGCTTGTTCAAGTCTGCATATTGTTGTTTTGTACTTTGATCACTTTTCTGTCTTCATTTGGGCTTTTTAACTCCTTTTTTTCACAACGGGTGAATCTCGATTCTTCATTCAAAACTGCATAACTCGGCTAAAAATGTAAAGGAAACCTTTAAAAACTATACGAGTTAAGCATGCATATGAGAGATGAAATGCACCCTATCAAATTCCCCCACACCAAAACCATGCTTGTCCTCAAGCATCTCTTGATTCGAAAAGCATGGATTATCCAAGTAACCATACCCAAATTTCCTTTTACGTGAGTTAAGTGTATCCCTTAATCAACATGTCTTCACAGTTTAAGAAGAGATAGCAATATTGAAAATAAACACTAATGGCATTAATACAACAAGCACGTATCCCATTGACTTTATCAAATGTGAACGAAACAAGTCTCAACACTCCTCACTAGGATGTCTCTCAAATCACTCAAGAAGTGTTTAAGGGTTTTTTGTCACACTCAAATCAGGACATTAGAGTGCCATTGCCATAGGCGTGCTTGTGAATCAAATCTCCACCACTGCAAAATGCTTATCAGTGCATAAATGTAAGGGTCTTAACATGGTTTAATGGGGCTAGGGTCAAGGTGTGTCAAGAGAGGTCGAATTGTGGCTCATGAATTCAAAAGGACGATGTCAACTTAGTTTCTTGTATTGCTTAGCTCATTGCTTTTTTTTCTTCCACATCCAAGTGTTTGAAGTATGCACACTTCCGGTCATGATTTTTTTGTTTCCAGTTTCACTTTCCTCTTTGATCCTTTTCCTCTTTTTCTTTCTTTTTTTTTTTCATTCATCATTCATCAAAGACTCGTTCATTCATCAAAGTTTTTGATTCTCGGTTTTTTTTCTTGCTCTCTTTTTTTTTTCATTGCATTTCTTTTCATTACTTTTTTTTTTTGGGTCTAGTAGCATGTCTCCCATATGCCCCCTTGTTCCATTTCTCTAGTTCTTTTTCGCATCGACTTACAAGCAACCATATTAACATCATCCCCTTGACAGGGTTCAAAAATCTCTGCAGGCAATAACCAAGAAAGGGATAATCGGCTGAAAATGCGGTTTAACCAAGAAAATAGAGGCCAAGGCTCAAATGGGTTTTCTAAGGGTGAGTTTCCGGTAGGCTCTTTTCAAGGTTAATGGCTATTCCTAAGTGCCCTTATCATTTTCATACACCAATATGCAAAAATGTGACCTCGAAATGTATTACACAAGCAAGTTCTAGAATGCACACACTAAGTCCGATGCCCTCAATTGAAAGAAATATATGAGCACTATTTGAATGCAAGTGCTTTGGCTCAAAAGCTCACATAAAGGGCTTCAGTGTTGATTCTTGAACGTTGTTCGTCTAATGCAATCAATGGGACATCTTTCACACACAATATTTTTTTTATGCCACTAGAGTTCGTTCCGCCTACTAATCTCAACCTAAACCATAAATTCCTATTGACTTCAGGGACAACACAAAACAACATGCAAGGAATTTAGTTCAAGTTACAGGACAACCCACACATTTCGTTTCAAGATCAACTCATTTCAAGCACAAATTATGTGTTCATGACATATAAGCAGTACCAAAACAACAATTGCACCCAAAAATTGCATCCACAAAGATTAATCCCCCACACAAATATTCAGCAATACCAACAGCCAGAATCACAAGAATTATCAGGCTCATAACCACAGTCACCACCATACCAAATCATGCACAAACCTCCCCCACACCAAGTACATACATTGTCCCGAATGTATGCACACAAAACCATATATAACAAGGAAATGAAAAGAGAGAGAGAATTAGAGAGCATCCCTGAAATATGTGGTGACGGCAAAGCGGGTTAGGAAGGGGGTAGTGGGGGTATAGATACCCCCAAAGCAGTCAAGGCCGCGTCGAGCTTGCGGTGCAGCCACGCATCAGAGAGCTCCAGCCGGGTTAGACGGCCTTCAATGGCGTCCAGAGATGGGGCAGCAGGCGGTGGCTGTGAGCAGCGGTTCGGGCGTTCTTCAGGGTCGAGGTTGGCATAGCTCATGCCACTCGGGGCCTCGTGATGATTAAAAATGTGCATCTTGTGCAAAGTCGCCACATCCAACGGCTCCTCATCGCAAGCCAAATGTAAATCATGATGAGACAAGTTCAAGATACCCAAATTGACTACAAGGTGAGTAATTAACGACCCAAGGCAAACATGCTTAGACGAAGTGGCAACAGTTTGAAATTGAGAAGCAAGCCAAGCACCTAGATTCACATGCACCCTATTGATCATGCTCCAAATGAAAAACAATTCAACCTTAGAACATGTACCCACAGTGGCCCGACGCCCAGAAAAGTTAAAACCAAGGAAACGTTGCATATATATCCATTCAAACTGGCGTAAGTGACGTGCCTTGGACCGAGTAGGGTGATATACCCAGGAGTCCTTGGACAATTCTCTCCACATAGAGATGGGTTCAAAAACACCATAATCAACCAAAGCCTCACGATACTCTTGTGATGCCAAATATTCATCATGCACAAAACCCATAGCCAAATTGAAATCATTTATGCTCATTCGAAAATCTCTACCAAGCAATCGAAAACGAATAACATTGGGGGCGGTGAGGGTAAAGGGGTCCGGTTTGTTGAAGACGAAAGTAGTATAGAATTCACGAATCAACTCAACAAACACAGGCATACGGATACTAGCAAACTCACGCCATTGCATATTAAAAAGCAAAGCATCAAAACTACTACGGATACCCAATGCGTCTAACGACGGTAAATGTAGAAACTTACCGGGGTTGAGTGGCCGAGTTTTAATAACAGAGTACCTTTGTTTGTGTTCTCGAGAGGTGAAGTGAAGGTGACCTGCAAGGTCCGTCTCGGCCATGGACGGAATGCCGGCGGTGGAGCTGAATCGGCCCCGTTTTCGGTAGGTGCCGCGGACGGTTCCGGCGCATCAAACGGCGGGGCCGCGGCGAAGGTGCTCGTAGACGCCGGTGCAGGCGGCGACGGTGGTCCGGGCGGAGGACTTGCCGGCGGTGACAGTGTAGCAAGTGGGGCAGGGGGTGGCTCTCGTCGGCGGCTGGTACGTCTGCTAGTGGAGGCCATGACGAAGAGGTTCGCGGTAGGGCGGCGGGAAGCGGCCGTGGCGGCACGATAGCGACGAACAGCAGTGGTGCGGTAGTAGCGACGATGTGACTCGGAAGAACTTCGTGGACCACGAGAGAAGCAGCAGCGGTAGGCGTCGGCGACGTGGTCGTGTCAGCGGCGGCGGCAGCGACGGTGCGGGCGGCGGCGACTGCAAGAGGGGTGAGAGATTTGAAAGGAATTGTGGATCGTCCCGGGAAAAGCGCGAATGCGGAAGCGCGGTATAATTAAAAATTAAAATGGAATTTAAACATGCTTTTAAATTAAAACACGTTTCAAAGGGTGTGCCTTTGAAATTTCCCGGTGTTCGGTGTATCTCATGAATAAATCACATATAACATATCATGGAGGCCATAGGGTTGAAAATAAAAGAGGACGAAAAATCTAAAACGAGACCTACCCGTTGTCGTTTTCGTCTTCAACGGCTACACGCGTTGTTCCCCGTTTTGCACCAAGATCTCGTTCTTGAGACCCTCCAAATCGTGACACACGATCCACCCACGTATCTTGCACGTCGTGCTAGCAACGAACAAGTGTATAATATTTGGAGTGGATGAATCAATAACACATTATGAATTAATGGTATTGATTCATCAAAGTTCTAATGTTCCAAGAACAAGAGAACTAAGAGAAAAAATAATTTTCTTGGAGTGTGTGAGAGAGAGAGGGCGGACGAGATAGAGGGAGAGAGAGACGAGTGTGTGTGTGTGTTGTGTGTGTGTTGGAGATTCATCATCCTTCAACTTGTAGGATGCTAGGGGTTTATATAGAAGAGGAGTCTAATCCTCTTTAAACTCCTCTTTCAAGAACTCTATTTTGACTAGGATTTTGACCTAGTCAAAGTCCTAGTCAAAGTAGTATTTTGACCTAGTCAAAACAATCCTAGCCATCCATCTCTCCCATTCATCTCACCGTTGATTTAATTTAATTTAATGGAATATTTAAAACCTATTTAAATATTTCCAAGAGGCTAAAATAAATATAAATATTATTTAAGCCCATTAAATAAATCCCTTTGATAAATCTAATTTATCAATTTAATTCCTTATATCTAAGGAATTATTTCTCCAAGAAAAATAAAGGACCCGATTAAATCCAATTTAATCATTCCTTCACTCCAATATTTAATTCCTAATTAAATATCTAAATGTGTGTGGATAGTGTGTGACTCTTTAGGTTCACCTTTCAGCTAGACTTGGTCGGATTCCTAGAATCCTTCCGTTACCATGGTGGCCATCTAGCAACGGTCCATGACACTAGAGACTAGGTGAAATATTCAGGGATGAACATTTAGGCTCTAACAGTACACTTGTCCTTCTGTCTTCGGTCTCATCACTTAGAGTCTAGGGCACGGAAAATGCAGGTACCCATTTTGGACCTAAGTGTCGGTCTGTCCTCACTAAACGCCGCAAGGGAATCCTTCCCTTCTGTTCAGTCACTGTGGCCACAGTTTTAGGGACAAGACCTAGAGTATACATGAGACTCAACTGCCAAAACCTATTGACAGGAGACAGATCCTTTCTTGGAAACTACTGTCACTTTGCACACCAGAACTGCACTAGACATGGCTTATGACTACCAAAGAGAATTCTGGCAATCTCTCACCATATCTAAGATACAGCCCTGATGTACAGGTAAACTCAGCAATTCCTTAAGTCAAAGGACTTGACCTGTACCGTTGGAACCGGGAATACACGTCATACCTTGCTGACCATACTCAAGGTCCTCCGTAAGACGGTTCCCGCGAGTCACCTCAGTCAGCTGCGTCCTAGCATGCTGACCCACTAACACTGCTTAGACGACAGACCTTCTGTTCTTCTCCAGTGACCGTGAAACCCTCCGGCTGATCCATATAGATCTCTTCTTCAACGAAACCGTTGAGGAAGGCCGTTTTCACGTCCATCTGCCATATTTCATAGTCATACCATGCTGCTATGGCAAGCAGGATCCGAATGGACTTAGCCATGGCTACTGGCGAGTAGGTATCCTCAAAATCGACCCGGGTCGTTGAGTGTATCCCTTAGCTACAAGCCTAGCTTTAAAGGTTGTGACTTCTCCATCAACGCCGAGTTTTCGCTTGTAGACCTACTTACAGCCCACTGGCTTAACACCTTTCGGTGGATCTACAAGTCTCCAAACTTGGTTCTCGCTCATGGAGTCCATTTCGGTCTTCATGGCCTCAAGCCATTTCCCGAAGTCGATGTCAGACATCGCTTCCCCGTATGTCTTAGGATCGTTATCCAGAAGATCGATCGCACCTAGAAACCCATATCTCACTGGAGGTCTGGATTCTCCAGTGGACCTACGGAGGACGGGAACGTCAGTGGTGACTGTGGGCGCTGACTGTATCGGAGCCGGCGGTTCAGGGGCCGGGACTGGCCTTTCTTGAGGTTGTCCTTCATGCCTAGCATGTTGGACTTCTCTAGGTTGGTCAGCCCTCCGTGCGTTAATCCTGAATCCTCTTGGTGAGGTTTCCGCGGCTATTTCTGATGGCTGAGTTCCATCACTTGATTCCTCAAGGATCAGCTCATCAGGTTGGATATCCTCCGGGAAGCCTTGCTCCAAGAATACTGCATTCCTTGAAACAAATACCTTTTGTTCCAAAGGGTCATAAAAGTAATAACCCGCAGTTTCTCTAGGGTATCCAATGAACCTGCATAGGCTAGACCTGGATTCTAGCTTATCTCCCACTAACCTCTTGACGTATGCGGGGCTACCCCATACTTTCAAGTAGTTGTAGGACGCAGGCTTGCCGTGCCATATCTCATATGGCGTTTGGGTCAATGCACTGGTAGGCGCCAAATTCAACAACTTGGCTGCCGTTTCTAATGCATAACCCCAAAACGATAAGGGCAATTTGGTAAAACTCATCATGGACCGAACCATGTCTAACAGGGTTCGGTTCCTCCTTTCAGAGACGCCATTTAACTGTGGTGTTCCGGGAGGTGTCCATTCCGATATTATACCATTTTCTTTTAGATAATCTAGGAATTCGGCACTAAGGTATTCACCGCCTCGGTCTGACCGTAGGACTTTAATTTTGCAGTTGGTCTGGTTCTCCACTTCAAGTCTGAATTCTTTAAACCTCTCAAGAGCTTCAGACTTGTACCTCATTAGGTAAACATAACCATACCGTGAATGATCATCGGTGAAGGTTATGAAGTAGGAGAACCCACCTCGAGCCTGCGTCCTTAGTGGTCCACATACGTCTGTATGGACCAAGTCCAACAGACCCCTGGCAAGCCTGCTTTGACCTACAAAGGGCTTCTTGGTCATTTTCCCTCTTAGACAAGATTCACAAGTTGGTAGATCGCTCAAGTCCCCAACCTCTAGGTTCTTTGAGTCTACCAACCTTTTCATCCTATCTTGGGATATGTGACCTAGCCTAGCGTGCCACAGACGTGCGTTCCCGTTATTATCTAATTTCCGTTTGTGTTGAGCGTTAAGAACGAAATTTGTTTGTTGCAAGATATAGAGCCCGTTGTGCAAATGTACCAAGTAGATGAGCAATTCCACACCTCATCAAATAAAAGCAATTTTTATTGATTCTGAACTCATAACCACTATTGTCCAACAATGGAATGGAAATGATGTTCTTAATCATACTAGGTACAAAATAAACCTGCTCTAATTCTATGCTAATGGTATCACTAATCACTAAAGTGGCGGATCCTACTGCTTCTGCCGAGATGGCCTTGCCATTTCCAAGCTTCAGGATCATGTCCCCGCTACTTAGTTTTCTGCTTCTTTTCAGCACCTGCAAATCATTGCAAATGTGAGCTCCACAGCCGGTATCCAATACCCAAGAGGCAGAATTAGTGACCATATTAACCTCAATCACATATATACCTTGGTTTGAGAAGAGTTTGGGGCACTCTCTCTTCCAATGCCCTTTCTCACGGCAGTTGATACATATGTCATATGCCTTTGACTGTTGCTTGGAGACAACCTTTCCCTTTCCTTTGCCTTTCCCCTCTTTGGCAATGGGAACACTCTGAGTGTTCGTAGCTGCTATGACGGCTTTTCCCTTCCCCTTCTTCTTTTTCCAACGTCCGGCACCCTTGCCTTTCGTCTTGGAAGTTGAAGCACCTCCAAACAATACTGAAGGCGTGGATTTCTTAGTCGTTGCCTCATATTGGACCAACATATTGATCAACTCATGAATGCCCTTCTCAAGTGTATTCATGTTATAGTTGACAATAAATTGGTCGAAGGAGGGTGGGAGTGACTGAAGGATCACATCTATGTACGTTTCGTTATCAAGACCTGCCTTTAGGTCCTCGAGCTTTTCCACTAGGGTAAGCATTTTAACCCCATGCTCTTGTACAGAGGATCCTTCTGTCATTTTAGTTCCAAAGAACGCCTTGGTCGCGACATACCTAGTATGCCGGTCCGGGACTGCATAGCAATTTTTAAGGCGAGCCATAATGGAAGGGACATCGTCTAGCTTTTCATATTGCTTCTGAATCTCATTGGTCATCGAAGCAAGTATGACGCTACGGACCTTCCGGTTATCCTTATGCCAAGTCTCGAACGTCTCACGTTCTTCTGGCGTGGATCCTTCCGGTAAGGTCCTAGGGAGAGGCTCGTCCATGACGTAGCCTTGGTTCTCGTAATCTAGGACTATCCTGAGATTGCGCAACCAGTCATTGTAATTTGTTCCATTGAATTTGTTTGTCTCAAGAATGGTTGATAGTGGGTTCTTAGACATTTTAAATCTACATTTAGAAAACAACGCGCGATCAGCAGAAAATAAAGACGGTGGTTTGATGAAATAATTAAATGCTTGGTCTTTAGTCATTTAATCCTCCTACTATTTATACGAAAACACGGTACTCTCAAAACGTGATTTTCGGGAAATCCTTTCCTAGTGGGCTTGGGATCCACAGCGATTTTTCCCATACCCCGCTTTTACGATTCGCATGGAAAAGATCCTGTGGGAGGTATTCCATACCATTCTCGTTCCACGAGATTTCCAAGATTATTGCCTCACCCTTTCGCATGATCCCGAGGACTCCAAGCGAATCATGCTAATTGGGCGTTAGACCCGACCCAATCGACCGAGCCACAGACCCACTGGTACCCCCACGACTCGTGAGACAGGTAACAGCAGCCCATTTTTTCGTTCATGACACAGTGCAGCTTCTTTTAAGTACAATAACGTGCCACGACTCGTGAGACCACGTTATTGACCTAAAACAGCTTCCTCACTGTGCCATGGATTGGAAGGCATGGACAAACTCCTAGAGTTCATGTCCATTTTATCTAGGGTCTAATATTTCAACATTGGTCCAACCAATGTGAGAGTAGTGAATGACCGAGATCTCATAATATATCCATACATTCATCCATAATGCATAAATAAAATCCATCCATAGCAGTTATATGATAAATAAAAGCCCTTCATCCATCATAATAACCACATGCAAAATTAAAGCCTAGCACGCCCCTGTTGGATGATCACGAGCCCAAATCCTATGCGACCCACTGAGCCCGCAGTGGATCTATGGTCAATCTAGGGTTGGTCCTATACTATTACAATAATAGTAACCCAATCATCACGCTGATGGGCCTTGGTCTCTTTTTCTCTTTCTTCACTTCATGGAAAACGCCAAGGGACCTCCGGTCTGGGCTCTCCATGTGGTCCTTCCTTCTACTCCACCAATTACAAAAAATGGAAACCTCACTCCTAGTCTACTCTCATTACATTATAAAAAAATAGAAAACCCCAGCGAAAACCCGGGGGGAGTACATAAGGAGGGAGGTAGAATGCTTATTATTCCAAGGCAACTAGAAAGAGAGAAGGAGAAAGCAGTTAAAGAGGCACACAGGCCCAACAGAAAATTAAACCATACATCCGGTTTTAGGGCTCGTGATCATCCATTTCCATTCAACACACATAATCACATGATCCAATCACATAATTACAATATATCAATAATTCATGATTTCCAATCATAATAATCCAAAACAGAAATAAATGATCATGTGCGCAACGTGTGAAAAATAAAAACACAAATATTGGTAATAATATTTTTCTCGTTTTAGGAAGACCTTTCCTCATTATTTTAAGTAAAATAACCCCGGGATTCCAAATCCAATTTATTTTACTCCTAAAATAATGTCTTTAGGAATTTAGGCAAAATTGAACCCAAAAACGAATTTTCAGAATTAATTCAAAATTAAAACTGAAAAAGTAAATAAAAAATAAAATAATACTAGGGTTTCAAAAAACCCTAGCTGCAGCAGCCGCCGGCCGTGCGCGCAGGCCCCTTGCTTGCGTGCGCGCGCGCCTGGCCGGCAGCGCGCTGCGCGGGCCTGGTGTTCCGGCAGGCCGTCGCGCGCGCAGGCTCCTCTGCCTCGCGCGCGCCGGCCTGCTGGTCGCCAGCCGCGTGACTGCGCTGTGCGCAGTGCGCGCGCGCAGACGCGCACTGGGCACGCCCGCCGGGCGCGCGCGCGCAGACGCCTCCGTCTGCGTGCGCGCGCGCCTGGCAGCGCGCCTGGTGCCGTCCGCGCGCGGGCTGTCCGCCCGACAGCCTTGCCCGCGCGCGCGCGCATGAGCGCGCCTACCGGCCGCGCGCGCGCGCAGACACCCTCGTCTGACCGCGCGCGCGGCTTGAGGCGCCCCCTTGCGCGCGCGCCCAGCGCGCAGCCATCCTGGCTGCGCGCTGCCCCTGCGCGACCGGCTGGGCGGGCGCGCGCAGGCTACCCTTGCCTGCGCGCGTCTGCCCTGCCGGCAGCGCTCGGCTGCGCGCGGCCAGCCTTCCCGGCTGGCCGGCTGTGGCGTTTCTCGTTTTCAGTTCAATTTTTCCCCCCCGTTTCCCAAGAAAAAACAGAAAAATACCAACATTTCAGAATTTCATACGAATTAAAAGCAATAAACAACATGCTTTAATAATCAAGAAAATCAAGATTCAATTAAACCCTAGGCCTATACACCGAACCGGGCTCTGATACCACTGAAAGGAATTGTGGATCGTCCCGGGAAAAAGCGCGAATGCGGAAGCGCGGTATAATTAAAAATTAAAACGGAATTTAAACATGCTTTGAAATTAAAACACGTTTCAAAGGGTGTGCCTTTGAAATTTCCCGGGTGTTCGGTGTATCTCATGAATAAATCACGTATAACATATCATGGAGGCCATAGGGTTGAAAATAAAAGAGGACGAAAATCTAAAACGAGACCTACCCGTTGTCGTTTTCGTCTTCAACGGCTACACGCGTTGTTCCCCGTTTTGCACCAAGATCTCGTTCTTGAGACCCTCCAAATCGTGACACACGATCCACCCACGTATCTTGCACGTCGTGCTAGCAACGAACAAGTGTATAATATTTGGAGTGGATGAATCAATAACACATTATGAATTAATGGTATTGATTCATCAAAGTTTTAATGTTCCAAGAACAAGAGAACTAAGAGAAAAAATAATTTTCTTGGAGTGTGTGAGAGAGAGAGGGCGGACGAGATAGAGGAAGAGAGAGCCGAGTGTGTGTGTGTTGTGTGTGTGTTGGAGATTCATCATCCTTCAACTTGTAGGATGCTAGGGGTTTTATATAGAAGAGGAGTCTAATCCTCTTTAAACTCCTCTTTCAAGAAACTCTATTTTTGACTAGGATTTTGACCTAGTCAAAGTAGTGTTTTTGACCTAGTCAAAAACAATCCTAGCCATCCATCTCTCCCATTCATCTCACCGTTGATTTAATTTAATTTAATGGAATATTTAAAACCTATTTAAATATTTCCAAGAGGCTAAAATAAATATAAATATTATTTAAGCCCATTAAATAAATCCCTTTGATAAATCTAATTTATCAATTTAATTCCTTATATCTAAGGAATTATTTCTCCAAGAAAAATAAAGGACCCGATTAAATCCAATTTAATCATTCCTTCACTCCAATATTTAATTCCTAATTAAATATCTAAATGTGTGTGGATAGTGTGTGACTCTTTAGGTTCACCTTTCAGCTAGACTTGGTCGGATTCCTAGAATCCTTCCGTTACCATGGGTGACCATCTAGCAACGGTCCATGGCACTAGAGACTAGGTGAAATATTCAGGGATGAACATTTAGGCTCTAACAGTACACTTGTCCTTCTGTCTTCGGTCTCATCACTTAGAGTCTAGGGCACGGAAAATGCAGGTACCATTTTGGACCTAAGTGTCGGTCTGTCCTCAACTAACGCCGCAAGGGAATCCTTCCCTTCTGTTCAGTCACTGTGGCCACAGTTTTAGGGACAAGACCTAGAGTATACATGAGACTCAACTGCCAAAACCTATTGACAGGAGACAGATCCTTTCTTGGAAACTACTGTCACTTTGCACACCAGAACTGCACTAGACATGGCTTATGACTACCAAAGAGAATTCTGGCAATTTCTCACCATATCTAAGATACAGCCCTGATGTACAGGTAAACTCAGCAATTCCTCAAGTCAAAGGACTTGACCTGTACCGTTGGAACCGGGAATACACGTCATACCTTGCTGACCATACTCAAGGTCCTCCGTAAGACGGTTCCCGCGAGTCACCTCAGTCAGCTGCGTCCTAGCATGCTGACCCACTAACACTGCTTAGACGACCCTCGTCACCCGTCGATGAAACACGACAGCAGGTGCTTAGTGCAAGTCTCAAATGGAATCCCGGTACCCATTTTCGGGGTTCCTTGACTTGGAGATTTCCGGACTGATTCGGGAAGACTGATTCCATGGACCTACCTCCAAGCGTAGTCCCAGTCCCCGAAATTGATTCTCAGTCCGTGGGCTTGTGTTTGCGTAGTGAACAGATATGGAAAACAAATATAAGTGAACACAAACAAAGTGATGCCAAATGAAATTCACTTCTTTATTCATTAATGATTTATCAAACACCTGAAATTGTCTAGACATAGGTTACATATTCCTGCCAAATTGGCTTACATGGTCACCTATTCTAAACAAGATTAGGGTTTGATAAGAGGAAAGTGAGGTTTTTCCAAACATATAAACATATATATATATATATATATGTTTTTTTTCTTTTTTTTATGTATATTTATATTATTTTTTTTAATAAAAATAGATAAAATAAAGAGAATGCAGATTTTTCCCCTTTTTTAGGCGTGATCACGCCTAAACACCTCCTCAAGTCTGTACGTCAGGTTGAAATCGCCGAGTTCGTCGTTTGCTTCAGACAGAAGAGACAGTGGGATAGGGCGTGATCACGCCTTATCTCACTGTGAAGTCTGTCGGACCAATGAACACGGTGTTGCTTCTGACATCAAATGGGCATGACCACGCCTTATATGAAGGTCAAATCTTCGGAGGTGAGAAGGAAAAAGATCCGAACTAAAAAGTTCAAAACTAAAGCATATAAAACGCCGGGTTGCCTCCCGACAAGCGCAATTGTTTAACGTCATCATGCTCGACGGAAGAGCTCATTATCCTTGCTGGGACTGCGGGGGTGACGCCAACGCAATATCCACGGGGTTACCTAAGTCATCACCTCGGAGGAATGGTTTCAAACGATGGCCATTTACCTTGAAGATTTTTCCCGTATCCAAACTTTGAATTTCCACTGCACCATAAGGAAAAATATTAGATACCTCAAAAGGACCAATCCAACGTGAACGCAGCTTACCTGGCATTAGTTTCAGCCGAGAGTTGTAAAGGAGGACCTTTTGACCTACGTGAAAGTGTTTTCGTAGGATTTCATTATCATGAAATGCCTTTGTCTTCTCCTTATAAATCCGCGTATTTTCATACGCGTCCAAACGTAGTTCCCTCTAGCTCTTGCAACTGAAGCTTACGCTCCATCCCAGCCTTGCTCATATCCAAATTACATTTTTGCGCTGCCCAATATGCTATGTGTTCGATCTCTACGGGTAAGTGACATGCCTTTCCAAACACCAATTGATAGGGGGACATCCCTATGGGGGTTTTATACGCCGTCCTATATGCCCATAAAGCATCATCCAAGCGTAAGCTCCAATCCTTCCTTTCGGGACTCACTGTTTTCTCCAAAATGGACTTCACTTCCCGATTTGACACTTCTGCTTGGCCATTCGTCTGTGGGTGATAGGCGGTTGCCACACGATGGTGAACGCCATACTTCTTGAACAAGGCTCCCACTGCTCGATTACAGAAATGACTCCCTTGATCACTAATCATCGCTCGTGGGATACCAAACCTGTTAAAAATATGGGTTTTGACAAAACCTATGACAGTAGTAGAATCATCAGTCCGGGTGGCCTTTGCTTCCACCCATTTCGAAACATAATCAACAGCCAAAAAGTATGTACGAAAACCCACAAGATGATGGAAATGGACCCATAAAATCAATACCCCAAACATCAAATATTTCAACAATCAGAATTGGAGTTTGGGGCATCTCATTCCTATGAGACACCGTCCCCGAACGTTGGCACCTATCACACCGTTTACAGAAGTCATAAGCATCTTTGAACAAGGAATTCCAATATAACCCACAATCCAATACTTTCCTAGTCGTGCGTTTAGGACCGAAGTGACCTCCGCATGCAAAATTATGACAGAAACTTAAGACAGAGTGATGCTCATCATTAGGTACACAACGCCTTATCATTTGATCCGAAAAAAAACGCCATAGATAAGGGTCATCCCATACATAATATTTTCCCTCACTCTTGACTTTATCTATCTGAGCACGACTAAGATCAGGGGGTAATGCACGAGCAACTAAATAGTTGACAATGATAGAGTACCAAGGGACCATACCTTGCACCTTGAATAAATTGCCCGTCAGGAAAAGAGTCGGAGATGGGTAAGTCATCCTCCTTCTTACCAATCGACTTAGGTGGTCGGCAACCGAGTTTTCCGAGCCTTTACGGTCTTTTATGGTCCACGTCGAATTCTTGAAGCAACAAGATCCACCGGATCAATCGAGGTTTAGATTCCTTCTTGGATAGTAAGTATTTGAGCGCTGCATGGTCAGAAAACACCACGATTTTAGAACCAAGTAAATAAGACCGGAATTTATCTAGTGCAAAAATAATAGCTAAAAGCTCTTTTTCTGTCGTGGAGTAGTTGCACTGTGCTGCGTCTAAAGCCTTTGAGGCATAGTAAATCACATGATGCCTTTGTCCAAACTGCTGTCCTAAAACAGCGCCCACTGCATAATTGCTGGCATCGCACATGACTTCAAATGGTAGGTTCCAGTCCGGTGGTTGAATGATGGGAGTGCTTGTTAAAGCTCTTTTCAACTCGTCAAATGCCTCTTGGCAGTCTTGACCAAAGTCGAATTGTGCATCTTTTTGCAGCAGCCGAGATAGAGGTCGGGTGATCTTTGCAAAGTCTTTTATAAATCTTCGATAGAAACCTGCATGTCCAAGAAACGAACGAACTTCCCTAATGCAAGTAGGGTAAGGTAAGTTCATAATCAAGTAGATTTTTGCTTTATCTACCTCAATGCCTCTTGATGATATTACATGTCCTAGAACAATGCCTTGGTCTACCATAAAGTGACACTTTTCAAAATTAAGAACCAAGTTAGTTTCTATGCACCTCCGAAGGACCTTTGCAAGGTGACCCAAACATTCATCAAATGAACCACCATACACAGTAAAGTCATCCATGAATACTTCAATGCATTTCTCAATGTATTCCGAAAAGATACTCATCATACACCTTTGGAACGTACCTGGGGCATTGCACAACCCGAAAGGCATTCGTCTAAATGCGAAGGTACCGAAGGGACATGTAAAGGTTGTCTTTTCTTGATCCTCTTGAGCTATGGCAATCTGATAATATCCTGAAAACCCATCAAGAAAACAAAAGTAAGATTTTCCCGCAAGCCGTTCTAACATTTGATCCATGAAGGATAGCGGAAAGTGATCCTTGCGTGTTGCTAGATTTAGCCTCCTAAAGTCTATACACATACGCCAACCATTTTCCACTCCCATCGACACCAACTCGTCATTTTGATTTTTTACCACCGTCATACCTGTTTTCTTTGGTACCACATGCACCGGACTCACCCAAGCACTATCGGAGATAGGAAATATTATACCTGCATCCAAAAGCTTTAGGATTTCTTTCATTACCGCTTCTTTTAGTGTTGGATTGAGTCTCCTCTGTGGCTGCCTTGATGGTTTATTATTGTCTTCCAAGTGGATTCGGTGCATGCACATTACCGGGCTTATACCCCTGATGTCGGCTAACGTCCATCCAATCGCGGTTCGATGTTCTCGGAGAAGCGGAACCAACCTCTCTTCTGTTCTTCCGGCAATTGATTGGATATGAATGGCAGGCAAGGTTTCTCCCGTCTCCAAAGTAGATGTACTTCAAGTGTTTTGGCAAGGGTTTCAACTCTAGCTTGGGTGCCTGCAAAACAGAAGGAAGTAACTTAGTGTGCGTGGAAGAAATGCTTGATTCATTAGAGGATGAAGGATTCAATACTTCACTAAGTGACTCAACAAAGTCATCATCATCTTCACCTTCATCCAATTCATGATTAAGTCAAGTTCAGTACCAACATTCTCTTCATCAAACACATCATGTACCACTGAATCGATCATATCAACATGACAGAGCGCATGCAGCTCGTTGGGGTATTTCATAGCCTCAAAGATATTAAATTTTACAATTTCCCCATCAAATTCGACAGATAAAGTGCCATTATCTACATCAATCTTTGTTTTTGCAGTTTTCATGAACGGTCGCCCCAACAAGATAGATGCAGAGTTATTTAGCCCCTCGGCCCCCATTTTCAAGATGTAAAAATCTACCGAAAATAGTAAATCATTCACTTTTACTAACACATCCTCAACAATACCAATGGGACGCACATAGGAACGATCAGCTAACTGAATTATCACATTCATTTCTTGCAGAGTGCTCAAGTTTAAAGCTTGGTAAAGAGAATACGGCATGACATTAATGGATGCTCCTAAGTCGAGCCATAGCACGCTCGATTTGTCTACTACCAATCGTGCAAGGGAGTGTGAACATACCTGGATCCTTGCATTTTTCCGGTAACTTACGATTGATAACATCTGAGACATTCTTACCGAAAATCACCCTCTCCTTGACTTTCAACTTCCTCTTGTTAGTGCACAGTTCCTTCAAAAATTTGGCATACTTCGGGATCTGTTTGATTGCATCCAACAGTGGTATGTTGATCTCCACCTTTTTGAAGGTGTCCAGAATTGTTTCTCATGCTCATCTTCCTTTGACTTGGACGACCTGTAGGGAAAGGAAGAGGACAAGGATTAGATGACGAGGGTGTGGTTAAATCAGATTTTACCTGCTGGCTTTCTCCTCCGGTGTCTTCATTCGTCTCCTCATCTCTTTTAGCTTTCTTTGATACTGGTTCAATTGGTTGAAGCTCTTTACCACTCCGAAGTGTTATTGCACTAACATTCGCCTTTGGATTTGTCTATATTTGTGATGGGAGCTTTCCGGATGCTTGAGCTTCCAACCTACTGACCGATGTCGCTAACTGTGTAACCTGGTTCCCCAAGTGTTGAAAGTTGGCTTCTGCTTTTTCTTGAAACTGCTGAGTAGAAATAGCTAGGGATTTAACGATATCCTCTAAACTCATGCCGAAATTTGATGTTTGAGGTGGGGCTTGTGTAGGTGCCGGCAGAAGTCGGTTGAAGAATTGTGGTTGTTGCCTTGGTTGCTCCTCATGACTCCTATAGCTGAAAGTTTGGATGGTCTTTCCACCCCGGGTTGTAGAAATTGGAGTAAGGATCATATTTCCGTTGGGGTTTTTTAGGAAATCCTCCTACGGCATTCACTTCTGGCAACACTCCTTGTTGCAACGACGGGCATGCATCGGTCGGATGCCCATGCCCCGAGCATATCCCACAAACCATTGCCTCTTGAACCTTTCCTGCAGCCATTTGTTGTACAAGAATAGTTAGTTCAGAGAGTTTCCCTGCTAATTCGTTGGTGCTTACCTCATTAACCTTGGGAACGTCTCCCCCCTTGTGGTAGCCAAATTGCCTATACGTTTCCACCATGGTAGAGATTAAACGGCGTGCCTCGTCTGGGGTCTTGTCAACTAGGGCTCCACCGCTTGCAGCATCCACCATCCCTCTATCATTCCCAGAAAGCCCTTTGTAAAAGTATTGAATAAGGAGTGGTTCGGTAATCTGATGGTTGGGGAAACTCGCAACAAGTTCCTTGAATCTCTCCCAATATTCATACAAGGACTCGCCATTCAACTGTCTAATTCCGCAAATTTCCTTCCGAATATGAGTGGCTTTAGACGCGGGAAAGAATTTCTGCAAGAACTGTGATTGCATGTCTGCACATGTCTGAATGGATGCTGGGAAGATAGTACAGCTAATCTTTGGCCTTGTCCTTCAGCGAGAACGGAAAAGCTCTCAGTCTCACTTGTTCAGCTGTGACCCCGTGGGGTTTCATTCCTGAGCACACCACATGGAATTCTTTCAAGTGCTTGTGCGTGTCTTCTCCTGCAAGACCATGAAAAGAAAGAAGCAAGTGGATTAGTCCGGATTTTAACTCAAAATCAGCAATCATCATCATGAAATGGAATGCACAAAGGTTGTTGATCAGGATTTGGTGCATTAATCTCCTTTATGGTTCTCCGGTTATTAAGGGCCATCTCGATCTCAGGTTCGTCACAAGTAGATTCTCCTCCAAGAATTGATTCTGCTTCGAGTCTCGCCCGAGCCCTTTTTTGCTGGGTCTCTTTCCTCAATCGATGTGCTGTCTTCTCGATTTCTAGGTTGAACTGTAATTCACCTGTTCGAGAAGAACGCGACATAAAAAGCAAAGAGATCCACAAATTAGGATGAGCACAACAAGATCAAGAAAATTAAAGTAATTCCCCAGCAACGGCGCCAAAATTTGATCGGTTGTCGAAGCCGTCAAATATAAATACTGATTCTAAACTGTAGCAGTCGTGGAACCAGGTCGAATCCCAAGGGAATTATCGATTACTTTCTCGATCTAGATGTAGTAAGCAAAAAAGGGGGGTATGAATTAAGTACTAATTATAAATGAACTAAATTAACAAAAGCAAGAGTAAACAACTGAGAAGAGATTATAGATGAAAAAGTCCAATTCAAGGGGGTTCGTTTCGCCAATCGTTATGTTTATCATGGATCACTAAGGGTTAATTCCATAACCAAGTATTCAACTCTGGAATTTATTAGGATAGCCGTAACAAATCCCTGTTTTCCTATTGTAGTGGATTTGACTCAAACATCTAAATCCAAACTTATTATATCAAGACTGGGCAAGATAGCGTTCCATATCTCATCAATAATAGCATTTGCATCAATGAAAACAGTTGAATCTAGATCAAACAACCGAGATAGCTGCAATTATCTAACCTAGTTTTCTCGTCCCTACAAATAAATCATGCAAAACACATAATAAATTTGCTCGCTACTCATACCACTAATTCATGACAATTACGGATCACTGAACTCATGGATAGCAATAGAATAATCAATATTGAATCGAATTGTCAGATCTATCAATAATAATCATTCCGTTAACAGTAAATCAAGACGAGAAATACTTGGCGAAATCAGATAAATTCAAGATCTCAAAACATAACAATAGGGTTTAACGTTTCCCTTGAATCGGAATTGAAAACTAGCTACTAAACATGTTCATAGCTCAACAAAATATTCTAGATGAAAGCATAAATTCAAAGACAGAGAGAGAACATGATGATCAAAAGATGGATTTTCTCTGTGTTCTAGTCTCCTTTTTATAGTTGAGAGTCCCTTCCTATGCAGCTTCAGAGTCCTCTTTTGTGCCTAATTTCAGAGTCCTCCTTTGTGCCAACTTCGGATTCCTCGCGCAGATCTGGATGTCGGTTAAGGCGTGATCACGCCTTAGAGGTTGTTCAAGTCTGCCCATTCAAAAGTCTCCTTATCTTCCTGCGTAGACTTGGATATCGGATAGGGCGTGATCACGCCTGATGCTTGTTCAAGTCTGCATATTGTTGTTTTGTACTTTGATCACTTTTCTGTCTTTATTTGGGCTTTTTAACTCCTTTTCTTCACAACGGGTAAATCTCGATTCTTCATTCAAAACTGCATAACTCGGCTAAAAATGTAAAGGAAACCTTTAAAAACCATACGAGTTAAGCATGCATATGAGAGATGAAATGCACCCTATCAATTATTTGTATATTTATGCTTTTGTGATGTTGGACATCACTTGGGTATTTGGAATATCCATTGGTTATTTATGCATGATTATTTGGAATAATTATGTTATGTGAGTTGATGGAATCAACATGGGATGATCACAAGAGCCCTAGACCTTATGTATGGATGAATGTATGATCATTTATTTTCTGTTGGGTGGGGCCTACGTGCCTCTTGTTTTTGGGACTATCATCTCCCGTATTTTCAGCCTCATGATGTTAAGGCTTGTTTTCTTTATTACCGATGTATTACTTTCAGTTGTAATGAGAGTAGATAGGATTGGTGAGGTTTTAATTTTAACAAGCAATTGGAGTCGGAGACCCCAAGGAGGAGCATCAAGGCGTGAAACAAGAAGCACTTCAAGGCCCATTGGAATGACAATGGGTTTATTATTATTGTAATAATTTAGGACCACCCTAGACAGACCATAGACTCACTGCGGGCTCAGTGGGTCGCATAGGTTGGGCTTGTGATCATCCTAACAGGGGTATGCTATGTTTTCTGCATGCGGCGTATTTATTTATCGCTTTAAATATTGGATATTTATGCATGCTAAAACACAATAATGTGATGAGGTCTCGATCATACACAAACTCTCATTTGGTTGGACCAAATTAAATATTAGGCCCAGAACGGACTTGGATCAAAAATGGTATTTTGGTCTGTCCGAGCCTTCCATCCACAGCAATGTGGTGAGGAAGCTACCACTACCCAAGTGTGGTCTCACGAGTCGTGGCACAGTTGGACTAGGGGAAAGCTGCACTATTGTTGTGAACAAAAAGACTGCGCTCGCTGTTTCCATGTCTCATGAGTCGTGGGGCCGACAGTTTGAGGCATGATTTGGTTGATAGGTCGGGCCCAACACTGAGTAACATGGTTCGCTTGGAGTCCTCGGGACCATGTGAATAGGTGAGGCAAAATATCTTGGGAATCTCATTGGATGAGAATGATATTGGATATCTCCCACGAGGTCTTCTTCATGTGAATCGTAAAAGCGAGGCATGGAGATTACGCTTGTGGATCCCAAGCCCACTAGGAAATGGTTTCCCGAAACTCCGCTTGAGAGTGGCGGACTTTCGTATAAATAGTGGGAGGGTTAAAGACTAAAAGACCAAGTCTTCAACTTGAACAATAATATTACCATCATCTGCTAATTTCTGTTTTACATTTTTATTAATGTAGATATGTCTAAGAACCCGTTAACCATGATTCTTGAGACTAACAAATTCAACGGAACGAACTACTCGGACTGGCTGACAAACCTGAGGATTGTCCTCGGTTTCGAGAACCAAGGCTACGTCTTGGACGAGCCGCCACCGAGCGACTTACCGGAGGGGTCCACGCCTGAAGAACGTTTGACGTTCGAGAAATGGCATGAGGACAACCGAAAAGTACGCAGTATCATACTGGCTTCGATGTCTAACGACATCCAGAAGCAGTATGAGAGGCTGGACAACGTCTCCGCCATAATGCTCCGCATGAACGAGGTTTATGTGGTTTCGGATAGGCATATTAGATATGCCGCCACAAAAGCATTCTTTGGCACCAAGCTCGCTGAAGGAGCGTCTGTGCAGAGTCATGGGGTCAAGATGCTCTCCCTACAGGAGAAACTCGAGGACCTTAAAGCTGGGCTTAACAATGACACGTACATTGACGTGATCCTCCAGTCGATTCCTCCATCCTATGACCCGTTTGTTGTAAACTACAACATGAACGGACTTGAGAAGTCTATTCATGAGTTGATCAACATGCTGGTTCAATACGAGGCAACGACCCACAAGTCGGCGCTGGCAGTATTGATAGGAGAGGCTTCGACCTCCAAGGCGAATGGCAAGAGGGCCAGACGCTGGAAGAGGAAGAAGGGCAAAGGAAAGACGGTTGTGGCCCCTGCTCACGCTCCGGGCGTCCCTGTTGATCCGGTTGGACCGACCAAAGGGAAAGGGAAGGCTCGTGGTTCTCAGCGGTCCAAGGCAAATGATGTCTGCATACATTGCCAAGGGAAAGGGCATTGGAAAAGGGAGTGCCCACAACTCCTCTCCAACCCAGGTGTGTTTGTGGTTGAAGTTAATATGATTACTAATTCTGCTTCATGGGTATTGGATACTGGGTGTGGTGCTCACATCTGCAATGATTTGCAGGCACTGCAAAGAAGCAGAAGGCTAACCAAGGATGAGATGATCCTGAGGCTAGGCGATGGCAAGGCCGTTGCTGCGGAGGCCGTAGGATCACTAGAGTTAGCCATTAGTAGTCATGTTAGGATTGTACTGAACGACTATTTCTATGTACCTAGCATGATTAAAAAACATTGTTTCCATCCCGGTCCTTGATAAGGAGGGATATGAATTTACCATCAATAAAAATGGTTTTTTCATTATCAAAGATGGTATTTCTCATTTGCTTGGTACATTGGTCAACGGTCTGTACATACTTCAATAGTCTTATTGGATTATGACTGCAGAACACAAACGAAAACGTGATGATCATAATAACGCACAGATATGGCATGCGAAGTTAGGTCATATCTCTAAAGATAGGATAAGAAGGTTAGTGGACTCAAAGAGTGTAGAAATAGACGATTTGGACAACCTACCGACTTGCGAATCCTGTCTAAAGGGAAAGATGACCAAGAAACCCTTTGTTGGACAAAGTACGCTAGCCAGTGGTTTGTTGGATTTGATCCATACAGATGTCTGTGGTCCACTAAATACTCCGGCTAGAGGTGGGTACTCGTACTTCATAACCTTTACCGATGATCACTCACGGTATGGTTATGTTTACCTGATGAGGTACAAGTCTGAAGCCTTTGGAAGGTTTAAGGAATACAGACTTGAAGTAGAGAACCAAACCGGTCGAAAGATCAAAGCCCTTCGGTCGGACCGAGGTGGAGAGTATTTGAGTGGTGAGTTTACTGATTATCTAAAAGAGAATGGGATTCTCTCTCAGTGGACCCCTCCTGGAACACCGCAGCTTAATGGTGTGTCTGAAAGGAGGAATCGGACCTTGTTGGACATGGTTCCATCCATGATGAGTTTTACCGAACTACCCTTTTCCTTCTGGGGATACGCTCTTGAGACGGCGGCCAATGTTTTGAACTTGGAGCCATCTAAAAAGGTATCCCAGACGCCATATGAGATATGGCATGGCAAGCCTACCTCCTACAAATACTTGAAAGTGTGGGGTTGCCCTGCATATGTCAAGAGATTAGTGGGAGATAAATTGGACTTGAGGTCTAGTTTATGCAGGTTCATCGGCTATCCGAAAGAAACTGTGGGGTATTATTTCTATGATCTCTCCGAGCAAAAGGTTTTTGTCTCGCGAAACGCAGTGTTCTTGGAAAAAGGTTTTCCATCGGATAGTCGACGCGATGACGTGCTCATTGAGGAATCAAGTGAGGCACTCCAAGAGGCGGTAGTGACATCTGAGCCAGAAGTTCCCACTGATATTGTTCCAGTCCTCCGTAGGTCGGCCAGAGTATCCCATGCACCTGATAGGTATGGATTTCTGGGCCTGATCGGTTAGTTGGATAATGATCCGAAGACGTACGGAGAAGCGATGTCGGACATCAATTTGGACAAGTGGCTTGAGGCCATGAAATCCGAGATGGACTCGATGGGAACAAACAAGGTTATGACCCTAGTAGATCCACCCAAAGGGGTTAAACCCGTAGGGTGTAAATGGGTCTACAAACGTAAGCTTGGAGCTGATGGGGAGGTTACAACCTTCAAAGCCAGGCTTGTGGCGAAAGGTTACACTCAACGACCCGGGGTCGATTTTGAGGAAACCTACTCGCCCGTAGCAATGGCCAAGTCTATTCGGATACTGCTTGCCATAGCAGCATGGTATGACTATGAAATATGGCAGATGGACCTGAAAACGGCCTTCCTCAACGGTTTCGTAGAGGAAGAGATCTATATGGATCAGCCGGAAGGTTTCACAACTGTTGGAGAAGAGCAGAAGGTCTGCCGTCTCCAAAGGTCCATCTATGGCCTCAAACAAGCTTCCCGAAGCTAGAACATACGTTTTGATGAAGTCATACGGGGATATGATTTCATCAAGAACGAGTCCGATCCTTGTGTATACAAGAAGATCAGTTGGAGCTTAGTTGCGTTTCTGGTGCTTTACGTGGATGACATCTTGCTCATTGGGAATGATGCTAAGATGTTGGGTACCACTAAAGCTTGGTTGTCAACGGAATTCTCCATGAAAGATATGGGCAAGGCATCCTACATCCTTGGCATCAAGATCTACAGAGATAGATCTAAAAGGATGTTAGGGATGGTCCAGTCCTCGTCCATTGAGAAAGTCTTGAAGAGATTCAAGATGGAGAACTCAAAACGAGGATTCCTTCCTATGAGGCATGGAATTAAGTTATCCAAAAAGCAGTCTCCTAAGACTGATGAGGAGCTTAAACGGATGTTGGACATCCCCTATGCTTCAGCCGTAGGCAACATACAATATGTTGTTCAGTGCACTAGACCTGATGTGGCTTTCGCTTTGAGCGTAACAAGTCGATATCAGTCGTGTACCGGGGGAGGCACACTGGAGTGCAGTCAAGACTATCCTAAAGTACCTAGAAGGACTAAGGACATGTTCTTGATCTACGATGGTGGAGAGTTGATAAGGCTATAGCGACGCTAGCTTCCAGTCGGATGACGATGATGCCAAGTCTCAGTCTGGTTTTGTATTTAGACTAAATGGTGGCGTGGTTACTTGGAAGGGTTCCAAGTAGGCTACCACGACGGACTCCACCATAGAGTTTTGAATACATAGCGGCTTTGGAAGCTGCTACGGAGTGGTTTGGTTGATGAGCTACATCCAAGGGTTGGATATAGTACCTAGCATTGGTAAGCCTGTAATTATCTTTTATGATAACAACGGGGCGATAGCGCTAGCAAAGGAACCGAGATTTCATCACGATACAAGCATATTCTTAGACGCTACCATCTACTTAGAGAGATGGATAGCAGGAGTGACGTTCGGTTGGACCGAGTCAGCCCCGCAGAAAACATAGCAGATTCACTTGCTAAGCCCATGTCGCAAGTTGCCCATACTCACCATCTGAATAAGAGGTTTGAGGCCAATGGATGATTGGCTTTAGGTCAAGTGGGAGATTGTTAGAATAGGTGACCAGAAAGCCAATAGGTTTGGCGATTTGTAACCTATCTGACAACTTGATGTAAATGTAATATTATTATGTGATGAATAAGATGAGTATTCGTCACCAATGGTGCCTTCTTTGTTGCTCTCATCTTACATTTGTTAAAACGGTGTTTAACTTATATCGCAACAAAGCCCACAGATCATGGATAACAACTCGTGCAGTTGGGCCACGCATTGGATGGTGGTCATGAAACCAACTGATTAAGCGTTGGGTCTGAAATGTTCCAAATCGAGGACCTCGAGACAGGGCATCGAGAGTCCTATTGAGACTTGCGTCAAGAGTCGTGTTCATTGGATGAGTGCCGTGTTTCATCGGCGACAGGCGTGGGACGCCTACACGATCTTGATGGGTTGGTCGACTGGGGTCGAGCCGACTGGACTGACTCGCGGGGATCATCATATGGAAGCCTTGGGGGCTTGGTCGGTATGATTGGATTCCCCGGTTCCGATAGTACGGGAATAATCCTCAGACTTGAGGAATCATGGCAGTCACGTGCACAGGACGGCTGTATCTTGGATCTGGCGAGAGGTGATCATTCTGTAAGATAATCATTATAAGCCTTGTCCAGTGCAGTCGGAATGTGTAGCGAGGACGGTGGATTCCAAGAAGAGGATCCGTCCCCTGTCAGTATATGACAGAGGTATCTCCTATGCACTCGCAGACACGTACATGCTGTTTGAAGCTGTGGCCACAGTGGTTGGTCGAACAGGGAATGGTTTCCTGTGTCGACGCAATGAAGCATACGTAGTCTCGAGTATTAAGCATAGATGCCTAGTCAAGGATGGGTACCGACGCCCAATTCCATACCCTAGACTAAGGCCGGGAGACGGTAGACGGAAGGATCGTACCCGTACGAAATCGGCGCCTAAATGTTCACACCAATTCACCTAGTCTCTAGTGCCATGGACCGTTGCTAGACGGCCACCCATGGTAACGGGCCCTTGTGGGACACGGGCCCAAGTCTAGCTGAGGGTGAACCTAAAGGGTCACACACAAATCACCGAGGATGTTGAGAGATTGACTTGGAGTCAATCTCGAAGGATAAAATAAGTAATTGGATTACTTATAGGGAAAGTCCATTGGATGGACGGGCCGATATTGTATCGGGCTTTCATTTAATCGGTAAATTGGATTTTCGATTAAATATGGAAAGTTGAGATGTTGAGACGTTGGATCTTTTAATTGGATTAAAAGATCAACGGGAATAATTTAAGTGGACATTAAATTGGATTTAATATTGGGTTCGTCGTAATTGAATTACGATAAAACCCGGTCCGTTAAATTATACCCGAGAGGAGAAATAATTCCTAATTTGGAATAGGAAGAAGTTGGACTTCTTCCCTTAATTAAACATAGCCGACATGCTCCCTTGGAGGAAGCAAAATCAGCCATGTTTCATGCTAGGTGGTATGTTGACTTGTCTCTTTTGGAAAGAGACAAATCAACTCCAATCAAGCTCTTCCCTTTTGGTATGATTTGATCATACCATAAATTTTGGTAGGCTTGATTGAAGAATTGATGGTGATTGATTGGAATGAATCTAGACATCCTTGGATGAACCTAGACACATTCCAATAACCACATTAATTATGTATATATATATTAGAATATACAACACCTAGCATAAGTGATTCATTATTCATCTTTTTCTAGGAAAAAGAGAAGACAAAAATCCTCTCCTCTCTCTCAATTTTCGTGCTCCCTCCCTCTCTTACACTTGTGTTCTTCACTTGATTTTGAATCAAGAAGAAGAACAAAGTAAGTTTAAGAGAACACTAATTCATAGTGTTCTTCTCTTAAACCGATTCCTTCTAAACCCGTTCTTTTCTAGCAAGAAGAACGTGTGTTTCTTCCGGTGTGGTGTGGATCACCTTTGGAGAATCCATACGTTTGGATTTCGTGAGCATTCCGGAGAAGGAACAACGCTAGTAGCCGGGAGCATACGCTAAACAATCAAAGGTAACGGTTTATTACGCTTTGATTGATTCCATTTATACATCTATGCCCTATGTGTTTAAATATATGTTTTAATATTTACACATCCTACATCGAACGCCCGGTTGAGCACCCAAGGGTACACCCCTTGGGATTCGCGTATTTTGAATTTTATTTAAATTTACGCACATTCCACGCTTTCTCGCTTCCGCTCGCGCTCCCGGGCGGATCCGCTTGTCCTTCATCCGTCCCCTGTCAGTATGTGACAGAGGTATCTCCTATGCGCTCGTAGACACGTTCATGCTGTTTAAAGCTGTGGCCACAGTGGTTGGTCGAACAGGGAATGGTTTCCTGTGTCGACGCAATGAAGCATACGTGGTCTCGAGTATTAAGCATAGATGCCTAGTCAAGGATGGGAACCGACGCCCAATTCCATACCCTAGACTAAGGCCGGGAGATGGTAGACGGAAGGATCGTACCCGTACGGAATCGGCGGCTAAATGTTCACACCAATTCACCTAGTCTCTAGTGCTATGGACCGTTGCTAGATGGCCACCCATGGTAACGGGCCCTTGTGGGACACGAGCCCAAGTCTAGCTGAGGGTGAACTGAAAAGGTCACACACAAATCACCGAGGAGGTTGAGAGATCGACTTGGAGTCAATCTCGAAGGATAAAATAAGTAATTGGATTACTTAAGGGAAAGTCCATTGGATGGACCGGCCAACATTGTATCGGGCTTCCGTTTAATCGGTAAATTGGATTTTCAATTAAATATGGAAAGTTGAGACGTTGAGACGTTGAGACGTTGGATCTTTTAATTGCATTAAAAGATCAACTGGAATAATTTAAATGGACATTAAATTGAATTTAATATTGGGTTCGTCGTAATTGAATTACGATAAAACCCGGTCCGTTAAATTATACCCGAGAGGAGAAATAATTCCTATTTTGGAATAGGAAGAAGTTGGACTTCTTCCCTTAATTAAACATGGCCGACATGTTCCCTTGGAGGAAGCAAAATCAGCCATGTTTCATGCTAGGTGGAATGTTGACTTATCTCTTTTGGAAAGAGACAAATCAACTCCAATCAAGCTCTTCCCTTTTCGTATGATTTGATCATACCATAAATTTTGGTAGGTTTGATTGAAGAATTAATGGTGATTGATTGGAATGAATCTAGACATCATTGGATGAACCTAGACACATTCCAATAATCACATTAATTATGTATATATATTAGAATATACAACACCAAGCATAAGTGATTCATTATTCATCTTTTTCTAGGAAAAAGAGAAGACAAAAATCCCTCTCCTCTCTCTCAAATTTCGTGCTCTCTCCCTCTCCCACACTTGTGTTCTTCACTTGATTTTGAATCAAGAAGAAAACAAAGTAAGTTTAAGAGAACACTAATTCATAGTGTTCTACTCTTAAACTGATTCCTTCTAAACCCGTTCTTTTCTAGCAAGAAGAACGTGTGTTTCTTCCGGTGTGGTGTGGATCACCTTTGGAGAATCCATACGTTTGGATTTCGTGAGCATTCCGGAGAAGGAACAACGCAAGTAGCCGGGAGCATACGCTAAACAATCAAAGGTAACGGTTTATTACGCTTTGATTGATTTCATTTATATATCTATGCCCTATGTGCTTAAATATATGTTTTAATATTTACACATCCTACATCGAACGCCCGGTTGAGCACCCAAGGGTACACCCCTTGGGATTCACGTATTTTGGATTTAATTTAAATTTATGCACAATTTCTCGCTTTCTCGCTTTCTCGCTTCCGCTCGCGCTCTCAGGCGGATCCGCTTGTCCTTCAGTTTTGACGCAAGATTTTGAGCAACAGCATCAATGAATTCTTCAGTGTTCAAGTAGAACTCCCTCGGCACCTTTGGTCCATGAATCAAAATAGCAAGATCTTCAGTCATCTTTCCTGACTCCAGTGTCTCAATGCACGCTGCTTCTAGCTTTTGAGCAAAATCTAGCAGCTTTTCATTTCCATTCAACTTGGCCCGATGTTCTAATCCTCGTGTCCATGCGAATATGGAAGCAATACTGTTGGTGTTGGTTTCTTGTCCCTTTTGATGTAGCCTAAAATGATAGGTTACAGTCCCATGAGCTGCCTCAGCTTCTAATGTTTTTCCATCACCCGACAACAGAACAGAAGTCATGAGCCCAAGAGAAGCAAATCCTAGAGCAAGTAAATCACTCTGGATGTCTCCATCATAGTTTTTACATGCCCAAACATATCCACCTTCACTCTTCATCGCATAGGCCACCATGTCATCAATCAACCGATGCTCATACCTCCTGAAATATGTCCTTGAACCTGCTGTCATACTTCTTAAGAATGGTTCTTTTTGGACTCAAATAGAGAGGCCACTTTTTCCCAAATGCCATTGCCATTGATGATTCCGCAAATGCTCGAATAGACTGGTCAACATTATACATAGCAAGGGTGTTAGAATAGGTGACCATATAGCTAATCTTGGCGGGCAAAATGTAACCTATGTCTAGACAATTTCAGTGTTTTGATAAAACTATTAATGAATAAAGAAGTAAAATTTATTCTGGCATTACTTTGTTTGCATTCACTTTACTGCTTTATCTATCTGTTCACTACGCAAACAAAGCCCACGGACTGAAAGCCCATTTCGGGGACTGGGACTACGCTTGGAGCTAGGTCCATGAAATCAGTCCCGGCGAATCAGTCCGGAAAACTCCAAGTCAAGGAATCTCGAAAATGGGTACCGGGATTCCCTTTGAGACTTGCACTAAGCATCTACTGTCTCATTTCATCGACGGGTGACGAAGGTCGTCTAAGCAGTGTTAGTGGGTTAGCCTGCTGGGGAGCAGCTGACTGAGGTGACTCGCGGGAACCGTCTTATGGAGGACCTTGAGTAGGGTCAGCAAGGTATGACGTGTATTCCCCGTTCCAATGGTACAGGACAAGTTCTTTGACTTGAGGAACTGCTGAGTTTACCTGTGTATCAGGTTTGTATCTCAGATATGGTGAGAGATTGCCAAGAAGCACTTGAGTAGTCATAAGCCATGTCCAGTGCAGCTCTGGTGTACAAAGTGACAGTAGTTTCCAAGAAAGGATCTGTCTCCTGTCAAAAGGCATTGACAGTGGAGTCTCACGTATGCTCTGTGTCTTGTCCCTAAAATCTGTGGCCATAGTAACTGAATAGAAGGGAAGGCTTCCCTTGCGGCGTTTAGTAAGGACAGACCGACACTTAGGTCCAAAATGGGTACCTGCATTTTCCGTGCCCTAGACCCTAAGTGGTGAGACCGTAGAAAGAAGGAAAAGTGTACTGTTAGAGCCTAAATGTTCATCCTCGAAATTTCGCCTAGTCTCAAGTGCCATGGACCGTTGCTAGATGGCCACCCATGGTAACGGACGGATTCTAGGAATCCGACCAAGTCTAGCTAAAAGATGAACCTAAAGAGCCACACACAATCCACACACGTCAAGTATTTAATTTAGAATTAAATATTGGAGAAAAGGAATGATTAAATTGGATTTAATCGGGACCTTTATTTTCTTAGGAGAATTAATTCCTTCTATTTGATAAAAGGAATTAATCTAATAAATTCGATTTATTAGAGGATTAATTTAATAGGCCTAGAAATAAATATTTATAATTTATTATATTTATTTATTTGGCCTTTGGAATATTTAATAGAATTTAAATATTCTATTAAATTAAATTAATGGTTGAGATTAAAAGGGAGAGAGATGGATGGCTAGGATTAATTTGACTAGGTCAAATACTACTTTGACTAGGACTTTGACTAGGTCAAAATCCTAATCAAAATAGACCTCTTTAGAGTTGGAGTTTAAAGAGGATTAAACTCCTCCCCTATATATAGTCCTAGTCTTTCACTATTTGTAAAGTGATGAAATTCCAACACACACACACACGCACACAAATTCGGCTCTCTCCCTCTCCCCTCTCGTCCGCCCTCTCTCTCTCCTCAAACAAGAAAACACTTCTTGATTCTTTTGTTCTTGGAACATTAGATCAAAAAGGAGAATTAATACCGTTAATTAATAACGTGTTATTAATTCATCCTCTCCAATATTAGACTTCTTCGTTCGCTAGCACGACGTGCAAGATACGTGGGTGGATTGCATGTTACTGTTTGGAGAGTCTCAAGAACGAGACTTGGAGCAAATCGGGGAACAACGCGAGTAGCAGTTACAAGACGAAAACGACAATCGGTAGGTTCCGATTTAATTTTTCGTTCCTTTTATTTTTCAATCCTATGGCCTCCATGATTTGTTTATGCTTTTAATTTCATGAGATACACCGAACACCCGGGAAAGTTTAAGGGCACACCTCTTGAACGTGTTTATTTATTCTATCAAAGCATGTTTAATTTTCGTATTTTAATTTTATACCGCGCTTCCGCATTCGCGCTATTTTCCCGGGACGATCCACAATCTTTCAAAGGGCAATGCCTGGCCCTTTAAAATCATAGACTTCGAGTTCTAAGGATCTATCCCCATCTTCTGGCTAAAAAATGAGCTTATGTTTTCCAGATCCCTCTATTACTGTATCAGTGGCACGATACTGATCACCAAAGGCATGTCTGCCGATACAAATGGGTTTCTTCCAGCCAGGAACAATTCTGGGAATATTTCGACAAAGGATAGGCTCGCGGAAAATAGTTCCATTTAATATGTTTCTAATTGTGCCGTTGGGACTTCTCCACACAGCTTTTAGTCCAAATTCCTTCACTCTGGTCTCATCTGGAGTAATTGTAGCACATTTTATGGAAACATTATACTTAAGAGCAGCTTCTGCACTCTCCACAGTAACTTTGTCATCAGTTGCATCCCGATTCAATATCCCTAAGTCAAAATACTTTATATCCAATTCAAGATGCGGAAATATCAACTTGTCTTTAATCATTTTCCATATAACCCTGGTCATCTCATCGCCATCCATTTCGACGACGGGGTTCTGAACTCGAACCTTTTCCGAGTTGCAGCGGCCGCGAAGCAGTGAATGGAAGCCCTGGGGAAGCGAGTGGAGAGAGAGAAGCGCTTCGTGAGAAACATTTCACCGGAAAGTTTCGGATAGTGAGGTATTGATAAACTAGGGTTTCTGAGGGAAAGAAACGATGGTGAAGACAGAGCAGCGGTGGCGCCGATCATGGCGGTGGGAAGTAGCCGGGGGCGGAGTTCACGCATTTGTTAGAAGGTTTGTTGCTTTATAAGTTAAACTAAAACCTTTTTGTAATGTTTTTGTTTCACGCCTTTATGCTCCTCCTTTGGGTCTCCGACTCCATATGCTTGTTAAAATTAAAACCTCACCAATCATATCTACTCTCATTATAATTGAAAGTATTACATGGAAATAAAAATAAGCCTTAACATCATGAGGCTGAAATACGGGAGATGATAGTCCGAAAACAAGAGGCACGCAGGCCCCACCCAACAAAAATGTAAATAATCATACATTCATCCATACACAAAGTCTAGGGCTTTTGTAATCATCCCATGTTGATTCCATTAACGCACATAATACAATTATTCCAAATAATTATGCTTAAACCATGGATATTCCAAAAATCCAAGTGATGTCCAACATCACAAAACATAAATACATAAAAAATATGCAAAAATTCAAATTTCAAATTCAATGGACATTATAAACAATGCATCCAATGCATGTATTAATCCCAGATTAATTAAGCAAATTTGATCTAAGGAACAATCAAATTATTTCAAAATGAAATGTGCAAAATTATTACATTTTTAGAATAATGTGCAAAAAAATAGAAAATCAAATTTTCTGGAAAACATCGAAAAACGGCCTAATGGTTATGCCTACCGGTCAGCCGCGCGCACAAGGCAGCTGCATGCTTGCGCACAGCGCGCGCGCTGACCGTAGCCCAGCGCGTGCACGCGCCCGCCTGTGCGCGGCCGCAATATGCGCGGCTGCCCCTGCCAGCACGTACGCTGGCAGGCACGCCGGCAGGCCTGAGCGCAGGCGTGAGCCCTCGCGCACCTGCCAGCCAGTGACCAGCCGGCAGGGGCGGCAGCCAACTGCTGCCGCTGCTGTCCATTGTTCCATATTTTTTTGACATTCTTTTTCAGCATAAATCAACAATAATAAACTGAAAATGAGCATGTAATTCTAGATCCAATCTAACAAAATTAGCAAGCTTAACGTCCATCAAATTAAACAATTGAATCATCATATTTATTTATATATTCATGCAATCTAACATGCCATTAAAGTCATAAAAGCAAGTAGATCATGCCAAGCACATAGATCTATGCCCCTTACATCGAACCGGGCTCTGATACCACTTTGAAAGACAAGAGGATCCGCTCGGGAGCGCGAGCAGAAGCGAGAAAGCGTAAAAAGTGCGTAAATTTAAAATAATTTAAATAAATGTGATCTCAAGGGGTGTACCCTTGGGTGCTCAACCGACGTTTGATGTAGGATGTATTAATATTTAAACATATATATAACACATAGCGCATAGATGAAATGTAAATCTATTAAAGCGTAATAAAACCGTTACCTTTGTAGATTTCACTTGTGCTCGGCTACTTGTGTTGTACCTTCTCCAAAATGTTCACAAAATCCAAACGTATGGATTCTCCAAAGGTGATCCACATCACACCAGAAGAAACTCACGTTCTCCTTACTAGACAAAAATGGGTTTGTGAAGGAATTGGTTTAAGAAAATAAACACTATGAATTAGTGTTCCCTTAAACCTATTTTATTCTTCCTTTTGATTCAAAATCAAGTGACGAACACAAGTGGGAAAGGGGGAGAATGGCCGAGAGTTAGAGAGGAGAGAGACCGAATTTTTTTGTCTTCTCTTTTCCTAGAAAAGATGAATTATGATTCTAATACACAAGGTGTTGTATATACTCATATATATACTTAATTAATGTGATTATTGAAATGTGTCTAGGTTCATCCAAGGATGTCTAGATACATCCCAATCAATCACCATTAATTCTTCAATCAAGCCTACCAACTTTTAAGGTACGATCAAATCATACCAAAAGGGATGGGCTTGATTGGAGTTGATTTGTCTCTTACCAAAAGAGACAAGTCAACCGCCACCTTGAATGGAATATGGTTGAGTATTGCTTCCTCCAAGGGGAGCATTTCGGTCATGCTCAATATGGGAAGAAGTCTAACTTCTTCCTATTGCAAAATATAAATTATTTCTCCTCTCGGGTCAAAATTTAATGACCAGGTTTTGTCGTAATCCAATTACGACGAACCCAAAATTAAATCCAATTTAATGTCCACTTATATTATTCCCGTTGGTCTTTTAATACAATCAAAAGATCCAACATCTCGACTTTCCATATTTAATCGATAAATCCAATTTACCGATTAAACGAGGGCCCGATACAATATCGGCCCGTCCATCCAATGGACTATCCCTTATGTAATCCAATTACTTATTTATCCTTCGAGATTGACTCCAAGTCTATCTCTCAACCTTCTCGGTGATTTGTGTGTGACCCTTTAGGTTCAGCCTCAGCTAGACTTGGGCCCGTGTCCCACAAGGGCCCGTTACCATGGGTGGCCGTCTAGCAACGGTCCATGGCACTAGAGACTAGGTGAATGTTGGCGTGAACATTTAGCCGTCGATTCTGTACGGGTACGGTCCTTCTGTCTACCGTCTCCCGGCTTTAGTCTAGGGTATGGAATTGGGCGTCGGTTCCCATCCTTAGCTAGGCATCTATGCTTAATAGTCGAGACTATGTATACTTCATTGTGTCGACACAGGAAACCATTCCCTGTTCGACCAACCATTGTGGCCACAACTTTAAATAACATGAACGTGTCTCCGAGTGCATAGGAGATACCTCTGTCACATACTGACAGGGGACAGATCCTCTTCTTGGAACCCACCGGCCTTGCTACACATTCTGACTGCACTGGACAAGGCTTATAATGATCATCTTACAGAATGATCACCTCTCACCAGATCCAATATACAGCCGTCCTGTGCACGTGACTGCCATGGTTCCTCAAGTCTGAGGACTACTCCTGTACTATCGGAACCGGGGAAATCCAATCATACCGACCAAGCCTCCAAGGCTTCCATATGATGATCCCCGTCAGTCAGTCCAGTCGGCTCGATCCCAGTCGACCAACCCATCAAGATCGTGTAGGCATCCCACGCCTGTCGCCGATGAAATACGACACTCATCCAATGAATACGACTCTTGATGTAAGTCTCAATAGGATTCTCGATGCCCTGTCTCGAGGTCCTCGACTTGGAACATTTCAATCAGTTGGTTTCATGACCACCATCCAATGCGTGCCCCAACTGCATGAGTTGTTAATCGTGGTCTGTGGACTTTGTTGCGATATAAGTAAAACACCGTTTTAACATACGTGAAATGAGCGCAACAAAGTAAACACCAATTGTGATGAACACTCATTTTATTAATTACATAATAATATTACATTAACATCAAGTTGTTAGATAGGTTAAGAAACTCCAAACCTATTGGCTTTCTGGTCACCTATTCTAACATTACAGAAGAGTCCAAAATTCACAGTTCCCTTGAGATATCCAAGAACTCTTCTAATTCCTTTCCAATATTCAATACTAGGATTGTTTGTAAACTTTGATAATCCAAACAACAAAAGCAATATCTGGTCTAGTACAATGCATGGCGTACATTAGACTTCCACTTGCACTAGCATATTCGAATTGTGCAATTGTTCTACCAGTATTTTCTACGAGTGGACATGAAATATCATAAGGGGTGCTAACTGCTTTAATATTCAAATGATTAAACTTATTTAATATTTTCTCTATATAATGTGACTGGCTTAAAGAAAAACCCCCACTGTGTTTTCACTTTTATACCCCAAATAGTACCTACTTCAACTAAGTCCTTCAATTTGAATTGAGAACATAGATACTTTTGGTTTCATTTACACCATGCATATTGGTCCCAATGATTAACATATCATCGACATACAAACAAATAATAACACCATAACCATTATTAAATTTTGATCAAATGCATTTGTCAGCTGTATTATGCCTAAATCCAAAAGATAATATTACAGTATCAAACTTTTCGGGCCGCTGTTTTGGCGCTTGTTTTAACCCGTACAAGGATTTTACTAATTTACAAACTTTAGTTTCATTTCCGGGTAGAATGAATCCTTCGGGTTGTTCCATGTATACTTCTTCACTTAATTCACCATTTAAGAAAGTCGTCTTTACTTTCAGTTGATGTACAGTCAATTTATAAATTGATGCTAGAGCTAAAAGTACTCTAATAGACGCTATTCGAGCTACTGGTGCATAAGTGTCGAAGTAATCGACACCTTCCTTTTGTTTAAAGCCTTTAGCGACTAATCGTGCCTTAAACATTTTAATAGATACAACAGTATTGTACTTTCTTCTGAACACCATTTACAACCTATAGCTTTTGAACCAAGCAGTAAGTCTGTAAGGACCTAAGTATTATTTGCTAATAGCGAGTCCATTCATCATCGATTGCCTCTTTCCAGAAAGCAACATCTCTTGAAGTCATTGCTTCAGTAAATGTCTTAGGATCACCTTCTACGTGAAAGCCTATGGTAGGCGTGTGGATCGTCCCGGGAATAGTGCGAATGCGGAATCGCGGTATAATTTTAAATTACAAAAATTTAAACATGCATAATACGTATTAAAATAAAACATGTTCAAGGGGTGTGCCCTTGAAATTCCCAGGTATTCGGTGTATCTCATGAATTAAAAGAACATACATAGCAATCATGGAGGCCATAGGATTCATAAATAAAGAAGACGAAAACATAAACCGGAAACCTTCCGATTCGTCATTTTCCTCTTCTAACAGGTACTCGCGTTGTTCCCCGATTTGGTCCAAGATCTCGTATGGGAGACCCTCTAATTCGTGACACGCAATCCGCCCATGTATCTTGTACTTCGTGCTACCGAACGAACAAGTATTTTATTGGAGAGGCCGGATCGATCACACGTTATTAATTTAACGAGATCAATCATCCTATGTTCAATTGTTGAAGAACAAAAGAACAAGAAATAATTTCTTAGAAGAAATAGAGAGAGGCGGACGAGAGAGAGGAGAGAGCACACAATTTTTTTGTGTGTGTGTGTGTCAAGAATCATCATCTTTCCATAAGTCAAGGGCTAGGAATATATATAGAGGAGGAATCCTTTCCTCTTCAAACACCAACTCTTTGGAAGACTAATTTGACTAGGATTTTGACCTATTGAAAGTCCTAGTCAAAGTAGCTCTTTGATCTAGTCATATAAATCCTAGACATCCATCTCTTCATTTAATCTCAACCATCCATTTTAATTTAATGGAATATTTAAATCCTATTTAAATATTCCAAGGGCAATAAATAAATATATTAAATATAAATATTTATTCTAAGCTCATTAAATTAATTTTCTAATAAATCTAATTTATTAGATAAATCCCTTTTATCTAATAAAAGGAATTAATTCTCTCCCAGAAAATAAAGGACCCGATTAAATTCAATTTAATCATTCCATTTCTCCAAATATTTAGTTCTAAATTAAATACTTTAATGTGTGCGGATTGTGTGTGACTCTTTAGGTTCACTTTCAGCTAGACTTGGTTGGATTCCTAGAATCCGCCCGTGACCATGGGTGGCCATCTAGCAACGGTCCATGGCACT
Source organism: Sesamum alatum (assembly GCA_034509735.1). Taxonomy (NCBI): domain Eukaryota; kingdom Viridiplantae; phylum Streptophyta; class Magnoliopsida; order Lamiales; family Pedaliaceae; genus Sesamum; species Sesamum alatum. The sequence goes on from JACGWO010000013.1 coordinate 9,511,305, forward strand.
AGAGATTAGGTGAATATATGGGGATGAACATTTAGGCTCTACAGTACATTTGTCCTTCTGTCTACGGTCTCACCACTTAAGGTCTAGGGCACGGAAAATGCAGGTACCCATTTTGGACCTAAGTATTGGTCTGTCCTTTATTAAACGCCGCAAGGGAAACCTTCCCTTCTGTTCAGTTACTGTGGCCACAGATTTTAGGGACAAGACACAGAGCATTTGTGAGACTCAACTGATAATACATTTTGACAGGAGACAGATCCTTTCTTGGAAACTACTGTCACTCTGTACACCGGAGCTGCACTAGATATGGCTTATGACTACTCAAGCACAACTTGGCAATCTCTCACCATATCTAAGATACAGCCCTGATGTACAGGTAAACTCAACAGTTCCTCAAGTCAAAGGGCTTGACCTGTACTGTTGGAACCAGGAACACACGTCATACCTAACCGATCCTACTCAAGGTCCTCTGTAAGATGGTTCCCGCGAGTCACCTCAGTCAGCTGCTACCTAGCAGGCCAACCCACTAACACTGCTTAGATGACCTTTGTCACCCGTCGATGAAATACGACAGGAGATGCTTAGTGCAAGTCTCAAGGGGAATCTCGGTACCCACTTTCGAGATTCCTTGACTTGGAGATTTCCGGACTGATTCGGTGGAACTCATTTCATAGACCTACCTCCAAGCGTAGTCCCAGTCCCCGAAATATGTTTTCAGTCCATGGGCTTTGTTTGCATAGTGAACAAATATATAAAGCAGATAAAGTGAACAAAAACAAAGTAAATGCCAAATGAATTTTACTTCTTATTCATTAATGATTTATTAAAACCTCAAAAATTGTTCAGACATAGGTTACAATTCACCTACCAAGATTGGCTACATGGTCACCTATTCTAACAATCTCCTACTTGACCTTTAAAGCCAATCGCCCATATTCCTAATCCGCATCTTCTCAAGATGTTGTGTATGAGCGCTCTGCGACATAGGCTTTATCAGCGGATCTGTTGTGTTGTCTGCTGAGTTGACTCGGTCCATCCGAACGTCACCTCTTCCTACTGAAGGACAAGCGGATCCGCCCGGGAGCGCGAGCGGAAGCGAGAAAAGCGAGGAAAGTGCGTAATCAAATTCAAAAAGATGCGAATCCCAAGGAGTGCACCCTTGGGTGCTCAACCGGGCGTTCGATGTAGGATGTGTAAATATTAAAACATACATTTAAGCACATAAGGCATAGATATATAAATGAAATCAATCAAAGCGTAATAAACCGTTACCTTTGATTGTTTAGCGTATGCTCCCGGCTACTTGCGTTGTTCCTTCTCCGGAATGCTCACGAAATCCAAACGTATGGATTCTCCAAAGGTGATCCACACCACACTGGAAGAAACACACGTTCTTCTTGCTAGAAAAGAACGGGTTTAGAAGGAATCGGTTTAAGAGAAGAACACTATGAATTAGTGTTCTCATAAACCTACTTTGTTCTTCTTCTTGATTCAAAATCAAGTGAAGAACACAAGTTTAAGAGAGGGAGAGAGCACGAAATTTTGAGAGAGAGGAGAGGATTTTTGTCTTCTCCTTTTCCTAGAAAAAGATGAATAATGAATTACTTATGCTTGGTGTTGTATATTCTAATATATATACATAATTAATGTGATTATTGGAATGTTTCTAGGTTCATCCAAGGATGTCTAGATTCATTCCAATCAATCACCATCAATTCTTCAATCAAGCCTACCAAAATTTATGGTATGATCAAATCATACCAAAAGGGAAGAGCTTGATTGGAGTTGATTTGTCTCTTTCCAAAAGAGATAAGTCAACATACCACCTAGCATGAAACATGGCTGATTTTGCTTCCTCCAAGGGAGCGTGTCGGCCATGTTTAATTAAGGAAAGAAGTCCAACTTCTTCACATTCCAAATTAGGAATTATTTCTCCTCTCGGGTATAATTTAACGGACCGGGTTTTATCGTAATCCAATTACGACGAACCCAATATTAAATCCAATTTACTGTCCACTTAAATTATTCCCGTTGTTCTTTTAATCCAATTAAAAGATCCAACGTCTCAACATCTCAACTTTCCATATTTAATTGAAAATCCAATTTACCGATTAAATGAAAGCCCGATACAATATCGGCCCGTCCATCCAATGGACTTTCCCTTAAGTAATCCAATTACTTATTTTCGAGATTGACTCCAAGTCGATCTCTCAACCTCCTCGGTGATTTGTGTGTGACCCTTTAGGTTCACCCTCAGCTAGACTTGGGCCCGTGTCCCACAAGGGCCCGTTACCATGGGTGGCCGTCTAGCAACGGTCCATGGCACTAGAGACTAGGTGAATTGGCGTGAACATTTAGGCGCCGATTCCGTACGGGTACGATCCTTCCGTCTACCGTCTCCCGGCCTTAGTCTAGGGTATGGAATTGGGCGTCGGTTCCCATCCTTGACTAGGCATCTATGCTTAATACTCGAGACCACGTATGCTTCATTGTGTCGACACAGGAAACCATTCCCTGTTCGACCAACCACTGTGGCCACAGCTTCAAACAGCATGAACGTGTCTCCGAGTGCATAGGAGATACCTCTGTCACATACTTACAGGGGACGGATCCTCTTCTTGGAATCCACCGTCCTCGCTACACATTCCGACTGCACTGGACAAGGCTTATGATAATCATTTTACAGAATGATTACCTCTCGCCAGATCCAAGATACAACCATCCTGTGCACACGACTGCCATGATCCCTCAAGTCTGAGGATTACTCCCGTACTATCGGAACCGGGGAAAACCAATCATATCGACAAAGCCTCCAAGGCTTCCATATGATGATCCCACGAGTTAGTCCAGTCGGCTCGACCCAAGTCGACCAACCCATCAAGATCGTGTAGGCGTCCCACGCCTGTCGCCGATGAAACACGGCACTCATCCAATGAACACGACTCTTGACGCAAGTCTCAATAGGACTCTCGATGCCCTGTCTCGAGGTCCTCGACTTGCAACGTTTCAGACCCAACTCTTAATCAGTTGGTGTCATGACCACCATCCAATGCGTGGCCCAACTGCACGAGTTGTTATCCATGGTCTGTGGGCTTTGTTGCGATATAAGTTAAACACCGTTTTTAACAAATGTGAAATGAGTGCAACAAAGTTTGCACCGGAAGTGATAAATACTCATTTTATTCATCACATAATAATATTACATTCACATCAAGTTCTCGGATAGGTTACAAATTGCCAAACCTATTGGCTTTCTGGTCACCTATTCCAACAATCTCCCACTTGACCTAAAGCCAATCACCCATTGACCTCGAACCTCTTATTCAGATGGTGAGTATGGGCAACTTGCGACATGGGCTTAGCAAGTGGATCTGCTATGTTTTCTACGGAGCTGACTCGGTCCAACCGAACGTCACTCCTGCTATCCATCTCTCTACGTAGATGGTAGGGTATAAGAATATGCTTGGATCATGATGAGATCTCGGTTCCTTTGCTAGCGCTATCGTCCCGTTGTTATCATAAAAGATAATTACAGGCTTAGCAATGCTAGGTACTACATCCAACCCTTGGATATAGCTCATCAACCAAACCACTCCTTAGCAGCTTCCAAAGCTGCTATGTATTCAAAACTCTATGGTGGAGTCCGCCGTGGTAGCCTACTTGGAACCCTTCCAAGTAACCACGCCACCATTAAGTCTGAACACATAACCAGACTGAGACTTGGCATCATCGTCATCCGACTGGAAGCTAGCGTCGCTATAGCCTTCCAGTATCAACTCTCCACCATCGTAGATCAAGAACATGTCCTTAGTCCTTTTTCAGGTACTTCAGGATAGTCTTGACTGCACTCCAGTGTGCCTTCCCGGCACACGACTGATATCGACTATTTACGCTCAAAGCGAAAGCCACATCAAGTCTAGTGCACTGAACAACATACTGTATGCTGCCTACGGCTGAAGCATAGGGATGTCCTACATCCGTTTAAGTTCCTCATCAGTCTTAGGAGACTGCTTCTTGGATAACTTAATTTCATGCCTCATATACGAGGACTGGGCCATTCCTAACATCCTTTTAGTCCTATCCCTGTAGATCTTGATGCCAAGGATGTAGTATGCCTCGCCCATATCCTTCATAGAGAATTGCGTTGACAACCAAGCTTTTAGTGGTACCCAAGATCTTAGCGTCATTCCCAACGAGCAAGATGTCATCCACGTAAAGTAGCAGAAACGCAACTGAGCTCCCACTGATCTTCTTGTATACACAAGGATCGGACTCGTTCTTGGTGAAATCATATCCCCGTATGACTTCATCAAAATGTATGTTCCAGCTTCGGGAAGCTTGTTTGAGGCCATCGAGTCCATCTCGAATTGAAGGACAAGCGGATCCGCCGGGAGCGCGAGCGGAAGCGAGAAAGGCGAGGAAAGTGCGTAAATTTAAATCAAATTCAAAATACGCGAATCCCAAGGGGTGTACCCTTGGGTGCTCAACCGGGCGTTCGATGTAGGATGTGTAAATATTAAAACATATATTTAAACACATAGGGCATAGATATATAAATGGAATCAATCAAAGCGTAATAAACCGTTACCTTTGATTGTTTAGCGTATGCTCCCGGCTACTAGCGTTGTTCCTTCTCCGGAATGCTCACGAAATCCAAACGTATGGATTCTCCAAAGGTGATCCACACCACACCGGAAGAAACACACGTTCTTCTTGCTAGAAAAGAACGGGTTTAGAAGGAATCGGTTTAAGAGAAGAACACTATGAATTAGTGTTCTCTTAAACTTACTTTGTTCTTCTTCTTGATTCAAAATCAAGTGAAGAACACAAGTGTAAGAGAGGGAGGGAGCACGAAATTTTGAGAGAGAGGAGAGGATTTTTGTCTTCTCTTTTTCCTAGAAAAAGATGAATAATGAATCACTTATGCTAGGTGTTGTATATTCTAATATATATACATAATTAATGTGATTATTGGAATGTGTCTAGGTTCATCCAAGGATGTCTAGATTCATTCCAATCAATCACCATCAATTCTTCAATCAAGCCTACCAAAATTTATGGTATGATCAAATCATACCAAAAGGGAAGATCTTGATTGGAGTTGATTTGTCTCTTTCCAAAAGAGACAAGTCAACATACCACCTAGCATGAAACATGGCTGATTTTGCTTCCTCCAAGGGAGCATGTCGGCTATGTTTAATTAAGGGAAGAAGTCCAAACTTCTTCCTATTCCAAATTAGGAATTATTTCTCCTCTCGGGTATAATTTAACGGACCGGGTTTTATCGTAATCCAATTACGACGAACCCAATATTAAATCCAATTTAATGTCCACTTAAATCATTCCCGTTGATCTTTTAATCCAATTAAAAGATCCAACGTCTCAACATCTCAACTTTCCATATTTAATCGAAAATCCAATTTACCGATTAAATGAAAGCCTGATACAATATCGGCCCGTCCATCCAATGGACTTTCCCTTAAGTAATCCAATTACTTATTTTATCCTTCGAGATTGACTCCAAGTTGATCTCTCAACCTCCTCGGTGATTTGTGTGTGACCCTTTAGGTTCACCCTCAGCTAGACTTGGGCCCGTGTCCCACAAGGGCCCGTTACCATGGGTGGCCGTCTAGCAACGGTCCATGGCACTAGAGACTAGGTGAATTGGCGTGAACATTTAGGCGCCGATTCCGTACGGGTACGATCCTTCCATCTACCGTCTCCCGGCCTTAGTCTAGGGTATGAAATTGGGCGTCGGTTCCCATCCTTGACTAGGCATCTATGCTTAATACTCGAGACCACGTATGCTTCATTGCGTCGAAACAGGAAACCATTCCCTGTTCGACCAACCACTGTGGCCACAGCTTCAAACAGCATGAATGTGTCTCCGAGTGCATAGGAGATACCTCTGTCACATACTGACAGGGGACGGATCCTCTTCTTGGAATCCACCGTCCTCGCTACACATTCCGACTGCACTGGACAAGGCTTATAATGATCATCTTACAGAATGATCACATATCGGAACCGGGGAAAACCAATCATATCGACAAAGCCTCCAAGGCTTCCATATGATGATCCCCACGAGTTAGTCCAGTCGGCTCGACCCAAGTCGACCAACCCATCAAGATCGTGTAGGCGTCCCACGCCTGTCGCCGATGAAACACGGCACTCATCCAATGAACACGACTCTTGACGCAAGTCTCAATAGGACTCTCGATGCCCTGTCTCGAGGTCCTCGACTTGCAACGTTTCAGACCCAACTCTTAATCAGTTGGTGTCATGACCACCATCCAATGCGTGGCCCAACTGCACGAGTTGTTATCCATGGTCTGTGGGCTTTGTTGCGATATAAGTTAAACACCGTTTTAACAAATGTGAAATGAGTGCAACAAAGTTGGCACCGGAAGTGATAAATACTCATTTTATTCATCACATAATAATATTACATTCACATCAAGTTCTCGGATAGGTTACAAATTGCCAAACCTATTGGCTTTCTGGTCACCTATTCCAACAATCTCCCACTTGACCTAAAGCCAATCACCCATTGACCTCGAACCTCTTATTCAGATGGTGAGTATGGGCAACTTGCGACATGGGCTTAGCAAGTGGATCTGCTATGTTTTCTGCGGAGCTGACTCGGTCCAACCGAACGTCACTCCTGCTATCCATCTCTCTACGTAGATGGTAGGGTATAAGAATATGCTTGGATCATGATGAGATCTCGGTTCCTTTGCTAGCGCTATCGTCCCGTTGTTATCATAAAAGATAATTACAGGCTTAGCAATGCTAGGTACTACATCCAACCCTTGGATGTAGCTCATCAACCAAACCACTCCTTAGCAGCTTCCGAAGCTGCTATGTATTCAAAACTCTATGGTGGAGTCCGCCGTGGTAGCCTACTTGGAACCCTTCCAAGTAACCACGCCACCATTAAGTCTGAACACATAACCAGACTGAGACTTGGCATCATCGTCATCCGACTGGAAGCTAGCGTCGCTATAGCCTTCCAGTATCAACTCTCCACCATCGTAGATCAAGAACATGTCCTTAGTCCTTTTTCAGGTACTTCAGGATAGTCTTGACTACACTCCAGTGTGCCTTCCCGGCACACGACTGATATCGACTATTTACGCTCAAAGCGAAAGCCACATCAAGTCTAGTGCACTGAACAACATACTGTATGCTGCCTACGGCTGAAGCATAGGGATGTCCTACATCCGTTTAAGTTCCTCATCAGTCTTAGGAGACTGCTTCTTGGATAACTTAATTTCATGCCTCATATACGAGGACTGGGCCATTCCTAACATCCTTTTAGACCTATCCCTGTAGATCTTGATGCCAAGGATGTAGTATGCCTCGCCCATATCCTTCATAGAGAATTGCGTTGACAACCAAGCTTTAGTGGTACCCAAGATCTTAGCGTCATTCCCAACGAGCAAGATGTCATCCACGTAAAGTAGCAGAAACGCAACTGAGCTCCCACTGATCTTCTTGTATACACAAGGATCGGACTCGTTCTTGGTGAAATCATATCCCCGTATGACTTCATCAAAATGTATGTTCCAGCTTCGGGAAGCTTGTTTGAGGCCATCGAGTCCATCTCGAATTGAAGGACAAGCGGATCCGCCCGGGAGCGCGAGCGGAAGCGAGAAAGGCGAGGAAAGTGCGTAAATTTAAATCAAATTCAAAATACGCGAAGCCCAAGGGGTGTACCCTTGGGTGCTCAACCGGGCGTTCGATGTAGGATGTGTAAATATTAAAACATATATTTAAACACATAGGGCATAGATATATAAATGGAATCAATCAAAGCGTAATAAACCGTTACCTTTGATTGTTTAGCGTATGCTCCCGGCTACTAGCGTTGTTCCTTCTCCGGAATGCTCACGAAATCCAAACGTATGGATTGTCCAAAGGTGATCCACACCACACCGGAAGAAACACACGTTCTTCTTGCTAGAAAAGAACGGGTTTAGAAGGAATCGGTTTAAGAGAAGAACACTATGAATTAGTGTTCTCTTAAACTTACTTTGTTCTTCTTCTTGATTCAAAATCAAGTGAAGAACACAAGTGTAAGAGAGGGAGGGAGCACGAAATTTTGAGAGAGAGGAGAGGATTTTTGTCTTCTCTTTTTCCTAGAAAAAGATGAATAATGAATCACTTATGCTAGGTGTTGTATATTCTAATATATATACATAATTAATGTGATTATTGGAATGTGTCTAGGTTCATCCAAAGATGTCTAGATTCATTCCAATCAATCACCATCAATTCTTCAATCAAGCCTACCAAAATTTATGGTATGATCAAATCATACCAAAAGGGAAGAGCTTGATTGGAGTTGATTTGTCTCTTTCCAAAAGAGACAAGTCAACATACCACCTAGCATGAAACATGGCTGATTTTGCTTCCTCCAAGGGAGCATGTCGGCTATGTTTAATTAAGGGAAGAAGTCCAACTTCTTCCTATTCCAAATTAGGAATTATTTCTCCTCTCGGGTATAAATTTAACGGACCGGGTTTTATCGTAATCCAATTACGACGAACCCAATATTAAATCCAATTTAATGTCCACTTAAATCATTCCCGTTGATCTTTTAATCCAATTAAAAGATCCAACGTCTCAACATCTCAACTTTCCATATTTAATCGAAAATCCAATTTACCGATTAAATGAAAGCCTGATACAATATCGGTCCGTCCATCCAATGGACTTTCCCTTAAGTAATCCAATTACTTATTTTATCCTTCGAGATTGACTCCAAGTTGATCTCTCAACCTCCTCGGTGATTTGTGTGTGACCCTTTAGGTTCACCCTCAGCTAGACTTGGGCCCGTGTCCCACAAGGGCCCGTTACCATGGGTGGCCGTCTAGCAACGGTCCATGGCACTAGAGACTAGGTGAATTGGCGTGAACATTTAGGCGCCGATTCCGTACGGGTACGATCTTTCCATCTACCGTCTCCCGGCCTTAGTCTAGGGTATGAAATTGGGCGTCGGTTCCCATCCTTGACTAGGCATCTATGCTTAATACTCGAGACCACGTATGCTTCATTGCGTCGACACAGGAAACCATTCCCTGTTCGACCAACCACTGTGGCCACAGCTTCAAACTGTTAGAATAGGTGACCATGTAAGCCAATTTTGGCGGGTATATGTAACCTATGTCTAGACAATTATAAGTGTTTTGATAAATCATTAATGAATAAAGAAGTGAATTTCATTTGGCATTACTTTGTTTGTGTTCACTTTTCTATATCTGTTCACTATGCAAACAAAGCCCACGGACTGAGAATCAATTTCGGGGACTGGGACTACGCTTGGAGGTAGGTCCATGGAATCAGTCTTCCCGAATCAGTCCGGAAATCTCCAAGTCAAGGAATCCCGAAAATGGGTACCGGGATTCCATTTGAGACTTGCACTAAGCATCTGCTGTCGTGTTTCATCGACGGGTGACGAGGATCGTCTAAGCAGTGTTAGTGGGTTAGCCTGCTAGGATGCAGCTGACTGAGGTGACTCGCGGGAACCGTCTTACGGAGGACCTTGAGTATGGTCTGCAAGGTATGACGAGTATTCCCGGTTCCAACGGTACAGGTCAAGTCCTTTGACTTGAGGAATTGCTGAGTTTACCTGTACATCAGGGCTGTATCTTAGATATGGTGAGAGATTGCCAGAATTCTCTTTGGTAGTCATAAGCCATGTCTAGTGCAGTTCTGGTGTGCAAAGTGACAGTAGTTTCCAAGAAAGGATCTGTCTCCTGTCAATAGGTTTTGGCAGTTGAGTCTCATGTATACTCTAGGTCTTGTCCCTAAAACTGTGGCCACAGTGACTGAACAGAAGGGAAGGATTCCCCTTGCGGCGTTTAGTGAGGACAGACCGACACTTAGGTCCAAAATGGGTACCTGCATTTTCCGTGCCCTAGACTCTAAGTGATGAGACCGAAGACAGAAGGACAAGCGTACTGTTAGAGCCTAAATGTTCATCCCTGAATATTTCACCTAGTCTCTAGTGCCATGGACCGTTGCTAGATGGCCACCCATGGTAACGGACGGATTCTAGGAATCCGACCAAGTCTAGCTGAATGGTGAACCTAAAGAGTCACACACTATCCACACACAATTAAATATTTAATTTGGAATTAAATATTGGAGTGAAGGAATGATTAAATTAGATTTAATGGGGACCTTTATTTTTCTTGGAGAAATAATTCTTTCTATTTGATAGAAGGAATTAAATTGATAAATTGGATTTATCAAAAGGATTTATTTAATGGGCTTAAATAATATTTATATTTATTTTAGCCTCTTGGAAATATTTAAATAGGTTTTAAATATTTCCATTAAATTAAATTAAATCAAATCAACGGTTGAGATTAATGGGAGAGATGGATGGCTAGGATCGTTTTGACTAGGTCAAAACACTAGTTTGACTAGGACTTTGACTAGGTCAAAATCCTAGTCAAATTAGAGTTCTTAAAAGAGGAGTTTTAAAGAGGATTAAAACTCCTCTTCTATATAAACCCCTAGCATCCTACAATTTACATGATGATGAATCTCCAACACACACACTACTACACACACACACGGATTCTCTCTCCCTCTCTCTCGTCCGATTCTCTCTCCCTCTCCAAGAAATATTTTCTTGGTTCTTTTTGTTCTTGGAACATTAAGAACTTGATGAATCAATACCATTAATCCATAATGTGTTATTGATTCATCCACTCCAAAAAACATAAACTTGTTCGTTGCTAGCACGACCTGCAAGGTACGTGGGTGGATCGTGTGTCACGATTTGGAGGGTCTCAAGACGAGATCTTGGTGCAAAACGGGGAACAACGCGTGTAGCCGTTGAAGACGAAAACGACAACGGGTAGGTCTCGTTTATGTTTTTCGTCCTCTTTTATTTTCCAACCCTATGGCCTCCATGATTTATTTTATGTTATTCGTTCATGAGATACACCGAACGCCCGGGAAATTTTCAAAGGCACACCCTTTGAAACGTGTTTTAATTTAAAAGCATGTTTAAATTCCGCATTTATTTTTTTAATTATACCGCGCTTCCGCATTCGCGCTTTTCCCGGGACGATCCACATAATCTTTCAGTGGTATCAGAGCCCGGTTCGGTGTATAGGGCCTAGGGTTTATGTGCGTTTTAAGCATGAAACGTGAAATAGCATGTTGTAATTAAATCTTGAATTTCTTGATTCTTGAAGCATGTTATTTTATTGCTTTTTGATTCGTGTGAATTGCTGAATATTGGTATTTTCTGTTTTTCTTGGGAATCGGGATGGGAATTAATCTGAAAAAACGAGAAAACGTCACAGCCGGCCAGCCGGGAAGGCTGGCCGCGCGCAGCCGAGCGCTGCCGGCAGGGCAGACGCGCGCAGGCATGGGAGGCCTGCGCGCGCGCGCGCTGCCGGCCGCGCAGGGGCAGCGCGCAGCCGGGTTGGCTGCGCGCGCGCGGGCAGACAGAGGTGTCTGCGCGCGCGCGCCCGGCAGGCGCGCCCATGCGCGCGCGCGCGCAAGGCTGGCGGGCGGAGGAGCCCGCGCGCGGACGGGCACCAGGCGCGCCGCCAGGCGCGCGCGCACGCAGACGGAGGCGTCTGCGCGCGCGCGCCCGGCAGGCACGCCCAGTGCGCGTCTGCGCGCGCGCTCTGCGCGCGACGCAGGGACGCGGCCGGTGGCCAGCAGGCCAGCGCGCGCGCACAGGCAAAGGAGCCTGCGCGCGCGTCGGCCTGCCGGAACACCAGGCCGCGCAGCGCGCTGCCGGCCAGGCGCGCGCGCACGCAGGCAAGGGGCCTGCGCACGCGCGCCCGGCCAGGCAGTACCTGCGCGCGCAGGGGCGGCAGGCTGGGCCTGCTGCCCTGCGCGCACGGCCTGCCGGCTGCTGCGGTGGCGGCGGCCGGCGGCTGCTGCAGCTAGGGTTTTTTGAAACCCTAGCATTATTATTTTATTTTTAAATTCATTTTCAGTTTTAATTTTGAATTAATTCTGAAAATTCGTTTTTTGGGTTCAATTTTGCCTAAATTCCTAAAGACATTATTTTAGGAGTAAAATAAATTGGATTTAGAATCCCGGGGTTATTTTACTTAAAATAATGAGGAAAGGTTTTCCTAAAAACGAGAAAAATTTTATTACCAATATTTGTGTTTTATTTTTCACACGTTACGCACATGTTCATTTATTTTGGATTGATGTGATTGGAAATCATGTGTTGTTGGAATATTATGATTATGTGATTAGATCATGTAATTATGTGTGTTGGATGGAAATGGATGATCACGAGCCCTAGACCGAACGTATGGTTTAATTTACTGTTGGGCCTGTGTGCCTCTTTAAACTGCTTTCTCCTTCTCTCTTTCTAGTGCCTTGGAATAATAAGGCTTTCTACCTCCCTCCTTATGTACTCCCCCCGGGGTTTCGCTGGGGTTTCTAATTTTTTTATATGTAATGAGAGTAGACTAGGAGTGAGGTTTCCATTTTTGTAATTGGTGGAGAAGAAGGAAGGACCACATGGAGAGCCCAGACCGGAGGTCCCTTGGCGTTTTCCATGAAGTGAAGAAAGAGAAAAGAGACCAAGGCCCATCAGAATGATGATTGGGTTACTATTATTGTAATAGTATAGGACCAACCCTAGATTGACCATAGATCCACTGCGGGCTCAGTGGATCGCATAGGATTCGGGCTTGTGATCATCCAACAGGGGCGTGCTAGGCTTTAATTTTGCATGTGGTTATTATGATGGATGAATGGCTTTTATTTATCATATAACTGCTATGGATGGATTTTATTTATGCATTATGGATGAATGTATGGATATATTATGAGATCTCGGTCATTCACTACTCTCACATTGGTTGGACCAATGTTGAAATATTAGACCCTAGATAAAGTGGACATGAACTCTAGGAGTTCGTCCATGCCTTCCAATCCGTGGCATAGTGAGGAAGCTGTTTTAGGTCAATAGCGTGGTCTCACGAGTCGTGGCACGTTATTGTACTTAAAGGAAGCTGCACTATGTCATGAACGAAAAATGGGCTGCTGCTACCTGTCTCACGAGTCGTGGGGTACTAGTGGGTCCATGGCTCGGTCGATTGGGTCGGGTCTAACGCCTAATTAGCATGATTCGCTTGGAGTCCTCGGGATCATGCAAAAGGGTGAGGCAATAACCTTGGGAATCTCGTGGAACGAGAATGGTATGGAATACCTCCCACAGGATCTTTTCCATGCGAATCGTAAAAGCGGGGCATGGGAAAAATCGCTGTGGATCCCAAGCCCACTAGGAAAGGATTTCCCGAAAACTACGTTTGAGAGTACCGTGTTTTCGTATAAATAGTGGAGGATTAAATGACTAAAGACCAAGCATTTAATTATTTTTATCAAACCACCGTCTTTACTTTCTGCTGATCGCGCGTTGTTTTCAAACATGTAGATTTTAAAATGTCTAAGAACCCACTTTCAACCATTCTTGAGACAAATAAATTTAATGGAACCAACTACAACGACTGGTTGCGCAATCTCAGGATAGTCCTGGATTATGAGAACCAAGGCTACGTCATGGACGAGCCTCTCCCTAGGACCTTACCGGAGGGATCCACGCCAGAGGAACGTGAGACGTTCGAGACTTGGCATAAGGATAACCGGAAGGTTCGTAGCATCATACTTGCTTCGATGACCAATGAGATTCAAAAGCAATATGAAAGGCTAGACGATGTCCCTTCCATAATGGCTCGCCTTAAGGATTGCTATGCAGTCCCGGACCGGCATACTAGGTATGTCGCGACCAAGGCGTTCTTTGGAACTAAAATGACAGAAGGATCCTCTGTACAAGAGTATGGGGTTAAAATGCTTACCCTAGTGGAAAAGCTCGAGGACCTAAAGGCAGGTCTCGATAACGAAACGTACATAGATGTGATCCTTCAGTCACTCCCACCCTCCTTTGATCAATTTATTGTCAACTTCAACATGAATGCACTTGAGAAGGGTATTCATGAGTTGATCAATATGTTGGTGCAATACGAGGCAACGACTAAGAAGTCCACGCCTTCGGTATTGTTTGGAGGTGCTTCTACTTCCAAGACGAAAGGCAAGGGCGCCGGACGTTGGAAAAAGGAAGAAAGGGAAGGGAAAGGCAGTCATAGCAGCTACGAACACTCAGAGTGTTCCCATTGCCAAAGAGGGGAAAGGCAAAGGAAAGGGAAAGGTTGTCTCCAAGCAACAGTCGAAGGCATATGACATATGTATCAACTGCCGTGAGAAAGGGCATTGGAAGAGAGAGTGCCCCAAACTCTTCTCAAACCAAGGTATATTTGTGATTGAGGTTAACATGGTCACTAATTCTGCCTCTTGGGTATTGGATACCGGCTGTGGAGCTCACATTTGCAATGATCTACAGGTGTTGAAAAGAAGCAGAAAACTAAGTAGCGGGGACATGATCCTGAAGCTCGGAAATGGCAAGGCCATCTCGGCAGAAGCAGTAGGATCCGCCACTTTAGTTATTAGTGATACCATTAGCATAGAATTAGAGCAAGTTTATTTTGTACCCAGTATGATTAAAAACATCATTTCCATTCCATTGTTAGACAATAATGGTTATGAGTTTAAAATCAATAAAAATTGCTTTTATTTGATGAGGTGTGGAATTGCTCATCTACTTGGTACATTACATAATGGGCTCTATATCTTGCAACAAACGAATTTCGTTCTTAACGCTCAACACAAACGGAAATTAGATAATAACGGGAACGCACGTCTGTGGCACGCTAGGCTAGGTCACATATCCCAAGATAGGATGAAAAGGTTGGTAGACTCAAAGAACCTAGAGGTTGGGGACTTGAGTAATCTACCAACTTGTGAATCTTGTCTAAGAGGGAAAATGACCAAGAAGCCCTTTGTAGGACAAAGCAGGCTTGCCACAGGTCTGTTGGACTTGGTCCATACAGACGTGTGTGGACCACTAAGGACGCAGGCCCGAGGTGGGTTCTCCTACTTCATAACCTTCACCGATGATCATTCACGGTATGGTTATGTTTACCTGATGAGGTACAAGTCTGAAGCTCTTGAGAGGTTTAAAGAATTCAGACTTGAAGTGGAGAATCAAAACCAACTGCAAAATTAAAGTCCTACGGTCAGACCGAGGCGGTGAATACCTTAGTGCCGAATTCCTAGATTATCTAAAGGAACATGGTATAATATCAGAATGGACACCTCCCGGAACACCACAGCTAAATGGCGTCTCTGAAAGGAGGAACCGAACCCTGTTGGACATGGTTCGTTCCATGATGAGTTTTACCAAATTGCCCCTATCGTTTTGGGGTTATGCATTAGAAACGGCAGCCAAGTTATTGAATTTGGCGCCTACTAGTGTAGTGACCCAAACGCCATATGAGATATGGCACGGCAAGCCTGCATCCTACAACTACTTGAAAGTGTGGGGTAGCCCCGCATACGTCAAGAGGTTAGTGGGAGATAAGCTAGAATCCAGGTCTAGCCTATGCAGGTTCGTTGGATACCCTAAAGAAACTGCGGGTTATTACTTTTATGACCCTTTGGAACAAAAGGTATTTGTTTCAAGGAATGCAGTATTTTTGGAGCAAGGCTTCCCAGAGGATATCCAACCTGATGAGCTGATCCTTGAGGAATCAAGTGATGGAACTCAGCCATCAGAAACAGTCGCGGAAACCTCACCTAGAGGATTCAGGATAGACACTAGGAGGACTGACCAACCTAGAGAAGTCCAACATGCTAGGCATGAAGGACAACCTCAAGAAAGGCCAGTCCCGGTCCCTGAACCGCCGGCTCCGATACAGTCAGCGCCCACAGTTACCACTAACGTTCCCGTTCTCCGAAGGTCCACTAGAGAATCCAGAACCTCCAGTGAGATATGGATTTCTAGGTGCGACCGATCTTCTGGATAACGATCCTAAGACATACGGGGAAGCGATGTCAGACATCGACTCTGGGAAATGGCTTGAGGCCATGAAAACCGAAATGGACTCCATGAGCGAGAACCAAGTTTGGAGACTTGTAGATCCACCGAAAGGTGTTAAGCCAGTGGGCTGTAAGTGGGTCTACAAGCGCAAACTCGGCGTTGATGGAGAGGTCACTACCTTCAAGGCTAGGCTTGTAGCTAAGGGATACACTCAACGACCCGGGGTCGATTTTGAGGATACCTACTCGCCAGTAGCCATGGCTAAATCCATTCGGATCCTACTTGCCATAGCAGCATGGTATGACTATGAAATATGGCAGATGGACGTGAAAACGGCCTTCCTCAACGGTTTCGTTGAAGAAGAGATCTATATGGATCAGCCGGAGGGTTTCACGGTCACTGGAGAAGAACAGAAGGTCTGTCGTCTCCAGAAGTCCATCTATGGCCTCAAACAAGCTTCCCGGAGTTGGAAACATTCGATTTGATGAGGTAATACGGGGTTATGACTTCATCAAAAACGAATCCGACCCTTGTGTATACAAGAAGGTCAGTGGGAGCTCCATAGTGTTCCTAGTGCTTTACGTGGATGACATTCTGCTCATTGGAAATGACGTCAGAATGTTAGGAAACACGAAAGCATGGCTGTCAACCAAGTTTTCCATGAAGGACTTGGGTGAAGCATCCTACATCCTAGGCATCCAGATTGTCAGGGACAGATCTAAAAGGATGTTAGGACTCACCCAAAACTCGTATGTGGAGAAAGTCCTAAAGAGATATCGAATGGACAACTCCAAACGAGGGTTCCTTCCTATGAGGCATGGGATCAAGTTGTCCAAGAAACAGTCCCCGCAGACTGATGAGGAACTTGAAAAGATGAAAGTCATCCCCTATGCGTCTGCCGTAGGTAGCATCCAATATGCGGTCCACTGCACCAGGCCTGACATTGCATACGCTTTGAGCGTGACAAGCAGATATCAGTCCTGTGCAGGAGAGGCACATTGGAATGCAGTTAAGGGCATCCTTAAGTACCTAAGGAGGACTAAGGAAATGTTCTTAGTCTATGGCAATGGAAAACTAATTCTGGAAGGCTTTAGCGACGCTAGCTTCCAGTCTGATGACGATGATGCCAAGTCTCAATCAGGGTATGTATTCAAACTCAACGGAGGAGTGGTGACTTGGAAAAGTTCCAAGCAAGCAACCACTGCTGACTCCACCACTGAGGCTGAATACATAGCGGCTTCAGAAGCTGCCAAGGAAGCGGTTTGGATGAGAAAAACTACATCCAAGAGTTGGGTGTGGTGCCTAGCATCGCCGAGCCCGTTGTCATCTTCTGTGATAACAACGGTGCAAATAGCGCAAGCGAAGGAACCGAGATCTCACCACCGTTCCAAACACATTCTTAGACGCTACCATCTTCTTAGAGAAATGGTAGGAAGAGGTGACGTTCGGATGGACCGAGTCAACTCAGCAGACAACACAGCAGACGCCGCTGACAAAGCCTATGTCGCAAAGTGCTCATACGCAACATCTTGAGAAGATGGGGATTAGGCATATTGGGTGAATTGGCTTTAAAAGGTCAAGTGGGAGATTGTTAGAATAGGTGACCATGTAAGCCAATTTTGGCGGTATATGTAACCTATGTCTAGACAATTATAAGTGTTTTGATAAATCATTAATGAATAAAGAAGTGAATTTTCATTTGGCATTACTTTGTTTGTGTTCACTTTTCTATATCTGTTCACTATGCAAACAAAGCCCACGGACTGAGAATCAATTTCGGGGACTGGGACTACGCTTGGAGGTAGGTCCATGGAATCAGTCTTCCCGAATCAGTCCGGAAATCTCCAAGTCAAGGAATCCCGAAAATGGGTACCGGGATTCCATTTGAGACTTGCACTAAGCATCTGCTGTCGTGTTTCATCGACGGTGACGAGGATCGTCTAAGCAGTGTTAGTGGGTTAGCCTGCTAGGATGCAGCTGACTGAGGTGACTCGCGGGAACCGTCTTACGGAGGACCTTGAGTATGGTCTGCAAGGTATGACGAGTATTCCCGGTTCCAACGGTACAGGTCAAGTCCTTTGACTTGAGGAATTGCTGAGTTTTTTACCTGTACATCAGGGCTGTATCTTAGATATGGTGAGAGATTGCCAGAATTCTCTTTGGTAGTCATAAGCCATGTCTAGTGCAGTTCTGGTGTGCAAAGTGACAGTAGTTTCCAAGAAAGGATCTGTCTCCTGTCAATAGGTTTTGGCAGTTGAGTCTCATGTATACTCTAGGTCTTGTCCCTAAAACTGTGGCCACAGTGACTGAACAGAAGGGAAGGATTCCCTTGCGGCGTTTAGTGAGGACAGACCGACACTTAGGTCCAAAATGGGTACCTGCATTTTCCGTGCCCTAGACTCTAAGTGATGAGACCGAAGACAGAAGGACAAGCGTACTGTTAGAGCCTAAATGTTCATCCCTGAATATTTCACCTAGTCTCTAGTGCCATGGACCGTTGCTAGATGGCCACCCATGGTAACGGACGGATTCTAGGAATCCGACCAAGTCTAGCTGAATGGTGAACCTAAAGAGTCACACCACTATCCACACACAATTAAATATTTAATTTGGAATTAAATATTGGAGTGAAGGAATGATTAAATTAGATTTAATCGGGACCTTTATTTTTCTTGGAGAAATAATTCTTTCTATTTGATAGAAGGAATTAAATTGATAAATTGGATTTATCAAAAGGATTTATTTAATGGGCTTAAATAATATTTATATTTATTTTAGCCTCTTGAAATATTTAAATAGGTTTAAATATTTCCATTAAATTAAAATTAAATCAAATCAACGGTTGAGATTAATGGGAGAGATGGATGGCTAGGATCGTTTTGACTAGGTCAAAACACTAGTTTGACTAGGACTTTTGACTAGGTCAAAATCCTAGTCAAATTAGAGTTCTTAAAAGAGGAGTTTAAAGAGGATTTAAAACTCCTCTTCTTATATAAACCCCTAGCATCCTACAATTTACATGATGATGAATCTCCAACACACACACTACTACACACACACACGGATTCTCTCTCCCTCTCTCTCGTCCGATTCTCTCTCCCTCTCCAAGAAATATTTTCTTGGTTCTTTTTGTTCTTGGAACATTAAGAACTTGATGAATCAATACCATTAATCCATAATGTGTTATTGATTCATCCACTCCAAAAAACATAAACTTGTTCGTTGCTAGCACGACGTGCAAGGTACGTGGTGGATCGTGTGTCACGATTTGGAGGGTCTCAAGACGAGATCTTGGTGCAAAACGGGGAACAACGCGTGTAGCCGTTGAAGACGAAAACGACAAACGGGTAGGTCTCGTTTATGTTTTCGTCCTCTTTTATTTTCCAACCCTATGGCCTCCATGATTTATTTTATGTTATTCGTTCATGAGATACACCGAACGCCCGGGAAATTTCAAAGGCACACCCTTTGAAACGTGTTTTAATTTAAAAGCATGTTTAAATTCCGCATTTATTTTTAATTATACCGCGCTTCCGCATTCGCGCTTTTCCCGGGACGATCCACATAATCTTTCACAAACAGCATGAATGTGTCTCCGAGTGCATAGGAGATACCTCTGTCACATACTGACAGGGGACGGATCCTCTTCTTGGAATCCACCGTCCTCGCTACACATTCCGACTGCACTGGACAAGGCTTATAATGATCATCTTACAGAATGATCACTTCTCGCCAGATCCAAGATACAGCCGTCCTGTGCACGTGACTGCCATGATTCCTCAAGTCTGAGGATTACTCCGTACTATCGGAACCGGGAATCCAATCATACCGACCAAGCCTCCAAGGCTTCCATATGATGATCCCCGCGAGTCAGTCCAGTCGGCTCGACCCCAGTCGACCAACCCATCAAGACCGTGTAGGCGTCCCACGCCTGTCGCCGATGAAACACGGCAAACTCATCCAATGAACACGACTCTTGACGCAAGTCTCAATAGGACTCTCGATGCCCTGTCTCGAGGTCCTCGACTTGCAACGTTTCAGACCCAACTCTTAATCAGTTGGTGTCATGACCACCATCCAATGCGTGGCCCAACTGCACGAGTTGTTATCCATGGTCTGTGGGCTTTGTTGCGATATAAGTTAAACACCGTTTTAAACAAATGTGAAAATGAGTGCAACAAAGTTGGCACCAGAAGTGATAAATACTCATTTTATTCATCACATAATAATATTACATTCACATCAAGTTCTCGGATAGGTTACAAATTGCCAAACCTATTGGCTTTCTGGTCACCTATTCCAACAATCTCCCACTTGACCTAAAGCCAATCACCCATTGACCTCGAACCTCTTATTCAGATGGTGAGTATGGGCAACTTGCGACATGGGCTTAGCAAGTGGATCTGCTATGTTTTCTGCGGAGTTGACTCGGTCCAACCGAACGTCACTCCTGCTATCCATCTCTCTACGTAGATGGTAGGGTAATAAGAATATGCTTGGATCATGATGAGATCTCGGTTCCTTTGCTAGCGCTATCGTCCCGTTGTTATCATAAAAGATAATTACAGGCTTAGCAATGCTAGGTACTACATCCAACCCTTGGATATAGCTCATCAACCAAACCACTCCTTAGCAGCTTCCAAAGCTGCTATGTATTCAAAACTCTATGGTGGAGTCCGCCGTGGTAGCCTACTTGGAACCCTTCCAAAGTAACCACGCCACCATTAAGTCTGAACACATAACCAGACTGAGACTTGGCATCATCGTCATCCGACTGGAAGCTAGCGTCGCTATAGCCTTCCAGTATCAACTCTCCACCATCGTAGATCAAGAACATGTCCTTAGTCCTTTTTCAGGTACTTCAGGATAGTCTTGACTGCACTCCAGTGTTGCCTTCCCGGCACACGACTGATATCGACTATTTACGCTCAAAGCGAAAGCCACATCAAGTCTAGTGCACTGAACAACATACTGTATGCTGCCTACGGCTGAAGCATAGGGATGTCCTACATCCGTTTAAGTTCCTCATCAGTCTTAGGAGACTGCTTCTTGGATAACTTAATTTCATGCCTCATATACGAGGACTGGGCCATTCCTAACATCCTTTTAGACCTATCCCTGTAGATCTTGATGCCAAGGATGTAGTATGCCTCGCCCATATCCTTCATAGAGAATTGCGTTGACAACCAAGCTTTAGTGGTACCCAAGATCTTAGCGTCATTCCCAACGAGCAAGATGTCATCCACGTAAAGTAGCAGAAATGCAACTGAGCTCCCACTGATCTTCTTGTATACACAAGGATCGGACTCGTTCTTGGTGAAATCATATCCCCGTATGACTTCATCAAAATGTATGTTCCAGCTTCGGGAAGCTTGTTTGAGGCCATCGAGTCCATCTCGAATTGAAGGACAAGCGGATCCGCCCGGGAGCGCGAGCGGAAGCGAGAAAGGCGAGGAAAGTGCGTAAATTTAAATCAAATTCAAAATACGCGAATCCCAAGGGGTGTACCCTTGGGTGCTCAACCGGGCGTTCGATGTAGGATGTGTAAATATTAAAACATATATTTAAACACATTAGGGCATAGATATATAAATGGAATCAATCAAAGCGTAATAAAACCGTTACCTTTGATTGTTTAGCGTATGCTCCCGGCTACTAGCGTTGTTCCTTCTCCGGAATGCTCACGAAATCCAAACGTATGGATTCTCCAAAGGTGATCCACACCACACCGGAGGAAACACACGTTCTTCTTGCTAGAAAAGAACGGGTTTAGAAGGAATCGGTTTAAGAGAAGAACACTATGAATTAGTGTTCTCTTAAACTTACTTTGTTCTTCTTCTTGATTCAAAATCAAGTGAAGAACACAAGTGTAAGAGAGGGAGGGAGCACGAAATTTTGAGAGAGAGGAGAGATTTTTGTCTTCTCTTTTCCTAGAAAAAGATGAATAATGAATCACTTATGCTAGGTGTTGTATATTCTAATATATATACATAATTAATGTGATTATTGGAATGTGTCTAGGTTCATCCAAGGATGTCTAGATTCATTCCAATCAATCACCATCAATTCTTCAATCAAGCCTACCAAAATTTATGGTATGATCAAATCATACCAAAAGGGAAGATCTTGATTGGAGTTGATTTGTCTCTTTCCAAAAGAGACAAGTCAACATACCACCTAGCATGAAACATGGCTGATTTTGCTTCCTCCAAGGGAGCATGTCAGCTATGTTTAATTAAGGGAAGAAGTCCAACTTCTTCCTATTCCAAATTAGGAATTATTTCTCCTCTCGGTATAATTTAACGGACCGGGTTTTATCGTAATCCAATTACGACGAACCCAATATTAAATCCAATTTAATGTCCACTTAAATCATTCCCGTTGATCTTTTAAATCCAATTAAAAGATCCAACGTCTCAACATCTCAACTTTCCATATTTAATCGAAAATCCAATTTACCGATTAAATGAAAGCCTGATACAATATCGGCCCGTCCATCCAATGGACTTTCCCTTAAGTAATCCAATTACTTATTTTATCCTTCGAGATTGACTCCAAGTTGATCTCTCAACCTCCTCGGTGATTTGTGTGTGACCCTTTAGGTTCAACCCTCAGCTAGACTTGGGCCCGTGTCCCACAAGGGCCCGTTACCATGGGTGGCCGTCTAGCAACGGTCCATGGCACTAGAGACTAGGTGAATTGGCGTGAACATTTAGGCGCCGATTCCGTACGGGTACGATCCTTCCATCTACCGTCTCCCGGCCTTAGTCTAGGGTATGGAATTGGGCGTCGGTTCCCATCCTTGACTAGGCATCTATGCTTAATACTCGAGACCACGTATGCTTCATTGCGTCGACACAGGAAACCATTCCTGTTCGACCAACCACTGTGACCACAGCTTCAAACAGCATGAATGTGTCTCCGAGTGCATAGGAGATACCTCTGTCACATACTGACAGGGGACGGATCCTCTTCTTGGAATCCACCGTCCTCGCTACACATTCCGACTGCACTGGACAAGGCTTATAATGATCATCTTACAGAATGATCACTTCTCGCCAGATCCCAAGATACAGCCGTCCTGTGCACGTGACTGCCATGATTCCTCAAGTCTGAGGATTACTCCCGTACTATCGGAATCGGGGAATCCAATCATACCGACCAAGCCTCCAAGGCTTCCATATGATGATCCCCGCGAGTCAGTCCAGTCGGCTCGACCCCAGTCGACCAACACATCAAGACCGTGTAGGCGTCCCACGCTTGTCGCCGATGAAACACGGCACTCATCCAATGAACACGACTCTTGATGCAAGTCTCAATAGGACTCTCGATGCCCTGTCTCGAGGTCCTCGACGTGGAACGTTTCAGACCCAACTCTTAATCAGTTGGTTTCATGACCACCATCCAATGCGTGGCCCAACTGCACGAGTTGTTATCCATGGTCTGTGGGCTTTGTTGCGATATAAGTTAAACACCATTTTAACAAATGTAAGATGAGCGCAACAAAGAAGGTACCATTGGTGACGAATACTCATCTTATTCATCACATAATAATATTACATTCACATCAAGTTGTCGGATAGGTTACAAATTGCCAAACCTATTGGCTTTCCTGGTCACCTATTCCAACAATCTCCCACTTGACCTAAAGCCAATCACCCATTGACCTCGAACCTCTTATTCAGATGGTGAGTATGGGCAACTTGCGACATGGGCTTAGCAAGTGGATCTGCTATGTTTTCTGCGGAGCTGACTCGTCCAATCGAACGTCAGTCCTACTATCCATCTCTCTAAGAGATGGTAGCGTCTAAGAATATGCTTGGATCGTGATGAGATCTCGGTTCCTTTGCTAGCGCTATTGCCCCGTTGTTATCATAAAAGATAATTACAGGCTCTAGCAATGCTAGGTACTACATCCAACCCTTGGATGTAGCTCATCAACCAAACCACTCCTTAGCAGCTTCCAAAGCCGCTATGTATTCAAAACTCTATGATGGAGTCCGCCGTGGTAAGCCTACTTGGAACTCTTCCAAGTAACCACCCCACCATTAAGTCTGAACACATAACCAGACTGAGACTTGGCATCATCGTCATCCGACTAGAAGCTAGTGTCGCTATAGCCTTCCAGTATCAACTCTCCACCGCCGTAGATCAAGAACATGTCCTTAGTCCTTTTTCAGGTACTTCAAGGCACACGACTGATATCGACTTGTTACGCTCAAAAGCGAAAGCCACATCAGGTCTAGTGCATTGAACAGCATACTGTATGCTGCCTACGGCTGAAGCATAGGGGATGTCCAACATCCGTTTAAGCTCCTCATCAGTCTTAGGAGACTGCTTCTTGGATAACTTAATTCCATGCCTCATTGGAAGGAATCCTCGTTTTGAGTTTTCCATCTTGAATCTCTTCAAGACTTTCTCAATGTACAAGGACTGGGCCATTCCTAACATCCTTTTAGATCTATCCCTGTAGATCTTGATGCCAAGGATGTAGGATGCCTTGCCCATGTCCTTCATGGAGAATTGCGCTGACAACCAAGCTTTAGTGGTACCAACATCTTAGCATCATTCCCAATGAGCAAGATGTCATCCACGTAAAGCACCAAAAACGCAACTGAGCTCCCACTGATCTTCTTGTATACACAAGGATCGGACTCATTCTTGATGAAATCATATCCCCGTATGACTTCATCAAAACGTATGTTCCAGCTTCGGGAAGCTTGTTTGAGGCCATAGATGGACCTTTGGAGACGGTAGACCTTCTGCTCTTCTCCAACAGTTGTGAAACCTTCCGGTTGATCCATATAGATCTCTTCCTCTACGAAACCGTTGAGGAAAGCCGTTTTCACGTCTATTCTGCCATATTTCATAGTCATACCATGCTGCTATGGCAAGCAGTATCCGAATGGACTTGGCCATTGCTACAGGCGAGTAGGTTTCCTCAAAATCGACCCCTGGTCGCTGAGTGTAACCTTTCGCCACAAGCCTGGCCTTGAAGGTTGTAACCTCCCCGTCAGCTCCAAGCTTACATTTGTAGACCCATTTACACCCTACGGGTTTAACCCCTTTGGGTGGATCTACTAGGGTCCAAACCTTGTTTGTACCCATCGAGTCCATCTCGGATTTCATGGCCTCAAGCCACTTGTCCGAATCGATGTCCGACATCACTTCTCCGTAAGTCTTTGGATCATTATCCAACTGACCGGTCAGGCCCAGAAATCCATACCTATCAGGTGCATGGGATACTCTGGCCGACCTACGGAGGACTGGAACAATATCAGTGAGAACCGCTGGCTCAGATGTCACTGCCGCCTCATGGGGTACCTCACTTGATTCCTCAAGGAGTACCTCATCGCGTCGACTATCCGATGGAAAACCTTTTTCCAAGAACACTGCGTTTCGCGAGACAAAAACCTTTTGCTCGGAGGGATCATAGAAATAATACCCCGCAGTTTCTTTTGGATAGCCGATAAACCTGCATAAACTAGACCTCGAGTCCAGTTTATCTCCCACTAATCTCTTGACATATGCGGGGCAACCCCACACTTTCAAGTATTTGTAGGAGGCAGGCTTGCCATGCCATATCTCATATGGCGTCTGGGATACCTTTTTAGATGGCGCCAAGTTCAAAACTTTGGCCGCCGTCTCAAGAGCGTATCCCAGAAGGAAAGGGGTAGTTCGGTAAAACTCATCATGGATCGGACCATGTCCAACAAGGTCCGATTCCTCCTTTCAGACACACCATTAAGCTGCGGTGTTCCAGGAGGGTCCACTGAGAGAGAATCCCATTCTCTTTTAGATAATCAGTAAACTCACCACTAAAATACTCTCCACCTCGGTCCGACCGAAGGGCTTTGATTTTTTGACCGGTTTGGTTCTCTACTTCAAGTCTGTATTCTTTAAACCTTCCAAAGGCTTCAGACTTGTACCTCATCAGGTAAACATAACCATACCATGAGTGATCATCGGTAAAGGTTATGAAGTACGAGTACCTACCTCTAGCCTGAGTATTTAGTGGACCACAGACATCTGTATGGATCAAATCCAACAGACCACTGGCTAGCGTACTTTGTCCAACAAAGGGTTTCTTGGTCATCTTTCCCTTTAGACAGGATTCGCAGTCGGTAGGTTGTCCAAATCGTCTATTTCTAGACTCTTTGAGTCCACCAACCTTCTTATCCTATCTTTAGAGATATGACCTAACCTCGCATGCCATATCTGTGCGTTATTATGATCATCACGTTTTCGTTGTGTTCTGCAGTCATAATCCAATTAGACTGTTGAAGTATGTACAGACCGTTGACCAATGTACCAAGCAAATGAGAAATACCATCTTTGATAATGAAAAAAACCGTTTTTATTGATGGTAAATTCATATCCCTCCTTATCAAGGACCGGGATGGAACAATGTTTTTAATCATGCTAGGTACATAGAAACAGTCGTTCAGTACAATCCTAACATGACTACTAATGGCTAACTCTAGTGATCCTACGGCCTCCGCAGCAACGGCCTTGCCATCGCCTAGCCTCAGGATCATCTCATCCTTGGTTAGCCTTCTGCTTCTTTGCAGTGCCTGCAAATCATTGCAGATGTGAGCACCACACCCGGTATCCAATACCCATGAAGCAGAATTAGTAATCATATTAACTTCAACCACAAACACACCTGGGTTGGAGAGGAGTTGTGGGCACTCCCTCTTCCAATGCCCTTTCCCTTGGCAATGCATGCAGACATCATTTGCCTTGGACCGCTGAGAACCACGGGCCTTTCCTTTCCCTTTGCTCGGTCCAACCGGAGCAACAGGGACGCCCGGAGCGTGAGCAGGGGCCACAACCGTCTTCCCTTTGCCCTTCTTCCTCTTCCAGCGTCCGGCCCTCTTGCCATTCACCTTGGAGGTCGAAGCCTCTCCTATCAATACTGCGGCGCCGACTTGTGGGTCGTTTGCCTCGTATTGGACTAGCATGTTGATCAACTCATGAATAGACTTCTCAAGTCCATTCATGTTGTAGTTTACAACAAACGGGTCATAGGATGGAGGAAGCGACTGGAGGATTACGTCAATGTACGTGTCATTGTTAAGCCCAGCTTTAAGGTCCTCGAGTTTTCTCCACTAGGGAGAGCATCTTGACCCATGACTCTGTACAGACGCTCCTTCAGCGAGCTTGGTGCCAAAGAATGCTTTTGTGGCGGCATATCTAATATGCCTATCCGGAACGCATAAACCTCGTTCATGCGAGCATTATGGCGGAGACGTTGTCCAGCCTCTCATACTGCTTCTGGATGTCGTTAGACATCGAAGCCAGTATGATACTACGTACTTTCCGGTTGTCCTCATGCCATTTCTCGAACGTCAAACGTTCTTCAGGCATGGACCCCTCCGGTAAGTCGCTCGGTGGCGGCTCGTCCAAGATGTAGCCTTGGTTCTCGAAACCGAGGACAATCCTCAGGTTTTCTCAGCCAGTCCGAGTAGTTCGTTCCGTTGAATTTGTTAGTCTCAAGAATCATGGTTAACGGGTTTCTTAGACATATCTACATTAAATGAAAATGTAAAGCAGAAATTAGCAGATGATGGTAACATTATTGTTCAAGTTGAAGACTTGGTCTTTTAGTCTTTAACCCTCCCACTATTTATACGAAAGTCCGCCACTCTCAAGCGGAGTTTCGGGAAACCATTTCCTAGTGGGCTTGGGATCCACAAGCGTAATCTCCATGCCCCGCTTTTACGATTCACATGAAGAAGACCTCGTGGGAGATATCCAATATCATTCTCATCCAATGAGATTCCAAGATATTTTGCCTCACCTATTCGCATGGTTCCGAGGACTCCAAGCGAACCATGTTACTCAGTGTTAGGCCCGACCCATCAACCAAATCATGCCTCAAACTGTCGCCCCCCACGACTCGTGAGACAGGGAAACAGCGAGCGCAGTCTTTTTGTTCACAACAATAGTGCAGCTTTCCCCTAGTCCAAGTGTGCCACGACTCGTAGACCACACTTGGGTAGTGGTAGCTTCCTCACCACATTGCTGTGGATGGAAGGCTCGGACAGACCAAAATACCATTTTGATCCAAGTCCGTTCTGGGCCTAATATTTAATTTGGTCCAACCAAATGAGAGTTTGTGTTGTGACCGAGACCTCATCACATTATTGTGTTTTAGCATGCATAAATATCCAATATTTAAAGCGATAAATAATATACGCCGCATGCAGAAAACATAGCATACCCCTGTTAGGATGATCACAAGCCCAACCTATGCGACCCACTGAGCCCGCAGTGAGTCTATGGTCTGTCTAGGGTGGTCCTAAATTATTACAATAGTAATATACCCATTGTCATTCCAATGGCCTTGTAGTGCTCTTGTTTCACGCCTTGATGTTCCTCCTTGGGGTCTCCGACTCCAATTGCTTGTTAAAATTGAAACCTCACCAATCCTATCTACTCTCATTACAACTAAAGTAATACATTGGTAATAAGGAAAACAAGCCTTAACATCATGAGGCTGAAAATACGGGAGATGATAGTCCCAAGAACAAGAGGCACGCAGGCCCCACCCAACAGAAAATAAATAAACATTCATTCATCCATACACAAGGTCTAGGGCTTTGTGATCATCCCATGTTGATTCCATCAACTCACAAAACATAATTATTCCAAATAATCATGCATAAATAACCAATGGATATTCCAAATATCCAAGTGATGTCCAACATCACAAAAGCATAAATATATAAATAATATGCAAAATTCAAATTTTAAATTTAATGGACATTTTACACAATGCATCCAATGCATGTATTAATCCCAAATTAACTAAGCAAATTTAATTCAAGGAATAATCCAATTATCCCAAAATCAAAAATGCAAAATTAATATATTTTCAGAATATTGTGCAGTAAATGCAGAAAATCGAATTTTCCGGAAAAAGTCGAAAAACGGCACAAAACGGCCAGCCGTTGTGCTCGCCGGCCTCCCGCGCGCACAGGGCAGCGCGCGCGCGCACTGTGCCGCGCGCTGGCTCTCGGCCAGCAGCGGCCGGCTGCGCACAACGCGCGCGCGCCCCTGCGCGCGCGCCGTTGCGCAGCGTCCGCGCGCATGGCGCGCGCGCAGGCGCCCGCCTGCGCGCGGCCACTGCCGGCCCGACCAAATTTTTTTTTTTTTTTTTTTTTGTTTTTCAAAACTGTTTCAGCACAATAAAATTAATATTATTCTGAAAATAAGCATGCAATTTTAGATCCAATCTAACAAAATTAAGCATGCCAAAAGTCCATTAAATCCAAACAATTGAATCATCATATTATTCACATATTTATGTAATCTAAACATGCCAATAAAGCCATTTAAAAGCAAGTAGATCATGCCAAACACATAGATCTATGCCCCTTACATCGAACCGGGCTCTGATACCACTTGAAGGACAAGCGGATCCGCCCGGGAGCGCGAGCGGAAGCGAGAAAGGCGAGGAAAGTGCGTAAATTTAAATCAAATTCAAAATACGCGAATCCCAAGGGGTGTACCCTTGGGTGCTCAACCGGGCGTTCGATGTAAGATGTGTAAATATTAAAACATATATTTAAACACATAGGGCATAGATATATAAATGGAATCAATCAAAGCGTAATAAACCGTTACCTTTGATTGTTTAGCGTATGCTCCCGGCTACTAGCGTTGTTCCTTCTCCGGAATGCTCACGAAATCCAAACGTATGGATTCTCCAAAGGTGATCCACACCACACCGGAAGAAACACACGTTCTTCTTGCTAGAAAAGAACGGGTTTAGAAGGAATCGGTTTAAGAGAAGAACACTATGAATTAGTGTTCTCTTAAACTTACTTTGTTCTTCTTCTTGATTCAAAATCAAGTGAAGAACACAAGTGTAAGAGAGGAGGGAGCACGAAATTTTGAGAGAGAGGAGAGGATTTTTGTCTTCTCTTTTTCCTAGAAAAAGATGAATAATGAATCACTTATGCTAGGTGTTGTATATTCTAATATATATACATAATTAATGTGATTATTGGAATGTGTCTAGGTTCATCCAAGGATGTCTAGATTCATTCCAATTAATCACCATCAATTCTTCAATCAAGCCTACCAAAATTTATGGTATGATCAAATCATACCAAAAGGGAAGAGCTTGATTGGATATGATTTGTCTCTTTCCAAAAGAGACAAGTCAACATACCACCTAGCATGAAACATGGCTGATTTTGCTTCCTCCAAGGGAGCATGTCGGCTATGTTTAATTAAGGAAGAAGTCCAACTTCTTCCTATTCCAAATTAGGAATTATTTCTCCTCTCGGGTATAATTTAACGGACCGGGTTTTATCGTAATCCAATTACGACGAACCCAATATTAAATCCAATTAATGTCCACTTAAATTATTCCCGTTGATCTTTTAATCCAATTAAAAGATCCAACGTCTCAACATCTCAACTTTCCATATTTAATCGAAAATCCAATTACCGATTAAATGAAGCCTGATACAATATCGGCCCGTCCATCCAATGGACTTTCCCTTAAGTAATCCAATTACTTATTTTATCCTTCGAGATTGACTCCAAGTTGATCTCTCAACCTCCTCGGTGATTTGTGTGTGACCCTTTAGGTTCACCCTTAGCTAGACTTGGGCCCGTGTCCCACAAGGGCCCGTTACCATGGGTGGCCATGCTAGCAACGGTCCATGGCACTAGAGACTAGGTGAATTGGCGTGAACATTTAGGCGCCGATTCCGTACGGGTACGATCCTTCCATCTACCGTCTCCCGGCCTTAGTCTAGGGTATGGAATTGGGCGTCGGTTCCCATCCTTGACTAGGCATCTATGCTTAATACTCGAGACCACGTATGCTTCATTGCGTCGACACAGGAAACCATTCCCTGTTCGACCAACCACTGTGGCCACAGCTTCAAACAGCATGAATGTGTCTCGAGTGCATAGGAGATACCTCTGTCACATACTGACAGGGGACGGATCCTCTTCTTGGAATCCACCGTCCTCGCTACACATTCCGACTGCACTGGACAAGGCTTATAATGATCATCTTACAGAATGATCACTTCTCGCCAGATCCAAGATACAGCCGTCCTGTGCACTGTGACTGCCATGATTCCTCAAGTCTGAGGATTACTCCCGTACTATCGGAACCGGGGAATCCAATCATACCGACCAAGCCCAAGGCTTCCATATGATGATCCCGCGAGTCAGTCCAGTCGGCTCGACCCCAGTCGACCAACCCATCAAGACCGTGTAGGCGTCCCACGCCTGTCGCCGATGAAACACGGCACTCATCCAATGAACACGACTCTTGATGCAAGTCTCAATAGGACTCTCGATGCCCTGTCTCGAGGTCCTCGACTTGGAACGTTTCAGACCCAACTCTTAATCAGTTGGTTTCATGACCACCATCCAATGCGTGGCCCAACTGCACGAGTTGTTATCCATGTCTGTGGGCTTTGTTGCGATATAAGTTAAACACCATTTTAACAAATGTAAGATGAGCGCAACAAAGAAGGTACCATTGGTGACGAATACTCATCTTATTCATCACATAATAATATTACATTCACATCAAGTTGTCGGATAGGTTACAAATTGCCAAACCTATTGGCTTTCTGGTCACCTATTCCAACAATCTCCCACTTGACCTAAAGCCAATCACCCATTGACCTCGAACCTCTTATTCAGATGGTGAGTAGGGTGGTCCTAAATTATTACAATAATAATTATTCCAATGGGCCTTGAAGTGCTTCTTGTTTCACGCCTTGATGCTCCTCCTTGGGGTCTCCGACTCCAATTGCTTGTTAAAATTGAAACCTCACCAATCCTATCTACTCGCATTACAACTGAAAGTAAAACATCGGTAATAAAGAAAACAAGCCTTAACATCATGAGGCTGAAAATACGGGAGATGATAGTCCCAGAAACAAGAGGCACGCAGGCCCCACCCAATAGAAAAATAAATGATCATACATAAGGTCTGGGGCTCTTGTGATCATCCATGTTGATTCCATCAACACACATAACATAATTATTCCAAATAATCATGCAATAAAACCAATGGATATTCCAAATATCCAAGTGATGTCCAACATCACAAAAGCATAAACATATAAATAATATGCAAAATTCAAATTTTAAATTTAATGGACATTTTACACAATACATCCAATGCATGTATTAATCCCAAATTAATTAAGCAAAATTAATCCAAGGAATAATCCAATTATTCAAAAATCAAAAATACAAAATTAATATATTTTCAGAATATTGTGCAGAAAATACAGAAAATTGAATTTTCCGGAAAAAGTCGAAAAACGGCACAAAACGGCCCAGCCGTTGTGCTGGTCGGCCGCCCGCGCACAGGGCAGCGCGCACGCGCTGGCAGCGGCCGGCTACGCATAGCGCGCGCGCAAGCGCCCGCCTGCGCACGGCCGCTGCTGATCGATCCGAATTTTTTTTTTTTTTTTTTCAAAACTGTTTCAGCACAATAACATTAATATTATTCTGAAAATAAGCATGCAATTTTTAGATCTAATCTAACAAAATTAAGCATGCCAAAAGCCCATTAAATCCAAACAATTGAATCATCATATTATTCATATATTTATGTAATCTAACATGCCAATAAAGCCATTTAAAAGCAAGTAGATCATGCCAAACACATAGATCTATGCCCTTACATCGAACCGGGCTCTGATACCACTTGAAGGACAAGCGGATCCACCCGGGAGCGCGAGCGGAAGCGAGGAAAGTGCATAATCAAATTCAAAAATACGCGAATCCCAAGGGTGTACCCTTGGGTGCTCAACCGGGCGTTCGATGTAGGATGTGTAAATATTAAAACATACATTTAAGCACATAGGGCATAGATATATAAATGAAATCAATCAAAGCGTAATAAACCGTTACCTTTGATTGTTTAGCGTATGCTCCCGGCTACTTGCGTTGTTCCTTCTCCGGAATGCTCACGAAATCCAAACGTATGGATTCTCCAAAGGTGATCCAACACCACACTGGAAGAAACACACGTTCTTCTTGCTAGAAAAGAACGGGTTTAGAAGGAATCGGTTTAAGAAACGAACACTATGAATTAGTGTTCTCATAAACCTACTTTGTTCTTCTTCTTGATTCAAAATCAAGTGAAGAACACAAGTGTAAGAGAGGGAGAGAGCACGAAATTTTGAGAGAGAGGAGAGGATTTTTGTCTTCTTCTTTTCCTAGAAAAAGATGAATAATGAATCACTTATGCTTGGTGTTGTATATTTTAATATATATACATAATTAATGTGATTATTGGAATGTGTCTAGGTTCATCCAAGGATGTCTAGATTCATTCCAATCAATCACCATCAATTCTTCAATCAAGCCTACCAAAATTTATGGTATGATCAAATCATACCAAAAGGAAGAGCTTGATTGGAGTTGATTTGTCTCTTTCCAAAGAGATAAGTCAACATACCACCTAGCATGAAACATGGCTGATTTTGCTTCCTCCAAGGGAGCGTGTCGGCCATGTTTAATTAAGGAAAGAAGTCCAACTTCTTCACATTCCAAATTAGGATTTATTTCTCCTCTCGGGTATAATTTAACGGACCGGGTTTTATCGTAATCCAATTACGACGAACCCAATATTAAATCCAATTTAATGTCCACTTAAATTATTCCCGTTGATCTTTTAATCCAATTAAAAGATTCAACGTCTCAACATCTCAACTTTCCATATTTAATCGAAAATCCAATTTACCGATTAAATGAAAAGCCCGATACAATATCGGCCCGTCCATCCAATGGACTTTCCCTTAAGTAATCCAATTACTTATTTTCGAGATTGACTCCAAGTCGATCTCTCAACCTCCTCGGTGATTTGTGTGTGACCCTTTAGGTTCACCCTCAGCTAGACTTGGGCCCGCGTCCCACAAGGGCCCGTTACCATGGGTGGCCGTCTATCAACGGTCCATGGCACTAGAGACTAGGTGAATTGGCGTGAACATTTAGGCGCCGATTCCGTACGGGTACGATCCTTCCGTCTACCGTCTCCCGGCCTTAGTCTAGGGTATGGAATTGGGCGTCGGTTCCCATCCTTGACTAGGCATCTATGCTTAATACTCGAGACCACGTATGCTTCATTGCGTCGACACAGGAAACCATTCCCTGTTCGACCAACCACTGTGGCCACAGCTTCAAACAGCATGAACGTGTCTCCGAGTGCATAGGAGATACCTCTGTCACATACTGACAAGGGACGGATCCTCTTCTTGGAATCCACCGTCCTCGCTACACATTCCGACTGCACTAGACAAGGCTTATGATAATCATCTTACAGAATGATTATCTCTCGCCAGATCCAAGATACAGCCGTCCTGTGCACGCGACTGCCATGATCCCTCAAGTCTGAGGATTACTCCCGTACTATCGGAACCGGGGAAAACCAATCATACCGACCAAGCCTCCAAGGCTTCCATATGATGATCCCCGCGAGTCAGTCCAGTCGGCTCGACCCCAGTCGACCAACCCATCAAGATCGTGTAGGCATCCCACGCCTGTCGCCGATGAAACACGACACTCATCCAATGAACACGACTCTTGACGCAAGTCTCAATAGGACTCTCGATGCCTGTCTCGAGGTCCTCGACTTGGAACGTTTCAGACCAAACTCTTAATCAGTTGGTTTCATGACCACCATCCAATGCGTGGCCCAACTGCACAAGTTGTTATCCATGGTCTGTGGGCTTTGTTGTGATATAAGTTAAACACCGTTTTAACAAATGTGAAATGAGCGCAACAAAGTTGGCACCAGAAGTGATAAATACTCAATTTATTCATCACATAATAATATTACATTCACATCAAGTTGTCGGATAGGTTACAAATTGTCGAACCTATTAGCTTTCTGGTCACCTATTCCAACACCTACCATTTCTCGTAGAAGATGGTAGCGTCTAAGAATGTGTTTGGAACGGTGATGAGATCTCGGTTCGTTTGCTTGCCCTATTGCTCCGTTGTTATCACAAAAGATGACAATGGGCTCGGTGATGCTAGGCACCACACCCAACTCTTGGATGTAGTTTCTCATCCAAACCGCTTCCTTGGCAGCTTCTGAAGCTGCTATGTACTCAACCTCAGTGGTGGAATCAGTAGTGGTTGCTTGCTTGGAACTTTTCCAAGCCACTATTCCTCTATTGAGCTTGAATACATAACCCGATTGAGAACTTGGCATCATCATCATCAGCCTGGAAGCTAGCATTGCTAAAGCCTTCCAGGATCAGTTCTCCATTGCTATAGACTAAGAACATTTCCTTAGTCCTCCTCAGGTACTTCAGGATGTCTTTAACTGCATTCCAATGTGCCTCTCCTGGATAATACTGATATCTGCTCGTTGCACTTAAAGCGCAAGTAATGTCAGGTCTGGTGCAGTGGACCGCATATTGGATGCTTCCTACGGTAGAAGCATAGGGGATGACTTTCATCCTTTCAAGTTCCTCAATAGTCTGCGGGGACTGTTTCTTGGATAACTTGATCCCATGCCTCATGGGAAGGAATCCTCGTTTGGAGTTGTCCATCCGATATCTCTTCAGGACTTTCTCCATATACGAGTTTTGGGAGAGTCCTAACATTCTTTTAGATCTGTCCCTGACAATCTGGATGCCTAGAATGTAGGAGGCTTCACCCAAGTCCTTCATGAAAAATTGAGTTGACAACCATGCTTTTTTTGTGTCACCAAACATTCTAACGTCATTACCTATGAGTAGAATGTCATCCACATAAAGCACTAGGAACACTATAGAGCTCCCACTGACCTTCTCGTATACACAAGGGTCGGATTCGTTTTTGATGAAGTCATAACCTCGTATTACTTCATCAAAGCGAATGTTCCAGCTTCGAGATGCTTGTTTCAGGCCATAGATGGACTTCTGGAGACGACAGACCTTCTGTCTTTTCCAGTGACCGTGAAACCCTCCGGCTGATCCATGTAGATCTCTTCTTCAATGAAACCATTGAGGAAAGCCATTTTCACGTCCATCTGCCATATCTCATAGTCATACCATGCTGCTATGGCAAGCAGGAACCGAATGGATTTAGCCATGGCTACTGGCGAGTAGGTGTCCTCAAAATCGACCCCGGTCGTTGAGTGTACCCTTTAGCTACTAGCCTAGCCTTAAATGTTGTGACTTCTCCATCAACGCCAAGTTTGCGCTTGTAGACCCACTTACAACCAACTGTCTTAACACCTTTCGGTGGGTCTACAAATCTCCAGACTTGGTTCTTGCTCATGGAGTCCATTTCGATTTTCAATGGCCTCAAGCCATTTCCCGGAGTCGATGTAAGACATCGCTTCTCCGTATGTCGTAGGATCGTTATCCAATAGACCGGTCGTATTTAGAAAGCCATATCTCACCGGAAGTCGATACTCTCTCGTTGACCTACGAGAATGGGAACGTCAGTGGTGACTGTGGGCGCTGACTGTATAGGAGCTGGCGGTTCAGGTACCGGGGCTGGCCTTTCCTGAGGTTATCCTTCATGCCTAGCATGCTGGACTTCTCGAGGTTGGTCAGCCCTTCGGGTATCTATCCTGAATCCTCTAAGTGAGGAATCTGCGGCTACCTTTGATGACTGGTTTTCGTCACTTGATTCCACAAGGATCAGTTCATCAGGTTGGATATTCTCTGGAAAACCTTGTTCCAAGAACACCGCGTTCCTTGAAACAAATCCCTTTTGTTCCAAGGGGTCATAAAAGTAATAACCTGCAGTTTCTTTAGAGTATCTAACGAACCTGCATAAGCTAGACTGGATTCTAGCTTATGCCCCGCTAACCTCTTGGCGTATGCGGGGCAACCCACACTTTCAAGTAGTTGTAGGACGCAGGTTTGTCGTGCCATATTTCATATGGCGTTTGGGTCAAAGCACTGGTTGGCGCCAAATTTAATAACTTGGCTACAGTCTCCTGTGCGTAGCCCCAAAAGGACAAGGGGAATTTGGTAAAACTCATCATGGATCGAATCATGTCTAACAGGGTTCCATTCCACCTTTCAGAGACACCATTCAGCTGTGGTGTCCCCGGAGGTGTCCATTCATATACTATTTTCTTTTAGATAATCAAGGAACTCAGTACTAAGGTACTCTGCACCTCGGTCTGACCGTAGGACTTTAATTTTGCAGCCTGTCTGGTTCTCAAATTTAAGTCTGAATTCTTTAAACCTCTTAATAGCTTGAGGCTTGTACCTTATTAGGTATACATAACCATACCGTGAATGATCATCGGTAAAGGTTATGAAGTAGAAGAACTCACCTCGGGCCTGCGTCCTTAGTAGTCCACATACGTCTGTATGGACCAGGTCCAACAGACCTGAGGCAAGCCTGTTTTGTCCCACAAAGGGCTTCTTGGTCATTTTCCCCTCTTAGACAGGATTCACAAGTTAGTAGCTCACTCAAGTCCCCTACCTCTAGGTTATTTGAGTCTACCAATTTCTTCATCCTGTCTTGGGATATGTGACCTAGCCTAGCGTGCCACAATCATGCGTTCCCATTGTTATCTAATTTACGTTTGTGTTGAGCATTAAGAACAAAGTTCGTTTGTTGTAAGATATAGAGCCCATTATTAAGTGTACCAAGCAGATGAGCAATTCCATGCCTCATCAAATAAAAGAAATTTTATTGATCATAAAACTTATATCCACTATTGTCTAACAACGGAATGGAAATGATGTTTTTAATCATACTGGGTACATAATAAACTTGCTCTAACTCTATACTAATACGATCACTAACTACTAGAGTGGCGGATCCTACTGCTTCTGCCGAGATGGCCTTGCCATTCCCAAGCTTCAGGATCATATCCTCGCTACCCAGTTTTCTGCTTCTTTTCAGCACCTGCAAATCATTGAAAATGTGAGCTCCACAGCCGGTATCTAATACCCAAGAGGCAGAGTTAGTGACCATATTAACCTCAATCACAAAAATACCTTGGTTTGAGAGGAGTTTGGGGCACTCCTTCTTCCAATGCCCTTTCTCACGGCAATTGATACATATGTTATATGCCCTCGACTGTTGCTTGGAGACAACCTTCCCCTTTCCTTTGCCTTTCCCCTCTTTGACAATGGGAACACTCTTAGTGTTTGTAGCTGCTTTGATGGCTTTTCTCTTTCCTTTCTTCCTTTTCCAACGTCCGGCACCCTTGCCTTTCGTCTTGGAAGTTGAAGCACCTCCAAACAATACCGAAGGCGTAGACTTTTTGGTCGTTGCCTAGTATTGCACCAACATATTGATTAACTCATGAATACCCTTCTCAAGTGTGTTCATGTTATAGTTGACAATAAATTGGTCGAAGGAGGGTGGGAGAGACTGAAGGATAATATCTATGTATGTCTCATTATCGAGGCCTGCCTTTAGGTCCTCAAGTTTTTTCCACCAGGGTAAGCATTTAACCCCATGCTCTTGTACAGAGGATCCTTTGGTCATTTTGGCTCCAAAGAACGCCTTAGTCGCGACATACCTAGTATGTCGGTCCGGGACTGCATAGCAATCCTTAGGCGAGCCATAATGGAAGGGACATCGTCTAGCGTTTCATACTGCTTCTGAATCTCATTCATCATGGAAGCGAGTATGATGCTACGGACCTTCCGATTATCCTTATGCTAAGTCTCGAACGTCTCACGTTCTTCTGGCGTGGATCCTTCTGGTAAGGTCCTAGGGAGAGGCTCGTCCATGACGTAGCCTTGGTTCTCGTAATCTAGGACTATCCATAGATTGGGCAACCTGTTAGAATAGGTGACCATGTAAGCCAATTTTGGCAGGAATTTGTAACCTATGTCTAGACAATTCTTTGGTATTTGATAAAATATTTATGAATAAAGAAGTGAAAATTCATATGGCAATACTTTGTTTACGTTCACTTATCTGCATTTACATTTCTGTTCACTACGCAAACAAAGCCCACGGACTGAGTAACGTTTTCGGGACTGGGACTACGCTTGGAGGTAGGTCCATGAAATCAGTCTCACCGAATCAGTCCGGAAATCTCCAAGTCAAGGAATCCCGAGAATGGGTACCGGGATTCCCTTTGAGACTTGCACTAAGCATCTGCTATCGTATTTCATCGACGGGTGACGAAGGTCGTCTAAGCAGTGTTAGTGGGTCAGCGTGCTAGGAAGCAACTGACTGAGGTGACTCGCGGGAACCGTCTTACGGAGGGCCTTGAGTATGGTCAGCAAGGTATGACGTGTATTCCCGGTTCCAACGGTACAGGCCAAGTCCTTTGACTTGAGGAACTGCTGAGTTTACCTGTACATCAGGTCTGTATCTTAGATATGGTAAGAGATTGCCAAAATACTCTTGAGTAGTCATAAGCCATGTCTAGTGCAGCTCGGGTGTACAAAGTGACAGTAGTTTCCAAGAAAGGATCTATCTTCTGTCAAAAGGTGTTGACAGTTGAGTCTCATATATGCTCTGTGTCTTGTCCCTGAAATCTGTGGCCACAGTGACTGAACAGAAGGGAAAAGGTTTCCCTTGCGGCGTTTGGTGAGGACAGACCGACACTTAGGTCCAAAATGGGTACCTGCATTTTCCGTGCCCTAGACCCTAAGTGATGAGACCGAAGACAGAAGGACAAGTGTACTGTTAGAGCCTAAATGTTCATCCCCGAAAATTTCACCAAGTCTCTAGTGCCATGGACCGTTGCTAGATGGCCACCCATGGTAACGGACGGATTCTAGGAATCCGACCAAGTCTAGGTGAATGGTGAACCTAAAGAGTCACACACTATCCACACACACACTTAGTATTTAATTTAGAATTAAATATTGGAGTAAAGGAATGATTAAATTAGATTTAATCGGATCCTATATTTTCTTGGAGAAATTAATTCCTTCTATTTGATAAAGGGAATTAAATTAATAAATAGGATTTATTAAAAGGGTTGATTTCATGGGCTTAGAATAAATTATAATATTTGTTTATTATATTATATTTATTCTTTTAGCCTTTTGGAATATTTAATAGGATTTAAATATTCCATTAAATTAAAATCAACGGTTGAGATGGAAAGGGGAGATGGAAGGCTAGGATTCGTTTGACTAGGTCAAACACTAGTTTGACTAGGACTTTGACTAGGTCAAAATCCTAGTCAAATTAGGTTACTTAGAGTTTGAGTTTAAAGAGGATTAAACTCTTCCTCTATATAAACCCCTAGCTTCCAACATTTAAGAGATTGATGATTCTTGAAAAACACACACAACACACACTTTCCCTCTCCTACCTCTCGTCCGCCCCTCTCTCTTTCTCTAGCAAGAAAATATTTTTCCTTAGTTCTTTTTGTTCTTGGAACATCAAGAACTTAGACGAACCAATACCGTT
This sequence comes from Sesamum alatum, assembly GCA_034509735.1. Taxonomy (NCBI): domain Eukaryota; kingdom Viridiplantae; phylum Streptophyta; class Magnoliopsida; order Lamiales; family Pedaliaceae; genus Sesamum; species Sesamum alatum. Next base: position 9,551,587 of record JACGWO010000013.1, read on the forward strand.
AATTGATAACGAGTTATTGATTCGTCCACTCCAAAAATAATACTTGTTCGTTGCTAGCACGACGTGCAAGATACGTGGGTGGATGGTGTGTCACGATTTGGAGGATCTCAAGAACGAGGTCTTGGTGCAAAAACGGGGAACAACGCGAGTAGCAGTTGAAGACAAAAACGACAACGGGTAGGTCTCGTTTAAGATTTTCGTCTCTCTTTATTTTTCAACTCTATGGCCTCCATGATTTATTTAATTGTTTTATGATCATGAGATACACCGAACGCCCGGGAACCTCAAGGGCACACCCCTTGAGCGTGTTCTTTAAATTATAAAGCATGCCTTTTATTTTGTAAAATTTAATATGTTTAATTTTACCGCGCTTCCGCATTCGCACAATTCCCAGGATGACCCACCGGATTTTCTTTCACAACCAGTCATTGTAATTTGTTCCATTGAATTTGTCGGTCTCAAGTATGGTTGATAGTGGGTTCTTAGACATTTTAAATCTATATTTTAAAAACAGAACTCGCGATCAGCAGAATTTAAAAGACGGAGGTTTGATAAATAATTAAATGCTTGGTCTTTAGTCATTTAATGCTCCCACTATTTATACGAAAACACGATACTCTCAAACGTTGTTTTCGGAAAACCTTTTCCTAGTGGGCTTGGGATCCACAACGAATTTTCCCATACCTCGCTTTTACGATTCGCATGGGAAGAATCTTGTGGGAGGTATCCCATACCATTCTCATTCCACGAGAATCCCAAGATTATTGCCTCACCCTTTTACATGATTCCGAGGATTCCAAGCGAATCATGCTAATCGGGCGTTTAAACCCGACCTAATCAACCGAATCATAGACTCGCTGCTACCTCCTAGACTCATGAGACAGGTAGCAGTGGTCTACTTTTTGTTCATGACACAGTGCAGCTTCTTTTAAATACAATAGACGTGCCACGACTTGTGAGACCACGCTATTGACCTAAATCAGCTTCCTTACTATGTCATGGATTGGAAGGCATGGACAAACTCTTGGAGTCAATGTCCACTTTGTCTAGGGTCTAATATTTGGACATTGGTCCAACTAATGTGAGAGTACTAAATGACCGAGATCTCATATGTAAATATAAACACATTCATCCACAATGTGTAAATAAATAAATTGCATCCCATAGCAGTTATACGATAAACAAACACCATTTATTCATCATAACAATCGCATGCAAAATTAATGCCTATCACACCCCTGTTGGATGATCACGAGCCCGAAACCTATGCGATCCACTGAGCCCGCAGTGGATCTATGGTCAATCTAGGGTTGGTCCTACACTATTACGTTAATCGTAACCCAATCATCATTCTGATGGGCCTTGGTCTCTTTTCTCTTTCAACTCTTCATGGAAACGCCTTGGATCCTCCAGTCTGGGCTCTCCATGTGGACCTTCCTTCTTCTCCACCAAATACATAAAAATAAATCGTCACTCCGATTCTACTCTCATTACATATGTAAAAAGAAACCCCAGCGAAAACCCAGGGGGAGTACATAAGGAGGGAGAAAGAATGCCTTATTATTCCAAGGAAACTAGAAGGGGAGAAGGAGAAAGCAGAAAGAGGCACACAGGCCCAACATAAAATTAAACCATATATTCGGTCTAGGGCTCGCGATCATCTGTTTCCATTAAACGCACATAATCACATAAATACATGCTAACATTCCATGATTACCAATCACATCAATCCATGATAAATAAATGCGGTACGTATGAAAATATGGTACAATCGTTGGCAATAATTTTTCACATTTAGGAAGACCCTTCCTCATTATTTGTAGGTAAGTTATTCCCGGAATTCCAAATCCAATAAACTCAACCTCCCAAATAATGTTCTTAGAGAAAATAAGCAAAATTAAACAAAACGAATTTTCAGAATAATCCAAAAAATTAAAAAAAACGAGAAAACAATAACAACGTCAATCGGCCGCCGCCACCGGCAGTAGTCAGCCGGCCCAGCCTGCTGCACCTGCGCACGCGCAGGCCCTGCCTGACCGAGCGCGTGCGCGCAGGCCCCTGCCTGATTGCGCGCGCCTGGTCGGCAGCAGTGCGCACGGCCGCACGCCGGCAGGCTGCCGCGCGCGCCAGCTTGTCGGCTGCCTGCGTGTGCTTGGCCTACGCAGGCCGCGCGCGCTCACGTGCATCGGGCGCGCCTGCCGGGGGCGCGCGTGCAGACACCATAATTTGGATGCGGGCGCGCGCATCGGCCGCGCCTACCGAGCGCGCGCGCAAACTCCACTATCTGCGTGCGTGCGCGCCTGGTGCCGCCGCCTTATGTGCACGGTCGCGCTCGGCTTTTCTAGCCGCGCGTCCAAAAAACAGATAATACCAACAACTCCAATATCATACAAAATCGAAAGCAAGAAAACGACATGCTTTTACGATAAAAATATCAAGAAATAATTAAAACATGCCAAACACATTTTCATGCTTAAAACACACAAAAAATCCTAGGCCTATACACCGAACCGGGCTCTGATACGACTGAAAGCCTATGGTAGGCGTGTGGATCGTCCTGGGAATAGCGCGAATGCGGAAGCGCGGTATAATTTAAATTACAAAAATTTAAACATGCATAATACGTATTTAAACAAAACACGTTCAAGGGGTGTGCCCTTGAAATTCCTGGGTGTTTGGTGTATCTCATGAATTAAAAGAACATACATAGCAATCATGGAGGCCATAGGATTCATAAATAAAGAAGACGAAAACATAAACCGGAAACCTACGGATTCATCGTTTTCCTCTTCTAACTGGTACTCGCGTTGTTCCCCAATTTGCTCCAAGATCTCGTATGGGAGACCTTCTAATTCGTGACAAGAAATCCGCCCACGTATCTTGTACTTCATGCTAGCGAACGAACAAGTATTTTGTTGGAGAGGACGGATCGATCACACGTGATTAATTTAACGAGATCAATCCTCCTATGTTCAATTGTTGAAGAACAAAAGAACAAGAAACAATTTCTTGGAAGAAATAGAGAGAGGCGGACGAGAGAGAGGAGAGAGCACACGATATTTTTTTGTGTGTGTGTGTGTGTCAAGAATCATCATCTTTCCATAAGTGAAGGGCTAGAATATATATAGAGGAGGAATCCTTTCCTTTTCAAACTCCAACTCTTTGGAAGACTAATTTGACTAGGATTTTGACTAGTCAAAATCCTAGTCAAAGTAGCTCTTTGACCTAGTCAAATAAATCCTAGCCATCCATCTCTCCATTTAAACTCAGTCATCCATTTTAATTTAATGGAATATTTAAATCCTATTTAAATATTCCAAGGGCAATAAATAAATATATTAAATATAAATATTTATTCTAAGCCCATTAAATTAATTTTTTAATAAATCTAATTTATTCGATAAATCCCTTTTTATCTAATAAAAGGAATTAATTCTCTCCAAGAAAAATAAAGGACCTGATTAAATCCAATTTAATCATTTCATTTCTCCAAATATTTAATTCTAAATTAAATAATTTAATGTGTGCGGATTGTGTGTGACTCTTTAGGTTCACCTTCAACTAGACTTGGTTGGACTCCTAAAATCCGCCCACTACCATGGGTGGTCATCTAGCAACGGTCCATGGCACTAGAGACTAGGTGAATATACGGGGATGAACATTTAGGCTCTACAGTACATTTGTCCTTCCGTCTACGGTCTCACCACTTAGGATCTAGGGCACGAAAAATGCAAGTACCCATTTTGCACCTAAGTGTTGGTTTGTCCTTTACTAAATGCCACAAGGGAGACCTTCCCTTCTGTTCAGTTACTGTGGCCACAAATTTTAGGTACAAGACACAGAGCATTTGTGAGACTCAACTGTCAATACATTTTGACAGGAGATAGATCCTTTCTTGGAAACTATTGTCACTCTGTACACCGGAGCTGTACTAGATATGGCTTATAATTCCTCAAGCACAACTTAGCAATCTCTCACCATATCTAAGATACAGCCTTGATGTACAGGTAAACTCAGCAGTTCCTCAAGTCAAAGGACTTGACCTGTACTGTTAGAACCGGGAACACACGTCATACCTAACCAACCTTACTCAAGGTCCTCCGTAAGACGGTTCCCGCGAGTCACCTCAGTCAGCTGCTACCTAGCAGGCCAACCCACTAACACTGCTTAGACGACCTTCGTCACTCGTCGATGAAATACGACAGCAGATGCTTAGTGCAAGTCTCAAGGGGAATCTCGGTACCCACTTTTGAGATTCCTTGACTTGGAGATTTCCGGACTGATTCGGCGGAACTGATTTCATGGACCTACCTCCAAGCGTAGTCCCAGTCCCCGAAATATGTTTTCAGTCCGTGGGCTTTGTTTGCGTAGTGAACAGATATATAAAGCAGATAAAGTGAACACAAACAAAGTAAATGCCAAATGAATTTCACTTCTTATTCATTAATGATTTATTAAAACCTCGAAATTGTTCAGACATAGGTTACAATTCGCCTACCAAGATTGGCTACATGTCACCTATTCTAACACTACGGTTAGTAGAACTAGTATCCTATTAAGTACAATATTTATATTACCTTCAACAATGAAGTATAAGAAATCAGGATCTAGTTTCTTTGCTTTTCTTGGTCTTTGGCTCCTTCCAAGTTCAGTGGGAGCATCAACCAATGTCCTTTTATTGCCAGTTTTAGAAGTAGGATCTATTACTGGCGCTTGAGTAGGTTGAACAATAGAATCTTCAGTGAATTTATTTTCAAAGAATTTTACATCTCTTTATTCTATAATTATGTTTGAATCCAAGTCAAAAAGTCTATAAGCTTTTGAATTTTCAGCATAACCTACAAATACACTTTTTATAGCTCTTGGTCCTAATTTTCTTCTCTTAGGATCAGAAACTGTGAAAAAAGCCAAGCAACCCCAAACCTTAAGATAATTCAGATTTGGTTTCCGACCGTTCTATATATCGTATGGAGAAATCTTGAATTTCTTAGAAGGTATTCTATTGTGCATATGACAAGCCGTTAATAAGACTTCACCCCACAAATTCTTAGGCAGATTTGCATTTAAAAGCATGGCATTAGTCATATCAAGTAATGTTCTATTTTTTCTTTTTGCCAACCCGTTTTGTTGTGGAGTATATGGTGCACTACTTTGATGTATGATCCCATTATCTTCACAATAAGAGGTAAAATCATCAGGGAAATATTCCCCTCCTCGATCACTTTGAAGAATTTTTATTTTCTTTCCCTTTTGATTTTCAACGATGGACTTGTAATTTTTAAATTTATCAAAAGCTTCATCTTTATGTTTTATTAGATAAACATATGTAAAACGAGAACAATCATCAATAAATGTTATAAAATATCTATTTCCTCCATGAGTAAGGATGCCATTTAATTCACATATATCAGTATGCACAAGTTCTGGCAAAGTAGTATTTCTTTCAGCCTTTGGAAATGATTTCTTACACATTTTTTCTTGAACACATATTTCACATTATTCATTTTCTTGTTTATCATAGGTAATTAAACCATGCTTATTCATAAAACTTAAGTAAAGAAAATTCACATGACCTAATCTTCTATGCCACAAAGAGGATAAAGAACACTCGAGAAAATAAGTAGAATTATCAATCTTATTGATAACATTCATAGTAGTAAATAGTTTGAACATTCCATCGCAATAGTATCCCTTTCCAACAAACTCTCCATTAGTCACGATTAGCTTATCAGCCTGGATCACAGTCTTCAAGCCTTTCTTGGACAAGATAACAACAGACACCAGATTCTGGCGAATTTCTGGAACGTGAAGAACGTTGGTCAACAACTGCTTCTTTCCAGAAGTAAATTTCATTTCAACATTTCCTTTGCCGAGAACTATTGCTATATTAGCATTTCCCATCAAAACTTGTTGTCCTTTTGTAGCTTCTTGATAGCACTTGAATTGATTCTTATCATTACAAACATGAACAGTAACTCCGGAATCATACCACTAGTCAAATGACTTAAGTGTTGTCGTCGTATTCAATTCAGTAACCATACCAATGTGAAAGTTTGAAACCATTGCAATAATTTCTTCAACATTGGTTTCAGCCACTTGAACATTAGGCATTCCTTCCTTCTTTTGCTTCTTTCTGAAACGATAATCTTTCTTGCTATGCCCTTTCTTTCCACAATTGTAACATGTGACATGCATTTTGTTGGAATCACCATAAAAAGACTTTTTTTTTTCTTTCCCGCTCCATTTGGATTGGTACTCTTGTGCTTCTCTGAAAACATAGTTCACTTTGGAACATGGTTGCACTTGATGCATCTTATCATGAATTCGAGTTTCCTCTTCAATTCGTATATGTTTCAGTAATTGATCAACAGAAAAATCTTCTATAGAATGCAACAACTTCTTTCTATAGTTGTTCAAACTTAGAGGAAGTTTGGCAATAATTGCCCCTACTTGTATTGCTTCTGGAATTTCAATCTTTAAATCTTTAAGTTTAGAAACATAAATTTGCATCTCATGCACTTGATCCATAATAGAAGAACCATCATGTATAGAAAATTCAAAGTACTTCATAGTAAGAAACTTATCTCTGCCTTGCTTTCCGTTATTGTATTTCTGCTCCAGAGCATTCCAGATCTCCAATGCTGACTTGATTGATGAATACAAGTCAAACAGACGATTAGACAGAGAATTCAAAATATGGCCGCAACATAGTAATTCATCTTCTTCTCGTTTGATATAGGCTGCCTTGAATTGATCAGAATCATACATAAGCAATCTTTAGGAAAGTTAGCAAGAACATCATCTTGTCCTTCCACCGGGGATAGTTCGTTCCATCAAAATAATTCAACTTTACAAACTCTTGATTCATCATCTTGATACCGCTACTCGAATCAGGCTCCATCTCAATAACAGAGTAATAAATTTCACTTTAAGAATGTTGGCGAACTATGAATTTCGAAAGAGGTTTTGAAGCGTTATTTCATTGTCCTTAAAGTGAAATTTTCCCCCACTATGTGTTTGCTGCCGGGTTAAGCAAACTCACTTATAGGATACGACAAAACCAACCGAGACTTACCGGACAATAATTCTAGAAACCTCCTTTCAAGAACAACTCGAAAAAATAAACTGTGAAGTGAGAGAATCTTATGAAAAATTACGTATATAAATCTGGCACTTGAAACATTTATATATAGATGTTTTGTGTCTTTTCGTATAATATACATCTCTTTATCATGGCTTTAGATTCCAAAAGTTGCAACATTTCAGAAAAATAACTTTTTCTGAATAGATGCTTCTGGAAAAGCAACTCTAAAGTTGCAGTTTTTAAGGTTTGCAGTCTTTAAAGTATTTCCAAAAAAGACATCTTCTTTCAGCAAAATGTCATTAATTATTTGCAACTTTATCAGAGAATAAAGTGATTGTATAACATAATTTTCAAAAATATAATAAAATAAAAGATTATTTTACTTCGTTGAATAAACAAGCAAGTGCCAAGTGAATTTATATATTAAATAATATATATATATATATAAAATTCCCTCTCTTTCGTAATTTACTCCCTCCAATTTTTATTTTAAACTTTAAATTGGATAATTCTTTATTAAGCACTTAAAGCTTAATTAAACTTTCCATGTGGGACATGTAATATTATGTGTAAGCTATCCAACATATGCAACCAAACCCATTTTATCATTTCTTCTCTCATACCCAAAAACTTATCCATGAACTAGGACTCTATCAATTAGCTCTAAAATCAACATTTTTTTTTTCCTTAAATCTCATCAATATAATTTTGCCAAAATTATCATCCATAAACCCAGATATCTCTCGTCTAGTTTGGCATTATAAAATTTATTGTGCACCAACAATGCCATCTAATGTATGTAATAGATATTTCATAAGTTCAAGTTATCTCGTAAGGCATCCTAGTAATATTTCTTACGTAATATTTAATCTGTAACTAGTAAATCCCACGATACCAATTACAACTTGAAGTAACTATCATAACCAGTAAATCCCCTGACACCAATTGCAACTTGAAATCACTATTAATTGTTACTAATATCTTAACTTTGTTATACAATCAATGCAACATGTTTTACATCCCCTGTCATATATCAAATATAGTATGTCTCCAAGGACTCCTTATCAAATTGAGAACCAATATCCAACCCAAACTTTTAATATTGTCACAACCTAAAGAAAACTACAAAAGCAAGATCAGTGATATAATTTCTCGGCTTAGTACTCTAATTCTAGTAATTCGTAGGCGGTCACCCAACAATTCATCATGTTCCAACATTGAATAAATTCCAAAATAACATAGACTTTTGAACCTATACTCTCACTCAGTAGTTAACTTACACCTTAGGTCCAAGATCTTATCCTAATACAACCAAGACAGTAGCAGGCTTAAATTGTAAAGTTGGTAACAAATCCACTACGTGATCAACCTCATACTTCAAATTTATTGGTCTCATTCCGAATAGCAATATAAAATTATGACTTCCCAAATTAGCAAAGATGATTGATCTCTTCCTACTCAAGGCATCCGCTGCTACATTCCTCTTCCAATGATGATAACCGATAGTATAACCATAATTTTTTAACAATTATTCATATGCTTTGTCTCAAGTTCATTTCTTTCTATGTCATAACATACCTCAAACACTTATAGCCAATTGCAAATCTGATTTAATTTTTTTTCCCATGCAAATAGTGCCTCCAAATCTCAAATGCATGTGTCAATATTGCTAACTCCATATCTTGCGCGGTATGATCCGCCGGGGAGCGCGAGCGGAAGCGAGAAAGCGAGAAGATTGTGTGTAAATTTAAATCAAATTCAAAATACGCGAATCCCAAGGGGTGTACCCTTGGATGCTCAACCGGGCGTTCGATGTAGGATGTGTAAATATTAAAATATATATTTTAAACACATAGGGCATAGATATACAAATGAAATAAATCAAAGCGTAATAAACCTTTACCTTTGATTGTTTAGCGTATGCTCCCGGCTACTAGCGTTGTTCCTTCTCCGGAATGCTCACGAAATCCAAACGTATGGATTCTCCAAAGGTGATCCACACCATACCGGAAGAAACACACGTTCTTCTTGCTAGAAAAGAACGGGTTTAGGAAGGAATCGGTTTAAGAGAAGAACACTATGAATTAGTGTTCTCTTAAACTTACTTTGTTCTTCTTCTTGATTCAAAATCAAGTGAAGAACACAAGTGTAAGAGAGGGAGGGAGCACGAAATTTTGAGAGAGAGGAGAGGATTTTTTTTTTCTCTTTTTCCTAGAAAAAGATGAATAATGAATCACTTATGCTAGGTGTTGTATATTCTAATATATATACATAATTAATGTGATTATTGGAATGTGTCTACGTTCATCCAAGGATGTCTAGATTCATTCCAATCAATCACCATCAATTCTTCAATCAAGCCTACCAAAATTTATGGTATGATCAAATCATACCAAAAGGGAAGAGCTTGATTGGAGTTGATTTGTCTCTTTCCAAAAGAGATAAGTCAACATACCACCTAGCATGAAACATGGCTGATTTTGCTTCCTCCAAGGGAGCGTGTCGGCCATGTTTAATTAAGGAAAGAAGTCCAACTTCTTCCCATCCCAAATTAGGAATTATTTCTTCTCTCGGGTATAATTTAACGGACCGGGTTTTATCGTAATCCAATTACGACAAACCCAATATTAAATCCAATTTAATGTCCACTTAAATTATTCCCGTTGATCTTTTAATCCAATTAAAAGATCCAACGTCTCAACATCTCAACTTTCCATATTTAATCGAAAATCCAATTTACCGATTAAATGAAAGCCCGATACAATATCGGCCCGTCCATCCAATGGACTTTCCCTTAAGTAATCCAATTACTTATTTTATCCTTCGAGATTGACTCCAAGTCGATCTCTCAACCTCCTCGGTGATTTGTGTGTGACCCTTTAGGTTCACCCTCAGCTAGACTTGGGCCTGTGTCCCACAAGGGCCCGTACCATGGGTGGCCGTCTAGCAACGGTCCATGGCACTAGAGACTAGGTGAATGGGCGTGAACATTTAGGCGCCGATTCCGTACGGGTACGATCCTTCCGTCTACCATCTCCCGGCCTTAGTCTAGGTTATGGAATTGGGCGTCGGTTCCCATCCTTGACTAGGCATCTATGCTTAATACTCGAGACTCCCGTATGCTTCATTGTGTCAACACAGGAAACCATTCCCTGTTCGACCAACCACTGTGGCCACAGCTTCAAACAGCATGAACGTGTCTCCGAGTGCATAGGAGATACCTCTATCACATACTGACAGGGGACGGATCCTCTTCTTGGAATCCACCGTCCTCGCTACACATTCTGATTGCACTGGACAAGGCTTATAATGATCATCTTACAGAATAATCACCTCTCGCCAGATCCAAGATACAGCTGTCCTGTGCACGTGACTGCCATGATTCCTCAAGTCTGAGGGTTACTCCCGTACTATCGGAACCGAGGAATCCAATCATACCGATCAAGCCTCCAAGGCTTCCATATGATGATCCCCGCGAGTCAGTCCAGTCGGCTCGACCCCAGTCGACCAACCCATCAAGATCATGTAGGCGTCCCACGCCTGTCGCTGATGAAACACGGCACTCATCTAATGAACACGACTCTTGACGCAAGTCTCAATAGGACTCTCGATGCCCTGTCTCGAGGTCCTCGACTTGGAACGTTTCAGACCCAACTCTTAATCAGTTGGTTTCATGACCACCATCCAATCCGTGGCCCAACTGCACGAGTTGTTATCCATGGTCTGTGGGCGTTGTTGCGATATAAGTTAAACACCATTTTAACAAATGTAAGATGAGCGCAACAAAGAAGTACCATTGGTGACGAATACTCATCTTATTCATCACATAATAATATATACATTCACATCAAGTTGTTGGATAGGTTACAAATTGCCAAACCTATTGGCTTTCTGGTCACCCATTCCAACATTTATGTTTATTCCATTTAACATCACAACAAAGCCCACAGGCCAAACGAACAACCTATGTAGTTGGGCTGCGCATTGGATGGCAGCTATGAAACTAACTTCTAAGGGTTAGGTCTGAAACGTTCCAAGTCGAGGACCTTGAGACAGGGCATCAAGAGTCCTATACAGACTTGCACTAATGATTGCATTCATTAGATGAGTGTCGTGTTTCATCGGCAACAGACATTGGACGTCTATGCAATATTAGTGGGTTAGTTGACAAGGATGTCAACTGACTGAACTGACTCGCGGGAATCGTCATAAGGAAGCCTTGGAGGCTTGGTCGGTATGACTGGCATTCCCGGCTCCAATAGTACGAGATTAGTCCTCGAACTTGAGGAATCATGGCAGTCACATGCATATGGTGGCTGTATCTAACATCTGGCAAGGGATGTCAGTATCTGGGATACGTTCATCATAAGCCTTATATAGTGCAGTCGGAATATGTATTGAGGATGGTGGATTCCAAGATAGGATCCGTCACCTGTCAGTATATGACAGTCGAGTCTCCTATGCGCTCTGAGACAGTTTAAACTCTTATAAGTCTGTGGCCACAGCGATTGGTCGAGTAGGGAATGGTTTCCTACGTCGATCGATAGAGTAAACGTGCCTCGAGTTACTGAGCATAGTTGTCTAGTCCAGGATGGGAACCGACGCCCAATTCCATACCCTAGACTTAGACCGGGAGACGGAATATGGAAGGACCGTACTCGTATGGGACTCGGGAGCCTAAATGTTCACGCCACCATTCACCTAGTCTCTAGTGCCATGGACTGTTGCTAGACGGCCACCCATGGTGACGGGCGTTTTTCTGATTAATGGTTAATCGGAAAAAACAATTAATTAAATTGGATTTAATTGATCAATTGTGTTGGACACAAGCCCAAGTCTAGCTGAGGGTGAACCTAATGAGTCACACACAAATCACTTTGGATTTGGCGGAGTTAATTTGGAATTAATTCTAGAAGAAGCGAATAAATTTAATCGGATTAAATTTATTCAAGAGAGAGAATAAATGATTGGATCATTTATTTAGAAATCCATTTGATGGATGGTCCAAGAATTAATTAATTGGATTAGTTAATTTTTTGGACTAAGGACCTTTAAATTAATTGGATTAATTTATTGGGTTTTGGCTAGAATAGTTGATTGGATCAATTATTCTTAATTTGGACTTATGTTTATTTAATTGGATTAAATAAATAATTAGGATTCAATTGGATTGAAATTAATTAGATTAATTAATGCCCAATGGATACATGTTTGGACTTTATTTAATTTGATTAAATACAAGTCCAAAAACCATGAAGGTCCAAGTCCATTTTTTTCATGCAAGTTGAAGCTAGTTAAGGAGGAGTTTCAACTCTTCCACATATGAACATGATGAGCACGAAAAATTTGTTGATTTGTGGGTGGTTTTCTCTTGCTATCATGTGTAGTGGATGTGCTAGAAGTGTGTGTATGTGGAAGTTGCCTTGGAGGTTACTTATGTAGGTGGTTTTTGAACACTACATTCTACATACACAAAACTACTTTGCTAGTCACTTAACTTGCTTCACTTTTTGCTGGAGTTTTTTAGCCAAATACTCTCTGAAAATTCTCTCTTTTAGTGTTCATACTTCTTAGAGAAGATTGAACAAAAACATTCCAAGGTACACTAATCGATAGTGCTTTCTTTAGAATTGTTTCTTCTTCTTTGTTTCTAATTTCTATCTAGCAATAGAGTAGAAATAAATCCATAGTGTGGTGTGGAATGCATTAGAGGAGTTCTACATTGAGCTCTCAAGTGGACGAACTAAGAAAGAAAAGAAAGGAACAACGCACGAACCCGTTCTACGTAAACGAACAAAGGTTGGTTTCCTTTTTACATTTTTGTATAACTTTCTTCTTCTCCTTTTAAGCCACATGTCCAGCATGTTTTATTTTGTTGTTTATGCTTTGACAAACACCAAACGCCCGGGAACTTCAAAGGGAACACCCCTTTGAATCCGGTTTAAATTATGTCTTAAATTTACGTTTTTTACGCTTCCGTTGCGTTCCCGGGCCGTACCCGATTCTTTCAGTGGTATCAGAGCCCGGTTCGGTGTTGTGGCTTTAAGGATTTACATGTTATAATGTGTTAAGCATGTTGAACGTGTTTAAAAATGCTTTTGAAAAGCATGTTTTATGGTTTTTTCTAGCATGATTATATGTATGAAAATATGTGGTAATTTTGCTTTTGAAATTATGGATATCTATGCATTTTATGAGAATTTGATTTTCTGTAAATGCATGTTTATATTTCAGTTTTACAGCAGATATAAAAAAAAAAAAAAAAAGAAATTGAAAAACGTTCAGCAGCCGTCTGCTTGCTGCTGCCTGCCGGCCGGTCACTGGGCCAGCAGGCGTGCAGGCCGGGAGCGCGCGCGGGCAATGGCCTGCGCGCGCTGCCTGGCGCGCGCGCCCGCTGGCCGTGCGTGCTGGCGGGCAGCGCAGGCAGGCAGCCTGCGCGCATGCGGCCGACCGTCGGCCGGTCTGGGACGTTTGGGCCGTTTTGCATCGTTTTTCGTGAAAATTTCAATTTTCTGATTTCTGCTGTTTTTTTTGAATGCGAGTAATTTTGGCATATTTTAATTTTAGTTAAATTGGATTTTTTCTAAAAATTATTTTTGATGCCTTAGATTATTTTGGAAATGGTTTCCAAACTAAAATGGTTTATACATTGGATGTATGGGTGATATCCGTTTTTTTTCAATTGCATTATTAATATATTATTTTCTGCATTTAATTATGTTTATGGTTAGATATTGGATATCTTGTTATAAATGCATGGTATGTATTTATGTGTTGGTTAAGAGATACGGGGTTTGAAGCTTGTGAAGTCACGTGCACCAAGTCTATGTGTGAAGCATGCATGCCTCAACTTTGAGTGTGTGTATATTAAAAAGGGGGTGAAGTGCAAACACTAGCATTTACAAGAATTCTTCTACTAGTAATTTCAATAATTTTCTTCATTTCACTTCGGTTTGAAATTTTATATTTTTGTATATTTGTAGTGTTTTTTTTTGTAGTTTTGTTATGGCAAATTTTGGTCCACGTGATAGAAGTGTATTATATGATCAAAGAAGCCATCGTTCTGAAGATGTGTCCGGAAATGAGGACACACACTTAATTATACGGCGTGGAGATACTAGTTTTTTTCGAAATCTTCAAATAATCCCACGCCATCCTCGAGTTCTACAAGCACTATATCACATGGTTTTTTGAGAGTTCTTTTGTGTGGTCATATTTAAATGGATCAACACCTCATTACCGCATTAATGGAGAGATGGCAGCCCGAAACTCATACTTCCCACTTTCCAATAGGGGAGGCCACTGTTACACTACAGGACATTGCTATTATCTGGCACCTTTTGGTGGGCGGTATTCCTATCACGGGAGTAGATTCGCGGCGCTCAATTCCACAATGGCAGGAATATTGCTCTGACTTATTGGGGTTTATTTCGCCAGAGAATGCATTTAAGGGCTTCCAGATAAGACTACCTGTCTTACATGAATGGCAGGTGGTCAACACGTGTGATGATCACAGTCACTGGGACGAAGTATTGCAAGAGGCACGTGTATGTGCTTTGTGCATTCTTGGTGGATTGTTGTGTCCTAATGTCACCAGCAAATGTGTGTCCCTATTGTATTTGCCAACAGATGGAGGACATTGATGGTGGTCCCGCTAATTGGGTTGTGCGGTGTTAGGATATATGTACAGGGAGCTTTGTACCTAATCACAGCGCGGTATAATAAACATAGGTGGGGGCTATGCAACTGCTACAAATATGGGCATGGTCCCGTATTACAACAATAGCACCTATTCGGTCTGATGATGTGTTAGAGATATGTCCAACCATCATTGATGACGAAACTATTCTACCGCTCCCACCATATGCCGCAAGATATACATAATTCATTTATACATTTAATCGTAAAATATGTCACTTTTTATTATTTTAATTTTATGTGGTTTGTTGTTTTTTTAGATGGTCTCGGCATATATCCCAGATGCACACTGCACATAATGAGTTGTGTGTTATCAGGGCTACGCTTGACAGGATGCAAGAAAATGAGGTAAGTGGGTCATTACATACAGTGTGGGACTTTAACATAGATTATTGTATTTAATCAAATAATTTAATGATGCAGTTTATTTGGAACCCGTATGATGAAAATGATCCGGCTCTCAGTTCATTGCCCACACATGCCAGCCGCGTGCCATGGAACATAAGATGCCCCTTGAATAATTATACAATTGTTAAGGTGCATCATGTAGAACGGGTTCTCCGTCAGTTTGAAATGCTCCGAGACATCCCCCGAATCCATTAGAAAGTGAAAGACGATTACATTCCATCACTAGACGGGGTTTTCAAGATGCAGATTGGGCTTCGTTCCATCAACACTATATTGCACAGTGGAACGACGTTCAATCAATGTTGGTAGTGAGACCCAAAATCGTGTATGGCCGTGGGACAGTGCCATATTATATGAAATGGTATCACCAAATTACCAGGGTCCAAATTTCTCATACGGAAGTTCCATCCGGATATCGTTCCGCTAATCCAAGTAACTGGGAATATATGGTAAATCATAACTTGTCTATTCTTTTGTAATTTAAAGACATTACCTTGATGATTTATTTTTTATGTACGTTGTCAGTTGACAAATTGGAACAAATGATGATTGAATACGACAATGTTCTCGACTACGTGAAGGACTACGTAAACTGGTAAATTATTCACGTTCACGGTACCCTGCTGTTCGATGAGGGCCGACTAGCAATTATGTTCCAAATGATGAGGCATGCCTATCTACTTCATATCATCACGTAGGCCCATCTACTTCATATCATCAAACAGGCCCATCTATGACACATACGCCCTCAAATGTTTGGCAAGCTGACGCGTCATACAGTCAAGCACAATTTGAAAATATTAATGAGGAGCTACAAAGACATTACGCGATATCAGTTGTTCCGTTTGACTTAAACATTACTAGCGAGCCATCTCAGCCTGTTCAGGACGATTGGCCCCGACGAAATACAAGAAGACCACATTGTGGACTGGTGGTCATTTCTAGATTATGTATGTGAAATGTTGTGTATAAACTCAAGTTTTACGAAATAAAAACATTTATTGACTCATTAATCTAACAATTAGATACACATAGTTGTTACATATATTTATTTAGTACATAAACTACACTTGGCGTGCACGATATTGTTGTCGTGCACGGACTTGTGGTCTATCCATTTCATTTTGAATTCGTGTTGAGACATGTCTTCCCGGACCTCGGCGAGTGCGTAGTGCCGGATTATGCACAAGTTCGAAATGGACAGGATCCAAATACTCCTCCCCCTACACTGGCTCAAACCTCCCTTCATATGTCTTCTTATATGCTTCAATACCATAATATGAAAGGACAAAGTTAGAAGCATTTACCCTAAAAATGTCGACATGTGTGTATGGCATGAGAACAGGGAATTCCATTACTACCCCATTTGCTACATGAACACTGCTGGTGCTTCAATTTCACGACGTAAGTATGAGAACCCTAACCTGTCAAGCTTAATGTCAAGACCGAGGCAGATTGTTGATTATAATCAAACTTCTGCACAATGTGATGTACAACCTCACTTTGGCGAGCCTCCAACAGTCAGAAAGCATAATCTGCCCACGGTTGGTTAGCATTCATCATTCTAACACAACGGGTGGTGCGTTCCAAAAAGTATTGTACAGATCCAGAGAAACTTATCTGTACAATAGCCATTATGGGTAGGTGTCTTGCACCCTTCAGAACCCCAATTATGCACTCAGACTTATTTGTTGTAAGTATGCTTATCCGCCAACCACCATCATGTATTAATGTCCATTGGGCCTTGTCAGCCAGTTATATGCTTCCTCATTCAAGCCCCTGATTTCATCCATTATTCTGTCAAACTTACGGCTAATCTGCTCTGCATCGGCTCTCCAACAAAGATCCTTTCACTATACACTGTTGAACTTCTTGTTAAAGTTAGAACACACGTGCCGTAAACAAAACCTATGTACCCCACTAGGAAACTTGAATGTTGGAACATGCTTCACGGCATTGATCAACCCATTATGTCGGTCGGAAATTAGGCAAATTCGGTCCTCTTCACCTATCAGTAGATGTTTGGCAAGCATTTTTAAGAACCATCGCCAGGAGTCCAGTGATTATTCATCTACAAGTGCAAAAGCCAATGACAGTACCTGTTGATTTGCATCCATACCAACTGCCACTAATAACTTATGTTGGTAATTTGTGTACAAATGTATTCTGTCTACACTTATAACATTGCGGCAATAGCGGAATCCCTCAATGCACGGTCTGAAAGCGCAGAATACATAGTTCAATATTTTAATCCCATGCCTTTCAGTATCTAAATGCGACCACTCCACAACAGTCCCTGGGTTATATTTCTGCAATTCAGCCATAAACTGAGGCAACTTCTATACTGAGCTTTCCCAAGTTCAATATACCTATTCTCTAGCTACCTTCAAGGCTTACCAAGCCTTTTGATAAGGGATTTCAAAACCAAAGCGATCTTTGACAGTCTGTTAGACATATTTTATGTCGTAAGCTGGGTCTTGACGAACCATACCCGACAAATGGGTCGCAGTCATACCCTTAGCCAAGTTACGATGAGCAATAGAAACCTCATTCATCAAGCATGTATGCGGCCCAACATACTTGGTGATCCTAAATAAACCCATTTTAGACTTCAATATTCCTCGTAGCATCCAATTGCACCCAGTCTCTGCTTCGTATTTGCACGCAACCTTCAACAATTTTGATTTGCTCTCTACCACACGATATTCGTCTGGCCCATTGCACCGAGAAATCCTGTACGCTCGCAATCAAGTGGTCCTTGCTTTTGAAAACCATACCCATGCCGAGCTCTCCACAATTTGAGTCATAAAAATCCCCCCATTTACCAGTGGGGATATCCACAGAGTCAACAGGTACCTCGGCATGTGTTATTATGAAAATGGAACAACGGGATAAAGACAAGGAGGTTCAGATGCAACAAGTATGTTTAAATCAATTGGTGGTTTTTGTTGACCTGTCAACTCAGAACCACCGCCTCCAAGCACATCCAACATAACTAGAATGCTGACATCATCGTCATTTTTATGATCTTCATCAACTTGAATATCTTCTTCAACCTCATCTGGTTCTGAGTTCATCCGCTCATCATTTAAGCAACTGTCTGCTTCGGGGTCGTTATTTAAATCGTCACTGTCATCATAGTGGTATATGGATGGACCTGCATGATCTTCATTTAGCCCAACCCTGTTAATTGCCTGAGTAACTGCTTGCAAGTTGGGCGCATCTTTGTGTTAACATAGACATGTATGCGCCCTAATCACCAGCAAATGGGTCATCTTGTATGACATTTTCACAAATCTTCTCCGTTTCAACAAAAATATCAACATAGGAATTTCCACTCGCGGGACTGAAAAAAAATTGCAGATCTTCATCTGTCTTAATTTGCAACACTGTCTCCCGCCACCGACCACCACAACAGCTTGTGTACTTAAAATATATTTGTAACTTAAAATCAACCCTACGGAGGCTAAGTTGTTGAAACAAAATCGACTCCAGTTAAACAAATGTAGTACTACGATATATCTTCATAAATGGAAAAGCCAGACGATCATATCCCATACAATTATATGACTTAATTCGTTGACCTCCATAAAATATAACAGTATCAATATTGTTTTGATCTGTCATATCTTCACAAAAACAAAATATATAAAAAATCGTCATTACAAAAACTGAGCAAAAAAAAGCTTATATAACGTAAAATTTTAAGAAAAATAACTTACTGTAATTGCAATTGCAATTTTTTCGATTAATTTCCGTCGACTCCCGCTCCCTTCTCCACAAACACGGAAAATTTCTCCTGGAATTGCATATAAAATGGTCTGTGATTGGTTTTGCACTTGCCAACTTATACCTATATATACACACACGGTCAAAAGGGGGATGCGGTTCAAAAGGGGATAGGACGCATGCATGCATGGGACATGCATGCGTCCCATCAAACACGTGAAGGCTGGTGATTTTAGAGAGACGTGGTTTCGAACGGGCTTAGCAAGCGGATCTGCTATGTTTTCTGCGGAGCTGACTCAGTCCAACCGAACATCACTCGTGCTATCCATCTCTCTAAGCAGATGGTAGCGTCTAAGAATATGTTTGGATTGTGATGAGATCTCAGTTCCTTTGCTAGGGCTATCGCCCCATTGTTATCATAAAAGATAATTATAGGCTTAGCAATGCTAGGTACTACATCCAACCCTTGGATGTAGCTCAAAACCAAACCACTCCTTAGCAGCTTCCAAAGCCGCTATGTATTCAAAACTCTATGGTGGAGTCCGCCGAGGTAGCTTGCTTGGAACTCTTCCAAGTAACCACACCACCATTTAGTCTAAATACAATGCCATATTGAGACTTGGCATCATCGTCATCCGACTGAAGCTAGCGTCACTATAGCCTTCTAGTAGCAACTCTCCACCGCCGTAGATTAAGAACATGTCCTTAGTCCTTTTTAGGTACTTCAGGATAATCTTGATTACACTCTAGTGTGCCTCTCCGGCACACGACTGATATCGACTTGTTACGCTCAAAGCAAAAGCCACATTAGGTGTAGTGCACTGAACAACATACTATATGCTGCCTACGGCTGAAGCATAGGGGTTGTCCAACATCCGTTTAAGCTCCTCATCAGTCTTAGGAGACTGCTTTTTGGATAACTTAATTCCATGCCATAGGAAGGAATCCTCATCTTTGAGTTCTCCATCTTGAATCTCTTCAAGGCTTTCTCAATATACGAGGACTGGGCCATTCCTAACATCCTTCTAGATCTATCCCTATAGATCTTGATGGCAAGGATATAGGCTAGGACTATATATAGAGGAGGAGTTTAATCGTCTTTAAAGTCCAACTCTAAAGAGGTCTATTTTGACTAGGATTTTGACCTAGTCACAGTCCTAGTCAAAGTAGTGTTTGACCTAGTCAAATCAATCCTAGCCATCCATCTCTCCCTTTCCATCTCAACCATTAATTTAATTTTAATGGAATATTTAAATCCTATTAAATATTTCAAAGGCCCAAATAAATAAATATAATAAATATAAATATTTATTCTAAGGCCATTAAATTAATTCTCTAATAAATCTAATTTATTAGATTAATCCCTTTTATCAAATAAAAGGAATTAATTCTCCAAGAAAATAAAACGACCCGATTAAATCCAATTTAATCATTCCTATTTAATTCTAAATTAAATACTCAATGTGTGTGGATTGTGTGTGATTCTTTAGGTTCACCTTTCAGCTAGACTTGGTCGGATTCCTGGAATCCGTCCGTTACAATGGGTGGCCATCTAGCAACGGTCCATGGCACTAGAGACTAGGTGAAATTTCGGGGATGAACATTTAGGCTCTAACAGTGCACTTGTCCTTCTGTCTATGGTCTCACCACTTAGGGTCTAGGGCACGAAAAATGCAGGTACCCATTTTGGACCTAAGTGTCGGTTTGTCCTTACTAAACGCCGCAAGGAAAACCTTCCCTTCTGTTCAGTTACTGTGGCCATCGATTTTAGGGACAATACACAGAGCATACGTGAGACTCAACTGTCAATGCCTTTGACAGGAGACAGATCCTTTCTTGGAAACTACTGTCACTCTGTACACCAGAGCTGCACTAGACATGGCTTATGACTACTTAAGTGCTTCTTGGCAATCTCTCACCATATCTAAGATACAGACCTGATATACAGGTAAACACAGCAGTTCCTCAAGTCAAAGAACTTGGCCTGTACCGTTGGAACCGGGAATACACATCATACCTTGCTGAACCTACTCAAGGTCCTCCGTAAGACGGTTCCCGCGAGTCAACTCAGTCAGCTGCTCCCTAGCAGGCTAACCCACTAACACTGTTTAGACGACCTTCGTCACCCGTCGATGAAATACGACAGCAGATGCTTAGTGCAAGTCTCAAGGGGAATGTCGGTACCCATTTTCGAGATTTCTTGACTTGGACCTACCTACAAGCGTAGTCCCAGTCCCCGAAATAGGTTTTCAGTCCGTGCGCTTTGTTTGCGTAGTGAACAGATAGATATAAAGCAGTAAAGTGAACGCAAACAAAGTAATGCCAGAATGAATTTCATTTCTTTATTCATTAATAGTTTATCAAAACACTGAAATTGTATAGACATAGCTTACATTTTACCCGCCAAGATTGGCTATATGGTCACCTATTCTAACAATCTCCCACTTGACCTTTAAAGCCAATCGCCCATATGTCTAATCCCCATCTTCTCAAGATGTTGTGTATGAGCGCTCTGCGACATAGGCTTTGTCAGCGGATATGCTGTGTTGTCTGTTGAGTTGACTTGGTCCATCCGAACGTCACCTCTTCCTACCATTTCTCTTAGAAGATGGTAGCGTCTAGGAATGTGTTTGGAACGGTGATGAGATCTCGGTTCCTTTGCTTGCACTATTGCACCGTTGTTATCACAGAAGACGACAACGGGCTCGGCGATGCTAGGCACCACACCCAACTCTTGGATGTAGTTTCTCATCCAAACCGCTTCCTTGGCATCTTCTGAAGCTACTATGTATTCAGCCTCTGTGGTGGAGTCAGCAGTGGTTGCTTGCTTGGAACTTTTCCAAGCCACTACTCCTCCATTGAGTTTGAATACGTAACCCGATTAAGACTTGGCATCATCGTCATCAGACTGGAAGCTAGCGTCGCTAAAGCCTTCCAGGATCAGTTCTCCATTGCCATAGACTAAGAACGTTTCCTTAGTCCTCCTTAGGTACTTAAGGATGCGCTTAACAGCATTCCAATGTGCCTCTCCTGCATAGGACTGATATCTGCTTGTCACGCTTAAACCGTAAGCAATGTCAGGCCTGGTGTAGTGGACCGCATATTGGATGCTACCTACGGCAGAAGCATCGGGGATGACTTTCATCCTTTCAAGTTCCTCATCAGTCTGCGGGGACTGTTTCTTGGACAACTTGATCCCATGCCTCATAGGAAGGAATCCTCGTTTGGAGTTGTCCATTCGATATCTCTTTAAGACTTTCTCCATATACGAGTTTTGGGTAAGCCCTAACATCCTTTTAGATCTGTCCCTGACAATCTGGATGCCTAGGATGTAGGAGGCTTCACCCAAGTCCTTCATGGAAAACTGGGTTGACAACCATGCTTTTGTGTCTCCCAACATTCTAACGTCATTAACAATGATTAGAATGTCATCCACATAAAGCACTAGGAATACTATAGAGCTCCCACTGACCTTCTTGTATACACAAGGGTCGGATTCGTTTTTGATGAAGTCATAGCCCCGTATTACTTCATCAAAGCGAATGTTCCAACTTCGGGATGCTTGTTTGAGGCCATAGATGGACTTCTGGAGACGACAAACCTTCTGTTCTTCTCCAGTGACTGTGAAACCCTCCGGCTGATCCATATAGATCTCTTCCTCAACGAAACCGTTAAGGAAGGCCGTTTTCACGTCCATCTACCATTTCTCATAGTCATACCATGCTGCTATGGTGGGCAGGATCCTAATGGATTTAGCCATGGCTACCGGTGAGTAGGTATCCTCAAAATCGACCCCGGGTCGTTGAGTGTATCCCTTAGCTACAAGCCTAGCCTTAAAGGTTGTCACTTCTCCATTAACGCCATGTTTGCGCTTGTAGACCCACTTACAGCCCACTAGCTTAACACCTTTCGATGGATCTACAAGTCTCCAGACTTAGTTCTCGCTCATGGAGTCCATTTCGGTTTTCATGGCCTTAAGTCATTTCCCGGAGTCGATGTCAGGCATCGCTTTTTCCATATGTCTTAGGATCGTTATCCAAAAGACTGGTCGTATTTAGAAAAGTCATATCTCACTGGAGGTCTAGACTCTCTAGTAGACCTACGGAGAACGGGAACGTCAGTGGCGACTGTGGGCACTAACTGTATCGGAGCCGGCGGTTCAGGGACTGGGGCTGGCTGTTCCTGAGGCTGTCCTTCATGCCTAGCATGTTGGACTTCTCGAGGTCGGTCAGCCCTTCGGGCGTCTATCCTGAATCCTCTAAGTGAGGATTCCGCGGCTACCTCTGATGACTGGATTCCATCACTTGATCCTCAAGGATCAGCTCATCAGGTTGGATATCCTCTAGGAAGCCTTGCTCTAAGAATACTGCATTCTTTGAAACAAACACCTTTTGTTCCAAAGGGTCATAAAAGTAATAACCCGCAGTTTCTTTAGGATATCCAACGAACCTGCATAAACTAGACCTGGATTCTAGCTTATCTCCCACTAACCTCTTGATGTATGCGGGGCTACCCCACACTTTCAAGTAGTTGTAGGATGCAGGCTTGACGTGCCATATCTCGTATGGCGTTTGGGACAATACACTGGTTGGCGCCAAATTTAGCAACTTGGCCACCATTTCCAACGCGTAGCCCCAAAAGGACAAGCGCAATTTGGTAAAACTCATCATGGATCGAACCATGTCCAACAGGGTTCGATTCCTCCTTTCAGAGACACCATTCAATTGTGGTATCCCGGGAGGCGTCCATTCAGATATAATACCATTTTCTTTTAGATAATTAACGAACTCGGTACTGAAAGGAATCGGTGGATCGTCCCGGGAATTGCGCGAATGTGGAAGCGCGATAAAAATAAACATACAAAAATTAAAGCATGCTTTTAATTTAAAAGAACACGCTCAAGGGGTGTACCCTTGAGGTTCCCGGGCGTTCGGTGTATCTCATGATCATATAACATGTAAAGAAATCATGGAGGCCATAGAGTTGAAAAAAATAAAGAGGGACGAAAAATAAAACGATACCTACCCGTTTTCGTTTTCGTCTTCAACGGCTACTCGCGTTGTTCCCCGTTTTGCACCGAGATCTCATTGTTGAGACCCTCCAAATCGTGACACACGATCCACCCACGTATCTTGCACGTCGTGCTACCAACGAACAAGTATTTTGGAGAGGATAGAACAATCACACGTTATGAATTAACGGCACTAATCTTCCTTAGTTCTAATGTTCCAAGAACAAAAGAACAAGAAGTAATTTTCTTGTAGAGAGAGAGGGGGGGCGGACGAGAGGTAAGGAGAGGGGAGAGTGTGTGTTGTGTGTGTGATTTCAAGAATCATCATCCTTCAAAAAGTTGGAAGCTAGAGGTATTTATAGAGGAGGAGTTTAATCCTCTTAAAACTCCTACTCTAAGAACTCTAATTTGTCTAGGATTTTGACCTAGTCAAAGTCCTAGTCAAACTAGTGTTTGACCTAGTCAAACAAATCCTAGCCTTCCATCTCCCCTTTGCATCTCAACTGTTGATTTTAATTTAATGGAATATTTAAATCCCATTAAATATTCCAAAAGGCTAAAAGAATAAATATAATAAATAAATATTAATATTTACTCTAAGCCCATTAAATCAATCCATTAATAAATCCTATTTATTAATTTAATTCCCTTTATCAAATAGAAGGAATTAATTTCTCCAAGAAAATATAGGACTCGATTAAATCTAATTTAATCATTCCTTTACTCCAATATTTAATTCCAAATTAAATACTAAGTGTGTGTGGATAGTGTGTGACTCTTTAGGTTCACCATTCAGCTAGACTTGGTCGGATTCCTAGAATCCGTCCGTTACCATGGGTGGCCATCTAGCAACGGTCCATGGCACTAGAGACTAGGTGAATTATTGGGGGATGAACATTTAGGCTCTAACAGTACACTTGTCCTTCTGTCTTCGGTCTCATCACTTAGAGTCTATGGGCACGGAAAAAGCAGGTATCCATTTTGGACCTAAGTGTCGGTCTGTCCTTACTAAACGCTGCAAGGGAAACTTTTCCCTTCTGTTCAGTCACTGTGGCCACAGATTTCAGGGACAAGACACAGAGCATATATGAGACTCAACTGTCAATACCTTTTGACAGGTGACAGATCCTTTCTTGGAAACTACTGTCACTCTATACACCCGAGCTGCACTAGACATGGTTTATGACTACTCAAGAGTATTTTGGCAATCTCTCACCATATCTAAGATACACACCTGATGCACAGGTAAACTCAGCAGTTCCTCAAGTCAAAGGACTTGGCCTGTACCGTTGGAACCAGGAATACACGTCATACCTTGCTGACCATACTCAAGGTCCTCCGTAAGACGGTTCCCGCAAGTCACCTCAGTCAGCTGCTTCCTAGCATGCTGACCCACTAACACTGCTTAGACGACCTTCGTCACCCGTCGATGAAATACGACAGCAGATGCTTAGTGCATGTTTCAAAGGGAATCCCGGTACCCATTTTCGGGATTCCTTGACTTGGAGATTTCCGGACTGATTCGGTAAGACTGATTTCATGGACCTACCTCCAAGTGTAGTCCCAGTCCCCGAAATCATTTCTCAGTCCGTGGGCTTTGTTTGCGTAGTGAACAGAAATGTAAATGCAGATATAAGTGAACGTAAACAAAGTATTGCCATATGAATTTTCACTTCTTTATTCATAAAAGTTTTTATCAAATACCAAAAATTGTCTAGACATAGGTTACATATTCCTGCCAAAATTGGCTTACATGGTCACCTATTCTAACAATCTCCCACTTGACCTTTAAAGCCAATTGCCCATATGCTTAATCCCCATCTTCTCAAGATGTTGCGTATGAGCGCTCTGCGACATAGGCTTTGTCAGCGGGTCTGCTGTGTTGTTTGCCGAGTTGACTCGGTCCATCCAGACGTCACCTCTTCCTACCATTTCTCTAAGAAGATGGTAGCGTCTAAGAATGTGTTTGGAACGGTGATGAGATCTCGGTTCCTTTGTTTGCGCTATTGCGCCGTTGTTATCACAGAAGATGACAACAGGCTCGCCAATGCTAGGCACCACACCCAACTCTTGGATGTAGTTTCTCATCCAAACTGCTTCTTTAGCAGCTTGAAGCTGCTATGTATTCAGCCTCTGTGGTGGAGTCAGTAATGGTTGCTTGCTTGGAACTTTTCCAAGCTACTACTCCTCCATTGAGTTTGAATACGTACCCCGATTGAGACTTGGCATCATCGTCATCAGACTGGAAGCTAGCATCGCTAAAGCCTTCCAGAATTAGTTCTGCATTGCCATAGACTAGGAACATTTCCTTAGTCCTCCTTAGGTACTTAAGGATGCCCTTAACAACATTCCAATGTGCCTCTCCTGCGCAGGACTGATATTTGCTTGTCACGCTCAAAGCGTATGCAATGTCAGGCCTAGTGCAGTAGACCGCATATTGGATGCTACCTACGGCAGAAGCATAGGGGATGACTTTCATCCTTTCAAGTTCCTCATCAGTCTATGGGGACTGTTTCTTGGACAACTTGATCCGATGCCTCATGGGAGGGAATCCTCGTTTGGAGTTGCCCATTCGATATCTCTTTAGGACTTTCTCCATATACGAGTTTTGGGTGAGTCCTAACATCCTTTTAGATCTGTCCCTGACAATCTGGATGCCTAGGATGTAGGAGGCTTCACCCAAGTCCTTCATGGAAAACTAGGTTGACAACCATGCTTTTGTGTTTCCTAACATTCTAACGTCATTACCAATGAGCAGAATGTCATCCACATAAAGCACTAGGAACACTATTGAGCTCCCACTGACCTTCTTGTATACACAAGGGTCGGATTCGTTTTTGATGAAGTCATAACCCCGTATTACTTCATCAAAGCGAATGTTCCAACTTCGGGAGGCTTGTTTGAGGCCATGGATGGACTTCTGGAGACGATAGACTTTCTGTTCTTCTCTAGTGACCGTGAAACCCTTCGGCTGATCCATATAGATCTCTTCTTCAATGAAACCGTTGAGGAAGGCCGTTTTCACGTCCATCTGCCATATCTCATAGTCATACCATGCTGCTATGGCGAGCAGAATCCGAATGGATTTAGCCATGGCTACTGGCGAGTAGGTATCCTCAAAATCGACCCCGGGTCGTTGAGTGTATCCCTTAGCTACAAGCCTAGCCTTAAAGGTTGTGACTTCTCCATAAACGCCAAGTTTGCGCTTGTAGACCCACTTACAGCCGGCTGGCTTAACCCCTTTCTGTTAGAATAGGTGACCATAAAGCCATTAGGTTTGGCGATTTGTAACCTATTATACAACTCGATGTAATTGTAATATTATTATGTGATGAATAAAGTGAGTGTTCGTCACTATTGGTACCTACTTTGTTGTGCTCACTTTACATTTGTTAAAAACGGTGTTTAACTTATATCGCAACAAAGCCCATAGACCATGGATAACAACTCGTGCAGTTGGGCCACGCATTGGATGGTGGTCATGAAACCAACTGATTAAGAGTTGGGTCTGAAACGTTCCAAGTCGAGGACCTCGAGATAGGGCATCGAGAGTCCTATTAAGACTTGCGTCAAGAGTCGTGTTCATTGGATGAGTGCCGTGTTTCATCGGCGACAGGCGTGGGACGCCTACACGATCTTGATGGGTTGGTCGACTGGGGTCGAGCCGACTGGACTGACTCGCGGAGATCATCATATGGAAGCCTTGGAGGCTTGGTCGGTATGATTGGATTCCCCGGTTCCGATAGTACGGGAGTAATCCTCAGACTTGAGGAATCATGGCAGTCACGTGTACAGAACGGCTGTATCTTGGATCTGGCGAGAGGTGATCATTCTGTAAGATGATCATTATAAGCCTTGTCCAGTGCAGTCGGAATGTGTAGCGAGGACGGTGGATTCCAAGAAGAGGATCCGTCCCCTGTCAGTATATGACAGAGGTATCTCCTATGCACTCGGAGACACGTACATGCTGTTTGAAGCTGTGGCCACAGTGGTTGGTCGAACAGGGAATGGTTTCCTGTGTCGATGCAATGAAGCATACGTTGTCTCGAGTATTAAGCATAGATGCCTAGTCAAGGATGGGAACCGACGCCCAATTCCATACCCTAGACTAAGGCCGGGAGACGGTAGACTGAAGGATCGTACCCGTACGGAATCGGCGCCTAAATGTTCACGCCAATTCACCTAGTCTCTAGTGCCATGGACCGTTGCTAGACGACCACCCATGGTAACGGGCCCTTGTGGGACACGGGCCCAAGTCTAGCTGAGGGTGAACCTAAAGGGTCACACACAAATCACCGAGGAGGTTGAGAGATCGACTTGGAGTCAATCTCGAAGGAAAGTAATTGGATTACTTAAGGTAAAGTCCATTGGATGGATGGGCCGATATTGTATCGGGCTTTCATTTAATCGGTAAATTGGATTTTCGATTAAATATGGAAAGTTGAGATGTTGAGACGTTGGATCTTTTAATTGGATTAAAAGATCAACGGGAATAATTTAAGTGGACATTAAATTGGATTTAATATTGGGTTCGTCGTAATTGGATTACGATAAAACCCGGTCCGTTAAATTATACCCGAGAGGAGAAATAATTCCTAATTTGGAATGGGAAGAAGTTGGACTTCTTCCCTTAATTAAATATGGCCGACATGCTCCCTTGGAGGAAGCAAAATCAGCCATGTTTCATGCTAGGTGGTATGTTGACTTGTCTCTTTTGGAAAGAGACAAATCAACTCCAATCAAGCTCTTCCCTTTTGGTATGATTTGATCATACCATAAATTTTGGTAGGCTTGATTGAAGAATTGATGGTGATTGATTGGAATGAATCTAGACATCCTTGGATGAACCTAGACACATTCCAATAATCACATTAATTATGTATATATATTAGAATATACAACACCTAGCATAAGTGATTCATTATTCATCTTTTTCTAGGAAGCCTTGGAGGCTTGGTCTGTATGATTGGATTCCCCGGTTCCGATAGTACGGGAGTAATCCTCAGACTTGAGGAATCATGGCAGTCACGTGCACAGAACGGCTGTATCTTGGATCTGGCGAGAGGTGATCATTCTGTAAGATGATCATTATAAGCCTTGTCCAGTGCAGTCGAAATGTGTAGCGAGGACGGTGGATTCCAAGAAGAGGATCCGTCCCCTGTCAGTATATGACAGAGGTATCTCCTATGCACTCGGAGACACGTACATGCTGTTTGAAGCTGTGGCCACAGTGGTTGGTCGAACAGGGAATGGTTTCCTGTGTCGATGCAATGAAGCATACGTAGTCTCGAGTATTAAGCATAGATGCCTAGTCAAGGATGGGAACCGACGCCCAATTCCATACCCTAGACTAAGGCCGGGAGACGGTAGACGGAAGGATCGTACCCGTACGGAATCGGCGCCTAAATGTTCACGCCAATTCACCTAGTCTCTAGTGCCATGGACCATTGCTAGACGACCACCCATGGTAACGGGCCCTTGTGGGACACGGGCCCAAGTCTAGCTGAGGGTGAACCTAAAGCGTCACACACAAATCACCGAGGAGGTTGAGAGATCGACTTGGAGTCAATCTCGAAGGAAAGTAATTGGATTACTTAAGGTAAAGTCCATTGGATGGATGGGCCGATATTGTATCGGGCTTTCATTTAATCGGTAAATTGGATTTTCGATTAAATATGGAAAGTTGAGATGTTGAGACGTTGGATCTTTTAATTGGATTAAAAGATCAACGGGAATAATTTAAGTGGACATTAAATTGGATTTAATATTGGGTTCGTCGTAATTGGATTACGATAAAACCCGGTCCGTTAAATTATACCCGAGAGGAGAAATAATTCCTAATTTGGAATGGGAAGAAGTTGGACTTCTTCCCTTAATTAAATATGGCCGACATGCTCCCTTGGAGGAAGCAAAATCAGCCATGTTTCATGCTAGGTGGTATGTTGACTTGTCTCTTTTGGAAAGAGACAAATCAACTCCAATCAAGCTCTTCCCTTTTGGTATGATTTGATCATACCATAAATTTTGGTAGGCTTGATTGAAGAATTGATGGTGATTGATTGGAATGAATCTAGACATCCTTGGATGAACCTAGACACATTCCAATAATCACATTAATTATGTATATATATTAGAATATACAACACCTAGCATAAGTGATTCATTATTCATCTTTTTCTAGGAAAAAGAGAAGACAAAAATCCTCTCCTCTCTCTCAAAATTTCGTGCTCCCTCCCTCTCTTACACTTGTGTTCTTCACTTGATTTTGAATCAAGAAGAAGAACAAAGTAAGTTTAAGAGAACACTAATTCATAGTGTTTTTTTCTAGGAAAAAGAGAAGACAAAAAATCCTCTCCTCTCTCTCAAAATTTCGTGCTCCCTCCCTCTCTTACACTTGTGTTCTTCACTTGATTTTGAATCAAGAAGAAGAACAAAGTAAGTTTAAGAGAACACTAATTCATAGTGTTCTTCTCTTAAACCGATTCCTTCCTAAACCCGTTCTTTTCTAGCAAGAAGAACGTGTGTTTCTTCCGGTGTGGTGTGGATCACCTTTGGAGAATCCATACGTTTGGATTTCGTGAGCATTTCGGAGAAGGAACAACGCTAGTAGCCGGGAGCATACGCTAAACAATCAAAGGTAACGGTTTATTACGCTTTGATTGATTTCATTTGTATATCTATGCCCTATGTGTTTAAATATATGTTTTAATATTTACACATCCTACATCGAACGCCCGGTTGAGTACCCAAGGGTACACCCCTTGGGATGCGCGTATTTTGAATTTGATTTAAATTTACGCACTTTATCGCCTTTCTCGCTTCCGCTCGCGCTCCCGGGCGGATCCGCTTGTCCTTCAAGTGGTATCAGAGCTTGGTTCGATGTAAGGGGCATAGATCTATGTGTTTGGCATGATCTACTTGCTTTTAAATGGCTTTATTGGCATGTTAGATTACATAAATATATGAATAATATGATGATTCAATTGTTTGGATTTAATGGACTTTTGGCATGCTTAATTTTGTTAGATTGGATCTAAAATTGCATGCTTATTTTCAGAATAATATTAATGTTATTGTGCTGAAACAGTTTTGAAAAACAAAAAAAAAAAAAATTTGGTCGGGCCGGCAGTGGCCGCGCGCAGGCGGCGCCTGCGCGCGCTGGGCTTCGGCCAGCGCGCGCGGACGCTGTGCACAGGCGCGCGCGCTGTGCGCAGCCGGCCGCTGCTGGCCGAGGGCCAGTGCGCGGCACAGCGCGC
Source organism: Sesamum alatum (assembly GCA_034509735.1). Taxonomy (NCBI): domain Eukaryota; kingdom Viridiplantae; phylum Streptophyta; class Magnoliopsida; order Lamiales; family Pedaliaceae; genus Sesamum; species Sesamum alatum. Next base: position 9,582,773 of record JACGWO010000013.1, read on the forward strand.
GCGCGCGCAGGCGCGCAGGCTTGCTGCCTGTGCGCGGGCGGCCGGCCAGCACAACGGCTGGGCCGTTTTGTGCCGTTTTTCGACTTTTTCCGGAAAATTCGATTTTCTGTATTTTCTGCACAATATTCTGAAAATATATTAATTTTGCATTTTTGATTTTGGGATAAGTGGATTATTCCTTGAATTAAATTTGCTTAATTAATTTGGGAATAATACATGCATTGGATGCATTGTGTAAAATGTCCATTAAATTTGAAATTTGAATTTTGCATATTATTTATATGTTTATGCTTTTGTGATGTTGGACATCGCTTGGATATTTGGAATATCCATTGGTTTTATTGCATGATTATTTGGAATAATTATGTTATATGTGAGTTGATGGAATCAACATGGGATGATCACAAGAGCCCTAGACCTTATGTATGGATGAATGTATGATTATTATTTATTTTCTGTTGGGTGGGGCCTACGTGCCTCTTGTTTTTGGGGCTATCATCTCCCGTATTTTCAGCCTCATGATGTTAAGGCTTGTTTTCCTTATTACCAATGTATTACTTTCAGTTGTAATGAGAGTAGATAGGATTGGTGAGGTTTTAATTTTAACAAGCAATTGGAGTCGGAGACCCCAAGGAGGAGCATCAAGGCGTGAAACAAGAGCACTACGAGGCCCATTGGAATGACAATGGGTATATTACTATTGTAATAATTTAGGACCACCCTAGACAGACCATAGACTCACTGCGGGCTCAGTGGGTCGCATAGGTTGGGCTTGTGATCATCCTAACAGGGGTATGCTATGTTTTCTGCATGCGGCGTATTTATTTATCGCTTTAAATATTGGATATTTATGCATGCTAAAAACACCATAATGTGATGAGGTCTCGGTCATACACAAACTCTCATTTGGTTGGACCAAATTAAATATTAGGCCCAGAACGGACTTGGATCAAACTGGTATTTTGGTCTGTCCGAGCCTTCCATCCACAGCAATGTGGTGAGGAAGCTACCACTACCCAAGTGTGGTCTCACGAGACGTGGCACACTTGGACTAGGGGAAAGCTGTACTATTGTTGTGAACAAAAAGACTGCGCTCGCTGTTTCCCTGTCTCACGAGTCGTGGGGGGCGACAGTTTGAGGCATGATTTGGTTGATGGGTCGGGCCCAACACTGAGTAACATGGTTCGCTTGGAGTCCTCGGGACCATGTGAATAGGTGAGGCAAAATATCTTGGGAATCTCATTGGATGAGAATGATATTGGATATCTCCCACGAGGTCTTCTTCATGTGAATCGTAAAAGCGGGGCATGGAGATTACGCTTGTGGATCCCAAGCCCACTAGGAAATGGTTTCCCGAAACTCCCGCTTGAGAGTGGCGGACTTTCGTATAAATAGTGGGAGGGTTAAAGACTAAAAGACCAAGTCTTCAACTTGAACAATAATATTACCATCATCTGCTAATTTCTACTTTACATTTTCATTAATGTAGATATGTCTAAGAACCCGTTAACCATGATTCTTGAGACTAACAAATTCAACGGAACGAACTACTCGGACTGGCTGAGAAACCTGAGGATTGTCCTCGGTTTCAAGAGCCAAGGCTACGTCTTGGACGAGCCGCCACGGAGCGACTTACCGGAGGGGTCCACGCCTGAAGAACGTTTGACGTTCGAGAAATGGCATGAGGACAAACAGAAAGTACGCAGTATCATACTGGCTTCGATGTCTAATGACATCCAGAAGCAGTATGAGAGGCTGGACAACGTCTCCACCATAATGCTCCGCATGAACGAGGTTTATGCGGTTCCGGATAGGCATATTAGATATGCCGCCACAAAAGTATTCTTTGGCACCAAGCTCGCTGAAGGAGCGTCTGTACAGAGTCATGGGGTCAAGATGCTCTCCCTAGTGGAGAAACTCGAGGACCTTAAAGCTGGGCTTAACAATGACACGTACATTGACGTGATCCTCCAGTCGCTTCCTCCATCCTATGACCCGTTTGTTGTAAACTACAACATGAACGGACTTGAGAAGTCTATTCATGAGTTGATCAACATGCTGGTCCAATACGAGGCAACGACCCACAAGTCGGCGCCGGCGGTATTGATAGGAGAGGCTTCGACCTCCAAGGCGAATGGCAAGAGGGCCGGACGCTGGAAGAGGAAGAAGGGCAAAGGGAAGACGGTTGCGGCCCCTGCTCGCGCTCCGGGCGTCCCTGTTGCTCCGGTTGGACCGAGCAAAGGGAAAGGGAAGGCCCGAGGTTCTCAGCGGTCCAATGCAAATGATGTCTGCATGCATTGCCAAGGGAAAGGGCATTGGAAGAGGGAGTGCCCACAACTCCTCTCCAACCCAGGTGTGTTTGTGGTTGAAGTTAATATGATTACTAATTCTGCTTCATGGGTATTGGATACCGGGTGTGGTGCTCACATCTGCAATGATTTGCAGGCACTGCAAAGAAGCAGAAGGCTAACCAAGGATGAGATGATCCTGAGGCTAGGCGATGGCAAGGCCGTTGCTGCGGAGGCCGTAGGATCACTAGAGTTAGCCATTAGTAGTCATGTTAGGATTGTACTGAACAACTGTTTCTATGTACCTAGCATGATTAAAAACCTTGTTTCCATCCCGGTCCTTGATAAGGAGGGATATGAATTTACCATCAATAAAAATGGTTTTTTTCATTATCAAAGATGGTATTTTTCATTTGCTTGGTACATTGGTCAACGGTCTGTACATACTTCAACAGTCTAATTGGATTATGACTGCAGAACACAAACGAAAACGTGATGATCATAATAACGCACAGATATGGCATGCGAGGTTAGGTCATATCTCTAAAGATAGGATAAAAAGGTTGGTGGACTCAAAGAGTCTAGAAATAGACGATTTGGACAACCTACCGACCTGCGAATCCTGTCTAAAGGGAAAGATGACCAAGAAACCCTTTGTTGGACAAAGTACGCTAGCCAGTGGTCTGTTGGATTTGATCCATACAGATGTCTGTGGTCCACTAAATACTCAGGCTACAGGTGGGTACTCGTACTTCATAACCTTTACCGATGATCACTCACGGTATGGTTATGTTTACCTGATGAGGTACAAGTCTGAAGCCTTTGGAAGGTTTAAGGAATACAGACTTGAAGTAGAGAACCAAACCGATCGAAAGATCAAAGCCCTTCGGTCGGACCGAGGTGGAGAGTATTTGAGTGGTGAGTTTACTGATTATCTAAAAGAGAATGGGATTCTCTCTCAATGGACCCCTCCTGGAACACCGCAGCTTAACGGTGTGTCTGAAAGGAGGAATCGGACCTTGTTGGACATGGTCCGATCCATGATGAGTTTTACTGAACTACCCCTTTCCTTCTGGGGATACGCTCTTGAGACGGCGGCCAAAGTTTTGAACTTGGCGCCATCTAAAAGGTATCCCAGACGCCATATGAGATATGGCATGGCAAGCCTGCCTCCTACAAATACTTGAAAGTGTGGGGTTGCCCCGCATATGTCAAGAGATTAGTGGGAGATAAACTGGACTCGAGGTCTAGTTTATGCAGGTTTATCGGCTATCCGGAAGAAACTGCGGGGTATTATTTCTATGATCCCTCCGAGCAAAAGGTTTTTGTCTCGCGAAACGCAGTGTTCTTGGAAAAAGGTTTTCCATCGGATAGTCGACGCGATGAGGTGCTCCTTGAGGAATCAAGTGAGGCACCCCATGAGGCGGCAGTGACATCTGAGGCAGTGGTTCCCACTGATATTGTTCCAGTCCTCCGTAGGTTGGCCAAAGTATCCCATTCACCTGATAGGTTATGGATTTCTGGGCCTGACCAGTCAGTTGGATAATGATCCAAAGACATACGGAGAAGCGATGTCGGACATCGATTCGGACAAGTGGCTTGAGGCCATGAAATCCGAGATGGAGTCGATGGGTACAAACAAGGTTTGGACCCTAGCAGATCCACCAAAAGGGGTTAAACCCGAAGCTGGAACATATGTTTTGATGAAGTCATACGGGGATATGATTTCATCAAGAACGAGTCCGATCCTTGTGTATACAAGAAGATCAGTGGGAGCTCAGTTGCGTTTCTGGTGCTTTACGTGGATGACATCTTGCTCATTGGGAATGATGCTAAGATGTTGGGTACCACTAAAGCTTGGTTGTCAACGCAATTCTCCATGAAGGATATGGGCGAGGCATCCTACATCCTTGGCATCAAGATCTACAGGGATAGATCTAGAAGAATGTTAGGAATGGCCCAGTCCTCGTACATTGAGAAAGTCTTGAAGAGATTCAAGATGGAGAACTCAAAATGAGGATTCCTTCCAATGAGGCATGGAATTAAGTTATCCAAGAAGCAGTCTCCTAAGACTGATGAGGAGCTTAAACGGATGTTGGACATCCTCTATGCTTCAGCCGTAGGCAACATACAGTATGTTGTTCAATGCACTAGACCTGATGAGGCTTTCGCTTTGAGCGTAACAAGTCGATATCAGTCGTGTGCCGGGGAGGCACACTGGAGTGCAGTCAAGACTATCCTGAAGTACCTGAAAAAGGACTAAGGACATGTTCTTGATCTACGGCAGTGGAGAGTTGATACTGGAAGGCTATAGCGACGCTAGCTTCCAGGAGCATACGCTAAACAATCAAAGGTAACGGTTTATTACGCTTTGATTGATTTCATTTGTATATCTATGCCCTATGTGTTTAAATATATGTTTTAATATTTACACATCCTACATCGAACGCCCGGTTGAGCACCCAAGGGTACACCCCTTGGGATGCGCGTATTTTGAATTTGATTTAAATTTACGCACTTTATCGCCTTTCTCGCTTCCGCTCGCGCTCCCGGGCGGATCCGCTTGTCCTTCACTTTCGGTGCATCTACAAGACTCCAAACTTGGTTCTCGCTCATGGAGTCCATTTTGGCTTTCATGGCCTCAAGCCATTTCCCGTAGACAAGCCATTTCCCGTAGTCGATGTCAGACATCGCTTCTCCATAAGTCTTAGGATCGTCATCCAAAAGATCTGTAGCACCTAGAAAGCCATATCTCGCTGGAGGTGTGGACTGTCTAGTGGACCTACGGAGAAGGGGAACGTCAGTGGTGACTGTGGGCGCTGACTGTATCGGAGCCGGCGGTTCAGGAACCGGGACTGGCTGTTCCTGAGGCTGTCCTTCATGCCTAGCATGTTGGACTTCTCGAGGTTGGTCAGCCCTTCGGCTGTTAATCCTAAATCCTCTAAGTGAGGGTTCCGCGGCCTCCTCTGATGGCTGGATTCCATCACTTGATTCCTCAAGGATCAGCTCATCAGGTTGGATATCCTCCGGGATGCCTTGCTCCAAGAATACTACATTTCTTGAAACAAACACCTTTTCTTCCAAGGGGTCATAAAAGTAATAACCCGCAGTTTCTTTAGGGTATCCAATGAACCTGCATAAGCTAGACCTAGATTCTAACTTATCTCCCACTAACCTCTTGACGTATGCGGGGCTACCCCACACTTTCAAGTAGTTGTAGGATGCAGGCTTGCCGTGCCATATCTCATATGGCGTTTGGGTTAATGTACTAGTAGGCGCTATATTCAACAATTTGGCCGCCGTTTCTAGTGCATAGCCCCAAAACGATAAGGGCAATTTAGTAAAACTCATCATGGACCGAACCATGTCAAACAGGGTTTGATTCCTCCTTTCAGAGACACCATTTAAATGTGGTGTTCCTGGAGGTGTCCATTCTGATATTATACCATGTTCTTTTAGATAATCTAGGAACTCCGTACTAAGGTACTCACCGCCTCGGTCCGACCGAAGGATTTTAATTTTGCAGTTGGTTTGGTTCTCCACTTCAAGTCTGAATTCTTTAAACCTCTCAAGAGCTTCAGACTTGTACCTCATCAGGTAAACATAACCATACCGCGAATGATCATCGGTGAAGGTTATAAAGTAGGAGAACCCACCTCGGGCCTGCGTCCTTAGTGGTCCACATACGTCTGTATGGACCAAGTCCAACAGACCTGTGGCAAGCCTGCTTTGTCCTACCAAGGGCTTTTTGGTTATTTTCCCTCTTAGACAGGACTCACAAGTTGGCAGATCGCTCAAGTCCCCAACCTCTAGGTTCTTTGAGTCTACCAACCTTTTCATCCTGTCTTGGGATATGTGACCTAGCCTAGCGTGCCACAGACGTGCGTTCCCGTTATTATCTAATTTTTGTTTGTGTTGTGCATTGAGGACGAAATTCGTTTGTTGCAAGATATAGAGTCCGTTATGCAATGTACCAAGTAGATGAGCAATACCACACCTCATCAAATAAAAGCAATTTTTATTGATTCTAAACTCATAACCACTATTGTCCAACAATGGAATGGATATGATGTTTTTAATCATACTGGGTACAAAATAAACTTGCTCTAAATCTATGCTAATACTATCACTAATCACTAGAGTGGCGGATCCTACTGCTTCTGCCGAGATGGCCTTGCCATTCCCAAGCTTCAGGATCATGTCCCCGCTACCCAGTTTTCTGCTTCCTTTCAACACCTGCAAGTCATTGCAAATGTGAGCTCCACAGCCGGTATCTAATACCCAAGAGGCAGAACTACTGACCATATTAACCTCAATCACATATATACCTTGGTTCGAGAAGAGTTTGGGGCACTCTCTCTTCCAATGCCCTTTCTCACGGCAGTTGATACATATGTCATATGCCATCGACTGTTGCTTGGAGACAACCTTTCCCTTTCCTTTGCCTTTCCTCTCTTTGGCAATGGGAACACTCTTAGTGTTCGTAGCTGCTTTGACGGCCTTTCCCTTCCCTTTCTTCTTCTTCCAACGTCCGGCACCCTTGCCTTTCGTATTAGAAGTCGAAGCACCTCCAAACAATACCGAAGGCGTGGACTTCTTAGTCGTTGCCTCGTATTGCACCAACATATTGATCAACTCATGAATGCCCTTCTCAAGTGCGTTCATGTTGTAGTTGACGATAAATTGGTCAAAGGTGTTAGAATAGGTGACCACGTAAGCCAATTTTGGCAGGAATATGTAACCTATGTCTAGACAATTCTTTGGTATTTGATAAAATATTTATGAATAAAGAGGTGAAAATTCATATGGCAATACTTTGTTTACGTTCACTTATATCTGCATTTACATTTCTGTTCACTACGCAAACAAAGCCCACGGACTGAGATACGATTTCGGGGACTGGGACTACGCTTGGAGGTAGGTCCATGAAATCAGTCTTACCGAATCAGTCCGGAAATCTCCAAGTCAAGGAATCCCGAAAATGGGTACCGGGATTCCCTTTGAGACTTGCACTAAGCATCTGCTGTCGTATTTCATCGACGGGTGACGAAGGTCGTCTAAGCAGTGTTAGTGGGTCAGCGTGCTGGGAAGCAGCTGACTGAGGTGACTCGCGGGAACCGTCTTACGGAGGGCCTTGAGTATGGTCAGCAAGGCATGACGAGTATTCCCGGTTCCAACGGTACAGGCCAAGTCCTTTGACTTGAGGAACTGCTGAGTTTACCTGTGCGTCAGGTTTGTATCTTAGATATGGTAAGAGATTGCCAAAATACTCTTGAGTAGTCATAAGCCATGTCTAGTGCAGCTCGGGTGCACAAAGTGACAGTAGTTTCCAAGAAAGGATCTGTCTCCTGTCAAAAGGTGTTGACAGTTGAGTCTCATATATGCTCTGTGTCTTGTCCCTGAAATCTGTGGCCACAGTGACTGAACAGAAGGGAAAAGGTTTCCCTTGCGGCGTTTGGTGAGGACAGACCGACACTTAGGTCCAAAGTGGGTACCTGCATTTTCCGTGCCCTAGACCCTAAGTGATGAGACCGAAGACAGAAGGACAAGTGTACTGTTAGAGCCTAAATGTTCATCCCCGAATATTTCACCTAGTCTCTAGTGCCATGACCGTTGCTAGATGGCCACCCATGGTAACGGACGGATTCTAGGAATCCGACCAAGTCTAGCTGAATGGTGAACCTAAAGAGTCACACACTATCCACACACACACTTAGTATTTAATTTAGAATTAAATATTGGAGTAAAGCAATGATTAAATTAGATTTAATCGGGTCCTATATTTTCTTGGAGAAATTAATTCCTTCTATTTGATAAAGGGAATTAAATTAATAAATAGGATTTATTAAAAGGGTTGATTTAATGGGCTTAGAATAAATTATAATATTTATTTATTATATTATATTTATTCTTTTAGCCTTTTGGAATATTTAATAGGATTTAAGTATTCCATTAAATTAAATCAACGGTTGAGATGGAAAGGGGAGATGGAAGGCTAGGATTCGTTTGACTAGGTCAAACACTAGTTTGACTAGGACTTTGACTAGGTCAAAATCCTAGTCAAATTAGGTTACTTAGAGTTTGAGTTTAAAGAGGATTAAACTCTTCCTCTATATAAACCCCTAGTTTCTAACATTCAAGAGATTGATGATTCTTGAAAAACACACACAACACACACTCTCCCTCTCCTACCTCTCGTCCGCCCCTCTCTCTTTCTCTAGCAAGAAAATATTTTTTTTCTTAGTTCTTTTTGTTCTTGGAACATCAAGAACTTAGACGAATCAATACCGTTAATTGATAACGAGTTATTGATTCGTCCACTCCAAAAATAATACTTGTTCGTTGCTAGCACGACGTGCAAGATACGTGGGTGGATCGAGTGTCACGATTTGGAGGATCTCAAGAACGAGGTCTTGGTGCAAAACGGGGAACAACGCGAGTAGCAGTTGAAGACGAAAACGACAACGGGTAGGTCTCGTTTAAGATTTTCGTCTCTCTTTGTTTTTCAACTCTATGGCCTCCATGATTTCTTTAATTGTTTTATGATCATGAGATACACCGAACGCCCGGGAACCTCAAGGGCACACCCCTTGAGCGTGTTCTTTAAATTAAAAGCATGCTTTTTTATTTAATATGTTTATTTTACCGCGCTTCCGCATTCACGCAATTCCCGGGACGATCCACCGGATTTCTTTCAATTTCGACCTAGTCAAAGTCCTAGTCAAACTAGTGTTTGACCTAGTCAAACCAATTCTAGCCTTCCATCTCCCCTTTCCATCTCAACCGTTGATTTTAATTTAATGGAATATTTAAATTCCATTAAATATTCCAAAAGGCCAAATAAATATAATAAATAAATATTAATATTTATTCTAGGCCCTTAAATTAATTCCCTTAATAAATCCAATTTATTAATTTAATTCCCTTTATCAAATAGAAGGAATTAATTTCTCCAAGAAAATATAGGAGCCGATTAAATCTAATTTAATCATTCCTTTACACCAATATTTAATTCCAAATTAAATACTTAAGTGTGTGTGGATAGTGTGTGACTCTTTAGGTTCACCTTTCAGCTAGACTTGGTCGGATTCCTAGAATCCACTTGTTACCATGGGTGGCCATCTAGCAACAGTCCATGGCACTAGAGACTAGGTGAAATAATCGGGGATGAACATTTAGGCCCTAACAGTACACTTGTCCTTCTGTCTTCGGTCTCATCACTTAGAGTCTAGGGCACGAAAAATGCAGGTACCCATTTTGGACCTAAGTGTCGGTCTGTCCTTACTAAACGCCGCAAGGGAAACCTTCCCTTCTGTTCAGTTACTGTGGCCACAGATTTTAGGGACAAGACACAGAGCATACATGAGACTCAACTGTCAATACCTTTTGATAGGAGACAGATCCTGTTTTTGGAAACTACTGTCACTCTGTACACCCGAGCTGCACTAGACATGGCTTATGACTACTCAAGAGTATTTTGGCAATCTCTCACCATATCTAAGATACAGACCTGATGCACAGGTAAAATCCTCATGTCAAAGGACTTGACCTGTACCGTTGGAACCGGGAATACACGTCAAACCTTGCAGACCATACTCAAGGTCCTCCGTAAGACGGTTCCCGCGAGTCACCTCAGTCAGCTGCTTCCTAGCATGCTGATCCACTAACACTGCTTAGACGACCTTCGTCACCCGTCGATGAAGTACGACAGTAGATGCTTATTGCAAGTCTCAAAGGGAATCCCGGTACCCATTTTCGGGATTCCTTGACTTGGAGATTTGCGGACTGATTCGGTAAGACTGATTTCATGGACCTATCTCCAAGCGTAGTCCCAGTCCCCGAAATCGATTCTCAGTCCGTGGGCTTTGTTTGCGTAGTGAACAGATATGTAAAAGCAGATATAAGTGAACGTAAACAAAGTATTGCCATATGAAATTTTCACTTCTTTATTCATAAATGTTTTATCAAACACCTGAAATTGTCTAGACATAGGTTACATATTCCTGCCAAAATTAGCTTACATGGTCACCTATTCTAACAATCTCCCACTTGACCTTTAAAGCCAATTGCCCATATGTCTAATCCCCATCTTCTCAAGATGTTGCGTATGAGCGCTCTGCAACATAGGCTTTGTCAGCGGGTCTGCTGTGTTGTCTGCTGAGTTGACTCGGTCCATCCGGACGTCACCTCTCCCTACCATTTCTCTAAGAAGATGGTAGCGTCTAAGAATGTGTTTGGAACGGAGATGAGATCTCGGTTCCTTTGCTTGCGCTATTGCACCGTTGTTATCACAGAAGATGGCAACAGGCTCGGCGATGCTAGGCACCACACCCAACTCTTGGATGTAGTTTCTCATCCAAACCGCTTCCTTAGCAGCTTCTGAAGCTGCTATGTATTCAGCCTCTGTGGTGGAGTCAGCAATGGTTGCTTGCTTGGAACCTTTCCAAGCTACTACTCCTCCATTGAGTTTGAATACGTACTCCGATTGAGACTTGGCATCATCGTCATCAGACTGGAAGCCAGCGTCGCTAAAGCCTTCCAAAATTAGTTCTCCATTGCCATAGACTAAGAACATCTCCTTAGTCCTCCTTAGGTACTTAAGGATGCCCTTAACAGCATTCCAATGTGCCTCTCCTGCGCAGGACTGATATCTGCTTGTTACGCTCAAAGTGTATGCAATGCAGGCCTAGTGCAATGGACAGCATGTTGGATGCTACCTACGGCAGAAGCATAGGGGATGACTTTCATCCTTTCAAGTTCCTCATCAGTCTGTGGGGACTGTTTCTTGGACAACTTGATCCCATGCCTCATTGGAAGGAATCCTCGTTTGGAGTTGTCCATTCGATATCTCTTTAGGACTTTCTCCATATACGAGTTTTGGGTGAGTCCTAACATCCTTTTAGATCTGTCCCTGACAATCTGGATGCCTAGGATGTAGGAGGCTTCACCCAAGTCCTTCATGGAAAACTGGGTTGACAACCATTCTTTTGTGTTTCCTAACATTCTAACGTTATTACCAATGAGTAGAATGTCATCCACATAAAGCACTAGGAACACTATTGAGCTCCCACTAATTTTCTTGTATACACAAGGGTCGGATTCGTTTTTGATGAAGTCATAACCCCGTATTACTTCGTCAAAGCGCATCTTCCAATTTTGGGAGGCTTGTTTGAGGCCATAGATGGAATTCTGGAGACGATAGACTTTCTGTTCTTCTCCAGTGACTGTGAAACCCTCCGGCTGATCCATATAGATCTCTTCTTCAACGAAACCGTTGAGGAAGGCCGTTTTCACGTCCATCTACCATATCTCATAGTCATACCATGCTGCTATGGCGAGCAGGATCCGTATGGACTTAGCCATGGCTACTGGCGAGTAGGTATCCTCAAAATCGACCCCGGGTCGTTGAGTGTATCCCTAAGCTACAAGCCTAGCCTTAAAGGTTGTGACTTCTCCATCAACGCCAAGTTTGCGCTTGTAGACCCACTTACAGACTTGGTTCTCGTTCATGGAGTACATTTCGGCTTTCATGGCCTCAAGCCATTTCCCGGAGTCGATGTCAGACATCGCTTCTCTATATGTCTTAGGATCGTTATCCAAAAGATCGGTCGCTCCTAGAAAGCCATACCTTAGTAGAGGTCTGGACTCTCTAGTGGACCTACGGAGAACGGGAACGTCAGTGGTGACTGTGGGCGCTAACTGTATCGGAGCCGGTGGTTCAGGAACCGGGGCTGGCTGTTCCTGAGGCTGTCCTTCATGTCTAGCATGTTGGACCTCTCGAGGTTGGTTAGCCCTTCGGCTGTCTATCCTAAATCCTCTAAGTGAGGGTTCCGCGGCTGCGTCTGATGGCTGGATTCCATCAGAAAATTTCTCAAGGATCAACTCATCAGGTTGGATATCCTCCGGGAAGCCTTGCTCCAAGAATACTGCATTTCTTGAAACAAAGACCTTTTCTAGCTTCCTTACGGTATCCAACGAACCTGCATAAGCTAGATCTGGATTCTAGCTTATCTCCCACTAACCTCTTGACGTATGCGGGGCTACCCCACACTTTCAAGTAGTTGTAGGACGCAGGCTTGCCGTGCCATATTTCATATGGCGTTTGGGTCAATGTACTAGTAGGCGCTAAATTCAACAATTTGGTTGCCGTTTCTAGTGCATGGCCCCAAAAGGATAAGGACAATTTGTTAAAACTCATCATAGATCGAACCATATCCAACAGGGTTCGATTCCTCCTTTCAGAGACACTATTTAACTATGGTGTTCCTAGAGGTGTCCATTCTGATATTATACCATGTTCTTTTAGATAATCTAGGAACTCCGTACTAAGGTATTCACCGCCTCGGTCCGACCGTAGGACTTTAATTTTGCAGTTGGTCTGGTTGTCCACTTCAAGTCTGAATTCTTTAAGCCTCTTAAGAGCTTCAGACTTGTACCTCATTAGGTAAACATAACCATACCGTGAATGATCATTGGTAAAGGTTATGAAGTAGGAGAACCCACCTCGGGCCTGCGTCCTTAGTGGTCTACATACGTCTGTATGGACCAAGTCCAACAGACCTGTGGCAAGCCTACTTTGTCCTACAAAGGGCTTCTTGGTCATTTTCCCTCTTAGACAGGATTCACAAGTTGGTAGATCGCTCAAGTCCCCAACCTCTAGGTTCTTTGAGTCTACCGACCTCTTTATCCTGTCTTGGGATATGTGACCTAGCCTAGCGTGCCACAGACGTGCGTTCCCGTTATTATCTAATTTTCGTTTGTGTTGAGTGTTGAGAACGAAATTCGTTTGTTGCAAGATATAGAGCCCGTTATGCAATGTACCAAGTAGATAAACAATTCCACACCTCATCAAATAAAAGCAATTTTTACTGATTCTAAACTCATAACCACTATTGTCCAACAATGGAATGGAAATGATGTTTTTTAATCATACTAGGTACAAAATAAACCTGCTCTAAATATATGTTAATATTATCACTAGTCACTATAGTGGCGGATCCTACTGCTTCTGCCGAGATGGCCTTGCCATTCCCAAGCTTTAGGATCATGTCCCCGCTACCCAGTTTTCTGCTTCTTTTCAACACCTGCAAGTTATTGCAAATGTGAGCTCCACAGCCGGTATCTAATACCCAAGAGGCAGAATTAGTGACCATATTAACCTCAATCACATAAATACCTTGGTTCGAGAAAGAGTTTGGGGCACTCTCTCTTCCAATGCCCTTTCTCACGGCAGTTGATACATGTGTCATATGCCTTCGACTGTTGCTTGTGAAAAGATTGTGTGGATCGGCCCAGGAGATTAACGCGAATAGCGGAAGCGCAAAATAGTGCGTAATAAAAAATTACAAAGCATAATTAAAAGGAATTTAAATTATGCATAACATACATAAACAAATCAAGGGGTGTGCCCTTGATTCTCCCGGGCGTTTGGTGTATCTCATGTTCAATAAAACACAACATAGAGGCCATAGAATTAGAAACGAAAACCATAATTAAAGAACCTACCCGGTTGTAGTTTTGTCTTCGTTCGGCTACATGCATTGTTCCCCGTTTTGCACCAAGATCTCAAAGAAGAGACCCTCTAAATCATCTCACTCGCTCCACCGGAAAGCAAACAACCCTTGTGCTAGCAAGAAATTATTTGGGGAGAAGAGACATCGATACACGCTATGAATTAACGCAATCAATGTCTCTTATGTTCTTAACTTGAATAATTCAAGAAGAACAAAGTATAATTCTTGGAGAGAAAAGAAAGGGGATGGACGAAACTTGAGAGGGAATTGAGAGATGAGAGTTGTAGAGAATACTAGGTGTGAGTGTGTGTTTTTTGAGTATTTATAGAAGATGGAATTTCCTATTCCTTCTCAAAACTCTTCCAAAGAGACACACTTTGACTAGGATTTTGATCTAGTCGAAATCCTAGTCAAATTAGGCTTTGATTAAGTCAAATTAATCATGGCCCTTCATCTCATCATTCTCTAGATCAAATCTTGTCCATCCATTTTGATGGGCTTTATGGAATGGGACAATTTAATTCTAAATTAAATATTCCCATAGACTTTATATTAAATCATATTTAATATACTAAGCCTATTAATTAATTAATGGAAAGGATTTATTTAATTCTAAATTAGATTTATCCCATGGACTTTATATTAAATCCTATTTAATATACCAAGCCCATTAATTAATTCCATAGAATGGGATTATTTAATTCTAAATTTAAATAGTCCCATGGACTTTATATTAAATCCTATTTAATATACCAAGCCCACTAATTAATTAATTCACCCTTTTAATCTAATTAAAAGGAAAGCCCATGCTTTATAAAATTCATAAATTTAATTTATGAACTCAAGCCCGATTATTCCAAATAATTCATCGAGGCTTGAATCTCCAAGAAGTATAATTTAATTCCATTAAATTAAACCTTCTCCCGGAATTAATTCCAAATTAATTCCCTTTCATTTGGTGTAGCGGGTGTGACTCTTTAGGTTCACCTTTCAACTAGACTTGGACCTACTTTTTGTTATTTCGTAACAAAAGTAGTCCGTTACCATGGGTGGCCATCTAGCAACGGTCCATGGCACTAGAGACGAGGTGAATTTATGGTGTGAACATTTAGGCTCCGAGTTATACGCAGGTGCGGTCCTACCGACGCTCGATACGTACGGGTACGGTCCTACTGTCGCCTGTCTCCCGGCCTTTAGTCTAGGGGTCGGTTCTCATCCTTGACTAGGCAACTGTACATAATGCTCGAGATAGGTTTAACTCGACGTAGGAAATCGTTTCCCACTACATCAAGTGCTATGGCCATAGACTTTGTGAGTCTAAACCATCTCCGAGCGCATAGGAGATCTTGCTGTCATATCCTTTGACAGGGGACAGATCCTATCTTGGAATTCACCGTTCTTACATACTCCGACTGCACTGGACGAGGCTTATGATGACCATGTGATATAATCGGTCAAATTTCACCAGATCCAAGATACAACCTTAGTATGTAGGGGACTGCCGTGATCCTCAAGTCCGAGGACTAATCCCGTACTATCGGAACCGGGAATACGAGTCATACCGACCAAGCCCGAGTAGCTTTCATATGACGATTCCCACGAGTCACCTCAGTCGGCCGCTCCCCAGCAGGCCGACCCACTAGCACTGCTTTAGACGATCCTTGTCACCCGTCGATGAAACACGAAAGCAGATGCTTAGTGCATGTCTCAAATGGATTCTCGATGCCCTTTCTCGTGATTCCTTTGACTTGGAGTATTTCAAACTGATTCGGCGAAACTGATTTCATGAACCTACCTCCAAGCGTAGTTCCAATTTCCCGAAATGTTATTTCAGTCTGTGGGTGTTTGTTGTGACATCGTAACGATGCAAGCAGTAAGTACAACAAACTCATGCCTATGAATCCTTACTACATTCATTAACATAATATTACTTGTTCACAGATTGACGAATGGTTGTCAGAACAGCCAATACCATTGACTTTCTGGTCACCTATTCTAACAATCTCCCACTTGGCCAATAAGTCAATTATCCACTTTGTTCAGAATCCTCTGAGTATGAGTAATCTACGATACCGACTAAGGTATTGTTAGTCCACTCATATTTCCTTGCGAAGCAAAACGGTCTGACCGTGTTACCTCTATCCACCATTGCCTCCTAGAGATGGTGGTTGTCTAAGAATATTTTCGTGGATCTTGTGATGAGATCTCGTGCCAATACTCCCATAGCCAAGTTGCCTGCCATATAGGCGAACATGGCTTGGTCGTGCTAGGCGCCACGTCCATCCTATGGACGCGGTCTTTCATCAGTGACCACTATCCGATGCACTCGTCATTGGGCCTGACTGTGCATACCTTTGAGACTAGCGGGTTTTCACTTATGCTCTGGTAGCTAGTATCGCTTTAGCCTTCCAAAGCAACTCTCAACAGACGGTGCATCATGAACACATCTTTAGTCCTTATTCAGGTACTAAGGATCGTTCTTGATTGTTGTCTTCAACCCCTTAGTGCATGACCGATTTATGTTGAGCCATGCTAGAAGCACTCTCAAACATCGGTTCCTATGCGCCGAGTAAACATATCATATGTTTGTCTAGGGTTAAGACGTAGGGGATACTCAACATCCAAGCCTTCTCATTAGTCCACCGTGACTAAGTGTTGAATAGCTTGATGCTTTATGCATAGTATCCAAGTTTTCTCATCAGTCTTTACCATGACTGAGTCTCGAACAACTATTCCCTCTACATATTTTAGTTTTCTCATCAATCTACCATGACTGAGTCTTTGATAAGCTCAATTCATGATATGTATGTGGGAACCCTAAAATGTCATGGAGAATTTTTCGTGGAGTTATAGTTTGTGTTTTAGTGATTCCTATTGCCTTGAATTCATCCATGAATCAAGATATTACACACTTAAACACTTGAAACGCCATTTCTACTCCCACTGACCACCTACGTCCTTTAAGACCGATTCATGCTCCGTATGAGCTCGTCAAAACGAATATTCCAGTTATGCGGTGTTTCAAACCTTGTTTGAATTTCCTAGTGGATTCTATGGCTCCTCTCTATAAAGGCATATGGGTGATTGGCTTTAAAGGTCAAGTGGGAGATTGTTAGAATAGGTGACCATGTAAGCCAATTTTGGCGGGTATATGTAACCTATGTCTAGACAATTATAGGTGTTTTGATAAATCATTAATGAATAAAGAAGTGAATTTTCATTTGGCATTACTTTGTTTGTGTTCACTTGCACCTATTTTTCCATATCTGTTCACTACGCAAACAGAGCCCACGGACTGAGATTCGATTTCGGGGACTGGGACTACGCTTGGAGGTAGGTCCATGAAATCAGTCTTCCCGAATCAGTCCGGAAATCTCCAAGTCAAGGAATCCCGAAAATGGGTACCGGGATTCCATTTGAGACTTGCACTAAGCATCTGCTGTCGTGTTTCATCGACGGGTGACGAGGATCGTCTAAGCAGTGTTAGTGGGTTAGCCTGCTAGGATGCAGCTGACTGAGGTGACTCGTGGGAACCGTCTTACGGAGGACCTTGAGTATGGTCTGCAAGGTATGACGAGTATTCCCGGTTCCAACGGTACAGGTCAAGTCCTTTGACTTGAGGAATTACTGAGTTTACCTGTACATCAGAACTGTATCTTAGATATGGTGAGAGATTGCCAGAATTCTCTTTGGTAGTCATAAGCCATGTCTAGTGCAGTCCTGGTGTGCAAAGTGACAGTAGTTTCAAAGAAAGGATCTGTCTCCTGTCAATAGGTTTTGACAGTTGAGTCTCATGTATGCTCTAGGTCTTGTCCCTAAAACTGTGGCCACAGTGACTGAACAGAAGGGAAGGTTTCCCTTGCGGCGTTTAGTGAGGACAGACCGACACTTAGGTCCAAGATGGGTACCTGCGTTATCCGTGCCCTAGACACTAAGTGATGAGACCGAAGACAGAAGGACAAGCGTACTGTTAGAGCCTAAATGTTCATCCCTGAATATTTCACCTAGTCTCTAGTGCCATGGACCGTTGCTAGACGGCCACCCATGGTAACGGACGGATTCTAGGAATCCGACCAAGTCTAGCTGAATGGTGAACCTAAAGAGTCACACACTATCCACACACAATTAAATATTTAATTTGAAATTAAATATTGGAGTGAAGGAATGATTAAATTAGATTTAATCGGGACCTTTATTTTTCTTGGAGAAATAATTCTTTCTATTTGATAGAAGGAATTAAATTGATAAATTGGATTTATCAAAGGATTTATTTAATGGGCTTAAATAATATTTATATTTATATTTAGCCTCTGGAAATATTTAAATAGGTTTTAAATATTTCCATTAAATTAAATTAAATCAACGGTTTGAGATTAATGGGAGAGATGGATGGCTAGGATCGTTTTGACTAGGTCAAAACACTAGTTTGACTAGGACTTTGACTAGGTCAAAATCCTAATCAAATTAGAGTTCTTAAAAGAGGAGTTTAAAGAGGATTAAAACTCCTCTTCTATATAAACCCCTAGCATCCTACAATTTACATGATGATGAAACTCCAACACACACACACAACACACACACACGGTTTCTCTCTCTCTCCCATCTCTCTCGTCCGCCCTCTCTCTCTCTCAAGAAAATAGTTTTCTTGATTCTTTTGTTCTTGGAACATTAGAATCTTGATGAATCAATACCATTAATTGATAATGTGTTATTGATTCATCCACTCCAAAATTATACACTTGTCGTTGCTAGCACGACGTGCAAGATACGTGGGTGGATCGTGTGTCACGAATTAGAGGGTCTCAAAGACGGGATCTTGGTGCAAAACGGGGAACAACGCGTGTAGCCGTTGAAGACGAAAACGACAACGGGTAGGTCTCGTTTTTAAATTTTCGTCCCTCTTTAATTTTCAACCCTATGGCCTCCATGATTTATTTTATGTTATACGTTCATGAGATACACCGAATGCCCGGGAAAATTTCAAAGGCACACCCTTTGAAACGTGTTTTTAATTTAAAAGCATGTTTAAATTCCGTTTTAATTTTTCATTATACCGCGCTTCCGCATTCGCGCTTTTCCCGGGACGATCCACATAATCTTTCAATCCCGATCACTTGTACCTCTTACGACATTCTGGTTCGTTCTTAAGGGGACTTGGAATATGATCAATTTAAGAAATGCGATTCTAAGCAACATTAGTATTATTCTGTCGTAAACTTGTACAAATTAGACACCGAGTCTAATTTGTCTCCCACTAGTCCCTTGACGTATGTAGGATCCTTCTACATGCTCAAGGACTTTGTCGGGACACAGGCTTGCCAAACCATGGCTCCTTGCGCGTGACTCCTAGCAAAGTGCCACGTTCCTTACGTTGGCAATTTTGAGTCTACGTCTACACGGGCTAAGGTAATTGGGCGAAACTTCGATTCATCTTCGTCCAACGAGATTCGATCGTTCCCTTTATCAGAGACCGTCATACCTGGCCTTTACAGGATATGTTTCATTGAGAATTCCATTCATTGAGCTCCCACTAAATACACGGCCTTTTCGATCCTATAGAAATAGGTTTAATTTTGCAACCATTTATGATTCACCTCCTTAAGTCTAATTCCCAAACCTCCTATGGGACCTTTAGACTTTTGAACCCTCTTATGGTCTTGTGTATTAGTAACCTACAGTTGTCTTATTGGCTCCCTTCCAATAGACTATTTGGCAATCCTACTTTGTCCAACAAAGAGCTTTCAGACTTTCTTCTTCATAAAAGACTTGTAAATTTAGTCGATTCGAATCATCTATTTCTAGATTCATCGAACTTTCCAATTTACTTATCTTTTAATAAGAAGAAACGTCCTAGCTGTTGTAGATGCCAAATCTGTAAGTTGGTCTTGATTAATCCATTTAGATAATTTGAATTTTGAGTATTCATAAACCTTTTATGGGATGGTGTTCTAGGAATTTACGTGTAACTACTAGCAAATATGAATCAATATTCAATAATTTTGTTTGATCAAATATGTATGTAATAAAACCTTTGTCCAACAAAGAGACATACTTTTGATCATGCTAGGTTACGTAATTTCCTATATTATCCTAACATGATCACGATTATGGGCCTAACAAGTCTCTAGTCCTTTTCATCAATGGACCTTGCCATTGTTGAATCGTAGAACTGTTCTTGGCTTTCAAGTCCTTATTCACTTTCTGCAAACCACCCGCAGATTAGTGATAGGAATGGTATCAAATACCAAATAGAGAAAAAGTGATCATGTCAATACTCAATATCAAATATTACCTACATTGGAGAGGGGTTTAGAATACTCCCTTTTCCAATGGCCCTCTTTACGACAGTAAATGCTTACGTTCTTAGAATCTATGAACTTGACTGCTGAACCTTTTGCTCTTTCCTTTACCTCCACCTTGTGTTGTAAAGGAACAACACTTGAAGTGCTTTAATGGTTGATGTTACCTCACCCTTCTTCCTCTTTTGGCGTCTGGCACCCTTGCCTTTCGCTATGGAGGTTGAAGTCTCTCCTACTAGTACCGACGGCCAGATTTTGCAATCGTTGCCTCGTACTAGACCAACATAATTATCAACCTACGAAGATCTTTTCTAAGCTCGTTCATGTTGATAATCATTGGTTCATAGGAGGAAGGAAAAGACTGAAGGACCATGTCAATGTACATCTCTATTTCAAGACTGGCGTGGAGATCTTTTGAGCTTCTCCCCTTGGGATTGCATCATCACTCCATGTTCTTCTGTACAGACATCCCTTCCGTCATCTTAGCTCCAAACATGCCTTCGTTGCATTTTTCCCCACATGCTGGTCCAGGACCATATAGACATGATGCAAACGAAGCATAGCTTGAGCCAACATCATTATATATCCTACTTGCCGTGGTCATCCTTCAACTTTTGAACGCCAAGCGTTACCTTAGTTGTCGACCCCTCCGGCAAGGGCTGAGGAATGTCCTCATTCCGGTATGTGAGTTAAGGTTCTGGAAATCTAAGACCATCTTAAGATTTTGCAGTCAATCCGTGGAATTGGTTCCCTTTTAATAAGCCTCTTAGTAATGTGTTTTGGTGGATTCTTAGACATTCACAAATATATAAAACAGAAAATAATAAGCAGAATGAAGTAATATTTTGGTTAAGTCTCGGTCTTTAGTCCTTAACCTCTCCCACTATTTCTACGAAAACACGGCACTCTCAAACGTTGTTTTCGGAAAATCCTTTCCTAGTGGGCTCAGGATCCACAGCGATCTCCCCCATACCCCGCTTTTACAATTCGCATGGGAAAAGAACCCATGGGACGTATTCCATACCATTCTCGTTCCACGAGATTCCTTTCACGTGATCCGAGGACTCCAAGCGAATCACGTTATTCGGGCGTTAGACCTGACCCAATCAACCGATTCATAGACTCACTGCTACCTCCACGACTCGTGAGACAGGTATCAACAGTCTACTCATCGTTCATGACAAAGTGCAGCTTCTTTTAAGCACGATAGTCGTGCCACGACTCGTGAGACCATGCTATCGATCTAAAAAGATCTTCCTCACTTTTGCCATGAATGGAAGGCTTGGACAGACTCCCAGAGTCCTAGTCCATTTATTATGGGTCTATATTTAACTTGGTTGAACCAAGTGAGAGTTTTGATAGAACGAGACCTCATCACATATTAAGTATTGCATTGCATGCGTTATGGCAGAAATATTCTAAGAGTGAATGTAACCATACATAAAGCATATAGAATAATCATAAGCATATAATACGCATTGCATGCAAAATAAAGCCTAGCACGCCCCTGTAGGATGATCACAAGCCCAAACCTATGCGACCCACTGAGCCCGCATTGGATCTATGGTCAATCTAAGGGTAGGCCCTACGCTATTACAAGATTTAATAACCCATTACATGCAATGGGCCTTGTAAGTCCTCTTTATCTTCTTGGGCTCTCCATCGTGGGCCTACACCGGGCTTCTTCTCCATGGATCCTCCGTGGGCCATCTGATGGCAACCTCCATGGGCCTCCAACACCTTTGTTTACGTTCACTTATATCTGCATTTACATTTCTGTTCACTACGCAAACAAAGCCCACGGACTGAGAAACGATTTCGGGGACTGGGACTACGCTTGGAGGTAGGTCCATGAAATCAGTCTTACCGAATCAGTTCGGAAATCTCCAAGTCAAGGAATCCCAAAAATGGGTACCGGGATTCCCTTTGAGACTTGCACTAAGCATCTGCTGTTGTATTTCATCGACGGGTGACGAAGGTCGTCTAAGCAGTGTTAGTGGGTCAGCATGCTAGGAAGCAGCTGACTGAGGTGACTCGCGGGAACCGTCTTACGGAGGACCTTGAGTATGGTCAGCAAGGTATGATGTGTATTCCCGGTTCCAACGGTACAGGCCAAGTCCTTTGACTTGAGGAACTGCTAAGTTTACTTGTGCATCAGGTCTGAATCTTAGATATGCTGAGAGATTTGCCAAAATACTCTTGAGTAGTCATAAGCCATGTCTAGTGCAGCTCGGATGTACAGAGTGACAGTAGTTTCCAAGAAAGGATCTGTCTCCCGTCAAAAGGTATTGACAGTTGAGTCTCATATATGCTCTGTGTCTTGTCCCTGAAATCTGTGGCCACAGTGACTGAACAGAAGGGAAAGGTTTCCCTTGCAGCGTTTAGTAAGGATAGACCGACACTTAGGTCCAAAATGGGTACCTGCTTCTTCCGTGCCCTAGACTCTAAGTGATGAGACCGAAGACAGAAGGACGAGTATACTATTAGAGCCTAAATGTTCATTCCCCAATAATTCACCTAGTCTCTAGTGCCATGGACCGTTGCTAGATGGCCACTCATGGTAACGGACGGATTCTAGGAATCCGACCAAGTCTAGCTGAATGGTGAACCTAAAGAGTCACATACTATCCACACACACAGAGTATTTAATTTGGAATTAAATATTGGAGTAAAGAAATGATTAAATTAGATTTAATCGGGTCCTATATATTCTTGGAGAAATTAATTCCTTCTATTTGATAAAGGGAATTAAATTAATAAATAGGATTTATTAAAGGATTGATTTAATGTGCTTAGAGTAAATATTAATATTTATTTATTATATTTATTCTTTTAGCCTTTTGGAATATTTAATGGGATTTAAATATTCCATTAAATTAAAATCAACGGTTGAGATGGAAAGGGGAGACGGAAGGCTAGGATTCGTTTGACTAGGACTTTGACTAGGTCAAAATCCTAGTCAAATTAGAGTTCTTAGAGTTGGAGTTTAAAGAGGATTAAACTCCTCCTTTATAAATACCTCTAGCTTCCAACTTTTTGAAAGATGATGATTCTTGAAATCACACATACAACACACACTCTCCCCTCTCCTTACCTCTGGTCGGGCCCCCCCTCTCTCTCTACAAGAAAATTACTTCTTGTTCTTTTGTTATTGGAACATTAGAACTAAGGAAGATTAGTCCCGTTAATTCATAACGTGTGATTGATCTATCCTCTCCAAAATACTTGTTCGTTGCTAGCACGACGGGCAAGATACGTGGGTGGATCGTGTGTCACGATTTGGAGGGTCTCAAGAACGAGATCTCGGTGCAAAACGGGGAACAACGGGAGTAGCCGTTGAAGACTAAAACGACAACGGGTAGGTCTCATTTTATTTTTCGTCCCTCTTTAATTTTTTTCAACTCTATGGCCTCCATGATTTTTTTACATGTTATATGATCATGAGATAGACCGAACGCCCGGGAACCTCAAGGGTGCACCCCTTGAGCGTGTTCTTTTAAATTAAAAGCACATGCTTTAATTTTTGTATGTTTATTTTTATCGCGCTTCCGCATCCTCGCGCCAATTCCCGGGACGATCCACCGGATTTCTTTCAACATATCCCACGTAAAATATGCTATATACCAACATCCATGATAATCCATACCATAAAAATAAATGTAGAAATTACACGCAAAATATTCACACCAAACATTGGATAATAGTGCAACCTATGCACAACGATTTTTATTGGAAAAACCTTTTCCATAATTAACAAGGCAATATTAATTCTATGAAATATAAAATCTCAACCAAAATTAAAATGCCCCAAGTTAATTAATTCAGAAAAATTCCAAGAATTATACAGAAAAATCAAATTTTTTTGAAAAACACAAAAACCAACAATTCAAGAATATGCTCATATATTCAAGAATCCCAAAATCCATCATTTGTGCAATATTAATACATGTTAAGATCTACTCATGCTCAAACCATAAAATAACCATGATGTCCAACATCATAAAACGCAGAAATTATTGCAATATTTCACATATGTATTTTGATCATTGGTTCAACCATTGTAAAAATTAAATCTTGTTAGGAAACCCTTTCCTCATCAACCAAGCAATATTTATTTTATAAAATTCCAAATCTCAAAAAATAAATATTCTAAGTCAACGGGTTCAGAATAATGCATAAAATATCATAAAAATAATTCAGTAAAAACAGTTTTGAAAAACGAGCTAAAAACGGGAGAGAAACGGAAAACGGCACAGCCAGCCGGCCAGGCGCGCGCAGGCGCCCATGCCTGCGCGCCGCCAGCATGCTGCTGCTGTCGGTTCGCCGTTTTTTCACTCTTTTTCGACTTTTTCATGCTATTTTCTGAACCACAAGATAAATTCAACCTTAGAACATGCATTAACACATTCAAGAAAACCAAGATCCAAAATCCCATGCAAAATTAAACGCCAATAAATATCTATGATAAACATGCCATAAACGTAAATAAAAACACGTTTATCATGCTTATACGCACATAGCACATAGAATTCTAGGCCTATACACCGAACCGGGCTCTGATACCACTGAAAAGATTGTGTGGATCGGCCCGGGAGATTAACGCGAATAGCGGAAGCGCGAAATAGTGCGTAATAAAATTACAAAGCATAATTAAAAGGAATTTAAATTATGCATAACACACATAAACGAATCAAGAGGTGTACCCTTGATTCTCCCGGGCGTTCGGTGTATCTCATGTTCAATAAAATACAACATGGAGGCCATAGAATTAGAAACGAAAACCATAATTAAAGAACCTACCGGTTGTAGTTTTGTCTTTGTTCGGCTACATGCATTGTTCCCCGTTTTTTGCACCAAGATCTCAAAGAAGAGACCCTCTAAATCATCTCACTCGCTCCACCGAAAAGCAAACAACCCTTGTGCTAGCAAGAAATTATTTAGGGAGAAGAGCATCGATACACGCTATGAATTAACGCAATCAATGTCTCTTATATTCTTAACTTGAATAATTCAAGAAGAACAAAGTATAATTTTTGGAGAGAAAAGAAAGGGGATGGACGAAACTTGAGAGGGAATTAAGAGATGAGAGTTGTAGAGAATACTAGGTGTGAGTGTGTGTTTTTTTGAGTATTTATAGAAGATGAATTTCCTATTCCTTCTCAAACTCTTCCAAAGAGACACACTTTAAACTAGGATTTTGACCTAGTCAAATCCTAGTCAAATTAGGCTTTGATTAAGTCAAATTAATCATGGCCCTTCATCTCATTCATTCTCTAGATCAAATCTTGTCCATCCATTTTGATGGGCTTTATGAAATGGGCCTATTTAATTCTAAATCAAATATTCCCATAGACTTTATATTAAATCATATTTAATATACTAAGCCCATTATTTAATTAATGGAAAGGACTTATTTAATTCTAAATTAAATAGTCCCATGGACTTTATATTAAATCCTATTTAATATACCAAGCCCATTAATTAATTCCATAGAATGGGATTATTAATTCTAAATTAAATAGTCCCATGGACTTTATATTAAATCCTATTTAATATACAAAGCCCACTAATTAATTATTTCACCCTTTAAATCTAATTAAAAGGAAAGCCCATGCTTTATAAAATTCATAAATCTAATTTATGAACTCAAGCCCGATTATTCCAAATAACTCCAAATTAATTCCCTTTCATTTGGTGTAGCGGGTGTGACTCTTTAGGTTCACCTTTCAGCTAGACTTGGACCTACTTTTTTGTTATTTCATAAACAAAGTAGTCTGTTACCATGGGTGGCCATCTAGCAACGGTCCATGGCACTAGAGACTAGGTGAATTTATGGTGTGAACATTTAGGCTCCGAGTTATGCGCCGGTGCGGTCCTACCGACGCTCGATACGTACGGGTACGGTTCTACTGTCGCCTGTCTCCCGGCCTTTAGTCTAGGGGTCGGTTCCCATCCTTGACTAGGCAACTATGCATAATGCTCGAGATAGGTTTAACTCGACGTAGGAAATTCTTTCCCACTACATCAAGTGCTATGGCCATAGACTTTGTGAGTCTAAAACCATCTCCGAGCGCATAGGAGATCTTGCTGTCATATCCTTTGACATGGGACAGATCCTATCTTGGAATTTACCGTTCTTACATACTCCGACTGCACTGGACGAGGCTTATGATGACCATGTGATATAATCGGTCAAATTTCACCAGATCCAAGATACAACCTTAGTATGTAGGGGACTGCCGTGATCCTCAAGTCCGAGGACTAATCCCGTACTTTCGGAACCAGGAATACGAGTCATACCGACCACGCCCGAGTAGTTTTCATATGACGATTCCCGCGAGTCACCTCAGTCGGCCGCTCCAGCAGGCCGACCACTAACACTGCTTAGACGATCCTCGTCACCCGTCGATGAAACACGACAACAGATGCTTAGTGCAAGTCTCAATGGATTCTCGATGCCCTTTCTCGAGATTCCTTTGACTTGGAGTATTTCAGACTGATTCGGCGAAAACTGATTTCATGAACCTATCTCCAAGCGTAGTTCCAATTTCCCAAAATGTTATTTCAGTCGGTGGGCGTTTGTTTGTGACAACGTAATGATGCAAGCAGTAAGTACAACAAACTCATGCCTATGAATCCTTACTACATTCATTAACATAATATTACTTGTTCACAGATTGACGAATGGTTGTCAGAACAGCCAATACCATTGACTTTCTGGTCACCTATTCTAACAGCTTGGAGACAACCTTTCCCTTTCCTTTGCCTTTCCCTCTTTGGCAATGGGAACACTCTTATGTTCGTAGCTGCTTTGACGGCCTTTCCCTTCCCTTTCTTCTTCTTCCAACATCCGGCACCTTTGCCTTTCGTATTAGAAGTTGAAGCACCTCCAAACAATACGAAGGCGTGGACTTTTCTTAGTTGTTGCCTCGTATTGCACCAAACATATTGATCAACTCATGAATGCCCTTCTCAAGTGCGTTCATGTTGTAGTTGACGATAAATTGGTCAAAGGAGGGAGGGAGTGACTGAAGGATCACATCTATGTACGTTTCATTATCGAGACCTGCCTTTAGGTCCTCGAGCTTTTCCACCAGGGTAAGCATTTTAACCCCGTGCTCTTGTACAAAGGATCCTTCTGTCATTTTAGTTCCAAAGAACGCCTTCGTTGCGACATACCTAGTATGCGGGTCCGGGACTGCATAGCAATCATTAAGGCGAGCCATAATGGAAGGGACATCGTTCTAGCCTTTCATATTGCTTCTGAATCTCATTGATCGTCGAAGCAAGTATAACGCTAAGGACCTTCCGGTTATCCTTATGCCGAGTCTCGAACGTCTCACGTTCTTCTAGCGTGGATCCTTCCGGCAAGGTCCTAGGGAGAGGCTCGTCCATGACGTAGCCTTGGTTCTCGTAATCTAAGACTATCCTGAGATTGCGCAACCAGTCGTTGTAATTTGTTCCATTAAATTTATTTGTCTCAAGAATGGTGGAAAGTGGGTTCTTAGACATTTCAAAATGTACATTTTAGAAAACAGCGCCGGATCAGCAGAAAAATAAGAGACGTTGGTTTGATAAAATAATTAAATGCATGGACTTTAGTCATTTAATCCTCTCACTATTTATACGAAAACACAGTACTCTCAAACGTGATTTTCGGGGAAATCCTTTCCTAGTGGGCTTGGATCCACAGCGATTTTTCCCATACCCCGCTTTTACGATTCGCATGGAAAGGATCCTATGGGAGTATTCCATACCATTCTCGTTCCACGAGATTTCCAAGATTATTGCCTCACCCTTTCACATGATCCCCGAGGACTCCAAGCGAATCGTGTTAATTGGGCGTTAGACCCCAACCCAATCGACCGAGCACAGACCCACTGGGTACCCCCCCTACGACTCGTGAGACAGGTAACAGCAGCCCATTTTTCGTTCATGATATAGTGCAACTTCCTTTAAGTACAATAAAACGTGCCACGACTCGTGAGACCACGCTATGACCTAAAAGCAGCTTCCTCACTATGGCCATGGATTGGAAGGCAATGGACAAACTCCTAGAGTTTATGTCCATTTTGTCTAGGGTCTAATACTTTGACATTGGTCCAACCAATGTGAGAGTGGTAAATGACCGAGATCTCAAATAAATAAGCATTCACCACATACATCCATAATGCGTAAATTAAACCATCGCATAGCAGTTATATGATAAATTAAAAGCCCATTCATCCATCATAATAACCACATGCAAAATTAAAGCCTAGCACGCCCCCTGTTGGATGATCACGAGCCCCAAATCCTATGCGACCCACTGAGCCTGCAGTGGATCTATGGTCAATCTACGGTTGGTCCTACACTATTACATTAATTGGTAACCCAATCATCATGTTGATGGGCCTTGGTCTCTTTTCTCTTTCTTCACTTCATGGAAAAACTCCAAGGGACCTCCCGTCTGGGCTCTCCATGTGGTCCGTCCTTCTTCTCCACCAATTACAAAAATAGAAACACTCACTCCTAGTCTACTCTCATTACATATTAAAAAAGAAACAACAGCGAAAACCTGGGGGGAGTACATAAGGAGGGAGATAGAATGCCTTATTATTCCAAGGGAACTAGAAAGAGAGAAGGAGAAAGCAGTAAAAGAGGCACACTAGGCCCAACAGAAAATAAACCATACATTCGGTCTAAGGCTCGTGATCATCAATTTCCATCCAACACACATAAATCACATGATCTAATCATATAATTACATATCCCAACGAACACACATGATTTCCAATCATAAATATGTCCAAAATAATCGAAATTAAATGAATATGTGCATAACGTGTGAAAAATAAAACACAAATATTGGTAATAATATTTTCTCGTTCAGGAAAATCTTTTCCTCATTATTTTTAAGTAAAAATAAACCCGGGATTCCAAATCCAATTTATTTTACTCCTAAAATAATGTCTTTAGAAAATTAGGCATAATTGAACCCAAAAACGATTTTTTTTTTCAGAATTCATTCAAAATTAAACTGAAAATATTTTAAAAAATAAAAAAAAAACACTACTAGGGTTTTAAAACCCTAGCAGCCGCCGCCGCCGCGCCGCCACACACGCCGGTAGCGGGGCCTGCCTGCGCGCGTTGGCGGCAGCATGCTGCGCGGCCTGGCATTCCGGCAGACCATCGCGGCGCGCAAGCTCCCTTGCTCGCGCGCGCGCTGGCTGCCGGCGCGGCCAGCGCAGTGCGCGGACAGACAGTGCACTGGGCAGGCCTGTCGGGACGCGCGCGCGACGCAAACACCTCCGTCTGCGTGCGCGCGCGCGCTTGGCCGGCGCTGGCCGGTGTCCGTCCGCGCGCCGGGCGCGCAGCGCGACCGGCTGGGCGGGCCGCGCGGAGGGAAAGAAAGGCTTCCCTTGCCATGTGCGTGTCTGCGCCTGCCTGCAGCGCACGGCTGCGCACGGCAGCCCGATCCCGGCTGGCCGGCTGCGGCGTTTCTCATTTTCCGTTCAATTATTCCACCCCGCGTTTCCTAAGAAAATAAGAAAAATAACAATTTCAGAAATTCACACTAATCAAAAAGCCATAAAACAACGTGCTTTAAAATCAAGAAAATCAAGATTTATTAAAAACATGCCAATATCACGTTTCACTGTTTCTTTTAGCCTTTTGGAATATTAATGGGATTTAAATATTCCATTAAATTAAAATCAACGTTGAGATGGAAGGGGAAGACGGAAGGCTAGGATTCGTTTGACTAGGACTTTGACTAGGTCAAAATCCTAGTCAAATTAGAGTTCTTAGAGTTGAGTTTAAAGAGGATTAAACTCCTCCTCTATATAAATCTCGAGCTTCCAACTATTGAAGGATGATGATTCTTGAAAACACACACAACAACACACCTCTCCCTTCTCCTTACCTCTCGTCCGCCCCTCTCTCTCTTCTCCAACAAGAAAAATATTTTTTTCTTAGTTCTTTTGTTCTTGGAACATTAGAACTTAGATGAATCAATACCGTTAATCGATAACGTGTTTTGATTCATCCACTCCAAAAATAATACACTTGCTTCGTTGCTAGCACGGCGTGCAAGATACGTGGGTGGATCGTGGTGTACGATTTGGAGGGTCTCAAGAACGAGATCGCGCTGCAAACGGGGAACAACGCGAGTAGCCGTTGAAGACAAAAACGACAAACGGGTTGGTCTCGTTTTACTTTTTCATCCCTCTTTAAATTTTCAACTCTATGGCCTGCATGATTTCTTTACATGCTTTATGATCATGAGATACACCGAACGCCCGGAACCTCAAGGGTACACCCTTGAGCGTGTTCTTTTAAATTAAAAAGCATGCTTTATTTTTCGTATGTTTATTTTTATCGCGCTTCCGCATTCGCGCAATTCCCGGGACGATCCACCGATTTCTTTCAGATCGTGTAGGCGTCCCACGCCTGTCGCCGATGAAACACGACACTCATCCAAATGAACACGACTCTTGACGCAAGTCTCAATAGGACTCTCGATGCCCTGTTCTCGAGGTCCTCGACTTGGAACGTTTCAGACCCAACTCTTAATCAGTTAGTTTCATGACCACCATCCAATGCGTGGCCCAACTGCACGAGTTGTTATCTATGGTCTGTGGGCTTTGTTGCGATATAAGTTAAACACCATTTTAACAAATGTAAGATGAGCGCAACAAAGAAGGTACCATTGGTGACGAATACTCATCTTATTCATCACATAATAATATTACATTTACATCAAGTTGTCAGATAGGTTACAAATCGCCAAACCTATTGGCTTTCTGGGCACCTATTCTAACACCACAGTCGTGCGTTCCCGTTATTTTCTATTTTACGTTTGTGTTGAGCGTTAAGAACGAAGTTCGTTTGTTGCAAGATATAGAACCCGTTATTTAATGTACCAAGTAGATGAGCAATTCCACACCTCATCAAATAAAAGCAATTTTTATTGATCATAAACTCATAACCACTATTGTCCAACAATGGAATGGAAATGATGTATTTAATCATACTAGGCACAAAATAAACTTGCTCTAATTCTATGCTAATACTATCACTAATTACTAGAGTGGCAGATCCTACTGCTTCTGCCGAGATGGCCTTGCCATTTCCCAAGCTTCAGAATCATATCCCGCTACCCAGGTTTCTGCTTCTTTTCAGTACCTGCAAATTATTGCAAATGTGAGCTCCACAGCCGGTATCTAATACCCAAGCGGCAGAATTAGTGTCCATATTAACCTCAATCGCAAATATACCTTAGTTTGAGAAGAGCTTGGGGCACTCTCTCTTCCAATGCCCTTTCTCACGGCAATTGATACATATGTCATATGCCTTTGACTGTTGCTTGGAGACAACCTTTCCCTTCCTTTGCCTTTCCCTTCTTTGGCAATGGGAACACTCTTAGTGTTCGTAGCTGCTTTGACGGCTTTTCCCTTCCCTTTCTTCCTTTTCCAACGTCCGGCACCCTTGTCTTTCGTTTTGGAAGTTGAAGCACCTCCAAACAATACCGAAGGCGTGGACTTCTTAGTCGTCGCCTCGTATTGCACCAACATATTAATCCACTCATGAATGCCCTTCTCAAGTGCGTTCATATTGTAGTTAACGATAAATTGGTCAAAGGAGGTTGGGAGTGACTGAAGGATCACATCTATGTACGTTTCATTGTCGAGGCCTGCCTTTAGGTCCTCGAGCTTTTCCACCAGGGTAAGCATTTTAACCCCATGCTCTTGTATAGAGGATCCTTCTGTCATTTTGGTTCCAAAGAACGCCTTGGTCACGACATACTAGTATGCCGGTCCAGGACTGCATAGCAATTCCTTAAGGCGAGCCATAATGGAAGGGACATCGTCTAGCCTTTCATACTGCTTCTGAATCTCATTCGTCATTAAAGCAAGTATGACGCTATGGACCTTCTGGTTATCCTTATGCCAAGTCTCAAACGTCTCACGTTCTTCTGGCGTGGATCGTTCCGGCAAGGTCCTAAGGAGAGGCTCGTCCATGACGTAGCCTTGGTTCTCATAATCAAGAACTATCATGAGATTGGGCAACCAGTCGTTGTAATTGGTTCCATTGAATTTGTTTGTCTCAAAGAATGGTTGAAAGTTAGTTCTTAGACATTTTTTTAAAATCTACATTTAAAAGGAGAGTTCACGATCAGCAGAATATAATAAACGGTGGTTTGATAAAAAGTAATTAAATGCATGGTCTTTTGTCATTTAATGCTCCCACTATTTATACGAAAACACGGTACTCTGAAACGTGATTTCGGAAAATCCTTTCCTAGTGGGCTTGGGATCCACATCGATCTTTCCCATACTCCGCTTTTACGATTCGCATGGAAAAAATACTGTGGGAGGTATACCATTGTTAGAATAGGTGACTAGAAAGTCAATGGGATTGGCTGTTCTGAGAACCATTCGTCAATCTGTTAACAAGTAATATTATGAATGTAGTAAGGACTCATAGGCATGAGTTTGTTGTACTTACTACTTGTCACAACAAACGCCCACAGACTGAAATAACATTTCGGAAAATTGGAACTACGCTTGGAGGTAGGTTCATGAAATTAGTTTTGCCGAATCAGTCTGAAATACTCCAAGTCAAAGGAATCTCGAGACAGGGCATCAAGAATCCATTTGAGAGTTGCACTAAGCATCTGCTGTCGTGTTTCATCGATGGGTGACGAGGATCGTCTAAGCAGTGTTAGTGGGTCGGCCTGCTGGGGAGCGGCCGACTGAGGTGACTCGCGGGAATCGTCATATGGAAGCCACTCGGGCTTGGTCGGTATGACTCGTATTCCCGGTTCCGATAGTACGGGATTAGTCCTCGGACTTGAGGATTACGACAGTCCCCTACATACTAAGGCTGTATCTTGGATATGGTGAAATTTGACCGTTATATTACATGGTCATCATAAGCCTCGTCCAGTGCAGTCGGAGTATGTAAGAATGGTGTATTCCAACATAGAATCTATCCCCTGTCAAAGGATATGACAGCGAGATCTCCTACGGGCTCGGAGATGGTTTAGACTCACAAAGTCTATGGCCGTAGCACTTGATGTAGTGGGAAAGGATTTCCTACGTCGAGTTAAACCTATCTCGAGCATTATGCATAGTTACCTAGTCAAGGATGGGAACCGACCCCTAGACTAAAGGCCGGGAGACAGGCGACAGTAGGACCGTACCCGTACGTATCGAGCGTCGGTAGGACCGCAGCTGCGTATAACTCGGAGCCTAAATGTTCACACCATAAATTCACCTAGTCTCTAGTGCCATGGACCGTCGCTAGATGGCCGCCCATGGTAATGGACTACTTTGGTTATGAAATAACAAGAAGTAGGTCCAAGTCTAGCTGAAAGGTGAACCTAAAGAGTCACACACTATCCACACACACTTAAGTATTTAATTTGGAATTAAATATTGGAGTAAAGGAATTATTAAATTAGATTTAATCAGGTCCTATATTTTCTTAGAGAAATTAATTCCTTCTATTTGATAAAGGGAATTAAATTAATAAATTTGATTTATTAAGGGAATTGATTTAATGGGCCTAGAATAAATATTAATATTTATTTATTATATTTATTTGGCTTTTGAAATATTTAATAGAATTTAAATATTCCATTAAATTAAAATCAACGGTTGAGATGGAAAGGGGAGATGGAAGGCTAGGATTGGTTTGACTAGGTCAAACACTAGTTTGACTAGGACTTTGACTAGGTCAAAATCCTAGTCAAATTAGAGTTCTTAGAGTTGGAGTTTAAAGAGGATTAAACTCCTCCTCTATATAAACCTCTAGCTTCCAACAATTGAAGGATGATGAAATTCCAACACACACACACAACACACAATTCAGCCCCCTCTCCCATCTCTCTCGTCCGCCCTCTCTCTCCACTCTCTCCAAGAAATTATTTTCTAGTTCTCTTGTTCTTGGAACATTAGAACTTAGATGAATCAATACCGTTAATTGATAAACGTGTCGTTGATTCATCCACTCCAAAATATACACTTGTTCGTTGCTAGCACGACGTACAAGATATGTGGTGGATCGTGTGTCACGATTTGGAGGGTTTCAAGAACGAGATCTCGGTGCAAAACGGGGAACAACGCGTGTAACCGTTGAAGACGAAAACAACAATGGGTAGGTCTCGTTTAATATTTTCGTCCTCTTTAATTTTCTACCCTATGGCCTCCATGATCCTTTATATGTTCTTTAATCATGAGATACACCGAACACCCGGGAATCTCAAGGGAACACCCCTTGAGCGTATTTCTTTAATTCATTAAAGCATGCTTTAATTTTTTGTATTTTATTTTATATCGCGCTTCCGCATTCGCGCAATTTCCCGTGACGATCCACGATTTCTTTCAGAAGGGACGTCGTCTAGCCTTTCATATTGCTTCTGAATCTCATTGGTCATCGAAGCAAGTATGACGCTACGGACCTTCCCGGTTATCCTTATGCCATGTCTCGAACGTCTCACGTTCTTCTGGCGTGGATCCTTCCGGCAAGGTCCTAGGGAGAGGCTCGTCCATGACGTAGCCTTGGTTCTCGTAATCTAGGACTATCCTGAGATTGCGCAACCAGTCGTTGTAATTTGTTTCATTGAATTTGTTTGTCTCAAGAATGGTTGAAAGTGGGTTCTTAGACATTTTTTAAATCTACATTTAGAAAACAGCGCGCGATCAGTAGAAAATAAAAGACGGTGGTTTGATAAAAATGATTAAATGCATGGACTTTAGTCATTTGATCCTCCCACTATTTATACGAAAGCACGGTACTCTCAAACGTGATTTTCGGGAAATCCTTTCCTAGTGGGCTTGGGATCCACAACGATTTTTTCCATACCCCGCTTTTACGATTCGCATGGAAAAGATCCTGTGGGAGGTATTCCATACCATTCTCGTTCCACGAGATTCCCAAGATTATTGCCTCACCCTTTCACATGATCCGAGGACTCCAAGCGAATCATGCTAGTTGGGCGTTAGACCTAACCCAATCGACCGAGCCACAGACCCACTGGTACCCCCACGACTCGTGAGACAGGTACAGCAGCCTATTTTTCGTTCATGACAAAGTACAGCTTCTTTTAAGTACAATAACGTGCCACGACTCGTGAGACCACGCTATTGACCTAAAACAACTTCCTCACTAAACCATGGAGTGGAAGGCATGGACAAACTCCTAGAGTTCATGTCCATTTTGTCCAGGGTCTAATGTTTCAACATTGGTCCGACCAATCTGAGAGTAGTGAATGACCGAGATCTCAAAATAAATAAACATTCACACATCCATCCATAATGCGTAAATTAAACCATCCATAGCAGTTATATGATAAATAAAAACCCATTCATCCATCATAATCACCACATGCAAAATTAAAGCCTAGCACGCCCCTGTTGGATGATCACGAGCCCGAATCCTATGCGATCCACTGAGCCCGCAGTGGATCTATGGTCAATCTAGGGTTGGTCCTACACTATTACATTAATAGTAACCCAATCATCATGCTGATGGGCCTTGGTCTCTTTTCTCTTTCTTCACTTCATGAAAAACTCCAAGGGACCTCCCGTCTGGGCTCTCCATGTGGTCCTTCCTTCTTCTCCACCGATTACAAAAAAGGAAACCTCACTCCTAGCCTACTCTCATTACATAAAAAAAAATAGAAAGAAACCCCAGCGAAAACCCGGGAGAGTACGTAAGGAGGGAGGTAGAATGCCTTATTATTCCAAGGCAACTAGAAAGAGATAAGCAGAAAGCAGTAAAAGAGGCACACAGGCCCAATAGAAATTAAACCATACATTCGGTCTAGGGCTCGTGATCATCCATTTCCATCCAACACACATAATCACATGATCTAATCACATAATTATAATATACCAACAATTCATGATTTCCAATCACAAATTATGCAAAATAAGAAATAAATGAATATGTGCGTAACGTGTGAAAAAAAATAAAACATAAATATTGGTAATTGAAAGTAATTGAACCCCAAAAATGATTTTTCAGAATTAATTCAAAATTAAAACTAAAAATAATTAAAAAATAAAAGAAAACACTACTAGGGTTTAAAAAAACTCTAGCAGCAGCACCGGCCGCCGCCGGCAGCCGCCTGCCGGCGCGCGCACAGGGCAGCAGGCCGAGGCGCGCGCGCAGACCCCCCTGCCTGCGTGCGCGCACACCTGGCTGGCAGCGTGCTGCGCGGCCTGGCGTTCCGGCAGGCCGTTGCACGAGCAGGCTCCCTTGCCTCGCGCGCGCGCGCTGGCTTGCTGGCCGCCGGCCGCGCCCTTGCCCTACGCAGTGCGCGCGTAGACGTGCACTGGACACGCTTGCCGGACGCGCGCGCAGACTCCCCCGTCTACGTGCGCGCGCGCCTGGCGGCGCTGCCCGGTGTCCGTCCACGCGCGGACTCTCAGGCGCGCAGCCTTGCGCGCGCGCCGCACGCATGAGTGCACCTGCCGGGCGCGCACACGCAGACACCCTCGTCGGCATGCGCGCGCGCTTGCGCGCAGCTACCCTGGCTGCGCGCTGCTCCTGCGCGACCGGCTGGACGGGCGCGCGCAGGCTTCCCTTGCCTGCTGCGCGCGTCTGCCCTGCCGAAAGCGCGCGGCCAGCACTCCTGGCTGGCCGGCTGCGGCGTTCCTCGTTTTCCGTTTAATTATTCCACCCCGTTTCCCAAGAAAAATAGAAAAAATACAAATATTCAGAAATTCACACGAATCGAAAGCCATAAAACGACATGCTATGAAAATCAAGAAAATCTAGATTTAATTAAAAACATGCCAATTTCACGTTTCATGCTTAAAACGCACATAAACCCTAGGCCTATACACCGAACCGGACTCTGATACCATTGAAAGAATATGTGGATCGTCCCGGGAAATTGAGCGAATGCGGAAGCGGTATATAAAATAAAATACAAAAATTTAAAGCATGCTTTAATCAAATTAAGAACACGCTCAAGGGGTGTACCCTTGAGATTCCCGGGTGTTCGGTGCATCTCATGAGTAAACAACATGTAAATGATCATTGAGGCCATAGGGTAGAACATTAAAGAGGACAAAAATATTAAATGAGACCTACCTGTTGTCGTTTTCGTCTTCAACAGCTACACGCGTTGTTCCCTGTTTTGCACCGAGATCACGTTCTTGAGACCCTCCAAATCGCGACACATGATCAACCCACGTATCTTGCACGTCGTGCTAGCAACGAACAAGTGTATATTTTG
Organism: Sesamum alatum; assembly: GCA_034509735.1. Lineage (NCBI taxonomy): Eukaryota > Viridiplantae > Streptophyta > Magnoliopsida > Lamiales > Pedaliaceae > Sesamum > Sesamum alatum. The sequence goes on from JACGWO010000013.1 coordinate 9,620,106, forward strand.
GAGTGGATGAATCAACAACACGTTATGAATTAACGCTATTGATTCATCTAAGTTCTAATGTTCCAAGAACAAGAGAACTAGAAAAGAATTTCTTGGAGAGAGTGGAGAGAGAGGGCGGACGAGAGATAGGGGAGAGAGAGCCGAAAATGAGTGTGTGTTGTGTGTGTGTTGGAATTTCATCATCCTTCAAAAGGTGCAAGGCTAGGGGTTTATATAGAGGAAGAGCTTAATCCTCTTTAAACTCCACCTCTTTAGAAGCTTAATTTGACTAGGATTTTGACCTAGTCAAAGTCCTAGTCAAAGTAGAATTCGACCTTGTCAAATTCAATCCTAGCCTTTGATCTCTCCCATTAAATCTCAACCATTAATTTAATTTAATGGAATATTTTAAATTCTATTAAATATTCCAAAAGGCCAAATAAATATAAATAAATAAATATTAATATTTATTCTAGGCCCATTAAATTAATTCCCTTAATAAATCCAATTTATTAATTTAATTCCCTTTAATCAAATAGAAGGAATTAATTTCTCCAAGAAAATATAGGACCCGATTAAATCCAATTTAATCATTCCTTTACTCCAATATTTAATTCCAAATTAAATACTAAGTGTGTGTGGATAGTGTGTGACTCTTTAGGTTCACCTTTCAGCTAGACTTGGTCGGATTCCTAGAATCCGTCCGTTACCATGGGTGGCCATCTAGCAACGGTCCATGGCACTAGAGACTAGGTGAAATAATCGGGGATGAACATTTAGGCTCTAACAGTATACTTGTCCTTCTGTCTTCGGTCTCATCACTTAGAGTCTAGGGCACGGAAAATGCAGGTACCCATTTTGGACCTAAGTTTCGGTCTGTCCTTACTAAACGCCGCAAGGGAAACCTTCCCTTCTGTTCAGTTACTGTGGCCACAGATTTTAGGTTCAAGACACAGAGCATGCATGAGACTCAACTGTCAATGCCTTTTGACAGGAGACAGATCCTTTCTTGGAAACTACTGTCACTCTGTACACCCGAGCTGCACTAGACATGGCTTATGAATACTCAAGAGTATTTTGGCAATCTCTCACCATATCTAAGATACAGACATGATGTACAGGTAAACTCAGCAGTTCCTCAAGTCAAAGGACTTGACCTGTACCGTTGGAACCGGGAACTCACGTCATAACCTTGCTGACCATACTCAAGGTCCTCCGTAAGACGGTTCCCGCGAGTCACCTCAGTCAGCTGCTTCCTAGCATGCTAACCCACTAACACTGCTTAGATGACCTTCGTCACCCGTCGATGAAATACGACAGCAAATGCTTAGTGCAAGTCTCAAAGGGAATCCCGGTACCCATTTTCGAGATTCCTTGACTTGGAGATTTTCGGACTGATTCGGCAAGACTGGTTTCATGGACCTACCTCCAAGCGTAGTCCCAGTCTCCGAAATCGATTCTCAGTCTGTGGGCTTTGTTTGCGTAGTGAACAAATATGTAATAGCAGATATAAGTGAACGTAAACAAAGTGTTGCCATATGAATTTTCACTTCTTTATTCATAAATGTTTTATCAAACACCTGAAATTGTGTAGACATAGGTTACATACTCCTGCCAAAATTGGCTTACATGGTCATTTATTCTAACACCCAACCGCGCATCAGCCCTGCGCAGACACCACCGTCTACGTGCGCGCGCCTGGCGCCGCCTGGTGCCCGCGCGCGCGGAGACAATAATGTCTGCGTGCGCGCGCGGCCCGAAGACGCCGCCCTTGTGCGCGTGCTCGCGCACGGCCAGACTGGCCTAGCGCGTGCGCGCGGGCTTCCCTGCCCGTTGCGTGCGCGCCCAACTAGCGGCCTGCCTGAGGCCCGGCCGCGCGTCCGCTTGGTTGGCTGCTCGCAGGCTTCCCCTGCCTGCGCGCGTCTGCCTACCTCTGTGGACAACTGCGCGCGGCCAGCCTCCGGCTGGTCGGCGTGCGGCGTTTCTCTGTTCTTTCATTCAATTTTCACCCCCCGTTTCCCAAGAAAAACAGTAAATACCAACGATACAATAATCACACGAATTAAAAAGCAAGAAAACGACATGCTTTAATAATCAAGAAACCAAGAATTAATTAAAACATGCCAAGAACTCGTTTCATGCTTAAAAACGCACATTAAACCCTAGGCCTATACACCAAACCGGGCTCTGATCCAACTGAAAGAATGTGGATCGTCCCGGGAATTAGCGCGAATGCGGAAGCGCGGTATAAAATTAATATACAAAAATTTAAACATGGTTTAATTAAATAAAAGAACACGTTCAAGGGGTGTACCCTTGAAGTTTCTCGGGCGTTCGTTGTATCTCATGAATTAAAAGCATAAAAGAAATCATGGAGGCCATAGGATTAAAAATAAAGAGGGACGGAAAATTAAATCGGAACCTTCCGATCGTCGTTTTCGTCTTCTAACCGGTACTCGGGTTGTTCCCCGTTTTGCACCAAATCTCGTACGTGAGATTCTCCAAATTGTAACACGCAATCCACCCATGTATCTTGCACGTCGTGCTAGCGAACGAACAAGTATTATTTTGGAGAGGATGAATTAATCACACGTTATTAGTTAACGGTATTAATTCTCCTAAGTTCAATTGTTCCAAGAACAAAAGAACAAGAAAAATATTTTCTTGAGAGAGAGAGAGAGTGGGCGGACGAGAGGGAGAGAGGAGAGAGCCGAGTAGTTTGTGTGTGTGTGTGGTGGAGTTTCATCACTTCTCAAATAGGGAAAGGCTAGTACTATATATAAAGGAGGAGTTTAATCCTCTTTAAACTCCAACTCTAAAAGAGGTCTATTTTGACTAGGATTTTGACATAGTCAAAATTGTGTTTGACCTAGTCAAATCAATCCTAGCCATCCATCTCTCCCAAACCATCTCAACCATTAATTTAATGGAATATTTAAATCCTATTAAATATTCCAAAGGCCCAAATAAATAAATATAATAAATATAAATATTTATTCTAAGGCCATTAAATTAATTCTGTAATAAATCTAATTTATTAGATTAATCCCTTTTATCAAATAAAAGGAATTAATTCTCCAAGAAAATAAAAGGACCCGATTAAATCCAATTTAATCATTCCTTTTCTCCAATATTTAATTCTAAATTAAATACTTAATGTGTGTGGATTGTGAGTGAATCTTTAGGTTCACCTTTCAGCAAGATTTGGTCGGATTCCTGAAATTCGTCCGTTACCATGGGTGGCCATCTAGCAACGGTCCATGGCACTAGAGACTAGGTGAAATTTCGGGGATGAACATTTAGGCTCTAACAGTACACTTGTCCTTCTGTCTACGATCTCACCACTTAGGGTCTAGGGCACGAAAATGCAGGTACCCATTTTGGACCTAAGTGTCGGTCTGTCCTTACGAAACGCCGCAAGGAAAACCTTCCCTTCTGTTCAATTACTGCGGCCACAGATTTTAGGGACAAGACACAGAGCATACGTGAGACTCAACTGTCAATGCCTTTGACAGGAGACAGATCCCTTTCTTGGAAACTACTGTCACTCTGTACACCAGAGCTGCACTAGACATGGCTTATGACTACTCAAGTGCTTCTTGGCAATCTCTCACCATATCTAAGATACAGACTTGATATACAGGTAAACTCAGCAATTCCTCAAGTGAAAGGACATGGCCTGTACCGTTGGAACCGGGAATACACGTCATACCTTGCTGACACTACTTAAGGTCCTCCGTAAGACGGTTCCCGCGAGTCACCTCAGTCAGCTGCTCCCTAGCAGGCTAACCCACTAACACTGCTTAGACGACCTTCCTCACCCGTCGATGAAATACGACAGCAGATGCTTAGTGCAAGTCTCAAGGGAATCTCGGTATCCATTTTCGAGATTCCTTGACTTGAAAATTTCTGGACTGATTCGGCGGGACTGATTTCATGGACCCACCTCCAAGCGTAGTCCCAGTCCCCGAAATGGGTTTTCAGTCCGTGGGCTTTGTTTGCATAGTGAACAGATAGATATAAAGCAGTAAAGTGAACGCAAACAAAGTAATGCCAGAATGAATTTCACTTCTTTATTCATTAATAGTTTATCAAAACACTGAAATTGTATAGACATAGGTTACATTTTGCCTGCCAAGATTGGCTATATGGTCACCTATTCTAACAGAGATTCAATATGGATAACTCAAAATGAGGTTTCCTTCCTATAAGGCACGTGATCAAGTTATCCAAGAGATAGTCTCCCAAGACTGATAAGGAGCTTGAATGGATGAAGTCCATCCACTATGCTTCTACTGTAGGCAGCATCCAATATGTCGTCCACTGCACGAGGCCTAATATTGCTTACGCTTCAAGTGTAATTAGCAGATATCAGTCCTGTGTAGGCGAGGCACATTGGAATGCAGTCAAGAGTATCATTTTTTTTCAGTCAAGGGTATCCTTAAGTACCTAAGGAGGACTAAGTATATATTCTTAGTCTATGGTGGGGGAGAGTTGATTCTGGAAGGTTTTAGCGATGCTAGCTTCCAGTCGGACGACTATGATGCCAAGTCTCAATCGGGCTATGTGTTTAGACTTAATGGTGGAGTGGTGACTTTGAAAAGTTCCAAGCAAGACAACACAACCAATTCCACCATTGAGGCTGAATACATAACAGCTTCAAAAGCTGCCAAGGAAGCGGTTTGGATGAGAAACTACATCCAAGAGTTGGGTATGGTGCCTAGCATTGCTGAGCCTGTGGTTATCCCCCTGTGAAAAAATAAAGGGCAATTTACCCCCTGTGTTTTAAAAAATTGAGCAAAAAACCCCCTAAAAGCGGAGCAAACAACCCCCTGTGCATTTTGAATAACACAAGGGAGTAAATTGCTAATTATTTTTTCACAGGGGGATAATTGCTCTTTTTGGTTAACACAAGGGGGCAAATTGCATTTAACCCTTATCTTTTGTGATAACAATGGGGCTATATCGCAAGCAAAGGAACCGAGATCTCATCACCGATCCAAGCACATACTTAGATGCTACGACCTTTTGAAGGAAATGGTAGGAAAATGTGATGTTCAGATGGACCAAGTCAGCTCAGCAGACAACATAGCAAATCCTTTGACAAAGCCTATGTCACAAATTGCTCACAAGCAGCATCTTGAGAAGATGGGGTTAAGACATATGGGTGATTGGCTTTATGTCAAGTGGGAGATTGTTAGAATTGGTGACCATGAAGCCAACCTTGTTATGCTTGTGTAATCGGACGATATGGTGTTTAAATAAAAATTATGAATAAAAGTGATATGAAAGCAAGCGTGGATAGTCCAGGGAGGGAGCGCAAATGCGGAAGCGTGTTAATTAAAAAGACGAAATTAAACATGCTATAAACGAAAATAAAATGCACATTCTGTTGGAATAGATGACCAGAAAGCCAATAGGTTTGGCAATTTGTAACCTATTCGACAACTTGATGTAAATGTAATACTATTATGTGATGAATAAGATGAGTGTTCATCACAATGGTACCTTCTTTGTTGCTTTCATCTTATATTTGTTAAAACGGTGTTTAACTTATATCGCAACAAAGCCCACAGACCATGGATAACAACTCGTGCAGTTGGGCCACGCATTGGATGGTGGTCATGAAACCAACTGATTAAGAGTTGGGTCTGAAACGTTCCAAGTCGAGGATCTCGAGACAGGGCATCGAGAGTCCTATTGAGACTTGCGTCAAGAGTCGTGTTCATTGGATGAGTGTCGTGTTTCATCAACGACAGGCGTGGGATGCCTACACGATCTTGATGGGTTGGTCGGCTGGGGTCGAGCCGACTGGACTGACTCGCGGGGTTCATCATATGGAAGCCTTGGAGGCTTGTTCGGTATGATTGGTTTTCCCCGGTTCCGATAGTACGAGAGTAATCCTCAGACTTGAGCAATCATGGCAGTCGCGTGCACAGGACGGCTGTATCTTGGATCTGGCGAGAGGTAATCATTCTGTAAGATGATTATCATAAGCCTTGTCCAGTGCAGTCAGAATGTGTAGCGAGGACGGTGGATTCCAAAAAGAGGAATCCGTCCCCTGTCAGTATGTGACAGAGGTATCTCCTATGCACTCGGAGACACGTTCATGCTGTTTAAAGCTGTGGCCACAGTGGTTGGTCAAACAGGGAATGGTTTCCTCTGTCGACGCAATGAAGCATACGTGGTCTCGAGTATTGAGCTTAGATTCCTAGTCAAGGATGGGAACCGACGTCCAATTCCATACCCTAGACTAAGGCCAGGAGACGGTAGACGGAAGGATCGTACCCGTATGGAATCAGCGCCTAAATGTTCACGCCAATTCACCTAGTCTCTAGTGCCTTGGACCGTTGCTAGACGGCCACCCATGGTAACGGGCCCTTGTGGGACACGGGCCCAAGTCTAGCTGAGAGTGAACCTAAAGGTTCACACACAAATCACCGAGGAGGTTGAGAAATTGACTTGGAGTCAATCTCGAAGGATAAAATAAGTAATTGGATTACTTAAGGGAAAGTCCATTGGATGGACGGGCCGATATTGTATCGGGCTTTCGTTTAATCGGTAAATTGGATTTTCGATTAAATACGGAAAGTTGAGACGTTGAGACGTTGGATCTTTTAATTGTATTAAAAGATCAACAGGAATAATTTAAATGGACATTAAATTGGATTTAATATTGGGTTCGTCGTAATTGGATTACGATAAAACCCGGTCCGTTAAATTATACCCGAGAGGAGAAATAATTCCTATTTTTGAATAGGAAGTGTTAGAATAGGTGACCAGAAAGTCAATGGTATTGGCTGTTCTGAGAACCATTCGTCAATCTGTGAACAAGTAATATTATCTTAATGAATGTAGTAAGGATTCATAGGCATGAGTTTGTTGTACTTACTGCTTGCATCATTACGATGTCACAACAAACGCCCACAGACTGAAATAACATTTCGGGAAATTGGAACTACGCTTGGAGGTAGGTTCATGAAATCAGTTTCACCGAATCAGTCTGAAATACTCCAAGTCAAAGTAATCTCGAGACAGGGCATCGAGAATCCATTTGAGACTTGCACTAAGCATCTGCTGTCGTGTTTCATCGACGGGTGACGAGGATCATCTAAGCAGTGTTAGTGGGTCGGCCTGCTGGGGAGCGGCCGACTGAGGTGACTCGCGGTAATCGTCATCTGGAAGCCACTCGGGCTTGGTTGGTATGACTTGTATTCCCGGTTCCGATAGTACGGGATTAGTCCTCGAACTTCAGGATCACGGCAGTCCCCTACATACTAAGGCTGTATCTTGGATATGGTGAACTTTGATCGGTTATATTACATGGTAATCATAAGCCTTGTCCAGTGCAGTCGGAGTATGTAATAAGGTGAATTCCAAGATAGGATCTGTCCCCTGTCAAAGGATATGACAGCAAGATCTCCTATGCGCTCGGAGATGGTTTAGACTCACAAAGTCTATGGCCATAGCACTTGATGTAGTGGGAAAGGATTTCCTACGTCGAGTTAAACCTATCTCGAGCATTATGCATAGTTGCCTAGTCAAGGATGAGAACCGACCCCTAGACTAAAGGCCGGGAGACAGGCGACAGTAGGACCATACCCGTACGTATCGAGTGTCGGTAGGACCGCACCTCCGTATAACTCGGAGCCTAAATGTTCACACCATAAATTCACCTAGTCTCTAGTGCCATGGACCGTTGCTAGATGGCCACCCATGGTAACGGACTACTTTGGTTATGAAATAACAAAAAGTAGGTCCAAGTCTAGCTGAAAGATGAACCTAAAGAGTCACACCCGCTACACCAAATGAAAGGGGATTAATTTGGAATTAATTCCGGGAGAAGGTTTAATTTAAGGGAATTAAATTATACTTCTTGGAGATTCAAGCCTCGATGAATTATTTGGAATAATCGGGCTTGAGTTCATAAATTAGATTTATGAATTTTATAAAGCATGGGCTTTCCTTTTAATTAGATTAAAAGGGTGAATTAATTAATTAGTGGGCTTGGTATATTAAATAGGATTTAATATAAAGTCCATGGGACTGTTTAATATAGAATTAAATAATCCCATTCTATGGAATTAATTAATGGGCTTGGTATATTAAATAGGATTTAATATAAAGTCCATGGGACTATTTAATTTAGAATTAAATAAGTCCTTTCCATTAATTAATTAATGGGCTTAGTATATTAAATATGATTTAATATAAAGTCCATGGGAATATTTAATTTAGAATTAAATAGGCCCATTCCATAAAGCCCATCAAAATGGATGGACAAGATTTGGTCTAGAGAATGATGAGATGAAGGGCCATGATTAATTTGACTTAATCAAAGCCTAATTTGACTAGGATTTGACTAGGTCAAAATCCTAGTCAAAGTGTGTCTCTTTGGAAGAGTTTGAGAAGGAATAGGAAATTCCATCTTCTATAAATACTCAAAAAACACACACTCACACCTAGTATTCTCTACAACTCTCATCTCTTAATTCTCCCACAAATTCGTCCATCCCCTTCTTTTCTCTCCAAGAATTTTACTTCGTTCTTCTTGATTTATTCAAGTTAAGAACATAAGAGACATTGATTGCGTTAATTCATAGCGTGTATCTATTAGAATAGGTGACCATGTAAGCCAATTTTGGCAGGAATATGTAACCTATGTCTAGACAATTCTTTGGTATTTGATAAAAACATTTATGAATAAAGAAGTGAAAATTCATATGGCAATACTTTGTTTACGTTCACTTATCTGCATTTACATTTCTGTTCACTACGCAAACAAAGCCCACGGACTGAGAAACGATTTCGGGGACTGGGACTACGCTTGGAGGTAGGTCCATGAAATCAGTCTTACTGAATCAGTCCGGAAATCTCCAAGTCAAAGGAATCCCGAAAATGGTACCGGGATTCCCTTTGAGACTTGCACTAAGCATCTGCTGTCGTATTTCATCGACGGGTGACGAAGGTCGTCTAAGCAGTGTTAGTGGGTCAGCATGCTAGGAAGCAGCTGACTGAGGTGACTCGCGGGAACCGTCTTACGGAGGACCTTGAGTATGGTCAGCAAGGTATGACGTGTATTCCCGGTTCCAACAGTACAGGCCAAGTCCTTTGACTTGAGGAACTACTGAGTTTACCTGTGCATCAGGTCTGTATCTTAGATATGGTGAGAGATTGCCAAAATACTCCTGAGTAGTCATAAGCCATGTCTAGTGCAGCTCGGGTGTACAAAGTGAAAGTAGTTTCCAAGAAAGGATTTGTCTCCTGTCAAAAGGTATTAACAGTTGTCCCTGAAATCTGTGGCCACAGTAACTGAACAGAAGGGAAAGGTTTCCCTTGCGGCGTTTAGTAAGGACAGACGACACTTAGGTCCAAAAATGGGTACCTGCATTTTCCGTGCCCTAGACCCTAAGTGATGAGACCGAAGATAGAAGGACAAGTGTACTGTTAGAGCCTAAATGTTCATCCCCGAATATTTCACCTAGTCTCTAGTGCCATGGACCGTTGCTAGATGGCCACCCATGGTAACGGCGGATTCTAGGAATCCGACCAAGTCTAGCTGAATGGTGAACCTAAAGAGTCACACACTATCCACACACACACTTAGTATTTAATTTGGAATTAAATATTGGAGTAAAGGAATGATTAAATTAGATTTAATCGGGTCCTATATTTTCTTGGAGAAATTAATTCCTTCTATTTGATAAAGGGAATTAAATTAATAAATAGGATTTATTAAAGGGTTGATTTAATGGGCTTAGAATAAATAATAATATTTATTTATTATATTATATTTATTCTTTTAGCCTTTTGGAATATTTAATGGGATTTAAAATATTCCATTAAATTAAAATCAACGGTTGAGATGGAAAGGGGAGATGGAAGGCTAGGATTCGTTTGACTAGGTCAAACACTAGTTTGACTAGGACTTTGATTAGGTCAAAATCCTAGTCAAATTAGAGTTCTTAGAGTTGGAGTTTAAAGAGGATTAAACTCCTCCTCTATATAAACCTCTAGCTTCCAACTATTGAAGGATGATGATTCTTGAAAACACACACAACACACACTCTCTCCCCTTCTCCTTACATCTCGTCCGCCTCTCTCTCTCTTTCTCCAACAAGAAAATATTTTTTTTTTAGTTCTTTTGTTCTTGGAACATTAGAACTTAGATGAATCAATACCGTTAATCGATAACGTGTTGTTGATTCATCCACTCTGAAAAATATACACTTGTTCGTTGCTAGCACGACGTACAAGATACGTGGGTGGATCGTGTGTCACGATTTGAAGGGTCTCAAGAACGAGATCTCGGTGCAAAACGGGGAACAACGCGAGTAGCCGTTGAAGACGATAACGACAACGGGTAGGTCTCGTTTTACTTTTTCGTCCCTCTTTAAATTTTCAACTCTATGGCCTCCATGATTTCTTTACATGCTTTATAATCATGAGATACACCGAACGCCCGGGAACCTCAAGGGTACACACCTTGAGCATGTTCTTTTAAATTAAAAGCATGCTTTATTTTTTTGTATGTTTATTTTTATCGCGCTTCCGCATTCGCGCAATTCCCGGGACGATCCACTGATTTCTTTCAGTATCGATGTCTCTGAAAGAAATATGTGGATTGGCCCGGGAGATTAACGCGAATAGCGGAAGCGCGAAATAGTGCGTAATAAAAATTACAAAACATAATTAAATAAAATTTAAATCATGCATAATGTACATAAACGAATCAAGGGGTGTGCCCTTGATTCTCCCGGGCGTTCGGTGTATCTCATGTTCAATAAAACACAACATGGAGGCCATAGAATTGAAATCAAAAAACGAAATTAAAGAACCTACCCGGTTGTAGTTTTGTCTTCGTTTCGGCTACACGCATTGTTCCCCGTTTTGCACCAAGATCTCAAAGAAGAGACCCTCTAAATCATCTCACTCGCTCCAAGAAAGCAAACAACCCTTGTGCTAGCAAGAAATTATTTTGGGGAGAAGAGACATCGATACACGCTATGAATTAACGCAATCAATGTCTCTTATGTTCTTAACTTGAATAAATCAAGAAGAACAAAGTAATATTCTTGGAGAGAAGAAAGAGGGTGGACGAAAATATTGAGAGAGATGAGAGATGAGAGTTGTAGAGATTAGTAGGTGTGAGTGTGTGTTTTTTTTTTTTAAGTATTTTATAGAAGATGGAATTCCTATTCCTTCTCAAACTCTTCCAAAGAGACACACTTTGACTAGGATTTTGACCTAGTCAAATCGTAGTCAAATTAGGCTTTGATTAAGTCAAATTAATCATGGCCATTCATCTCATCATTCTCTAGATCAAATCTTGTCCATCCATTTTGATGGGCTTTATGGAATGGGCTTTATTTAATTCTAAATTAAATGATCCCATAGACTTTATATTAAAATCCTATTTAATATACTAAGCCCATTAATTAATTAATGGAATGGACTTTATTTAATTACAAATTAAATAGTCCATGGACTTTATATTAAATCCTATTTAATACCAAGCCCATTAATTAATTCCATAGAATGGGATTATTTAATTCTAAATTAAATAGTCCCATGGACTTTATATTAAAATCCTATTTAATATACTAAGCCCATTAATTAATTAATGGAATGGACTTTATTTAATTCCAAATTAAATAGTCCATGGACTTTTATATTAAATCCTATTTAATACCAAGCCCATTAATTAATTCCATAGAATGGGATTATTTAATTCTAAATTAAATAGTCCCATGGACTTTATATTAAATCCTATTTAATATACCAAGCCCACTAATTAATTAATTCACCCTTTTAATCTAATTAAAAGGAAAAGCCCATGCTTTGTAAAATTCATAAAATCTATTTATGAACTCAAGCCCGATTAATGCAAATAATTCATCGAAGCTTGAATCTCCAAGAAGTATAATTTTAATTCCATTAAATTAAACCTTCTCCCGGAATTAATTCCAAATTAATTCCCTTTCATTTGGTGTAGCGGGTGTGACTCTTTAGGTTCACCTTTCAGCTAGACTTGGACCTACCTTTTGTTATTTCATAACCAAAGTAGTCCGTTACCATGGGTGGCCATCTAGCAACGGTCCATGGCACTAGAGACTAGGTGAATTTATGGTGTGAACATTTAGGCTCCGAGTTATACGCAGGTGCGGTCCTACCGACGCTCGATACATACGGGTACAGTCCTACTGTCGCCTGTCTCCTGGCCTTTAGTCTAGGGGTCGGTTCCCATCGTTGACTAGGCAACTATGCATAATGCTCGAGATAGGTTTAACTCGACGTAGGAAATCCTTTCCTACTACATCAAGTGCTATGGCCATAGACTTTGTGAGTCTAAACCATCTCCGAGCGCATAGGAGATCTTGCTGTCATATCCTTTGACAGGGAACAGATCCTATCTTGGAATTCACCGTTCTTACATACTCCGACTGCACTGGACGAGGCTTATGATGACCATGTGATATAATCGGTCAAATTTCACCAGATCCAAGATACAGCCTTAGTATGTAGGGGACTGCCATGATCCTCAAGTCCGAGGACTAATCCCGTACTATCGGAACCGGGAATACGAGTCATACCGACCAAGCCCAAGTAGCTTCTATATGACGATTCCTGCGAGTCACCTCAGTCGGCCGCTCCCCAGCAGGCCGACCCACTAACACTGCTTAGACGATCCTCGTCACCCGTCGATGAAATACGACAGCAGATGCTTAGTGCAAGTCTCAAATGGATTCTCGATGCCCTGTCTCGAGATTCCTTTGACTTGGAGTATTTCAGACTGATTCGGTGAAACTGATTTCATGAACCTACCTCCAAGCGTAGTTCCAATTTCCCGAAATGTTATTTCAGTCTGTGGACGTTTGTTGCAACATCGTAACGATGCAAGCAGTAAGTACAACAAACTCATGCCTATGAATCCTTACTACATTCATTAACATAATATTACTTGTTCACAGATTGACGAATGGTTCTCAGAACAACCAATACCATTGACTTTCTGGTCACCTATTCTAACAGTCTGTTCTCCCCAAATAATTTCTTGCTAGAACAAGGGTTGTTTGCTTTCCGGTGGAGCGAGTGAGATGATTTAGAGGGTCTCTTCTTGAGATCTTGGTGCAAAACGGGGAACAATGCATGTAGCCAAACGAAGACAAAACTACAACCGGGTAGGTTCTTTATTTCGTTTTTTCGGTTTCAATTCTATGGCCTCCATATTGTGTTTTATTGAACATGAGATACACCGAACGCCCGGGAGAATCAAGGCCACACCCCTTGATTCGTTTATGTACGTTATGCATGATTTAAATTCTGTTTAATTATGCATTGTAATTTTTATTACGCTTTCTTTCGCGCTTCCGCTACGCGCGCTCATCTCCGGGACGATCCACATAATCTTTCAGGAAGAAGTTGGACTTCTTCCCTTAATTAAACATGGCCGACATGCTCCCTTGGAGGAAGCAAAAATCAGCCATGTTTCATGCTAGGTGATATGTTGACTTATCTCTTTTGGAAAGAGACAAATCAACTCCAATCAAGCTCTTCCCTTTTGGTATGATTTGATCATACCATAGATTTTGGTAGGCTTGATTGAAGAATTAATGGTGATTGATTGGAATGAATCTAGACAGCATTGGATGAACCTAGACACATTCCAATAATCACATTAATTATGTATATATATTAGAATATACAACACCAAGCATAAGTGGTTCATTATTCATCTTTTTCTAGAAAAAAGAGAAGACAAAAATCTCTCTCCTCTCTCTCAAATTTCGTGCTCTCTCCCTCTCTCACACTTGTGTTCTTCACTTGATTTTGAATCAAGAAGAAGAACAAAGTAAGTTTAAGAGAACACTAATTCATAGTGTTCTTCTCGTAAACCGATTCCTTCTAAACCGTTCTTTTCTAGCAAGAAGAACGTGTGTTTCTTCCGGTATGGTGTGGATCACCTTTGGAGAATCCATACGTTTGGATTTCGTGAGCATTCCAGAAGGAATAACGCAAGTAGCCGGGAGCATACGCTAAACAATCAAAGGTAATGGTTTATTACGCTTTGATTGATTTCATTTATATATCTATGCCCTATGTGCTTAAATATATGTTTTAATATTTACACATCCTACATCGAACGCCCGGTTGAGCACCCAAGGGTATACCCCTTGGGATTCGCGTATTTTGAATTTGATTTTAATTTACGCACTTTCTCGCTTTCTCGCTTCCGCTCGCGCTCCCGGGCAGATCCGCTTGTCCTTCAAGTGGTATCAGAGCCCGATTCGATGTAAGGGGCATAGATCTATGTGTTTGGCATGATCTACTTGCTTTTAAATGGATTTATTGGCATGTTAGATTACATAAATATATGAATAATATGATGATTCAATTGTTTGGATTTAATGGACTTTTGGCATGCTTAATTTTGTTAGATTGGATCTAAAATTGCATGCTTATTTTCAGAATAATATTACTGTTATTGTGCTGAAATAGTTTTGAAAAACCAAAAAAAAAAAAAAAATTGGGATCGATCGGCAGTGGGCGCGCGCAGGCGGGCGCGCTGTGCGCAGTCGGCCCGCTGCCAGCGCGCGCACGCTGCCCTGTGCGTGCGAGCGGCCGGCCAGCACAACGACTGGGCTGTTTTGTGCCGTTTTTTGACTTTTTCCGTAAATAATTGGATTTTGGAATAATTGGATTATTCCTTGAATTAAATTTGCTTAATTAATTTGGGATTAATACATGCATTGGATGCATTTTTAAAATGTCCATTAAATTTAAAACTTGAATTTTGCATATTATTTGTATATTTATGCTTTTGTGATGTTGGACATCACTTGGGTATTTGGAATATCCATTGGTTATTTATGCATGATTATTTGGAATAATTATGTTATGTGAGTTGATGGAATCAACATGTGATGATCACAAGAGCCCTAGACCTTATGTATGGATGAATGTATGATCATTTATTTTATGTTGGGTGGGGCCTGCGTGCCTCTTATTTTTGGGACTATCATCTCCCGTATTTTCAGCCTCATGATGTTAGAATAGGTGACCATGTAAGCCAATTTTGGCAGGAATATGTAACCTATGTCTAGACAATTTCTGGTGTTTGATAAAAACATTTATGAATAAAGAAGTGAAAATTCATATGGCAATACTTTGTTTACGTTCACTTATATCTGTATTTACATTTCTGTTCACTACGCAAACAAAGCCCACGGACTGAGAATCGATTTCGGGGACTAGGACTACGCTTGGAGGTAGGTCTATGAAATCAGTCTTACCGAATCAGTCCGGAAATCTCCAAGTCAAGGAATCCCGAAAAATGGGTACCGGGATTCCCTTTGAGACTTGCACTAAGCATCTGTTGTCGTATTTCATCGACGGGTGACCAAGGTTGTCTAAGCAGTGTTAGTGGGTCAGCATGCTAGGAAGCAGCTGACTGAGGTGACTCGCGGGAACCGTCTTACGGAGGACCATGAGTATGGTCAGCAAGGTGTGACGTGTATTCCCGGTTCCAACGATACAGGCCAAGTCCTTTGACTTGAGGAACTGATGAGTTCACCTGTGCATCAGGTCTGTATCTTAGATATGGTGAGAGATTGCCAAAATACTCTTGAGTAGTCATAATCCATGTCTAGGGCAGCTCGGGTGTACAGAGTGACAGTATTTTCCAAGAAAGGATCTGTCTCCGGACAAAAGGTATTGATAGTTAGTCTCATGTACGCTCTGTGTCTTGTCCCTAAAATCTGTGGCCACAGTAACTGAACAGAAGGGAAGGTTTCCCTTGCGGCATTTAGTAAGGACAGACCGACACTTAGGTCCAAAATGGGTAGCTGCTTTTTTCCGTGCCCTAGACTCTAAGTGATGAGACCGAAGACAGAAGGACAAGTGTACTGTTAGAGCCTAAATGTTCATCCCCAATTATTTCACCAAGTCTCTAGTGCCATGGACCGTTGCTAGATGGCCACCCATGGTAACGGACGTATTCTAGGAATCCGACCAAGTCTAGCTGAAAGGTGAACCTAAAGAGTCACACACTATCCACACACACTTAGTATTTAATTTGGAATTAAATATTGGAGTAAAGGAATGATTAAATTAGATTTAATCGGGTCCTATATTTTCTTGGAGAAATTAATTCCTTCTATTTGATAAAGGGAATTAAATTAATAAATAGGTTTTATTAAAGGGTTAATTTAATGGGCTTAGAATAATATTAATATTTATTTATTATATTTATTTTTAGCCTTTTGGAATATTTAATGGGATTTAAATATTCCATTAAATTAAAATCAACGGTTGAGATGGAAGGCTAGGATTTGTTTGACTAGGTCAAACACTAGTTTGACTAGGACTTTGACTAGGTCAAAATCCTAGACAAATTAGAGTTCTTAGAGTAGGAGTTTAAAGAGGATTAAACTCCTCCTCTATAAATACCTCTAGCTTCCAACTTTTTGAAGGATGATGAAATTCCAAACACACACACAACACACACATAATTTCGGCCTCTCTCCCCTCTCTCTCGTCCGCCTTCTCTCTCTCCACTCTCTAAGAAAAAATATTTTCTAGTTCTTTTGTTCTTGGAACATTAGAACTTAGATGAATCAATACCGTTACTTGATAACGTGTTGTTGATTCATCCACTCAAAAATATACACTTGTTCGTTGCTAGCACGACGTGCAAGATACGTGGGTGGATCGTGTGTCACGATTTGGAGGGTCTCAAAGAACGAGATCTCGGTGCAAAACGGGGAACAACGCGTGTAGCCGTTGAAGATGAAAACGACAATGGGTAGGTCTCGTTTTATTTTTCGTCTCTCTTTGTTTTCAACTGTATGGCCTCCATGATTTCGTTACATGTTGTTTAATCATGAGATTACACCGAACACCCGGGAATCTCAAGGGTACACCCCTTGAGCGTGTTCTTTTATTATTAAAAGAATGCTTTATTTTTTGTATGTTATTTTATATCGCGCTTCCGCATTCGCGCAATTCCCGGGACGATCCACCGATTTCTTTCAGTGGTATCAGAGCCCAGTTCGGTGTATAGGCCTAGGGTTTATGTGCGTTATAAGCATGAAACGTGAAATTGGCAATGTTTTTTTATTAAATCTTGACTTTCTTGATTTTAAAGCATGTCGTTTTTATTGCTTTTGATTCGTGTGTATTTTCTGAATATTGGTATTTTTCTGGTTTTCTTGGAAAACGTGGTGAAAAAAAAAATGAACAGACAACGAGAAACGACGCAGCCGGCCAGCCGGGAGGGCTGGCCGCGCGCTGTCGGCAGGACAGACGCGCGCGCAAGCAAGGGAAGCCTACGCGCGCCCGCCCAGCCAGTCGCGCAGGGGCAGCGCGCAGCCAGGGAGGCTGCGCGCAGGCGCGCGTGCACGCAGACGAGGGTGTCTGCGCGCGCGCGCTCGGCAGGCTCGTGCATGCGCGCAAGGCTGCGCGTATGAGAGTCCGCGCGCGGACGGACTCCGGGCAACGCCGCCAGGCGCGCGCGCCCGACAGGCGTGCCCAGTACACGTCTGCGCGCGCATTGCGCATGGCGCGGCCGGCAGCCAGCAGGCCAGCGCGCGCGCGAGGCAAGGGATCCTGCATGCGCGAAGGCCTGTCGGAATGCCCGGGCCACGCAACGTGTTGCCGGCCAGACGCGCGCGCACGCATGCCAGGGGGCGGCAGGCTGAGCCTGCTGGCCTGCCGGCGGCGGCGGCTGCTGCTGCTATGGTTTCAAAACCCTAGTAGTGTTTTCTTTTATTTTTTAATTATTTTCAGTTTTAATTTTGAATTAATTCTGAAAAATCGTTTTGTGGGTTCAATTATGCCTAATTTTCTAAAGACATTATTTTAGGAGTAAAATAAATTGGATTTAGAATTCCGAGGTTATTTTACTTAAAATAATAAGAAAAGATTTTCCTAAAACGAGAAAATCTTATTACCAATATTTATGTTTTATTTTTCACACGTTACGCACATATTCATTTATTATTTTGAATATTTATAATTTGGAATCATGTGTTGTTGGTATATTGTTATTGTATGATGGGATCATGTTTTTATGTGTGTTAGATGGAAATGGATGATCACGAGCCCTAGACCGATGTATGATTTATTTTCTGTTGGGCCTGTGTGCCTCGTTTACTGCTTTCTCCTTCTCTCTTTCTAGTTGCCTTGGAATAATAAGGCATTCTACCTCCCTCCTTATGTACTCCCTCGAGTTTTCGCTGGGTTTTCTTTTTTTATATATGTAATGAGAGTAGAATAGGAGTGAGGTTTCTAATTTTGTAATTGGTGGAGAAAGAAGGAAGGACCACATGGAGAGCCCAGACGGGAGGATTCGGGCTCGTGATCATCCAACAGGGGAGTGCTAGGCTTTAATTTTGCATGTGGTTATGATGATGGATGAATGGGTTATTTATTTATCATATAACTGCTATGGATGGTTTATTTACGCATTATGGTTGTATGTGAGAATGTATATTTATGAGATATCGGTCATTTTACTACTCTCACATTGGTTGGACCAATGTCAAAACATTAGACCCTAGACAAAGTGGATTTGAACTCTAGGAGTTTGTCCATGCCTTCCAATCCATGGCATACTGAGGAAGCTGCTTTGGGTCAATAGCGTGGTCTCACGAGTCGTGACACGTTATTGTACTTAAAGGAAGCTGCACTATGTCATGAACGAAAAATGGGCTGCTGTTACCTGTCTCATGAGTCGTGGGGGTACCAGTGGGTCTGTGGCTCAGTCGATTTGGGTTGGGTCTAACGCCCAATTAACATGATTCACTTGGAGTCCTCGGATCATGTGAAAGGGTGATGCAATAATCTTGGGAATCTCGTGGAACGAGAATGGTATGGAATACCTCCCACAGGATCTTTTCCATGCGAATCGTAAAAGCGGGGTATGGGAAAATTGCTGTGGATCCCAAGCCTACTAGAAAAGGATTTTCCGAAAATCACGTTTGAGAGTATCGTGTTTTCGTATAAATAGTGGAGGATTAAATGACTAAAGTCCATGCATTTAATTATTTTATCAAACCACCGTCTTTTATTTTCTGCTGATCGCGCGCTGTTTTCTAAAATGTAGATTTTAAAAATGTCTAAAAACCCACTTTCCACCATTCTTGAGACAAACAAATTCAATGGAACAAATTACAACGACTGGTTGCGCAATCTCAGGATAGTCCTAGATTACGAGAACCAAGGCTACGTCATGGACGAGCCTCTCCCTAGGACCTTGCCGGAAGGATCCACGCCAGAAGAACGTGAGACGTTCGAGACTTGGCATAAGGATAACCGGAAGGTCCGTAGCATCATACTTGCTTCGATGACCAATGAGATTCAGAAGCAATATGAAAGGCTAGACGATGTCCCTTCCATTATGGCCCACCTTAAGGATTGCTATGCAGTCCCGGACCGGCATACTAGGTATGTCGCGACCAAGGCGTTCTTTGAAACGAAAATGACAGAAGGATCCTCTGTACAAGAGCACGGGGTTAAAATGCTTACCCTGGTGGAAAAGCTCGAGGACATAAAGGCAGGTCTTGATAATGAAACGTACATAGATGTGATCCTTCAGTCACTCCCACCCTCCTTTGACCAATTTATCGTCAACTACAACATGAACGCACTTGAGAAGGGCATTCATGAGTTGATCAATATGTTGGTGCAATACGAGGCAACGACTAAGAAGTCCACGCCTTCAGTATTGTTTGGAGGTGCTTCAACTTCAAATACGAAAGGCAAGGGTGCCGGACGTTGGAAGAAGAAGAAAGGGAAGGGAAAGGCCGTCAAAGCAGCTACGAACACTAAGAGTATTCCCATTGCCAAAGAGGGGAAAGGCAAAGGAAAGGGAAAGGTTGTCTCCAAGCAACAGTCGAAGGCATATGACATATGTATCAACTGCCGTGAGAAAGGGCATTGGAAGAGAGAGTGCCCCAAACTCTTCTCGAACCAAGGTATTTCTGTGATTGAGGTTAATATGGTCACTATTTCTGCCTCTTGGGTATTAGAGACCGGCTGTGGAGCTCACATTTGTAATGACTTGCAGGTGTTGAAAAGAAGCAGAAAACTGGGTAGCGGGGACATGATCCTGAAGCTTGGGAATGGCAAGGCCATCTCGGCAGAAGCAGTAGGATCCGCCACTCTAGTAATTAGTGATAGTATTAGCATAGATTTAGAGCAAGTTTATTTTATACCTAGTATGATTAAAAACATCATTTCCATTCCATTGTTGGACAATAGTGGTTATTAGTTTAGAATCAATAAAAATTGCTTTTATTTGATGAGGTGTGGAATTGCTCATCTACTTGGTACATTGCATAACGGACTCTATATTTTGCAACAAACGAATATCGTCCTCAATGCACAACACAAACGGAAATTAGATAATAACGGGAACGCACGACTGTGCACGCTAGGCTAGGTCACATATCCCAAGATAGGATGAAAAGGTTGGTAAACTCAAAGAACCTAGAGGTTGGGGACTTGAGCGATCTACGAACTTGTGAATCGTGTCTAAGAGGGAATATGACCAAGAAGCCCTTTGTAGGACAAAGCAGGCTTGCCACAGGTCTGTTGGACTTGGTCCATACAGACGTATGTGGGCCACTAAGGACGCAGGCCCGAGGTGGGTTTTCCTACTTCATAACCTTTACCGATGATCATTCACGGTATGGTTATGTTTACCTGATGAGGTACAAGTCTGAAGCACTCGAGAGGTTTAAAGAATTCAGACTTGAAGTGGAGAACCAAACCAACTGCAAAATTAAAGTCCTACGGTCAGACCGAGGCGGTGAATACCTTAGTACGGAGTTCCTAGATTATCGAAAAGAATATGGTATAATATCAGAATGGACACCTCCAACAACACCACAGTTAAATGGTGTCTCTGAAAGGAGGAATAGAACCCTGTTGGACATGGTTCGGTCCATGATGAGTTTCACCAAACTGCCCTTATCCTTTTGGGGCTATGCACTAGAAACGGCGGCCAAGTTGTTGAATTTGGCGCCTACTAGTACATTAACCCAAACGCCATATGAAATATGGCACGGCAAGCCTGCGTCCTACAACTACTTGAAAGTGTGGGGTAGCCCCGCATACGTCAAGAGGTTAGTGGGAGATAAGTTAGAATCCAGGTCTAGCTTATGCAGGTTCATTGGATACCCTAAAGAAACTGCGGGTTATTACTTTTATGACCCCTTGGAACAAAAGGTCTTTGTTTCAAGAAATGCAGTATTCTTGGAGCAAGGCTTCCCGGAGGATATCCAACCTGATGAGCTGATCCTTGAGGAATCAAGTGATGTAATCCAGCCATCAGAGGTAGCCACGGAACCCTCACTTAAAGGATTCAGGATAGACAGCCGAAGGGCTGACCAACCTTGAGAGGTCCAACATGCTAGGCATGAAGGACAGCCTCAGGAACAGCCAGCCCCAGTTCCTGAACCACCGGCTCCGATACAGTCAGCGCCTACAGTCACCACTGACGTTCCCGTTCTCCGTAGGTCCACTAGAGAGTCCAGACCTCCAGTGAGATATGACTTTCTACGTACAACCGATCTTTTGGATAACAATCCTAAGACTTATGGAGAAGCGATGTCAGACATCGACTCCGGGAAATGGCTTGAGGCCATGAAAGCCGAAATGGACTCCGTGAGCGAGAACCAAGTCTGGAGTCTTGTAGATCCACCGAAAGGTGTTAAGCCAATGGGCTGTAAGTGGGTCTACAAGCGCAAACTTGGCGTTGATGGAGATGTCACAACTTTTAAGGCTAGGCTTGTAGCTAAGGGATACACTCAATGACCCGGGGTCGATTTTGAGGATACCTACTCTCTAGTAGCCATGGCTAAGTCCATTCGGATCCTGCTCGCTATAGCAGCATGGTATGACTATGAGATATGGCAGATGGACGTGGAAACGGCCTTCCTCAACGGTTTCGTTGAAGAAGAGATCTATATGGATCAGCCGGAGGGTTTCATGATCACTGGAGAAGAACAGAAAGTCTGTCGTCTCCAGAAGTCCATCTATGGCCTCAAACAAGCCTCCCGAAGTTGGAACATTCGCTTTGACGAAGTAATACGGGGGTATGACTTCATCAAAAACGAATCCGACCCTTGTGTATACAAGAAGGTCAGTGGGAGCTCAATTGTGTTCCTAGTGCTTTATGTGGATGACATTCTGCTCATTGGTAATGACGTTAGAATGTTAAGAAACACAAAAGCATGGTTGTCAACCCAATTTTCCATGAAGGACATGGGTGAAGCCTCCTACATCCTAGGCATCCAGATTGTCAGGAACAGATCTAAAAGGATGTTAGGACTCACCCAAAACTCGTATATGGAGAAAGTCCTAAAGAGATATCGAATGGACAACTCCAAACGAGGATTCCTTCCCATGACGCATGGGATCAAGTTGTCCAAGAAACAGTCCCCACAGACTGATGAGGAACTTGAAAGGATGAAAGTCATCCCCTATGTTTCTGCCGTAGGTAGCATCCAATATGCGGTCCACTGCACTAGGACTGATATTGCATACGCTTTGAGCGTAACAAGCAGATATCAGTCCTGCGCAGGAGAGGCACATTGGAATGCTGTTAAGGGCATCCTTAAGTACCTAAGGAGGACTAAGGAAATGTTCCTAGTCGATGGCAATGGAGAACTAATTCTGGAAGGCTTTACCGACGCTAGCTTCCAGTCTGATAACGATGATGCCAAGTCTCAATTGGGGTACGTATTCAAACTCAATGGAGGAGTAGTAGCTTGGAAAAGTTCGAAGCAAGCAACCATTGTTGACTCTACCACAGAGGCTGAATACATAGCAGCTTCAGAAGCTGCTAAGAAAGCGGTTTAGATGAGAAACTACATCCAAGAGTTGGGTGTGGTGCCTAGCATCGCCGAGCCTGTTGTCATCTTCTGTTATAACAACGGAGCAATAGCGCAAGCAAAGGAACCGAGATCTCATCACCGTTCCAAACACATTCTTAGACGCTACCATCTTCTTAGAGAAATGGTAGGAAGAGGTGACGTCCGGATGGACCGAGTCAACTCAACAGACAACACAGCAGATCCGCTGACAAAGCCTATGTCGCAGAGCGCTCATACGCAACATCTGGACAAGATGGGAATAAGACATATGGGCGATTGGCTTTAAAGGTCAAGTGGGAGATTGTTAGAATAGGTGACCATGTAAGCCAATTTTGGTAGGAATATGTAACCTATGTCTAGACAATTTCTGGTGTTTGATAAAAACATCTATGAATAAAGAAGTGAAAATTCATATGGCAATACTTTGTTTACGTTCACTTATATCTGCATTTACATTTTTGTTCACTACGCAAACAAAGCCCATGGACTGAGAAACGATTTCGGGGGACTGGGACTACGCTTGGAGGTAGGTCCATAAAATCAGTCTTATCGAATCAGTCCGAAAATCTCCAAGTCAAGGAATCCCGAAAATGGGTACTGGGATTCCCTTTGAGACTTGCACTAAGCATCTGTTGTCATATTTCATCGACGGCTGACGAAGGTCGTCTAAGCAGTGTTAGTGGATAAGCATGCTAGGAAGCAGCTGACTGAGGTGACTCGCGGGAACCGTCTTATGGAGGACCTTGAGTATGGTCAGCAAGGTATGACGTGTATTCCCGGTTCCAACGGTACAGGCCAAGTCCTTTGACTTGAGGAACAGATGAGTTCACCTGTGCATCAGGTCTGTATCTTAGATATGGTGAGAGATTGCCAAAATACTCTTGAGTAGTCATAAGCCATGTCTAGTGCAGCTCGTGTGTACAGAGTGACAGTATTTTCAAAGAAAGGATCTGTCTCCTGACAAAAGGTATTGACAGTTGAGTCTCATGTACGCTTTGTGTCTTGTCCCTAAAATCTGTGGCCACAGTAACTGAACAGAAGGGAAGGTTTCCCTTGCGGCGTTTAGTAAGGACAGACCGACACTTAGGTCCAAAATGGGTACCTGCTTTTTCCGTGCCCTAGACTCTAAGTGATGAGACCGAAGACAGAATGACAAGTGTACTGTTAGAGCCTAAATGTTCATCCCCAATTATTTCACCTAGTCTCTAGGGCCATGGACCGTTGCTAGATGGCCACCCATGGTAACGGACGGATTCTAGGAATCCGACCAAGTCTAGCTGAAAGGTGAACCTAAAGAGTCACACACTATCCACACACACTTAGTATTTAATTTGCAATTAAATATTGGAGTAAAGGAATGATTAAATTAGATTTAATCGGGTCCTATATTTTCTTGGAGAAATTAATTCCTTCTATTTGATAAAGGGAATTAAATTAATGAATAGGATTTATTAAAGGGTTGATTTAATGGGCTAGAATAAATATTAATATTTATTTATTATATTTATTTTTAGCCTTTTGGAATATTTAATGGGATTTAAATGTTCCATTAAAATCAACGGTTGAGATGGAAAGAAGAGATGGAAGGCTAGGATTTGTTTGACTAGGTCAAACACTAGTTTGACTAGGACTTTAACTAGGTCAAAATCCTAGACAAATTAGAGTTCTTAGAGTAGGAGTTTAAAGAGGATTAAACTCCTCCTCTATAAATACCTCTAGCTTCCAACTTTTTGAAGGAAGATGAAATTCCAACACACACATAACACACACATAATTTCGGCCTCTCTCCCCTCTCTCTCGTCCGACCTCTCTCTCTCCACTCTCCAAGAAAAATATTTTCTAGTTCTATTGTTCTTGGAACATTAGAACTTAGATGAATCAATACCGTTAATTGATAACGTGTTGTTGATTCATCCACTCCAAAATATACACTTGTTCGTTGCTAGCACGACGTGCAAGATACGTGGGTGGATCGTGTGTCACGATTTGGAGGGTCTCAAGAACGAGATCCCGGTGCAAAACGGGGAACAACGCGTGTAGCCGTTGAAGACGAAAACGACAACGGGTAGGTCTCGTTTTATTTTTCGTCTCTCTTTATTTTCAACTCTATGGCCTCCATGATTTTTTTACATGTTGTGTAATCATGAGATACACCAAACACCCGGAAATCTCAAGGGTACACCCCTTGAGCGTGTTCTTTTATTATTAAAAGCATGCTTTAATTTTTGTATGTTATTTTATATCGCTCTTCCGCATTCGCGCAATTCCCGGGACTATCCACCGATTTCTTTCACATGATGTTAAGGCTGGTTTTTTTTACTACCGATATATTACTTTCAGTTGTAATGAGAGTAGATAGGATTGGTGAGGTTTCAATTTTAACAAGCAATTGGAGTCGGAACATCAAGGTGTGAAACAAGAAGCACTTCAAGGCCCATTGGAATGACAACGGGTTTATTATTATTTTAATAATTTAGGACCACCCTAGACAGACCATAGACTCACTGCGGGCTCAGTGGGTCGCATAGGTTGGGCTTGTGATCATCCTAATATTTTATGCATGCGGCGTGTTTTTATTTATCGCTTTAAATATTGGATATTTATGCATGCTAAAACACCATAATGTGATGAGGTCTCGGTCACACTTAAACTCTCATTTGGTTGGACCAAATTAAATATTAGGACCAGAACGGACTTGGATTAAAATGGTATTTATGATTTGTCCGAGCCTTCCATCCACAACAATGTGGTGAGGAAGCTACCACTACCCAAGTGTGGTCTCACGAGTCGTGGCACACTTGGACTAGGGGAAAGCTGCACCATTGTTGTGAACAAAAAGACTGCGCTCGATTTTTCCCTGTCTCACGAGTCGTGGGAGGCGACAGTTTGAGGCATGATTTGGTTGATGGGCCGGGCCTAACACTGAGTAACATGGTTCGCTTGGAGTCCTCGGAACCATACAAATAGGTGAGGCAAAATATCTTGGGAATCTCATTGGATGAGAATGATATTGGATATCTCCCACAAGGTCTTCTTCATGTGAATCGTAAAAGCGGGGCATGGAGATTACGCTTGTGGATCCCAAGCCCACAAGGAAATGGTTTCCCGAAACTCCGCTTGAGAGTGGCGGACTTTCGTATAAATAGTGGAGGGTTAAAGACTAAAAGGCCAAGTCTTCAACTTGAACAATAATATTACCATCATCTGCTAATTTCTGCTTTACATTTTCATTAATATAGATATGTCTAAGAACCCGTTAACCATGATTCTTGAGACTAAAAAATTCAACGGAACGAACTACTCGGACTGGCTGAGAAGCCTGAGGATTGTCCTCGATTTTGAGAACCAAGGCTACGTCTTGGACGAGCCGCCACCGAGCGACTTACCGGAGGGGTCCACGCCTGAAGAACGTTTGACGTTCGAGAAATGACATGAGGACAACCGGAAAGTACGCAGTATCATACTGGCTTCGATAACGACATCCAGAAGCAGTATGAGAGGCTGGACAACGTCTCCGCCATAATGCTCCGCATGAACGAGGTTTATGCGGTTCCGGATATGCATATTAGATATGCCGCCACAAAAAGCATTCTTTGGCACCTAGCTCGCTGAAGGAGCGTCTGTACAGTGTCATGGGGTCAAGATGCTCTCCCTAGTGGAGAAACTCGAGGATTTTAAAGCTGGGCTTAACAATGACACGTACATTGACGTGATCCTCCAGTCGCTTCCTCCATCCTATGACCCGTTTGTTGTAAACTACAACATGAACGGACTTGAGAAGTCTATTCATGAGTTGATCAACATACTGGTCCAATACGAGGCAACGACCCACAAGTCGGCGCCGGCGGTATTGATAGGAGGGGCTTCGACCTCCAAGGCGAATGGCAAGAGGGCCGGACGCTGGAAGAGGAAGAAGGGCAAAGGGAAGACGGTTGCGGCCCTTGCTCGCGCTCCAGGCACCCCTATTGCTCCGGTTGGACCAAGCAAAGGGAAAGGGAAGGCCCGTGGTTCTCAGCGGTCCAAGGCAAATGATGTCTGCATGCATTGCCAATGGAAAGGGCATTGGAAGAGGGAGTGTCCACAACTCCTCTCCAACCTAGGTATGTTGGTGGTTGAAGTAAATATGATTACTAATTTTGCTTCATGGATATTGGATACCGGGTGTGGTGCTCACATCTGCAATGATTTGCAGGCACTGCAAAGAAGCAGAAGGCTAACCAAGGATGAGATGATCCTGAGGCTAGGCGATGGCAAGGCTGTTGCCGCGGAGGCCGTAGGATCACTAGAGTTAGCCATTAGTAGTCATGTTAGGTTTGTACTGAACGACTATTTCTATGTACCTAGCATGATTAAAAACATTGTTTCCATCCCGGTCCTTGATAAGGAGGGATATGAATTTACCATAAAAAAAAATGATTTTTTCATTATCAAAGATGGTATTTCTCATTTGCTTGGTACATTGGTCATCGGTCTATACATACTTCAACAGTCTAATTGGATTATGACTGCAGAACACAAACGAAAACATGATGATCATAATAACGCACAGATATGGCATGCGAGGTTAGGTCATATCTCTAAAGATAGGATAAGAAGGTTGGTGGACTCAAAGAGTCTAGAAATAGACGATTTGGACAACCTACCGACCTGTGAATCCTGTCTAAAGGGACAGATGACCAAGAAACCCTTTGTTGGACAAAGTACGCGAGCCAGTGGTCTGTTGGATTTGATCCATACAGATGTCTGTGGTCCACTAAATACTCAGGCTAGAGGTGGGTACTCGTACTTCATAACCTTTACCGATGAGCACTCACGGTATGGTTATGTTTACCTGATGAGGTACAAGTCTGAAGCCTTTGGAAGGTTTAAGGAATACAGAGTTGAAAATAGAGAACCAAACCGGTCGAAAGATCAAAGCCCTTCGGTCGGACTGAGGTGGAGAGTATTTGAGTGGTGAGTTTACTGATTATCTAAAAGAGAATGGGATTCTCTCTCAGTGGACCCCTCCTGGAACACCGCAGCTTAATGGTGTGTCTGAAAGGAGGAATCGGACCTTGTTGCACATGGTTCGATCCATGATGAGTTTTACTGAACTACCCCTTTCCTTCTGGGGATACGCTCTTGAGACAGCGGCCAAAGTTTTGAACTTGGCGCCATCTAAAAAGGTATCCCAGACGCCATATGAGATATGGCATGGCACCTGCCTCCTACGAATACTTGAAAGTGTGGGGTTGCCCTGCATATGTCAAGAGATTAGTGGGAGATAAACTGGACTCGAGGTCTAGTTTATGCAGGTTCATCGGCTATCCAAAAGAAACTGCGGGGTATTATTTCTATGATCCCTCCGAGCAAAAGGTTTTTATCTCGCGAAACGCAGTGTTCTTGGAAAAAGGTTTTCCATCGGATAGTCGACGCGATGAGGTGCTCCTTGAGGAATCAAGTGAGGCACCCCAAGAGGCGGCAGTGACATCTGAGCCAGAAGTTCCCACTGATATTGTTCCAGTCCTCCGTAGGTCGGCCAGAATATCCCATGCACCTGATAGGTATGGGTTTCTGGGCCTGACCGGTCAGTTGGATAATGATCCAAAGACGTACGGAGATGCGATGTCGGACATCGATTCGGACAAGTGGCTTGAGGCCATGAAATCCGAGATGGACTCGATGGGTACAAACAAGGTTTGGACCCTAGTAGATCCACCCAAAGGGGTTAAACCCGTAGGGTGTAAATGGGTCTACAAACGTAAGCTTGGAGCTGACGGGGAGGTTACAACCTTCAAAGCCAGGCTTGTGGCGAAAGGTTACACTCAACGACCCGTGGTCGATTTTGAGGAAACCTACTCGCCCCTAGCAATGGCCAAGTCCATTCGGATACTGCTTGCCATAGCAGCATGGTATGACTATGAAATATGGCAGATGGACGTGAAAATGGCTTTCCTCAACGGTTTCGTAGAGGAAGAGATCTATATGGATCAGGCGGAAGGTTTCACAACTGTTGGAGAAGAGCAGAAGGTCTGTCGTCTCCAAAGGTCCATCTATGGCCTCAAACAAGCTTCCCGAAGCTGGAACATACGTTTTGATGAAGTCGTACGGGGATATGATTTCATCAACAACAAGTCCGATCCTTCTGTATACAAGAAGATCAGTGGGAGCTCAGTTACGTTTCTGGTGCTTTACGTGGATAAAGCTTGGTTGTCAACACAATTCTCCATGAAGGATATGGGCGAGGCATCCTACATCCTTGGCATCAAGATCTACAGGGATAGATGTAAAAGGATGTTAGGGATGGTCTAGTCCTCATACATTGAGAAAGTCTTGAAGAGATTCAAGATGGAGAACTCAAAACGAGGATTCCTTCCTATGAGGCATGGAATTAAGTTATCCAAGAAGCAGTCTCCTAAGACTGATGAGGAGCTTAAAAGGATGTTGGACATCCACTATGCTTCAGCCGTAGGTAGCATACAGTATGTTGTTCAGTGCACTAGACCTGATGTGGCTTTCGCTTTGAGCGTAACTAGCCGATATCAGTCGTGTGCCGGGGAGGCACACTGGAGTGCAGTCAAGACTATCCTGAAGTACCTGAAAAGGACTAAGGACATGTTCTTGATCTATGGCGGTGGAGAGTTGATACTGGAAGGCTATAGCGACGTTAGCTTCCAGTCGGACGACGATGATGCCAAGTCTCAATATGGTTTTGTATTTAGAGTAAATGGTGGCGTGGTCACTTGGAAGGGTTCCAAGTAGGCTACCACGGCGGACTCCACCATAGAGTTTTGAATACATAGCGGCTTTGGAAGCTGCTACAGAGTGGTTTGGTTGAGGAGCTACATCCAAGAGTTGGATGTAGTACCTAGCATTGCTAAGCCTGTAATTATCTTTTGTGATAACAACGGGGCAATAGCGCTAGCAAAGGAACCGAGATCTCATCACGATCCAAGCATATTCTTAGACGCTACCATCTGCTTAGAGAGATGGATAGCACGAGTGATGTTCGGTTGGACCGAGTCAGCTCCGCAGAAAACATAGCAAATCCACTTGCTAAGCCCATGTTGCAAGTTGCCAACACTCACCATCTGAATAAGAGGTTTGAGGTCAATGGGTGATTGGCTTTAGGTGAAGTGGGAGATTGTTGGAATAGGTGACCAGAAAGCCAATAGGTTTGGCAATTTATAACCTATTTGACAACTTGATGTAAATGTAATATTATTATGTGATGAATAAGATGAGTGTTCGTCACCAATGGTACCTTCTTTGTTGTGCTCATCTTACATTTGTTAAAACGGTGTTTAACTTATATCGCAACAAAGCCCACAGACCATGGATAACAACTCGTGCAGTTGGGGCACGCATTGGATGGTGGTCATGAAACCAACTGATTAAGAGTTGGGTCTGAAACGTTCCAAGTCGAGGACTTCGAGACAGGGCATCGAGAGTCCTATTGAGACTTGCGTCAAGAGTCGTGTTCATTGGATGAGTGTCGTGTTTCATCGGCGACGGGCGTGGGACGCCTACACGATCATGATGGGTTGGTCGACTGGGGTCGAGCCGACTGGACTGACTCGTGAGGATCATCATATGGAAGCCTTGGAGGCTTGGTCGGTATGATTGGTTTTCCCCGGTTCCGATAGTACGGGAGTAATCCTCAGACTTGAGGAATCATGGCAGTCGCGTGCACAGGACGGGCTGTATCTTGGATCTGGCGAGAGGTAATCATTCTGTAAAATGATTATCATAAGCCTTGTCCAGTGCAGTCAGAATGTGTAGCGAGGACGGTGGATTCCAAGAAGAGGATCCGTCCCCTCTCAGTATGTGACAGAGGTATCTCCTATGCACTCGGAGACACGTTCAAGCTGTTTAAAGCTGTGGCCACAGTGGTTGGTCGAACAGGGAATGGTTTCCTGTGTCGACGCAATGAAGCATACATGGTCTCGAGTATTAAGCATAGATGCCTAGTCAAGGATAGGAACCGACGCCCAATTCCATACCCTAGACTAAGGCCGGGAGACGGTAGACGGAAGGATTGTACCCGTACAGAATTGGCGCCTAAATGTTCACGCCAATTCACCTAGTCTCTAGTGCCATGGACCATTGCTAGACGGCCACCCATGGTAACGGGCCCTTGTGGGACACGGGCCCAAGTCTAGCTGAGGGTGAACCTAAAGGGTCATACACAAATCACCGAGGAGGTTGAGAAATTGACTTGGAGTCAATCTCGAAGGATAAAAAAAGTAATTGGATTACTTAAGGGAAAGTCCATTGGATGGACGGGCCGATATTGTATCGGGCTTTCATTTAATCGGTAAATTGGATTTTCGATTAAATATGGAAAGTTGAGACGTTGAGACGTTGGATCTTTTAATTGGATTAAAAGCTCAACAGGAATAATGTAAATGGACATTAAATTAGATTTAATATTGGGTTCGTCGTAATTGGATTACGATAAACCCGGTCCGTTAAATTATACCCGAGAGGAGAAATAATTCCTATTTTGGAATAGGAAGAAGTTGGACTTCTTCCCTTAATTAAACATGGCCGACATGCTCCCTTAGAGGAAGCAAAATCAGCCATGTTTCATGCTAGGTGGTATGTTGACTTATCTCTTTTGGAAAGAGACAAATCAACTCCAATCAAGCTCTTCCCTTTTGGTATGATTTGATCATACCATAGATTTCGGTAGGCTTGATTGAATAATTAATGGTGATTGATTGGAATGAATCTAGACATCATTGGATGAACCTAGACACATTCCAATAATCACATTAATTATGTATATATATTAGAATATACAATACCAAGCATAAGTGATTCATTATTCATCTTTTTCTAAAAAAAAGAGAAGACAAAAATCCCTCTCCTCTCTCTCAAATTTCGTGCTCTCTCCCTCTCCCACACTTGTGTTCTTCACTTGATTTTGAATCAAGAAGAAGAACAAAGTAAGTTTAAGAGAACACTAATTCATAGTGTTCTTCTCTTAAACCGATTCCTTCTAAACCGTTCTTTTCTAGCAAGAAGAACGTGTGTTTCTCCCGGTGTGGTGTGGATCACGTTTGGAGAATCCATACGTTTGGATTTCGTGAGCATTCCGGAGAAGGAACAACGCAAGTAGCCGGGAGCATACGCTAAACAATCAAAGGTAATGGTTTATTACGCTTTGATTGATTTCATTTATATATCTATGCCCTCTGTGCTTAAATATATGTTTTAATATTTACACATCCTACATCGACGCCCGGTTGAGCACCCAAGGGTACACCCCTTGGGATTCGCGTATTTTGAATTTGATTTTTATTTACTCACTTTCTCGCTTTCTCGCTTCCGCTCGCGCTCCCGGGCAGATCCGCTTGTCCTTCAAGTGGTATCAGAGCCAGGTTCGATGTAAGGGGCATAGATCTATGTGTTTGGCATGATCTACTTGCTTTTAAATGGATTTATTGGCATGTTAGATTACATAAATACATGAATAATATGATGATTCAATTGTTTGGATTTAATTGACTTTTGGCATGTTTAATTTTGTTAGATTGGATCTAAAATTGCATGCATATTTTCAGAATAATATTACTGTTATTGTGCTGAAACAGTTTTGAAAAACCAAAAAAAAAAAAAAAAATTGGGATCGGTCGGCAGCGGCCGCGCGCAGGCAGGCGCGCTGTGCGTAGTCGACCGCTGCCAGCGCGCGCACGCTGCCCTGTGCGTGCGAGCGGCTGGCCAGCACAACGACTGGGCCGTTTTGTGCCGTTTTTTGACTTTTTCCGGAAATAATTGGATTTTGGAATAATTGGATTATTCCTTGAATTAAATTTGCTTAATTAATTTGGGATTAATACATGCATTGGATGCATTGTTTAAACTGTCCATTAAATTTAAAACTTGAATTTTGCATATTATTTGTATATTTATGCTTTTGTGATGTTGGACATCACTTGGGTATTTGGAATATCTATTGGTTATTTATGCATGATTATTTGGAATAATTATGTTATGTAAGTTGATGGAATCAACATGTGATGATCACAAGAGCCCTAGACCTTATGTATGGATGAATGTATGATCATTTATTTTATGTTGGGTGGGGCCTGCGTGCCTCTTGTTTTTGGGACTATCATATCCCGTATTTTCAGCCTCATGATGTTACAATAGGTGACCATCTAAGCCAATTTTGGCAGGAATATGTAACCTATGTCTAGACAATTTCTGGTGTTTGATAAAAACATTTATGAATAAAGAAGTGAAAATTCATATGGCAATACTTTGTTTACGTTCACTTATATCTGCATTTACATTTCTGTTCACTACGCAAACAAAGCCCACGGACTGAGAATCGATTTCGGGGACTGGGACTACGCTTGGAGGTAGGTCCATGAAATCAGTCTTACCGAATCAGTCCGGAAATCTCCAAGTCAAGAAATCCCGAAAACGGGTACCGGGATTCCCTTTGAGACTTGCACTAAGCATCTGTTGTCGTATTTCATCGATGGGTGACGAAGGTTGTCTAAGCAGTGTTAGTGGGTCAGCATGCTAGAAAGCAGCTGACTGAGGTGACTCACGGGAACCGTCTTACGGAGGACCTTGAGTATGGTCAGAAAGGTATGACGTGTATTCCCGGTTCCAACGGTACAGGCCAAGTCCTTTGAATTGAGGAACTGATAAGTTCACCTCTGAATCAGGTCTGTATCTTAGATATGGTGAGAGATTGCCAAAATACTCTTGAGTAGTCATAAGCCATGTCTAGTGCAGCTCGTGTGTACAGAGTGACAATGTTTTCCAAGAAAGCATCTGTCTCCTGACAAAAGGTATTGATAGTTGAGTCTCATGTACGCTCTGTGTCTTGTCCCTAAAGTCTGTGGCCACAGTAACTGAACAGAAGGGAAGGTTTCCCTTGAGGCGTTTAGTAAGGACAGACCGACACTTAGGTCCAAACGGGTAGCTGCTTTTTCCGTGCCCTAGACTCTAAGTGATGAGACCGAAGACAGAAGGACAAGTGTACTGTTAGAGCCTAAATGTTCATCCCCAATTATTTCACCTAGTCTCTAGTGCCATGGACCGTTGCTAGATGGCCACCCATGGTAACGGATGTATTCTAGGAATCCGACCAAGTCTAGCTGAAAGGTGAACCTAAAGAGTCACACACTATCCACACACACTTAGTATTTAATTTGGAATTAAATATTGGAGTAAAGGAATGATTAAATTAGATTTAATCGGGTCCTATATTTTCTTGGAGAAATTAATTCCTTCTATTTGATAAAGGGAATTAAATTAAAAAATAGGTTTTATTAAAGGGTTAATTTAATGGGCTTAGAATAAATATTAATATTTATTTATTATATTTATTTTTAGCCTTTTGGAATATTTAATGGGATTAAAATATTCCATTAAATTAAAATCAACGGTTGAGATGGAAGGCTAGGATTTGTTTGACTAGGTCAAACACTAGTTTGACTAGGACTTTGACTAGGTCAAAATCCTAGACAAATTAGAGTTCTTAGAGTAGGAGTTTAAAGAGGATTAAACTCCTCCTCTATAAATACCTCTAGCTTCCAACTTTTTGAAGGATGATGAAATTCCAACACACACACAACACACACATAATTTCGGCCTCTCTCCCCTCTCTCTCGTCCGCCTTCTCTCTCTCCACTCTCTAAGAAAAATATTTTCTAGTTCTTTTGTTCTTGGAACATTAGAACTTAGATGAATCAATACCGTTAATTGATACCGTGTTGTTGATTCATCCACTCAAAAATATACACTTGTTCGTTGCTAGCACGACGTGCAAGATACGTGGGTGGATCGTGTGTCACGATTTGGAGGGTCTCAAGAACGAGATCTCGGTGCAAAACGGGGAACAACGCGTGTAGCCGTTGAAGATGAAAACGACAATGGGTAGGTCTCGTTTTATTTTTCGTCTCTCTTTGTTTTCAACTCTATGGCCTCCATGATTTCGTTACATGTTGTTTAATCATGAGATACACCGAACACCCGGTAATCTCAAGGGTACACCCCTTGAGCATGTTCTTTTATTATTAAAAGAATGCTTTTTTTTTGTATGTTATTTTATATCGCGCTTCCGCATTCGCACAATTCCCGGGACGATCCACCGATTTCTTTCAGTGGTATTAGAGCCCAGTTCGATGTATAGGCCTAGGGTTTATGTGCGTTATAAGCATGAATAAATTGGCATGTTTTTTAGTAAATCTTGATTTTCTTGATTTTAAAGCATGTCGTTTTTATTGCTTTAGATTCGTGTGTATTTTCTGAATATTGGTATTTTTCTGGTTTTCTTGGGAAACGGGCTGAAAAAAAAATTGAACGGACAACGAGAAACGACGCAGCCGGCCAGCCAGGAGGGCTGGCCGCGCGGTGTCGGTAGGACAGACGCGCGCAAGCAAGGGAAGCCTGCGCGCGCCCGCCCAGCCGGTCGCACAGGGGCAGCGCGCAGCCATGGAGGCAGCGCAGGCGCGCGCGCACGCAGACGAGGGTGTCTGCGTGCGCGCGCCCGGCAGGCGCAACTCATGCGCGTGCATGCGCGCAAGGCTGCGCGCATGAGAGTCCGCGCGCGGACGGACTCTGGGCAGCGCCGCCAGGCGCGCGCGCACGCCCGGCAGGCGTGCCCAGTACACGTCTGTGCGCGCACTGCGCATGGCGCGGCCGGCAGCCAGCAGGCCAGCGCGCGCGCGAGGCAAGGGAGCCTGCGCGTGCGAAGGCCTGCCGGAATGCCCGGGCCGCGCATCGTGTTGCCGGCCAGGCGCGCGCGCGCGCAGGCCCAGGGGGCGGCAGGCTGAGCCTGCTGCCCTTTGCGCGCGCCGGTAGGCCGCTGCCGGCGGCGGCGACTGCTGCTGCTAGGGTTTCAAAACCCTAGTAGTGTTTTCTTTTATTTTTTTAATTATTTTCAGTTTTAATTTTGAATTAATTCTTAAAAATCGTTTTGTGGGTTCAATTATGCCTAATTTTCTAAAGACATTATTTTAGGAGTAAAATAAATTGGATTTGGAATCCCGGGGTTATTTTACTTAAAATAATGAGGAAAGGTTTTCCTGAAACGAGAAAATCTTATTACCAATATTTATGTTTCATTTTTCACACGTTACGCACATATTCATTTATTATTTTGAATGTTTATGATTGGGAATCATGTGTTGTTGGTATATTGTTAGTGTATTATGGGTCATGTGATTATGTGTGTTGGATGGAAATGGATGATCACAAGCCCTAGATCAAATGTATGGTTTATTTTCTGTTGGGTCTGTGTGCCTCTTTTACTGCTTTCTCCTTCTCTCTTTCTAGTTGCCTTGGAATAATAAGGCATTGTACCTCCCTCCTTATGTACTCCCCCCGGGTTTTCGCTGGGGTGTTTTTTTATATGTAATGAGAGTAGAATAGGAGTGAGGTTTCTAATTTTGTAATTGGTGGAGAAAAGAAGGAAGGACCACATGGAGAGCCCAGACGGGAGATCCCTTGGAGTTTTCCATGAAGTGAAGAAAGAGAAAAGAGACCAAGGCCCATCAGCATGATGATTGGGTTACTATTAATGTAATAGTATAGGACCAACCCTAGATTGACCATAGATCGACTGCAGGCTCAGTGGGTCGAATAGGATTCGGGCTCGTGATCATCCAACAGGGGCGTGCTAGGCTTTAATTTTGCATGTGGTTATGATGATGGATGAATGGGTTATTTATTTATCATATAACTGCTATGGATAGTTTATTTACGCATTATGGTTGTATGTGAGAATGTATATTTATGAGATCTCGGTCATTTACTACTCTCACATTGGTTGGACCAATGTCAAAATATTAGACCCTAGACAAAGTGGATTTGAACTCTAGGAGTTTGTCCATGCCTTCCAATCCATGGCATAGTGAGGAAGCTGCTTTGGGTCAATAGCGTGGTCTCACGAGTCGTGGCACATTATTGTACTTAAAGGAAGCTGCACTATGTCATGAACGAAAAATGGGCTGCTGTTACCTGTCTCACGAGTCGTGGGGGTACCAGTGGGTCTGTGGCACGGTCGATTGGGTTGGGTCTAACGCCCAATTAACATGATTCGCTTGGAGTCCTCGGGATCATGTGAAAGGGTGAGGCAATAATCTTGGGAATCTCGTGGAATGAGAATGGTATGGAATACCTCCCACAGAATCTTTTCCATGCGAATCGTAAAAGCGGGGTATGGGAAAATTACTGTGGATCCCAAGCCTACTAGGAAAGGATTTTCCGAAAATCACGATTGAGAGTACCGTGTTTTCGTATAAATAGTGGGAGGATTAAATGACTAAAGTCCATGCATTTAATTATTTTATCAAACCACCGTCTTTTATTTTCTGCTGATCGCGCGCTGTTTTCTAAAATGTAGATTTAAAAAAATGTCTAAGAACCCACTTTCCACCATTCTTGAGACAAACAAATTCAATGGAACAAATTACAACGACTAGTTGCACAATCTCAGGATAGTGCTAGATTACGAGAACCAAGGCTACGTCATGGACGAGCCTCTCCCTAGGACCTTGCCGGAAGGATCCACGCCAGAAGAACGTGAGACGTTCGAGACTTGGCATAAGGATAACCGGAAGGTCCGTAGCATCATACTTGCTTCGATGACCAATGAGATTCAGAAGCAATATGAAAGGCTAGACGATGTCCCTTCCATTATGGCTCGCCTTAAGGATTGCTATGCAGTCCCGGACCGGCATACTAGGTATGTCGTGACCAAGGCGTTCTTTGGAACGAAAATGACAGAAGGATCCTCTATACAAGAGCACGGGGTTAAAATGCTTACCCTGGTGGAAAAGCTCGAGGACCTAAAGGCAGGTCTCGATAATGAAACATACATAGATGTGATCCTTCAGTCACTCCCACCCTCCTTTGACCAATTTATCGCCAACTACAACATGAACGCACTTGAGAAGGGCATTCATGAGTTGATCAATATGTTGGTGCAATACGAGGCAACGACTAAGAAGTCCACGCCTTCAGTATTGTTTGGAGGTGCTTCAACTTCAAATACGAAAGGCAAGGGTGCCGGACGTTGGAAGAAGAAGAAAGGGAAGGGAAAGGCCGTCAAAGCAGCTACGAACACTAAGAGTGTTCCCATTGCCAAAGAGGGGAAAGGCAAAGGAAAGGGAAAGGTTGTCTCCAAGCAACAGTCGAAGGCATATGACATATGTATCAACTGCCGTGAGAAAGGTCATTGGAAGAGAGAGTGCCCCAAAACTCTTCTCGAACCAAGGTATTTCTGTGATTGAGGTTAATATGGTCACTAATTCTGCCTCTTGGGTATTAGATACCGGTTGTGGAGCTCACATTTGCAATGACTTGCAGGTGTTGAAAAGAAGCAGAAAACTGGGTAGCGGGGACATGATCCTGAAGTTGGGAATGGCAAGGCCATCTCGGCAGAAGCAGTAGGATCCGCCACTCTAGTGATTAGTGATAGTATTAACATAGATTTAGAGCAAGTTTATTTTATACCTAGTATGATTAAAAACATCATTTCCATTCCATTGTTGGACAATAGTGGTTATGAGTTTAGAATCAATAAAAATTGCTTTTATTTGATGAGGTGTGGAATTGCTCATCTACTTGGTACATTGCATAACGGACTCTATATCTTGCAACAAACGAATATCGTCCTCAATGCACAACACAAATGGAAATTAGATAATAACGGGAACGCACGACTGTGGCACGCTAGGCTAGGTCACATATCCCAAGATAGGATGAAAAGGTTGGTAAACTCAAAGAACCTAGAGGTTGGGGACTTGAGCGATCTACGAACTTGTGAATCCTGTCTAAGAGGGAAAATGACCAAGAAGCTCTTTGTAGGACAATGCAGGCTTGCCACAGGTCTGTTGGACTTAGTCCATACAGACGTATGTGGGCCACTAAGGACGCAGGCCCGAGGTGGGTTTTCCTACTTCATAATCTTTACCGATGATCATTCACGGTATGGTTATGTTTACCTAATGAGGTACAAGTCTGAAGCACTCGAGAGGTTTAAAGAATTCAGACTTGAAGTGGAGAACCAAACCAACTGCAAAATTAAAGTCCTACGGTCAGACCGAGGCGGTGAATACCTTAGTACGGAGTTCCTAGATTATCTAAAAGAATATGGTATAATATCAGAATGGACACCTCCATCAACACCACAATTAAATGGTGTCTCTGAAAGGAGGAATCGAACCCTGTTGGACATGGTTCGGTCCATGATGAGTTTCACCAAACAGCCCTTATCCTTTTGGGGCTATGCACTAGAAACGGCGGCCAAGTTGTTGAATTTGGCGCCTACTAGTACATTAACCCAAACGCCATATGAAATATGGCACGGCAAGCCTGCGTCCTACAACTACTTGAAAGTGTGGGGTAGCCCCGCATACGTCAAGAGGTTAGTGGGAGATAAGTTAGAATCCAGGTCTAGCTTATGCAGGTTCATTGGATACCCTAAAGAAACTGCGGGTTATTACTTTTATGACCCCTTGGAACAAAAGGTCTTTGTTTCAAGAAATGAAGTATTCTTGGAGCAAGGCTTCCCGGAGGATATCCAACCTGATGAGCTGATCCTTGAGGAATCAAGTGATGTAATCCAGCCATCAGAGGTAGCCACGGAACCCTCACTTAGAGGATTCAGGATAGACAGCCGAAGGGCTGACCAACCTCGAGAGGTCCAACATGCTAGGCATGAAGGACAGCCTCAGGAACAGCCAGCCCCAGTTCCTGAACCACCGGCTCCGATACAGTCAGCGCCCACAGTCACCACTGACGTTCCCGTTCTCCGTAGGTCCACTAGAGAGTCTAGACCTCCAGTGAGATATGGCTTTCTAGGTACGACCGATCTTTTGGATAACGATCCTAAGACTTATGGAGAAGCGATGTTAGACATCGACTCCAGGAAATGGCTTGAGGCCATGAAAGCCAAAATGGACTCCGTGAGCGAGAACCAAGTCTGGAGTCTTGTAGATCCACCGAAAGGTGTTAAGCCGATGGGCTGTAAGTGGGTCTACAAGCGCAAACTTGGCGTTGATGGAGAAGTCACAACTTTTAAGGCTAGGCTTGTAGCTAAGGGATACACTCAATGACCCGGGGTCGATTTTGAGGATACCTACTCGCTAGTAGCCATGGCTAAGTCCATTCGGATCCTGCTCGCCACAGCAGCATGGTATGACTATGAGATATGGCAGATGGACGTGGAAACGGCCTTCCTCAACGGTTTCGTTGAAGAAGAGATCTATATGGATCAGCCGGAGGGTTTCACGGTCACTGGAGAAGAACAGAAAGTCTGTCGTCTCCAGAAGTCCATCTATGGCCTCAAACAAGCCTCCCGAAGTTGGAACATTCGCTTTGACGAAGTAATACGGGGGTATGACTTCATAAAAAACGAATCCGACCCTTGTGTATACGAGAAGGTCAGTGGGAGCTCAATTGTGTTCCTAGTGCTTTATGTGGATGACATTCTGCTCA
Source organism: Sesamum alatum (assembly GCA_034509735.1). NCBI lineage: Eukaryota > Viridiplantae > Streptophyta > Magnoliopsida > Lamiales > Pedaliaceae > Sesamum > Sesamum alatum. The sequence goes on from JACGWO010000013.1 coordinate 9,660,413, forward strand.
TTGGTAATGACGTTAGAATGTTAGGAAACACAAAAGCATGGTTGTCAACCCAGTTTTCCATGAAGGACTTGGGTGAAGCCTCCTACATCCTAGGCATCCAGATTGTCAGGAACAGATCTAAAAGGATGTTAGGACTCACCCAAAACTCGTATATGGAGAAAGTCCTAAAGAGATATCGAATGGACAACTCCAAACGAGGATTCCTTCCCATGACGCATGGGATCAAGTTGTCCAAGAAACAGTCCCCACAGACTGATGAGGAACTTGAAAGGATGAAAGTCATCCCCTATGCTTTTGCCGTAGGTAGCATCCAATATGCGGTCCACTGCACTAGACCTGATATTGCATACGCTTTGAGCGTAACAAGCAGATATCAGTCCTGCGGAGGATAGGCACATTGGAATGCTGTTAAGGGCATCCTTAAGTACCTAAGGAGGACTAAGGAAATGTTCCTAGTCTATGGCAATGGAGAACTAATTCTGGAAGGCTTTAGCGACGCTAGCTTCCAGTCTAATGACGATGATGCCAATTCTCAATCGGGGTACGTATTCAAACTCAATGGAGGAGTAGTAGCTTGGAAAAGTTCCAAGCAAGCAACCATTGTTGACTCCACCACAGAGGCTGAATACATAGCAGCTTCAGAAGCTGCTAAGGAAGAGGTTTGGATGAGAAACTACATCCAAGAGTTGGGTGTGGTGCCTAGCATCGCCGAGCCTGTTGTCATCTTCTGTGATAACAACGGAGCAATAGCGCAAGCAAAGGAACCGAGATCTCATCACCGTTCCAAACACATTCTTAGACGCTACCATCTTCTTAGAGAAATGGTAGGAAGAGGTGACGTCCGGATGGACCGAGTCAACTCAGTAGACAACACAGCAGATCCGCTGACAAAGCCTATGTCGCAGAGCGCTCATACGCAACATCTTGAGAAGATGGGAATTAGACATATGGGCGATTGGCTTTAAAGGTCAAGTGGGAGATTGTTAGAATAGGTGACCATGTAAGCCAATTTTGGCACGAATATGTAACCTATGTCTAGACAATTTCTGGTGTTTGATAAAGACATTTATGAATAAAGAAGTGAAAATTCATATGGCAATACTTTGTTTACGTTCACTTATATCTGCATTTACATTTCTGTTCACTATGCAAATAAAGCCCACGGACTGAGAATCGATTTCGGGGACTGGGACTACGCTTGGAGGTAGGTCCATGAAATCAGTCTTACCGAATCAGTCCGGAAATCTCCAAGTCAAGGAATCCCGAAAATGGGTACCGGGATTCCCTTTGAGACTTGCACAAAGCATCTGGTGTCGTATTTCATCGACGGGTGACGAAGGTCGTCTAAGCAGTGTTAGTGGGTCAGCATGCTACGAAGCAGCTGACTGAGGTGACTTGCGGGAACCGTCTTACGGAGGACCTTGAGTATGGTCAGCAAGGTATGATGTGTATTCCCGGTTCCAACGGTACAGGCCAAGTTCTTTGACTTGAGGAACTGATGAGTTCACCTGTGCATCAGGTCTGTATCTTAGATATGGTGAGAGATTGCCAAAATACTCTTGAGTAGTCATAAGCCATGTCTAGTGCAGCTCGGGTGTACAGAGTGAAGTATTTTCCAAGAAAGGATCTGTCTCCTGACAAAAGGTATTGACAGTTGAGTCTCATGTACGCTTTGTGTCTTGTCCCTAAAATCTGTGGCCACAGTAACTGAACAGAAGGGAAGGTTTCCCTTGCGGCGTTTAGTAAGGACAGACCGACACTTAGGTCCAAAATGGGTACCTGCTTTTTCCGTGCCCTAGACTCTAAGTGATGAGACCGAAGACAGAAGGACAAGTGTACTGTTAGAGCCTAAATGTTCATCCCCAATTATTTCACCTAGTCTCTAGTGCCATGGACCGTTGCTAGATGGCCACCCATGGTAACGGATGGATTCTAGGAATCCGACCAAGTCTAGCTGAAAGGTGAACCTAAAGAGTCACACACTATCCACACACACTTAGTATTTAATTTGCAATTAAATATTGGAGTAAAGGAATGATTAAATTAGATTTAATCGGGTCCTATATTTTCTTGGAGAAATTAATTCCTTCTATTTGATAAAGGGGATTAAATTAATGTATAGGATTTATTAAAGGGTTGATTTAATGGGCTTAGAATAAATATTAATATTTATTTATTATATTTATTTTTAGCCTTTTGGAATATTTAATAGGATTTAAATATTCCATTAAATTAAAATCAACGGTTGAGATGGAAAGGGGAGATGGAAGGCTAGGATTTATTTGACTAGGTCAAACACTAGTTTGACTAGGACTTTGACTAGGTCAAAATCCTAGACAAATTAGAGTTCTTAGAGTAGGAGTTTAAAGAGGATTAAACTCCTCCTCCATAAATACCTCTAGCTTCCAACTTTTTGAAGGATGATGAAATTCCAACACACACATAAGACACACATAATTTCGGCCTCTCTCCCCTCTCTCTCGTCCGACCTCTCTCTCTCCACTCTCCAAGAAAAATATTTTCTAGTTCTTTTGTTCTTGGAACATTAGAACTTAGATGAATCAATACCGTTAATTGATAACGTGTTGTTGATTCATCCACTCCAAAATATACACTTGTTCGTTGCTAGCACGACGTGCAAGATACGTGGGTTGATCGTGTGTCACGATTTGGAGGGTCTCAAGAACGAGATCCCGGTGCAAAACGGGGAACAACGCGTGTAGCCGTTGAAAACGAAAACGACAACGGGTAGGTCTCGTTTTATTTTTCGTCTCTCTTTATTTTCAACTCTATGGCTTCCATGATTTCTTTACATGTTGTGTAATCATGAGATACACCAAACACCCGGGAATCTCAAGGGTACACCCCTTGAGCGTGTTCTTTTATTATTAAAAGTATGCTTTAATTTTTGTATGTTATTTTATATCGCGCTTCCGCATTCGCACAATTCCCGGGACGATCCACCGATTTCTTTCACATGATGTTAAGGCTTGTTTTCTTTACTACCGATATATTACTTTCAGTTGTAATGAGAGTAGATAGGATTGGTGAGGTTTCAATTTTAACAAGCAATTGGAGTCGGAACATCAAGCGTGAAACAAGAAGCACTTCAAGGCCCATTTTATTATTATTTTAATAATTTAAGACCACCCTAGACAGACCATAGACTCACTGCGGGCTCAGTGGGTCGCATAGGTTGGGCTTGTGATCATCCTAACAGGGGTATGCTATGTTTTATGCATGCGGCGTGTTTTTATTTATCGCTTTAAATATTGGATATTTATGCATGCTAAAACACCATAATGTGATGAGCTCTCGGTCACACTTAAACTCTCATTTGGTTGGACAAAATTAAATATTAGGACCAGAACGGACTTGGATCAGAATGGTATTTATGATTTGTCCGAGCCTTCCATCCACAACAATGTGGTGAGGAAGCTACCACTACCCAAGTGTGGTCTCACGAGTCGTGGCACACTTGGACTAGAGGAAAGCTGCACCATTATTGTGAACAAAAAGACTGCGCTCGATGTTTCCCTGTCTCACGAGTCGTGGGAGGCGACAGTTTGAGGCATGATTTGGTTGATGGGTCGGGCCTAACACTGAGTAATATGGTTCGTTTAGAGTCCTCGGAACCATGCGAATAGGTGAGGCAAAATATCTTGGGAATCTCATTGGATGAGAATGATATTGGATATCTCCCACAAGGTCTTCTTCATGTGAATCATAAAAGCGGGGCATGGAGATTACGCTTGTGGATCTCAAGACCACTAGGAAATGGTTTCCCGAAACTCTGCTTGAGAGTGACGGACTTTCGTATAAATAGTGGGAGGGTTAAAGACTAAAAGACCAAGTCTTCAACTTGAACAATAATATTACCATCATCTGCTAATTTCTACTTTACATTTTCATTAATATAGATATGTCTAAGAACCCGTTAACCATGATTCTTGAGACTAAAAAATTCAACGGAACGAACTACTCGGACTGGCTGAGAAGCCTGAGGATTGTCCTCGGTTTTGAGAACCAAGGCTACGTCTTGGACGAGCCGCCACCGAGCGACTTACCGGAGGGGTCCACGCCTGAAGAACATTTGACGTTCGAGAAATGACATGAGGACAACCGGAAAGTACGCAGTATCATACTGGCTTCGATGTCTAACGACATCCAGAAGCAGTATGAGAGGCTGGACAACGTCTCCGCCATAATGCTCCGCATGAACGAGGTTTATGCGGTTCCACATATGCATATTAGATATGCCGCCACATAAGCATTCTTTGGCACCTAGCTCGCTGAAGGAGCGTCTGTACAGAGTCATGGGGTCAAGATGCTCTCCCTAGTGGAGAAACTCGAGGATCTTAAAGCTGGGCTTAACAATGACACGTACATTTACGTGATCCTCCAGTCGCTTCCTCCATCCTATGACCCGTTTGTTGTAAACTACAACGTTAACGGACTTGACAAGTCTATTCATGAGTTGATCAACATGCTGGTCCAATACGAGGCAACGACCCACAAGTCGGCGCCGGCAGTATTGATAGGAGGGGCTTCGACCTCCAAGGCGAATGGCAAGAGGGCCGGACGCTGGAAGAGGAAGAAGGGCAAAGGGAAGACGGTTGCGGCCCTTGCTCGCGCTCCAGGCACCCCTATTGCTCCGGTTGGACCAAGCAAAGGGAAAGGGAAGGCCTGTGGTTCTCAGCGGTCCAAGGCAAATGATGTCTGCATGCATTGCCAATGGAAAGGGCATTGGAAGAGGGAGTGTCCACAACTCCTCTCCAACCCAGGTATGTTGGTGGTTGAAGTAAATATGATTACTAATTCTGCTTCATGGATATTGGATACCGGGTGTGGTGCTCACATCTGCAATGATTTGCAGACACTGCAAAGCAGCAGAAGGCTAACCAAGGATGAGATGATCCTGAGGCTAGGCGATGGCAAGGGTGTTGCCGCGGAGGCCGTAAGATCACTAGAGTTAGCCATTAGTAGTCATGTTAGGATTGTACTGAACGACTGTTTCTATGTACCTAGCATGAGTAAAAACATTGTTTCCATCCCGGTCCTTGATAAGGAGGGATATGAATTTACCATCAATAAAAACGGTTTTTTTCATTATCAAAGATGGTATTTCTCATGTGCTTAGTACATTGGTCAACGGTCTGTACATACTTCAACAGTCTAATTGGATTATGACTGCAGAACACAAACGAAAACGTGATGATCATAATAACGCACAGATATGGCATGCGAGGTTAGGTCATATCTCTAAAGATAGGATAAGAAGGTTGGTGGACTTAAAGAGTCTAGAAATAGACGATTTGGACAACCTACCGACCTGCGAATCCTGTCTAAAGGGAAAGATGACCAAGAAACCCTTTGTTTGACAAAGTACGCTAGCCAGTGGTCTGTTGGATTTGATCCATACGGATGTCTGTGGTCCACTAAATACTCAGGCTAGAGGTGGGTACTCGTACTTCATAACCTTTACCGATGATCACTCACGGTATGGTTATGTTTACCTGATGAGGTACAAGTCTGAAGCCCTTGGAAGGTTTAAGGAATACAGACTTGAAGTAGAGAACCAAACCGGTCGAAAGATCAAAGCCCTTCGGTTGGACCGAGGTGGAGAGTATTTGAGTGGTGAGTTTACTGATTATCTAAAAGAGAATGGGATTCTCTCTCAGTGGACCCCTCCTGGAACACCGCAACTTAATGGTGTGTCTGAAAGGACGAATCGAACCTTGTTGGACATGGTTCGATCCATGATGAGTTTTACTGAACTACCCCTTTCCTTCTGGGGATACGCTCTTGAGACAGCGGCAGTAGTTTTGAACTTTGCGCCATCTAAAAAGGTATCCCAGACGCCATATGAGATATGGCATGGCAAGCCTGCCTCCTACGAATACTTGAAAGTGTGGGGTTGCCCTACATATGTCAAGAGGTTAGTGGGAGATAAACTGCACTCGAGGTCTAGTTTATGCAGGTTCATCGGCTATCCAAAAGAAACTGCGGGGTATTATTTCTATGATCCCTCCGAGCAAAAGGTTTTTATCTCGCGAAACGCAGTGTTCTTGGAAAAAGGTTTTCCATCGGATAGTCGACGCGATGAGGTGCTCCTTGAGGAATCAAGTGAGGCACCCCAAGAGGCGGCAGTGACATCTGAGCCAGAAGTTCCCACTGATATTGTTCCAGTCCTCCGTAGGTCGGCCAGAGTATCCCATGCACCTGATAGGTATGGGTTTCTGGGCCTGACCGGTCAGTTGGATAATGATCCAAAGACATACAGAGAAGCGATGTCGGACATCGATTCGGACAAGTGGCTTGAGGCCATGAAATTCGAGATGGACTCGATGGGTACAAACAAGGTTTGGACCCTAGTAGATCCACCCAAAGGGGTTAAACCCGTAGGGTGTAAATGGGTCTATAAACGTAAGCTTGGAGCTGAGGGGGAGGTTACAACCTTCAAAGCCAGGCTTGTGGCGAAAGGTTACACTCAACGACCCGGGGTCGATTTTGAGGAAACCTACTCGCCCCTAGCAATGGCCAAGTCCATTCGGATACTGCTTGCCATAGCAGCATGGTATGACTATGAAAAATGGCAGATGGACGTGAAAACGGCTTTCCTCAACGATTTCGTAGAGGAAGAGATCTATATGGATCAGCCGGAAGGTTTCACAACTGTTGGAGAAGAGCAGAAGGTCTGTCGTCTCCAAAGGTCCATCGATGGCCTCAAACAAGCTTCCCGAAGCTGGAACATACGTTTTGATGAAGTCATACGGGGATATGATTTCATCAAGAACGAGTCCGATCCTTGTGTATACAAGAAGATCTGGGAGCTCAGTTACGTTTCTGGTGCTTTACGTGGATAAAGCTTGGTTGTCAACGCAATACTCCATGAAGGATATGGGCGAGGCATCCTACATCCTTGGCATCAAGATCTACAGGGACAGATGTAAAAGGATGTTAGGGATGGTCTAGTGCTCATACATTGAGAAAGTCTTGAAGAGATTCAAGATGGAGAACTCAAAACGAGGATTCCTTCCTATGAGGCATGGAATTAAGTTATCCAAGAAGCAGTCTCCTAAGACTGATGAGGAGCTTAAAAGGATGTTGGACATCCCCTATGCTTCAGCCGTAGGTAGCATACAGTATGCTGTTCAGTGCACTAGACCTGATGTGGCTTTCACTTTGAGCGTAACTAGCCGATATCAGTCGTGTGCCGGGGAGGCACACTGGAGTGCAGTCAAGACTATCCTAAAGTACCTGAAAAGGACTAAGGACATGTTCTTAATCTATGGCGGTGGAGAGTTGATACTGGAAGGCTATAGCGACGTTAGCTTCCAGTCGGATGACGATGATGCCAAGTCTCAGTATGGTTTTGTATTTAGACTAAATGGTGGCGTGGTCACTTGGAAGGGTTCCGAGTAGGTTACCACGGCGGACTCCACCATAGAGTTTTGAATACATAGCGGCTTTGGAAGCTGCTAAGGAGTGGTTTGGTTGATGAGCTACATCCAAGAGTTGGATGTAGTACCTAGCATTGCTAAGCCTGTAATTATCTTTTGTGATAACAACGGGGCAATAGCGCTAGCAAAGGAACCGAGATCTCATCACGATCCAAGCATATACTTAGACGCTACCATCTGCTTAGAGAGATGGATAGCACGAGTGACGTTCGGTTGGACCGAGTCAGCTCTGCAGAAAACATAGCAGATCCACTTGCTAAGCCCATGTCGCAAGTTGCCCACACTCACCATCTGAATAAGAGGTTTGAGGTCAATGGGTGATTGGCTTTAGGTCAAGTGGGAGATTGTTGGAATAGGTGACCAGAAAGCCAATAGGTTTGGCAATTTATAACCTATTTGACAACTTGATGTAAATGTAATATTATTATGTGATGAATAAGATGAGTGTTCGTCACCAATGGTACCTTCTTTGTTGTGCTCATCTTACATTTGTTAAAACGGTGTTTAACTTATATCGGAACAAAGCCCACAGACCATGGATAACAACTCGTGCAGTTGGAGCACGCATTGGATGGTGGTCATGAAACCAACTGATTAAGAGTTGGGTCTGAAACGTTCCAAGTCGAGGACTTCGAGATTGGGCATCGAGAGTCCTATTGAGACTTGCGTCAAGAGTCGTGTTCATTGGATGAGTGTCGTGTTTCATCGGCGACGGACGTGGGACGCCTACACGATCATGATGGGTTGGTCGACTGGGGTCTAGCCGACTGGACTGACTCGCGGGATCATCATATGGAAGCCTTGGAGGCTTGGTCGGTATGATTGATTTTTCCCGGTTCCGATAGTACGGGAGTAATCCTCAGACTTGAGGAACAGGACGGGCTGTATCTTGGATCTGGCGAGAGGTAATCATTCTGTAAGATGATTATCATAAACCTTGTCCAGTGCAGTTAGAATGTATAGCGAGGACGGTGGAATCCAAGAAGAGGATCCGTCCCCTGTCAGTATGTGACAGAGGTATCTCCTATGCACTCGGAGACACGTTCATGCTGTTTAAAGCTGTGGCCACAGTGGTTGGTCGAACGGGGAATGGTTTCCTGTGTCGACGCAATAAAGCATACATGGTCTCGAGTATTAAGCATAGATGCCAAGTCAAGGATGGGAACCGACGCCCAATTTCATACCCTAGACTAAGGCCGGGAGACGGTAGACGGAAGGATCATACCCGTACAGAATCGGCAATTCACCTAGTCTCTAGTGCCATGGACCGTTGCTAGACAGCCACCCATGGTAATGGGCCGTTGTGGGACACGGGCCCAAGTCTAGCTGGGGGTGAACCTAAAGGGTCATACACAAATCACCGAGGAGGTTGAGAAATTGACTTGGAGTCAATCTCGAAGGATAAAATAAGTAATTGGATTACTTAAGGGAAAGTCCATTGGATGGACGGGCTGATATTGTATCGGGCTTTCGTTTAATCGGTAAATTGGATTTTCGATTAAATATGGAAAGTTGAGACGTTGAGACGTTGGATCTTTTAATTGGATTAAAAGATCAAGAGGAATAATTTAAATGGACATTAAATTGGATTTAATATTGGGTTCGTCGTAATTGGATTACGATAAAACCCGGTCCGTTAAATTATACCCGAGAGGAGAAATAATTCCTATTTTGGAATAGGAAGAAGTTGGACTTCTTCCCTTAATTAAACATGGTCGACATGCTCGCTTAGAGGAAGCAAAATCAGCCATGTTTCATGCTAGGTGGTATGTTGACTTATCTCTTTTGGAAAGAGACAAATAAACTCCAATCAAGCTCTTCCGTTTTGGTATGATTTGATCATACCATAGATTTTGGTAGGCTTGATTGAAGAATTAATGGTAGTTGATTGGAATGAATCTAGACATCATTGGATGAACCTAGACACATTCCAATAATCACATTAATTATGTATATATATTAGAATATGCAACACCAAGCATAAGTGATTCATTATTCATCTTTTTCTAAAAAAAAAAAAGAGAAGACAAAAATCCCTCTCCTCTCTCTCAAATTTCGTGCTCTCTCCCTCTCCCACACTTGTGTTCTTCACTTGATTTTGAATCAAGAAGAAGAACAAAGTAAGTTTAAGAGAACACTAATTCATAGTGTTCTTCTCTTAAACCGATTCCTTCTAAACCCGTTCTTTTCTAGCAAGAAGAACCTGTGTTTCTCCCGGTGTGGTGTGGATCACCTTTGAAAAATCCATATGTTTGGATTTCGTGAGCATTCCGGAGAAGGAACAACGCAAGTAGCCGGGAGCATACGCTAAACAATCAAAGCTAACGGTTTATTACGCTTTGATTGATTTCATTTATATATCTATGCCCTATGTGCTTAAATATATGTTTTAATATTTACACATCCAACATCGAACGCCCGGTTGAGCACCCAAGGGTACACCCCTTGGGATTCGCGTATTTTGAGTTTGATTTTAATTTACGCACTTTCCGCGCTTTCTCGCTTCCGCTCGCGCTCCCGGGCGGATCCGCTTGTCTTTCACATTCAAGGGGTGTTCACTTGAACCTCCCGGCCGTTCGGTGTATCTCATGAATATGAAAAATAAACATGCTAAGATCATGGTGGACATAGGGTTGCAACGAAAGAAACACGAGACCTACCCGTTGTAGTTTTCTTCTTACAGCTACATGCGTTATTCCACATTTTGCCACCAAGATTCCAAATTTGGAACCCTCTAAATTGTCCACGCAATCCAATGGATCTTGATCCCCCGTGCTAGCAAGAAATCAAGAGGAATATAGGAGGATAAATCGACCTAGCGTTATGAATTAATGTGATCGATTTGCCTAGAGTTCCCTTGTATCAAAGACAAGGAACTAAACAATTCTTGGAGAATGTGAGGAAGTGGACGAGAGAGAGAGAGAGAGAGAGAGAGAGAGAGAGAGAGGTGTCGTGTGTGTGTGTGCTAGAGATCATCACCTTTTGTGTGTGTGTCTCTATGAGAATTTATAGGAAGGGACTTCTCCTAGTCCTCTTCAAACTCTCATAAAGAGGCATCGGTTGACTAGGATTTTGACCTAGTCAAATCCTAGTCAATTTAGGCTGGAGACTAAGTCAAACATAATCTTGGCCATTGGTCTCTCCATTTGATCTCGTCCGTCCATCACTAGATGGATTTTATGGAATATTTAAATCTAATTTAAAATAATCCATTGGGCTTTAAATAATTAAATAATTATTTTGAGCCCATTTCCTTAATTTAATAAATCATATTTATTAGTTAATTCTATTTAATCCAATTAAAAAAATTAACAATCCAAGAAAGGGGAACCGATTTAATCTAATTATTGTTCTATGTCCCGGAAATAATTCCAAATTAATTCCTCCGTTACTGATCGATTGTGTGTGGCTCTTTAGGTTCACCCTCATCTAGACTTGGCCGAATCTCCAATTATCTTATGATGAGAATTCGTCCGTCACCATAGGTAGCCGTCTAGCAACGGTCTATGGGACTAGAGACTAGGTGAATATAATGGTGTGAACGTTCAGGTTCTTCAATACCCTTGTCCTTCCATCTACCACCTTACAACCGTAGTCTACGATGTGGGCTTTAGATGTCGACACCCATTATTGACTAAAGCTTTGTCTCGTCCTCACCAAACGTCACAGGGATCCCATCCCACTGTTCAGTCATTGTGGCCACAGATTTAATGGGGGACGAGTCTCAGAGTGTAAGTGAGATATTACTGTCACTCCTTTTGACAGGAGACGAATCCTCTGTTAGGACCTACTGTTCACACTACACACCTTGACTGCAGTAGATAGCGCTTATGACAACCGAGTTTCTCGACTTGGCAGTCTCTTGCCAAATCTAAGATATAGGCACGGTATGGATGTACAATAGTTCCTGAAGTCTGAGGACCAAACCCGCACTGTCGGACGGGGAATCCAAGTCATACCGACCAACCGACTCAAGGTTTTTCCATATGAAGATTCCCATGAGTTACCTTAGTCAGCCGACACCAAGTTGGCTAACCCACTGACATTGCATGGACGACAATCGTCACTTATTGATGAAACGCGACTGCAATCACTTAGTGCAAGTCTCAAATGGACTCTCGATACCCTATCTCGAGGTCCTTCGACTTGGAGTATTTCAGACAGATCCACAGAAATTGATTTCATGACTTACCATCCTATGCGCAATCCAGTTTCTTGGATTAACCTTTCAGTTTGTGGGTTTTGTTTGTGAATTGGATAGTTTGTAACATAAGCAGTTAGGCGAACACAAACAAAGTATTAACGCCAAATATGAATATCACTTTTATTCATAATACTTATTTAAATACCAAATTGTCAAAAATAGGTTACACAAGCCTAAGAAGATTGGCTTCATGGTCACCTATTCTAATAATCTCCTACTTGACCTAAAGCCAATCACGCATATGTCTTAACCCCATCTTCTCAAGATGCTGCGTATGAGCAATTTGTGACAGAGGCTTTGTCAGAGGATCTGCTATGTTGTCTGCTGAGTTGACTCGGTCCATCCGAACGTCACCTATTCCTACCATTTCCCTCAAAAGGTGGTAGCGTCTAAGTATGTGCTTGGATCGGTAATGAGATCTCGGTTCCTTTGCTTGCGATATAGCCCCGTTTGTTACCACAGCAAATAACCACGAGCTCAACAATGTTAGGCACCACACCAAACTCTTGGATGTAGTTTCTCATCCAAACTATTTCCTTGGCAGTGTAGGGTGCCTAGCTAGGCCCACAGAAGGAGGTCTAACCCAGCAAAGAAGGAGGGATAAGGGTTATCCAGCCCTATCCTTGTCCAGGCAGGATTCTCTCAACGATCTCCTAACTTTTAGGAGGTCATGTTCTGCATAGGAGGGACGCCCTCTAACCTTCTGAGAGTCGAGCCCTTCGAGAGTGCCTCCTCCTCTTCAAGGAATCTCCTCTACAAATACCAGCCTTCCTGGCTGATTGAGTAACGTTTTCTACAATCTAAACTCTCGAATTCTTCCCTCCATTTGGCCGTAAGCACACCTCATGCTCCATTCTCTCGAACATTCATTATTTCCATACTACATTCGGGTTTATTCTCTTCATAGTTGCTTACTGAGTTAAGTGTCGGAGTTCTAACACTTTTTTTGCAGGTCCTCTTTTCCAGTCTGCAAAGATCTAAGCCCACTCCACCCAAATCCAAGAAAATCAACTTCATTGAGCTCTTTTTAGCTCACATCAAATATAAATAATAGGGAAAATGAAATTTACCCCCCCCCCCCCCCCCGTGTTTTGGGAAATGAACAATTTACCCCTCTGTGGAAAATAAAGAAGCAATTTACCCCCTGTGTCAGTAGACATAGAGCAAAATACTCCCGTAGGCCCAACAGTGTACTTACTGCATGCGCTCCTCCTGCATCTGGGCAAATTTTAAGCAATAAAAATATTATTTTATATATACTTAATATTTTTTTAAAAATATTTAAGATATTAAATATATTAATGAAGGAATCGGGTATGGCCCGGGAACGCAACGGAAGCGTAGAAAACGTAAATTTAAAGGCATAATTAAAAATGGGTTCAAAGGGGTGTTCCCATTGAAGTTCCCGGGCATTTGGTGTATGTCTAAGCATAAATTAAAGAAGAGAAGAATGTTGGACATGTGGCTAAAGGAAGTAAACAAAAAATACATGTAACATAAACGAAAATCAACCTTTGATCATAACACGTAGAACCGGTACGTGCGTTGTTCCCTTTTTCGTTTCTCCTTCCGTTCACTTGAGAATTCAACGTAGAATTCCTCTAAGTATTGTCCACACCACACTATAGAGAAACACTCTAATCTATTGCTACATAGAAAAAGAGAAATGAAGAAGAAACACTTCCAAAACAACACTATTGTTTAGTGCCTTTTGGAATGTTTTTTAGTTCAATTCTTTCCAAAAGGTATGAAAACAAAAAGGAGAAAATGTGCAGAGATTTTTGAGTGTTTTAGGCTGGAAATTTTTGTGCAAGTATCTCCCATACATGTTATGTGCATTGTTTTTGTGTATGTAGGAAATTGAATTCACAATTCAACCTCCAAGGCTAACTTACATACATGCACACTATCTCTCCATGAACCATCATGGCCTTCATATGTGGAGGAGTTGAAACTCCTCCTCAACTTGCTCCAACCTCTAGAGATTGGACTTCAAACCATGGACCAATTTTGACCGGTTTTGATTTAATCAAATTAAATCAAGACCAACCAAGATCCATATGTTCCGAACTAATCCAATTAATTTTAAACCTTATTGAAATCCAAAAGTTTATTTAATCCAATTAAATAAACATAAGCTCAAACACTAATTAATTGATCCAATCAATTAATTAAAACCAAAACCGATAAATTAATGTAATTAATTTAAAGGTTCTTAATCCAATAATTAACTAATAAAAGTAATTAATTATTAGACCATCCATCAAATGGATTTCTCAATAAATTATTCAATCATTTATTTTCTCCTTGAATTAATTTGGTCCAGATAAATTAAATCGTTTATTCTAGAACATTCTACTAACCCCATAGTGATTTGTGTGTGACTCATTAGGTTCACCCTCGGCTAGACTTGGGCTTGTGTCCAACACAATTGGTCAATTAAATCCAATTTACTTAACTATTTTCCAATTAACCATTAATCGGAAAAAACGCCCGTCACCATGGGTGGCCGTCTAGCAACGGTCCATGGCACTAGAGACTAGGTGAATATTGGCGTGAATGTTTAGGCCCCCGAGTACCATACGAGTACGGTCCTTCCATCATCCATCTCCCGGTCTAGGTTTAGGGCATGGAATTGGGTGTCAGTTCCCATCCTGGACTAGAAAACTATGCTCAATAACTCGAGACACGTTTTCTCTATTGGTCAACGTAGGAAACCATTCCCTACTCGACCAATCGTTGTGACCACAGACTTAAAGAGCTTAAACCATCTCAGAGCGCATAGGAGACTCGACTGTCATATTCTGACTGGTGACGGATCTATCTTGGAATCCACCATCCTCAATACATATTCCGACTGCACTGGCTAAGGCTTATAATAAACTATCCCAGATACGAACATCTCTTGCCAGACCCTAGATACAACCATCATATGCATGCGACTGCCATGATTCCTCAAGTCCGAGGACTAACCTCGTACTATCAAAGCCGGGAATTCCACTCATACCGATCGAGCCTCCAAGGCTTCCATATGACGATTCCCGCGAGTCAGTTCAGTCAGTTGACACCCTTGTCAACTAACCTACTAGTATTGCATAGACGTCCAATATCTGTCGCTGATGAAACACGGCACTCATCCAATGAATGCAATCCTTAATGCAAGTCTCTATAGGACCCTCGATTCCCAGTCTCAAGGTCCTCGACTTGGAACATTTCAAACCAACCCTCAGAAGTTGGTTTAATAGCTACCATCCAATGCGTATCTCAACTACCTGGGTTGTCTAATTTGTCTGTAGGGTTTGTTGTGACGTTAAAACACCGTTTAACGTAATCAATAAGGACAACAAACACATAGTGCCACGAGTGAATACTTATTATATTCATCAAGTCAATATTACTTTAATAAAGATTGTTTAATAGTACCCAAAACCGCCAATCCAATTGGCTTTCTGGTCACCTATTCTAACAATTAATATATGTAGAAATATGTTATTTAAGAAATAATATATATGTATATATGCTTTTCCTTTCTTCTTCATCTTCGGCCGTCGGACCACTGGACCCCCGGAGTTGCCGTTGCCACCCCTGATCATATCTCCCTTCCCTCGCGCCATCGCTGACCTCAGCCGCGCCTATATCCGCCCCTCATTCGCCCAGATCCTCCCTCAGCTGCGCCCTGATTCACCGCCGGCCACAGCCACGCCCAAATTCTGTTGGAATAGGTGACCAGAAAGCCAATAGGTTTGGCAATTTGTAACCTATTTGACAACTTGATTTAGATGTAATATTATTATGTGATGAATAAGATGAGTGTTCGTCACTAATGGTACCTTCTTTGTTGCGCTCATCTTACATTTGTTTAAAATGGTGTTTAACTTATATCGCAACAAAGCCCACAGACCATAGATAACAACTCGTGCAGTTGGGCCACGCATTGGATGGTGGTCATGAAACCAACTGATTAAGAGTTGGGTCTGAAACGTTCCAAGTCGAGGACCTCGAGACAGGGCATCGAGAGTCCTATTGAGACTTGCATCATGAGTCGTGTTCATTGGATGAGTGCCGTGTTTCATCGGCGACAGGCGTGGGACACCTACACGATCTTGATGGGTTGATCGACTGGGGGTCGAGCCGACCGGACTGACTCGCGGGGATCATCATATGGAAGCCTTGGAGGCTTGGTCGGTATGATTGGTTTTCCCCGGTTCCGATAGTACGGGAGTAATCCTCAGACTTGAGGAATAATGGCAGTCGCGTGCACAGGACGGCTGTATCTTGGATCTGGCAAGAGGTAATCATTCTGTAAGATGATTATCATAAGCCTTGTCCAGTGCAGTCGGAATGTGTAGCGAGGACGGTGGATTCCAAGAAGAGGATCCGTCCTCTGTCAGTATGTGACAGAGGTATCTCCTATGCACTCAGAGACACGTTCATGCTGTTTGAAGTTGTGGCCACAGTGGTTGGTCGAACAGGGAATGGTTTCCTGTGTCGACGCAATGAAGCATACGTGGTCTCGAATATTAAGCATAGATGCCTAGTCAAGGATGGGAACCGACGCCCAATTCCATACCCTAGACTAAGGCCGGGAGACGGTAGACGGAAGGATCGTACCCGTACGGAATCGGCGCCTAAATGTTCACGCCAATTCACCTAGTCTCTAGTGCCATGGACCGTTGCTAGACGGCCACCCATGGTAACGGGCCCTTGTGGGACACGGGCCCAAGTCTAGCTGAGGGTGAACCTAAAGGGTCATACACAAATCACCGAGGAGGTTGAGAGATCGACTCGAAGGATAAAGATAAGTAATTGGATTACTTAAGGGAAATTCCATTTGATGGACGGGCCGATATTGTATCGGGCTTCCGTTCAATCGGTAAATTGGATTTTCGATTAAATACGGAAAGTTGAGACGTTGAGACGCTGGATCTTTTAATTGGATTAAAAGATCAACGAGAATAATTTAAATAGACATTAAATTGGATTTAATGTTGGATTCATCGTAATTGGATTACGATAAAACTCGGTCCGTTAAATTATACCCAAAAGGAGAAATTATTCCTATTTTTGAATAGGAAGAAGTTGGACTTCTTCCCTTAATTAAACATGGCCGACATGCTCCCTTGGAGGAAGCAAAATCAGCCATGTTTCATACTAGGTGGTATGTTGACTTATCTCTTTTGGAAAGAGACAAATCAACTCCAATCAAGCTCTTCCCTTTTGGTATGATTTGATCATACCATAAATTTTGGTAGGCTTGATTGAAGAATTGATGGTGATTGATTGGAATGAATCTAGACATCCTTGGATGAACCTAGACACATTCCAATAATCACATTAATTATGTATATATATGAGTATATACAACACCAAGCATAAGTGATTCATTATTCATCTTTTTCTAGGAAAAAGAGAAGACAAAAATCCCTCTCCTCTCTCTCAAATTTCGTGCTCTCTCCCTCTCCCACACTTGTGCTCTTCACTTGATTTTGAATCAAGAAGAAGAACAAAGTAAGTTTAAGAGAACACTAATTCATAGTGTTCTTCTCTTAAACCGATTCCTTCTAAACCCGTTCTTTTCTAGAAAGAAGAACGTGTGTTTCTTCCGGTGTGGTGTGGATCACCTTTGGAGAATCCATACGTTTGGATTTCGTGAGCATTACGGAGAAGGAACAATGCAAGTAGCCGGGAGCATACGCTAAACAATCAAAGGTAACGGTTATTATGGTTTGATTGATTTCATTTATATATCTATGCCCTATGTGCTTAAATATATGTTTTAATATTTACACATCCTACATCGAACGCCCGGTTGAGCACCCAAGGGTACACCCCTTGGGATTCGCGTATTTTGAATTTGTGCACAATTTCTCGCTTCCTCGCTTCCGCTCGCGCTCCCGGGCGGATCCGCTTGTCCATCAAGTGGTATCAGAGCCCGGTTCGATGTAAGGGGCATAGATCTATGTGTTTGGCATGATCTACTTGCTTTTAAATGGCTTTATTGGCATGTTAGATTACATAAATATATAAATAATATGATGATTCAATTGTTTGGATTTAATGGACTTTTGGCATGCTTAATTTTGTTAGATTCGATCTAAAATTGCATGATTATTTTCAGAATAATATAATTTTTTTTATTGTGCTGAAACAGTTTTTTAAAAAAAAAAATTTGATTTTCTGTATTTTCTGCACAATATTGAAAATACATTAATTTTGCATATTTGATTTTGGAATAATTGAATTATTCCTTGAATTAATTTGCTTAATTAATTTGGGATTAATACATGCATTAGAAGCATTGTTTAAAATGTCCATTAAATTTAAAATTTGAATTTTGCATATTATTTGTATATTTCTGCTTTTGTGATGTTGGGCATCACTTGGGTATTTGGAATATCCATTGGTTATTTATGCATGATTATTTGGAATAATTATGTTATGTGAGTTGATGGAATCGACATGGGATGATCACAAGAGCCCTAGACCTTATGTATGGATGAATGTATGATCATTTATTTTCTGTTGGGTGGGGCCTGCGTGCCTCTTGTTTTTGGGACTATCATCTCCCGTATTTTCAGCCTCATGATGTTAAGGCTTGTTTTCTTTATTACCGATGTATTACTTTCAGTTGTAATGAGAGTAGACAGGATTGGTGAGGTTTCAATTTTAACAAGCAATTGGAATGACAATGGGTTTATTATTATTATTGTAATAATTTCGGACCACCCTAGACAGACCATAGACTGACTGCGGGCTCAGTGGGTCACATAGGTTGGGCTTGTGATCATCCTAACAGGGGTATGCTATGTTTTATGCATGCGGCGTTTTTTATTTATCGCTTTAAATATTGAATATTTATGCATGCTAAAACACCATAATGTGATGAGGTCTCGGTCACACTCAAACTCTCATTTGGTTGGACCAAATTAAATATTAGGCCCAGAACGGACTTGGATCAAAATAGTATTTTGGTCTGTCCGAGCCTTCCATCCACAACAATGTGGTGAGGAAGCTACCACTACCCAAGTGTGGTCTCACGAGTCGTGGCACACTTGGGCTAGGGGAAAGCTGCACTATTGTTGTGAACAAAAAGACTGCGCTAGCTGTTTCCCTGTCTCACGAGTCGTGGGGGGCGACAGTTTGAGGCATGATTTGGTTGATGGGTCGGGCCCAACACTGAGTAACATGGTTCGCTAGGAGTCCTCGGACCAAGTGAATAGGTGAGGCAAAATATCTTTGGAATCTCATTGGATGAGAATGATATTGGATATCTCTCACAAGGTCTTCTTCATGTGAATCGTAAAAGCGGGGCATGGAGATTACGCTTGTGGATCCCAAGCCCACTAGGAAATGGTTTCCCGAAACTCCGCTTGAGAGTGGCGGACTTTCGTTTAAATAGTGGGAGGGTTAAAGACTAAAAGACCAAGTCTTCAACTTGAACAATAATATTACCATCATCTGCTAATTTCTGCTTTACATTTTCATTAATGTAGATATGTCTAAGAACCGTTAACCATGATTCTTGAGACTAGCAAATTGAATGGAACGAACTACTCGGACTGGCTGAGAAGCCTGAGGATTGTCCTCGGTTTGAGAACCAAGGCTACGTCTTGGACGAGCCGCCACCGAGCGACTTACCGGAGGGGTCCACGCCTGAAGAACATTTGACGTTCGAGAAATGACATGAGGACAACCGGAAAGTACGCAGTATCATACTGGCTCGATGTCTAACGACATCCAGAAGCAGTATGAGAGGCTGGACAACGTCTCCGCCATAATGCTCCGCATGAACGAGGTTTATGCGGTTCCAGATATGCATATTAGATATGCCGCCACATAAGCAATTCTTTGGCACCTAGCTCGCTGAAGGAGCGTCTGTACAGAGTCATGGGGTCAAGATGCTCTCCCTAGTGGAGAAACTCGAGGACCTTAAAGCTGGGCTTAACAATGACACGTACATTGACGTGATCCTCCAGTCGCTTCCTCCATCCTATGACCCGTTTGTTGTAAACTATAACATGAACGGACTTGAGAAGTCTATTCATGAGTTGATCAACATGCTGGTCCAATACGCGGCAACGATCCACAAGTCGGCGCCGCCGGCGGTATTGATAGGAGAGGCTTCGACCTCCAAGGTGAATGGCAAGAGGGTCGGACGCTGGAAGAGGAAGAAGGGCAAAGGGAAGAAGGTTGTGGCCCCTGCTCGCGCTCCAAGCGTCCCTGTTGCTCCGGTTGGACCAAGCAAAGGGAAAGGGAAGGCCCGTCGTTCTCAGCGGTCCAAGGCAAATGATGTCTGCATACATTGCCAAAGGAAAGGGCATTGGAAGAGGGAGTGCCCAAAACTCCTCTCCAACCCAAGTGTGTTTGTGGTTGAAGTTAATATGATTACTAATTCTGCTTCATGGGTATTGGATACCGGGTGTGGTGCTCACATCTACAATGATTTGCAGGCACTGCAAAGAAGCAGAAGGCTAACCAAGGATGAGATGATCCTGAGGCTAGGCGATGGCAAGGCCGTTGCTGCGGAGGCCGTAGGATCACTAGAGTTAGCCATTAGTAGTCATGTTAGGATTGTACTGAACGACAGTTTCTATGTACCTAGCATGATTAAAAACATTGTTTCCATCCCGGTCCTTGATAAGGAGGGATATGAATTTACCATCAATAAAAACGGTTTTTTCATTATCAAAGATGGTATTTCTCATCTGCTTGGTACATTAGTCAACGGTCTGTACATACTTCAACAGTCTAATTGGATTATGACTGCAGAACACAAACGAAAACGTGATGATCATAATAACGCACAGATATGGCATACGAGGTTAGGTCATATCTCTAAAGATAGGATAAGAAGGTTGGTGGACTCAATGAGTCTAGAAATAGACGATTTGGACAACCTACCGACCTGCGAATCCTATCTAAAGGGAAAGATGACCAAGAAACCCTTTGTTGGACAAAGTACGCTAGCCAGTGGTCTGTTGGATTTGATCCATACAGACGTCTGTGGTCCACTAAATACTCAGGCGAGAGAGATGGGTACTCGTACTTCATAACCTTCACCCATGATCACTCACGGTATGGTTATGTTTACCTGATGAGGTATAAGTCTGAAGCCTTTGGAAGGTTTAAGGAATACAGACTTGAAGTAGAGAACCAAACCGATCGAAAGATCAAAGCCCTTTGGTCGGACCGAGGTGGAGAGTATTTGAGTGGCGAGTTTACTGATTATCTAAAAAGAGAATGGGATTCTCTCTCTCAGTGGACCCCTCCTGGAACACCACAGCCAAATGGTGTGTCTGAAAGGAGGAATCGGACCTTGTTGGACATGGTCCGGTCCATGATGAGTTTTACCGAACTCCCCCTTTCCTTCTGGGGATACGCCCTTGAGACGGCGGCCAAAGTTTTGTACTTAGCGCCATCTAAGATGGTATCCCAGACGCCATATGAGATATGGCATGGCAGACCTGCCTCCTACAAATACTTGAAAGTGTGGGGTTGCCCCTTATATGTTAAGAGATTAGTGGGAGACAAACTGGACTCGAGGTCTAGTTTATGCAGGTTCATCGGCTATCCGAAAGAAACTGTGGGATATTATTTCTATGATCCCTCCGAGCAAAAGTTTTTTGTCTCGCGAAACGCAGTGTTCTTGGAAAAAGGTTTTCCATCGGATAGTCGACGCGATGAGGTGCTCCTTGAGGAATCAAGTGAGGTACCCCATGAGGCGGCAGTGACATCTGAGCCAGTGGTTCCCACTGATATTGTTCCAGTCCTCCGTAGGTCGGCCAGAGTATCCCATGCACCTGATAGGTATGGATTTCTGGGCCTGACCAGTCAGTTGGATAATGATCCAAAGACGTACGGAGAAGCGATGTCGGACATCGATTCGGACAAGTGGCTTGAGGCCATGAAATCCGAGATGGACTCGATGGGTACAAACAAGGTTTGGACCCTAGTAGATCCACCCAAAGGGGTTAAACCCATAGGGTGTAAATGGGTATACAAACGTAAGCTTGGAGCTGACGGGGAGGTTACAACCTTCAAAGCCAGGCTTGTGGCGAAAGGTTACACTCAACGACCCGGGGTCGATTTTGAGGCGTGTGTCAGGGAGGCACACTGAAGTGTAGTCAAGACTATCCTTCAGTACCTGAAAAAGGACTAAGGATATATTCTTGATCTACGGCGGTGGAGAGTTGATACTGGAAGGCTATAGCGACGCTAGCTTCCAGTCGGATGACAATGATGCCAAGTCTCAGTTTGGTTTTTTTTATTTAGACTAAATGGTGGCGTGGTTACTTGGAAGGGTTCCAAGCAGGCTACCACGCGCGGACTCCACCATAGAGTTTTGAATACATAGCGGCTTTGGAAGCTGCTAAGGAGTGGTTTGGTTGATGAGCTACATCCAACGGTTGGATGTAGTACCTAGCATTGCTAAGCCTGTAATTATCTTTTATGATAACAACGGGCGATAGCGCTACAAAGGAACCGAGATCTCATCACGATCCAAGCATATTCTTAGACGCTACCATCTGCTAAGAAGATGGATAGCACGAGTGACGTTCGGTTGGACCGAGTCAGCTCCGCAGAAAACATAGCAAATCCACTTGCTAAGCCCATGTCGCAAGTTGCCAACACTCACCATCTGAATAAGAGGTTTGAGGTCAATGGGTGATTGGCTTTAGGTCAAGTGGGAGATTGTTGGAATAGGTGACCAGAAAGCCAATAGGTTTGGCAATTTGTAACCTATTCGACAACTTGATGTAGAAGTAATATTATTATGTGATGAATAAAATGAGTGTTCGTCACCAATGGTACCTTCTTTGTTGCGCTCATCTTACATTTGTTAAAATGGTATTTAAGTTATATCGCAACAAAGCCCACATACCATAGATAACAACTCGTGCAGTTGTGCCACGCATTGGATGGTGGTCATGAAACCAACTGATTAAGAGTTGAGTCTGAAACGTTCCAAGTCGAGGACCTCGAGACAGGGCATCGAGAGTCCTATTGAGACTTGCATCATGAGTCATGTTCATTGGATGAGTGCCGTGTTTCATCGGCGACAGGCGTGCGACACCTACACGATCTTGATGGGTTGGTCGACTGGGGGTCGAGCCGACTGGACTAACTCGCGGGGATCATCATATGGAAGCCTTTGGAGGCTTAGTCGGTATGATTGGTTTTTCCCCGGTTCCGATAGTACGGGAGTAATCCTCAGACTTGAGGAATCATGGCAGTCGCGTGCACAGGACGGCTGTATCTTGGATCTGGCGAGAGGTAATCATTCTGTAAGATGATTATCATAAGCCTTGTCCAGTGCAGTCGAAATGTGTAGCGAGGAAGGTGGATTCCAAGAAGAGGATCCGTCCCCTGTCAGTATGTGACAGAGGTATCTCCTATGCACTCGGAGACACGTTCATGCTGTTTGAAGCTGTGGCCACAGTGGTTGGTCGAACAGGGAATGGTTTCCTGTGTCGACGCAATGAAGCATACGTGGTCTTGAGTATTAAGCATAGATGCCTAACCAAGGTTGGGAACCGACGCCCAATTCCATACCCTAGTTTAAGGCCGGGAGACGGTAGACGGAAGGATCGTACCCGTATGGAATCGGCGCCTAAATGTTCACGCCAATTCACCTAGTCTCTAGTGCCATGGACCGTTGCTAGACTACCACCCATAGTAATGGGCCCTTGTGGGACACGGGCCCAAGTCTAGCTGAGGATGAACCTAAAGGGTCACACACACAAATCACCGAGGAGGTTGAGAGATCGACTCGAAGGATAAAGATAAGTAATTGGATTACTTAAGGGAAAGTCCATTGAATGGACGGGCCGATATTGTATCAGCTTTCGTTCAATCGGGAAATTGGATTTTCGATTAAATATGGAAAGTTGAGACGTTGAGACATTGGATCTTTTAATTGGATTAAAAGATCAACGAGAATAATTTAAATAGACATTAAATTGGATTTAATGTTGGATTCATCGTAATTGGATTACGATAAAACCCGGTCCGTTAAATTATACCCGAGAGGAGAAATAATTCCTATTTTTGAATAGGAAGAAGTCGGACTTCTTCCCTTAATTAAACATGGCCGACATGCTCCCTTGGAGGAAGCAAAATCAGCCATGTTTCATACTAGGTGGTATGTTGACTTATCTCTTTTCGAAAGAGACAAATCAACTCCAATCAAGCTCTTCCCTTTTGGTATGATTTGATCATACCATAAATTTTGGTAGGCTTGATTGAAGAATTGATGATGGTGATTGATTGGAATGAATCTAGACATCCTTGGATGAACCTAGACACATTCCAATAATCACATTAATTATGTATATATATGAGTATATACAACACCAAGCATAAGTGACTCATTATTCATCTTTTTTTAGGAAAAAGAGAAGACAAAAATCCCTCTCCTCTCTCTCAAATTTCGTGCTCTCTCCCTCTCCCACACTTGTGTTCTTCACTTGATTTTGAATCAAGAAGAAGAACAAAGTAAGTTTAAGAGAACACTAATTCATAGTGTTCTTCTCTTAAACCGATTCCTTCTAAACCCGTTCTTTTCTAGCAAGAAGAACGTGTGTTTCTTCCGTTGTGGTGTGGATCACCTTTGGAGAATCCATACGTTTGGATTTCTTGAGCATTCCGGAGAAGGAACAATGCAAGTAGCCGGGAGCATACGCTAAACAATCAAAGGTAACGGTTTATTATGGTTTGATTGATTTCATTTATATATCTATGCCCAATGTGCTTAAATATATGTTTTAATATTTACACATCCTACATCGAACGCCCGGTTGAGCACCCAAGGGTAACACCCCTTGGGATTCGCGTATTTTGAATTAGATTTAAATTTGTGCACAATTTCTCGCTTTCTCGCTTCCGCTCGCGCTCCCGAGCGGATCCGCTTGTCCTTCAGATTCGCCATCCCTGCCCGTCCCTCCTCTCCCTCCCGTGCTAGATCTGCCGCCTCCCCAGCCCCGCTGCTAGCCCATCTCCCTCCCTGGCCATCTCCTCCTCAGCCCCGCCGCCGCCCAAATCCCCCCTTCCCTAACCGCGCCCAAATCCGCCATCCCTGGCTGCCACCTCCTCTCCCTCCCTGGCCGTCTTCTCCCCAGCCCCGCCACCCAAATCCCCACATCCTCAGCCCCGCCGCCCCTTCCCTTAGCCCCCCCGGCCTCACTGTCTCTCTCTCCAAATATATATATAAATACATTATATATATCTTATTATTTAAGTATATATATATTCAACTTATATATTATATAATTTTAATTATTACTTATTTAAATCCAAACTATTGATTCAAATTAGATAAAATATACACCATTGACTCATTAGTTAAATTTCAACCTTAGATTAAAATCAAGATCCAACGGTTTTTTAAATAAGGCATAAATGTCATTTTATATTTTAAATTAAAAAAAATTAAAAAAAGTTAAAAGAACAACGCGTGTGATCCACGTAACTCGTCAGGGGAACACAAGGGGTAAATTATTATTTTATTTTTGGAACAAAAAAAAGTTAGTCCATTAACTTTTTCCTCGATTAATTTTGGTCCTCTAAAGTATTACCATTATCATATTTTTACCAATTAACCTTGCAAAAAACGTGTAAATGTAGTCCGATTAAAGGCTTTTAGACAATTTTCAAGCAATTTTTGCCGAAATTTGCCACATGTCCATCAGAATCGCCACCTAACCAAGGAAATTGATGATGTGGCACACAATTAAATGATTGAAAATTTTTGTTTTTCGTGGAATTTTAACCTTGGTCAACTAACACTAAAACCACCTTCTACATGAAAGAATATGTGGATCGTCCCGGGAAATTGCGCGAATGCGGAAGCGCGATATAAAATAAAATACAACAAAATTTAAAGCATGCTTTAATCAAATTAAAGAACACGCTCAAGGGGTGTACCCTTGAGATTCCCGGTGTTTGGTGTATCTCATGAGTAAACAACATGTAAATGATCATGGAGGCCATAGGGGTAGAAAATTAAAGAGGACGAAAATATTAAACGAGACCTACCCGTTGTCATTTTCGTCTTCAACAGCTACACGCGTTGTTCCCCGTTTTGTACCGAGATCTCGTTCTTTGAGACCCTCCAAATCGTGACACACGATCCACCACGTATCTTGCACGTCGTGCTAGCAACTAACAAGTGTATATTTTGGAGTGGATGAATCAACAACACGTTATTAATTAACGGTATTGATTTCATCTAAGTTCTAATGTTCCAAGAACAAGAGAACTAGAAAAGAATTTCTTGGAGAGAGTGGAGAGAGAGGGCGGACGAGAGATAGGGGAGAGAGAGCCGAAAATGAGTGTGTGTTGTGTGTGTGTTGGAATTTCATCATCCTTCAAAAGGTGCAAGGCTAGGGTTTATATAGAGGAAGAGTTTTAATCCTCTTTTAAACTCCACCTCTTTAGAAACTTAATTTGACTAGGATTTTTGACCTAGTCAAAGTTCTAGTTCAAAGTAGAATTTGACCTTGTCAAATTCAATCCTAGCCTTTGATCTCTCCCATTAAATCTCAACCATTAATTTAATTTAATGGAATATTTAAATCCTATTAAATATTCCAAAAGGCCAAATAAATATAAATAAATATTAATATTTATTCTAGGCCCATTAAATTAATTCCCTTAATAAATCCAATTTATTAATTTAATTCCCTTTCATCAAATAGAAGGAATTAATTTCTCCTAGAAAATAAAGGACCCGATTAAATCCAATTTAATCATTCCTTTACTCCAATATTTAATTCCAAATTAAATACTAAGTGTGGTGTGGATAGTGTGTGACTCTTTAGGTTCACCTTTCAGCTAGACTTGGTCGGATTCCTAGAATCCGTCCGTTACCATGGGTGGCCATCTAGCAATGGTCCATGGCACTAGAGACTAGGTGAAATAATCGGGGATGAATATTTAGGCTCTAACAGTACACTTGTCCTTCTGTCTTCGGTCTCATCACTTAGAGTCTAGGGTACGGAAAATGCAGTACCCATTTTGGACCTAAGTGTCGGTCTTCCTTACTTAAACGCCGCAAGGGAAACCTTCCCTTATGTTCACTTACTGCGGCCACAGATTTTAGGGACAAGACACAGAGCATACATGAGACTCAACTGTCAATGCCTTTTGACAGGAGATAGATCCTTTCTGGAAACTACTGTCACTCTGTACACCCGAGTTGCACTAGACATGGCTTATGACTACTCAAGAGTATTTTGGCAATCTCTCACCATATCTAAGATACAAACCTGATGTACAGTAAACTCAGCAGTTCCTCAAGTCAAAGGACTTGACCTGTACCGTTGGAACCGGGAACTCACGTCATACCTTGCCTGACCATACTCAAGGTCCTCTGTAAGACGGTTCCCGCGAGTCACCTCAGTCAGCTGCTTCTTAGCATGCTGACCCACTAACACTGCTTAGACGACTTTCGTCACCCGTCGATGAAATACGATAGCAGATGCTTAGTGCAAGTCTCAAAGGGAATCCCGGTACCCATTTTCGAGATTCCTTGACTTGGAGATTTTCGGACTGATTCGATAAGACTGATTTCATGGACCTACCTCCAAGCGTAGTCCCAGTCTCCGAAATCGATTCTCAGTCCGTGGGCTTTGTTTGCGTAGTGAACAGATATGTAATAGCAGATATAAGTGAACGTAAATAAAGTGTTTCCATATGAATCTTCACTTCTTTATTCATAAATGTTTTATCAAACACCTGAAATTGTCTAGACATAGGTTACATATTTCTGCCAAAATTGGCTTACATGGTCACCTATTCTAACACTTCACCACTTGATACAACACATTTATACTTGGTAGTAATTTAATATAGAATGATATTAATATTACAATGTATTAAATATTTTTAAAAAACTAATATATATATATATATATATTGGTTGCATTGGAATAGGTGACCAGAAAGCCAATTGAATTGGCGGTTTTGGAAACTATTCAACAATCTTTATTAAAAGTAACTTTGTATTCATGAACATGGTAAGTGTTTGTCATTGGCACATGTGTTTGTTGTGCTTACAAATTATGTTAATGAGATGTTTTTAACGTCACAACAGATGCCCACAGACCAATTGGATAACCCATGCAATTGATCGCGCATTGTATGGCGGCTATGAAACCAACTGATGAGGGTTGGGTTTGAAATATTCCAAGTCGACGACCTCGAGATTGGGCATCGAGAGTCCTATGGAGATTTTCACTTAGAGTCACATTCATTGGATGAGTGTCGTGTTTTCATCGCCGACAGGCATCGGACGCATATACGATCTTAGTGGGTTGGTCGACTAGGGTCGAGCCGACTGAACTGACTCGCGGGGATCATTATATGGAAGCCTTGGAGGTTTTGTCGATATGATTAGAGTTCCCCGATTCCGAAGTCCTCGGACTTGAGGAACCACGACAGTCACGTACACACGACGGTTGTATCTTGGATCTGGCGAGAGGTGATCATTCTGTATGATGGTCATTATATAAACCTTGTCTAGTGCAGTTAGAATGTGTAGCGAGGATGGTGGGTTTCAAGAAGAGGATCCTTCCCTGTCAGTATGTGACAGAGGCATCTCCTATACACTCAGAGACACGTTGATGCTGCTAAAAGTTGTGGCCATAGTGGTTGATCGAGCAGGGAGTGGTTCCCTGCGTCGATGCAATGAGGCGTGCATAGTCTCAATTATTAAGTATAGTTTCCTAATCAAGGATGGGAACCGACGTCCAATTCCATATCCTAGACTAAGGCCAGGAGACGGTAGACGGAAGGATCGTACCCGTACGAAATCGGTGCCTAAATGTTCACATCAATATTCACCTAGTCTCTAGTGCCATGGACCGTTGTTGGACGACAACCTATGGTAACTGGCTTCTGTTCGACACGGGCCCAAGTCTAACTGAGGGTGAACCTAAAAGGTCACACACAAATCACCGATGAGGTGAATGAATTGACTTGGAGACAATTTCGGAAGATGATAAATAATTAGATTATTTATGAGATAGTCCATTGGATGGACGGGCCGATATCGTATCAGGCCCTCGATTAATTAATAAATGAGATTTATCAATTAAATAGAGATTAAGGGTTAGGATCTTCTAATTGGATTAAAAGATCCATGGGCAAATTCAATTGGACCTTGATTTAAATTAAATTTATTTCTTGGGCTTTTCGTAATTGGATTACACAATAAAACCCAGTCTATTAATTCTTGGCCTAAGAGATATATTAATTCCACTTTTAGAATTACGAGAAGTTAGACTTTTTCCAAAATGGATGGCCTTGATTCATGTAGTTCACTTGTTCCTTTTTGGAAAGGAACAAATCAACTCCAATCAAGCCTCCTTTACTTGGTATGATTTAATTATACCTTGTAAAATGGTAGGCTTGATTGAAGACTAATGTGGATTGATTGGCATGTATGTAGACATTCCTTGCATGAACCTAGACACATTCCAAATCACATTAATGATCCAATCAAGTCTCCGTTACTTGGTATGATTTATCATACCTTGTAAAGTGGTAGGCATAATTGAAAATTAATGGGGATTGATTGGAATGTATCTAGACATCCTTGGATGAACCTGGACATATTTCAATAATCACATTAATGATGTATGTATATGAGTATATACAATCATCAACAAGAGAATTAATCACTATTCATCTTCGTCTAGGAAAAAGAATATATATATATATATCATTTTCGGCCCTCTTGCTTTCTATCCCTCTCACTTTGTTGCTTCATTGATCTAGGATCAATTGAAGAACAAAGCTAGATTAAGAAGGATACACTAATACGATAGTGTAATCCTTTTCTTGATCTCATCTTCTTAGGTCCGTTATTCTCTAGCAAGAAAAAACGTGACTTCTCCCGGTGTGGTGTGGACTACGTAAGCGGATTCATAAGTTTGAATCTTGGTGAACGTTTGACATCCATTCGAGAGGGAACAACGCTAGTAGCATGCACGGAAGATAAATACAAAGGTAACCCCTGTTTATTTATATGTAGTTCTCTTTATGATTGTCTATGTGTCCTATATGATATACTTGCTTTATGTTATCATATTCTACATCGAACGCCCGGTTGAGCACCCCAGGGAACGCCTTTTGGGATGTTTTGTTATGAGATGCATTTAACATACCACTAAATTCCACATGTCACGCTTCCGCGCGCGCTCTCGAGTGGATCCGCTTGTCCTTCAAGTGGTATCAGAGCCCGGTTTTGATGTAAGGGGCCATAAATCTACTTTGCTTTACATGTGCAATTTGCTTTTATGGGTTTATTGAGCATGTTTACTGCGTAAATATATGAAGTAATGCAGTTGTTTGAATGTTTAAGTTGATGGACATCATGCATGTATTTTGTGCATTGAGTTTCATAATTACATGCCTCATTTTCAGTCTTTTAATATGTGAAAACGAAATAAAAAATAAATTAAGGACGATAGTCGATCTGTGACGTTTTTTTGAAGTTTTTTGAAAATTTGACTTTCTGAACTTTTCTGCATATTTTTTGAAAATGGATTAATTTTGCATATTTGATTTGGATTAATTGGATTTTCCTATAATCAAATTGCTTAATTAATTTGGGTTTTAGCATGCATTGGATGCATTGTGAATAGGGGTGGCAAACAAGTCGAGCCGGCTCACGGCTTCACGAGTCGGCTTGATTTTGAGCTCGATTCGAGCTTGAGTTTTTCGAGCTCTAGCTAGAGCTCCAGTCGAGCTCGAGCTCGAGCTCAATTCTCTCTGTTCGTTAAGCTCGCGAACGACTCACGAGCTTTTTCCTTTTTTTTCTTTTTTTATATAGTTTTTTATCTTTAGAATATTTATATATTTAATTTCATATTCAATACTTTATCAATTTCATACTAAAAAATCGATCATATATTGTAATTATTAATCAACATCATACATTTTATTTTAGATAATAATAAAACTATGTATTGGTACTTTTATTTATACATTTAATTGTTATAATTTATATAAAAATAAACTTAATCAAAAATTTAGTAAATTTTAATATTTATTTTAAAATAATTATTTAATATGACACATATAAATTTTATGTTATATTTTAATATCTATTTATAACTTCTTATACTTTTTTAAATTGACAAGTCCTAACAATTAACTTATGATTTTATATCTATTTGTGAGTTTTATATTTATATCAAAAATACATAGTATACATTATAAAATCTATAAATTTTACTTATAAATTTATGTCAAAACTTAGTGATTTTCATGAATTAATTTGAAGATTACGATAATAACAACAACAACAACAACAACAAACAACAACAACAACAACAACAACAACAACAATAATAATATAATAATAATAATAATGACGATGATGATGGTAACATGGTTGAACAGTTTTAATTATTTTTATTATTATTTATTATATATAATGAGATCAACAAGTTTAATCAACAATTTAATAAAGTTTTTAATATTTTTTTAAATAATCATTTAATATGACACATATAAATTCTATGTTATATTTTAATATCTATTTTTACCTCTTATACTTTTATAAATTGACAAGTCCTATTAATTAACTTATGATTTTTATTTCTATTTGTGAGTTTTATATTTATATCAAAATACATAGTATACATTATGCAATCTATAAATTACTTATAAATTTATATCAAAATGTAGTGATTCTTATGAATTAATCTACACATGATGATGATCATGATGATAATAATAATAACAGTAGAAATAATAATAATACTAATAATAATAATGATGATGATGATGATGATGATGATGATGATGATAATAATAATAATGAAATCAAAAAACTTAATCAATAATTTTAGTAAGTTTTAATATGTTTTTAATATGACAGATATAAATTCTATGTTATATTTTAATATTTATTTGTAATCTCTTATACTTTTTAAAATTGACAAGTCCTAACAATTAATTTGTATATATACATATTTTATACCATTATATTTATAAATAATATAATTTTATTAAAAACGTATACCAATAATTAAAAAATATACCAAAAATTATACCAATAATTACAAGTTCGAGATCGAGCTTGAGGAGCTTGAAGTCAGCTGGAGCTGAATTTAGCTCGAGCTCATTAGGTAAGATTCGCGCTCGAGCCATGCCACTCAAAATCGAGCTCGAGCTCGCCAAAAATGGTCGAGCTCGACTCTTTGCCACCCCTAATTCTAAATGGAGATGTCCATTAGATTTAGAATTTGAACTTGTAAATCATTCATATGTTTATGGCTTGTGATATTGGATATAACGTAGGTATTTTGTATATCTATTATGAGCATGATTATTTGTATGATTGTGCGTTAACATTGACTCGATCAACATGGGATGATCACTAAAGCCCTAGACCTTGTGTCTGAATGTATGCTTTTTACATTACTGTTAGGTGGGGCATGCGTGCCTCTTGTTTTGCGATTATTATCTCCCGGTATTTCGCCTCATGATGTTAAGGCTTGTTTTCCTCTATTTCATGTATTCTACTTCCAATCTAATGAGAGAAGTTAGGAATTTTTGGTGAGCTTTTCCATTTCATGTAATAAAGCAAGCCCACGGAGTTGGAGCCCACGTTGGACGGAGGCCCAAGGTGAGACATCAAGGGAAAAAAGTATAGTTCAGGGTCCATTGGAATGATAATGGGTTATCTTATTTTGTAATAGTGTATGACCACCCTATACAGACTATAGACCCACTGCGGGCTCAGTGGGGCGCATAGGTTGGGCTTGTGATCATCCAACAGGGATATGCTAGGTTTACTTGCATGCAATGCATTTATTTAAATCCTTTATAATACTTGATATTTATGTAATCAAGACATTAATGTGATGAGGTCTCAGTCAACATCTACTCAAATCGAACTCACTTGGTTGAACCAATTTAAAATGTTAGCCCACAATGAATTTGGATCAAAATGATTTTGATCCGTCCAAGCCTTCCATCTACAACATTCTGGTAAGGAAGCTACGCTACCCAAATGTGGTCTCCCATGTCGTGGGACATTTGAATAGAGGAAAGTTGCACCATGGTTGTGAACAAATAAATACGCTCACTGTTTCCTGTCTTACGAGTCGTGGGGGGCTACAGTTGAGGTATAATTTGGCTGATGGGTCGGACCTAACATCAAGTTAAATATTAGGCCCATAATGGACTTGGACCAAAATAGTTTTGATCCATCCAAGCCTTCCATCCACAAAAATATGGTGCGGAAGCTACCACTATCCAAGTGTGGTCTCACGAGTCGTGGCACATTTGGACTCGGGGAAAGCTGCACCATCATTGTGAACAAAAAGAATGTGCTCGCTATTTCCCTAGCTCACGAGTCGTGGGGGGGGGGATAGTTAAGACATGATTTGGTTGATGGGTCGGGCCTAACACTGAGTAGCATGATTCGCTTGGAGTCCTCGAAATCATGTGAAGAGGTGAGGAAAAATATCTTGGGAATCTCATTGGATGACAATGATATTTGATATCTCCCATGAGGTTTTCTTCATGTGAATCGTAAAAGCGGGGCATGGAGATCACGCTTATGGATCCCAAGCCCACTAGGAAAAGGTTTCTCGAAATCCCACTTGAGAGTGGTGGTCTTTTGTATAAATAGTGGGAGGGGTTAAAGACTGAAGACCAAGTCTTAACTTGAACACATTGTTACGAGTAATCTACTTACTTTGTGCTTTACATTTTGAATGTAGAAATGTCTAAGAAACCACTTACCATTATTCTTGAGATTAATATATTCGAAAAAACCTATTACAATGATTGACTGCAAAATCTGATGATTATCCTCGATTTTGGGAACCAGGCTTATGTCCAGGGTAAGTCGTTTCGACCGACCTTGCCGAAAGGTTCCTCGCCAAAAGAACGTTTGACGTTTGAGTAATAGCTAGAGGACAACCGCAAAGTCCGCAGTGTCATACTTGCTTCCATCACTAATGAGATACAAAAGCAGAATGACAGGTTGGATGATGTCTTTTGGACAATGCTCCGCATGAAGAAAGTTTATGCGATTCCGGACCGGATATTAGATATGCGGTGACGGAGGCATTATTCGAAAAAAATATGTCTGGAGGGTCATTTGTGTAAGAACTGGGGTTAAGATGCTATCCCATGTGGAGACGCTTAAATACCTCAAGGCTAATCTTGAAAAAGAGACATACATTGATGGGATCCTTCAATCTCTTCTTCCCTTCTTCAACCCGTTTATCGTAAACTGTAACATGAGTGGGCTTGAGAAGATCACTCGTGAGTTGATAAACATGTTGGTCCAATATGAGGCAACGATTGAAAAATCTGCTCCATCAATATTGTTTTGGGAGGCTTCAACCTCAAGAGCGAAATGTAGGGGTGCCGGACGCTGGAAGACGAAGAAGGATGAGAAAGAATCAGCCGCTACAAGCGCTTGGGGCGCTCATGTTGCCTCGTTGGGCGAGGGTAACAGGAAAAGAGAAGATGGTTCAAAAGTCACGGACTTCTAATGATGTTTGCATCAATTGCCAAAAAGGAGGCATTGAAAGAATCGGTAAGGCCCGGGAACGCGGCGGAAGCGTAAAATAAAAGAAATTTAAAACGATTTCAAAGGGGTGTTCCGTTTGAATTCTCGGGTGTTTGGTGTATTGAAAAGAATTATAACATAAGTAAAGACATGCTTGAACATGTGGCCAGAGGAGGAATCGAAAAAGTACAATAATTTAAATCGGAACATTACCTTTTTCGTTTCACATGTAGAATGACAACAAGCATTGATTCCCTTTTCGTTTCTTTTCCGTTCACCTTAGGATTCAAATTAGAACCCCTCTAATTTATCCACACCACACTTATGGAAGAAAATCTAGAACTACTGCTAGGTAGAAGCTAGATCAAGGAAGAAATGAAAAACATAATACACTATTGATTAATGTATACATATTTCTCATGTTCTCACCTTGAATCTAATTCAAAGAGAACTCAAACATTGAGAAAAGTGGAGGAAATTTTCGTAGCTTGTGTGAGGGAGAGCAAGTTAGGGAGTTGAAAAAATGTATACATCTCTTGTGTGTAGTGTAATCAAATTACATACAAAACAAGTTATTTCCAAAATAACTAACACGCACTATGCACAACATGTGCACCACTACCCATCATGGCAAGCCATATCATTGCTTACATGGATGATTTTAACCTTCTCTTCAACTTGCATCAAACCTTTGAGCTTGAATTTCAAGTCATGGACCGATTTTCACCGGTCTTGATTTAATCAAATTAAATCAAGATCCATGGGTTCCATATTACTCCAATTAATATTCAACCTTGTTGAAATTCAAAAGTTTATTTAATCCAATTAAATAAATACAAGATCAAACACTAATTAATTGATCCAATCATTTAATTAAACCAAATTCAATAAATAAATCCAATTAATTAATTAAAGGTGTTCAACTCAAAATTAATTAATCCAATTAATTAATGGATAAATTGCATAAAACACCCCTGTGTTCTAATTTTTTAGCTAAAAACACCCTTGTGTTAATTTTATAGGCAAAAAATCCCTATGTTTTTCAAAATAAAGCACACTCTCCCCTTCCCTTAGTTAGGGTTAACGGAGTTAAGTTTTTTAATGATTTGACCTTTATACCCTTATTATCATAGCCATTGATCTTTAGCAGTTAAAAATGAACGGTCCAGATTTTAACTTAATTTAAATATATATTTTATATTAAATATATATTTGTATATATACTCTTACAGATATATATATATATGTATATTTACATATTTATATATATGTACAGCTATATACACACAGTAATATGAAAGGAATTGTGGATCGTCCCGAGAAAAGCGCGAATGCGGAAGCGCGGTATAATTAAAAATTAAAACGGAATTTAAACATGCTTTTAAATTAAAACACATTTCAAAGGGTGTGCCTTTGAAATTTCCCGGGTGTTCGGTGTATCTCATGAATAAATCACATATAACATATCATGGAGGCCATAGGGTTGAAAATAAAAGAGGACGAAAATCTAAAACGAGACCTACCCGTTGTCGTTTTTTCGTCTTCAACGGCTACACGCGTTGTTCCCCGTTTTGCACCAAGATCTCGTTCTTGAGACCCTCCAAATCGTGACACACGATCCACCCACGTATCTTGCACGTCGTGCTAGCAACGAACAAGTGTATAATATTTGGAGTGGATGAATCAATAACACATTATGAATTAATGGTATTGATTCATCAAAGTTCTAATGTTCCAAGAACAAGAGAACTAAGAGAAAAATAATTTTCTTGGAGTGTGTGAGAGAGAGAGAGGGCGGACGAGATAGAGGGAGAGAGAGCCGAGTGTGTGTGTGTGTTGTGTGTGTGTTGGAGATTCATCATCCTTCAACTTGTAGGATGCTAGGGGTTTATATAGAAGAGGAGTCTAATCCTCTTTAAACTCCTCTTTCAAGAACTCTATTTGACTAGGATTTTGACCTAGTCAAAGTCCTAGTCAAAGTAGTGTTTTGACTTAGTCAAAACAATCCTAGCCATCCATCTCTCCCATTGATCTCAACCGTTGATTTAATTTAATTTAATGGAATATTTAAAACCTATTTAAATATTTCCAAGAGGCTAAAATAAATATAAATATTATTTAAGCCCATTAAATAAATCCCTTTGATAAATCTAATTTATCAATTTAATTCCTTATATCTAATAGAAGGAATTATTTCTCCAAGAAAAATAAAGGACCCGATTAAATCCAATTTAATCATTCCTTCACTCCAATATTTAATTCCTAATTAAATATCTAAATGTGTGTGGATAGTGTGTGACTCTTTAGGTTCACCTTTCAGCTAGACTTGGTCGGATTCCTAGAATCCTTCCGTTACCATGGGTGGCCATCTAGCAACGGTCCATGGCACTAGAGACTAGGTGAAATATTCAGGGATGAACATTTAGGCTCTAACAGTACACTTGTCCTTCTGTCTTCGGTCTCATCACTTAGAGTCTAGGGCACGGAAAATGCAGGTACCCATTTTGGACCTAAGTGTCGGTCTGTCCTCACTAAACGCCGCAAGGGAATCCTTCCCTTCTGTTCAGTCACTATGGCCACAGTTTTAGGGACAAGACCTAGAGTATACATGAGACTCAACTGCCAAAACCTATTGACAGGAGACAGATCCTTTCTTGGAAACTACTGTCACTTTGCACACCAGAACTGCACTAGACATGGCTTATGACTACCAAAGAGAATTCTGGCAATCTCTCACCATATCTAAGATACAGCCCTGATGTACAGGTAAACTCAGCAATTCCTCAAGTCAAAGGACTTGACCTGTACCGTTGGAACCGGGAATACACGTCATACCTTGCTGACCATACTCAAGGTCCTCCGTAAGACGGTTCCCGCGAGTCACCTCAGTCAGCTGCGTCCTAGCATGCTGACCCACTAACACTGCTTAGACGACCCTCGTCACCCGTCGATGAAACACGACAGCAGGTGCTTAGTGCAAGTCTCAAATGGAATCCCAGTACCCATTTTCGGGATTCCTTGACTTGGAGATTTCCGGACTGATTCGGGAAGACTGATTCCATGGACCTACCTCCAAGCGTAGTCCCAGTCCCCGAAATTGATTCTCAGTCCGTGGGCTTTGTTTGCGTAGTGAACAGATATGGAAAACAAATATAAGTGAACACAAACAAAGTGATGCCAAATGAAATTCACTTCTTTATTCATTAATGATTTATCAAACACCTGAAATTGTCTAGACATAGGTTACATATTCCTGCCAAAATTGGCTTACATGGTCACCTATTCTAACATAATATATGTATATAATATGTACATTATCGCCGCCATCGCCGGCGATGAGGTCGCCCACACTTCACAGAGACCTCATCGTCGCCCTACACAAGCCAGAGGCGACATCGCCCCTGCAGAAAGGTGCAATCACGCCGTCACGTCGCCCGTTGATTTGGGCGACACTGAACGACAAGCGGATCCGCCCGGGAGCGCGAGCGGAAGCGAGAAAGTGAGAAATTATGCACAAATTTAAATCTAATTTAAATATGCGAATTCCAAGGGGTGTACCCTTGGGTGCTCAACCGGGCGTTCGATGTAGGATATGTAAATATTAAAACATATATTTAAGCACATAGGGCATAGATATATAAATGAAATCAATCAAAGCGTAATAAACTGTTACCTTTGATTGTTTAGCGTATGCTCCCGGCTACTTGCGTTGTTCCTTCTCCGTTATGCTCACGAAATCAAAACGTATGGATTCTCCAAAGGTGATCCACACTACACCGGAAGAAACACACGTTCTTCTTGCTAGAAAAGAACGGGTTTAGAAGGAATCGGTTTAAGAGAAGAACACTATAAATTAGTGTTCTCTTTAAACTTACTTTGTTCTTCTTCTTGATTCAAAATCAACTGAAGAACACAAGTGTGAGAGAGGGAGAGAGCACGAAATTTGAGAGAGAGGAGAGGGATTTTTGTCTTCTCTTTTTCCTAGAAAAAGATGAATAATGAATCACTTATGCTTGGTGTTGTATATTCTAATATATATACATAATTAATGTGATTATTGGAATGTGTCTAGGTTCATCCAAGGATGTCTAGATTCATTCCAATCAATCACCTTCAATTCTTCAATCAAGCCTACCAAAATTTATGGTATGACCAAATCATACCAAAAGGGAAGAGCTTGATTGGAGTTGATTTGTCTCTTTCCAAAAGAGATAAGTCAACATACCACCTAGCATGAAACATGGCTGATTTTGCTTCCTCCAAGGGAGCATGTCGGCCATGTTTAATTAAGGGAAGAATTCCAACTTCTTCCTATTCCAAAATAGGAATTATTTCTCCTCTCGGGTATAATTTAACGGACCGGGTTTTATCGTAATCCAATTACGACGAATCCAACATTAAATCCAATTTAATGTCCATTTAAATTATTCCCGTTGATCTTTTAATCTAATTAAAAGATCCAACGTCTCAACGTCTCAACTTTCCATATTTAATAGAAAATCCAATTTACCGATTAAAGGATAGCCCGATACAATATCGGCCCGTCCATCCAATGGACTTTCCCTTAAGTAATCCAATTACTTATTTTTATCCTTCGAGATTGACTCCAAGCCGATCTCTCAACCTCCTCGGTGATTTGTGTGTGACCCTTTAGGTTCAACCTCAGCTAGACTTGGGCCCGTGTCCCACAAGGGCCCGTTACCATGGGTGGCCGTCTAGCAACGGTCCATGGCACTAGAGACTAGGTGAATTGGCGTGAACATTTAGGCGCCGATTCCGTACGGGAACGATCCTTCTGTCTACCGTCTCCCGGCCTTAGTCTAGGGTATGGAATTGGGCGTCGGTTCCCATCCTTGACTAGGCATCTATGCTTAATACTCGAGACCACGTATGCTTCATTGCATCGACACAAGAAACCATTCCCTGTTCGACCAACCACTGTGGCCACAGCTTCAGATAGCATGAACGTGTCTCCGAGTGCATAGGAGATACCTCTGTCACATACTGACAGGGGACGGATCCTCTTCTTGGAATCCACCATCCTCGCTACACATTCCGACTGCACTGGACAAGGCTTATGATAATCATCTTACAAAATGATTACCTCTCGCCAGATCCAAGATACAGCCGTCCTGTGCACGCGACTGCCATGATTCCTCAAGTCTGAGGATTACTCCCGTACTATCGGAACCGGGGAAAACCAATCATACCGACCAAGCCTCCAAGGGTTCAATATGATGATCCCCACGAGTCAGTCCAGTCGGCTCGACCCCAGTCGACCAACCCATCAAGATCGTGTAGGCGTCCCACGCCTGTCGCCGATGAAACACGACACTCATCCAATGAACACGACTCTTGACGCAAGTCTCAATAGGACTCTCGATGCCCTGTCTCGAGGTCCTCGACTTGGAACGTTTCAGACCCAACTCTTAATCAGTTGGTTTCATGACCACCATCCAATGCGTGGCCCAACTGCACGAGTTGTTATCCATGGTCTGTGGGCTTTTTTGCGATATAAGTTAAACACCGTTTTAACAAATGTAAGATGAGCGCAACAAAGAAGGTACCATTGGTGACGAATACTCATCTTATTCATCACATAATAATATTACATTTACATCAAGTTGTCAGATAGGTTTACAAATTGCCAAACCAATTGGCTTTCTGGTCACCTATTCTAACAGACACAGGTCGCCCATTTCTTCTTGGTCGCCAGATCCATGGCCAAGAAGGTGGAGGCGTTGGCGGAGAAGACCTTCCTGGCTTTCTCTTTCTTGCCTTCTTTTCTTTTTCAATTTTTTATTTATTGATTTTTTTTGTGTAATATTTTTTTATAAAGATTTTATATATAAATATATACACATAAAATAAATTTGAATTTGAAGAAAAAATATTTTTTAAAAGTGAAGCAAAAATGATTTAATTATTCAAAATTTTTAAAAAATGAAAGAATTAATGTTTTCAAAATGCTATAATTTAATTTAATATTATTTATAAATAATGTAACTTAAAGTATTTTATAATACTTTTTTAGTATTTTGATATTTAATTAATATATTCTATAAATAAATATAATTTAAATTTAAAAAGTGAAATTTTCGTATATTAATTTTTGCGCTGGGATTTGTTAATTTAATATTTCTAATTCTAAAAGTTATATATATGTATATTAGGTATTTTAGTTAATATATTTCATAAATAAATATATTTATTAAAATATTTTAAAACTAAATAATAAATTATATTAAGCAGTAGTATGTATTTTATTAAAATTATGCTTTTTGCAATGTGAGAGTGGAAAAGCATTTGCACACTTAAATGTCTAACAAAAGGGGAAAAATGGACATTTCCTTACTAAACGTAACAGTAAAAGTAGCCAAAAATGAGGCCAACTCACACCACTCGCGCGTGTTCATCACTCTCCGTTAAAATCTAACGTAGAGGGGGTATTTTGCTGTCTTTTAAATAACACAGGGAATGTTTTTCCTATAAATATAACACAGGAGAATTTTCGGAAATTTTCCTAAAACACAAGGGGGTGTTATGCAATTTACCCTTAATTAAATCTTGGGTCATCCATCCAATGGATTTTTCAATAAATGATCCAATCATTTATATTCTCCTTGAATTAATTTAATCTAATTAAATTAATTCACTTCTTCCAAAATTAGTTCCAAATTAATTCCACTACTTCCATAGTGATTTGTGTGTGACTGTTTAGGTTCATCCTCAGCTAGACTTGGGCTTGTGTCCAACACAATTAATTAACAAAATCTATTTTAAATAATTATTTCTGATTAACCATTAATGAGAAACGCCCGTCACCATGGGTGATGAAGGAAAGCGGATCGGCCCGGGAATGCGGCGGAAGTGCGGTGGAGATAAAAAATCGTGCGGAATAAAAGAATTTAAATCGTGTTCAAGGGGTGTACCCTTGAACGCTCCCGGGCTATCGGTGTATAAACGCAGAATATAAACATACAAAATAAACAAGCGTTCGTGGCTATAGAATAAAGAAGAAACCGAGAGCATAAATTTAGTTGGAATACCTTTTCGATTTTGTATTTTTGATCGGCTACACATATTGATTCCTCGCGACATTCATCCACGCTAGGTCCCAACGTAGAGACCCTCTAACGTAGTCCACACCACACCGGGAGAGATCTTGTTTTTCTTGCTAGAGAAAAACGGATCTAGAGGATGAAATCAAAGAAGGGATTACACTATCAAATTAGTGTTCCTTCTTGATCTTACTTTGTTCCTCAATTGATCCTAGATCAATGAAGCAACAAAGAGGATTTTGGAGAATAGAGAGAAAGGGTAGAGAGTGTTCATCTTTTTCCTAGAAAAAGATGAATAATGAAATTCATAATCAATAGGTGTTAGTATATCATATATATATATATATATATATATACATACTTAATGTGATTATTGGAATGTGTCTAGGTTCATCCAAGGATGACTAGATATATTCCAATCAATCACCATCAATTCTTCATCAAGCCTACCATCTTTTAAGGTATGATTAAATCATACCAAAAGGGAAGGGCTTGATTAGAGTTGATTTGTCTCTTACCAAAAGAGATAAGTCAACTAACACCTAGCATCCAACATGGCCGATTTTTGCTCCCTCCAAGGTGGAAATTTTCGGCCATGCTTATTTAGGGAAGAAGTCCAACTTCTTCTTATTCCATAAATAA
Organism: Sesamum alatum; assembly: GCA_034509735.1. Taxonomy (NCBI): domain Eukaryota; kingdom Viridiplantae; phylum Streptophyta; class Magnoliopsida; order Lamiales; family Pedaliaceae; genus Sesamum; species Sesamum alatum. The sequence goes on from JACGWO010000013.1 coordinate 9,702,323, forward strand.
AATTAACACACCTCTTGGGTCAAAATTTAATGGACTGGGTACTACCATAATCCAATTACGACGAACCCAAAATTAAATCCAATTTAATGTAATTTAACATCTCAACTTTCCATATTAATTGATAAATTCTATTTACCAATTAAACGAGGGCCCGATACAATATCGGTCTGTCCATCCAATGGACAATCCCTTAAGTAATCAAATTACTTATCATCCTCTGAAATTGACTCCAAGTCAATTCCTTCACCTCCTCGGTGATTTGTGTGTGACTCTTTAGGTTCACCCTCAGCTAGACTGGGGCTTGTGTCCAATAGGAGCCCGTCACCATGGGTGGCTGTCTAGCAACGGTCATGGCACTAGAGACTAGGTGAATGTTGGCATGAACATTTAGGTGCCAATTCTGTACGGGTACAGTCTTTCTGTTGACAGTCTCCCGGCCTTAGTCTAGGGTATGAAATTAGGCGTCGGTTCCCATCCATGACTAGACAACTATGCTTCATACCCGAGATGCGTTTACTCTATCGATCGACGTAGGAAACCCTTTCCTACTCAATCAATTGCTATCGCCATAGACTTTCAGAGTGTAAACCATCTCAGAGTGCATAGGAGACATCACCGTCATGTACTGACAGGGGACAGATCCTATCTTGGAATTCACCGTCCTCGCTACATACTCCAACTGCACTGGACAAGGCTTATAATGACCATCTTACAGAATGATCACCTCTCGCCAGATCCAAGATACAGTCTTCATATGCACGTGACTGCCATGATTCAATCAAATTCGAGGACTAATCCCGTACTATCGGAACCGGGAATTCAAGTCATACCGATCAAGCCTCCAAGGCTTCCATATGATGATTCCTGCGAGTCACTTCAGTCAGTCAACCACCTTGTCAACTAACCCACTAAAATTGCATAGACGACCTTCGTCTGTCGCTGATAAAACTCGGCACTCACCTAGTGAATTCAATACTTAGTGCAAGTCTCAATAGGACACTCGATGCCCAGTCTCGAGGTCCTCAACTTGGAATATTTCAGACCAACCCTCAGAAGTTGGTTTCATAGCCGCCATCCAATGCGCAGCCCAACCACATAGGTTATCCAATTGGTCTGTGGGCATTTGTTGTGACGTTGAAACGCCGTTCAACATTAGTAGTAAGAACAACAAACACAGTGCCAGTGATAAATACTTACTCTATTCATCAAGATAATATTGTATTAATAAAGATTGATGAATAGTTCCCAAAACCGCCAATCCAATTGGCTTTCTGGTCACCTATTCTAATAGGTGGTTGTCTAGCAACGGTCCATGCCACTAGAGACTAGGTAAATATTGGCGTGAACATTTAGGCTCTGAATTCCATACAGGTACAGTCCTCCCGTCGATCATCTCCCGGCCTTAGTCTAGGGCATGGAATTGGGCGTCGGTTCCCATCTTGGACCAGGCAACTGTGGTTTAAACTTGAGATATGTTTACTCTATTGATTGACCTAGGGAACCATTTCCTTCTCGACCAATTGCTACGGCCGTAGACTTGAAGAGTCTAACCATCTCAAAGTGCATAGGAGACATATCTGTCAAATACTAACAGGGGACAGATTCTCTCTTAGAATCCACCGTCCTCACTACATACTCCGACTGCACTGGACAAGGCTTATAATGACCATATCAAAGACACGGTCACCTCTCGCCAGATCCAAGATACAACCTTCATATGCATGCGACTGCCATGATTCCTCAAGTCCGAGAACTAATCCTGTACTATCAGAACCGGGAATACCAGTCATACCGACCAAGCCTCCAAGGCTTCCATATGGCGATTCCCGCGAGTCAGTTCAGTCAGTCGACTACCTTGCCAACTAACCTACTAAAATTACATAGACGACCTACGTCTAGCACCAATGAAAGTTGGCACTCACCTAGTGAATGCAATACTTAGTGCAAGTCTCTATAGGACACTCGAGGCCCAGTCTCGAGGTCCTCGACTTGGAACGTTTCAGACCGACCCTCAAGGAGTTGGTTTCATAGCGGCCAACCTATGCACAGCTCAACTCAATGAGTTTAACCAATCGGTCTGTGGGCATTTGTTGTGACATTGAAACTCCATTCAATGTGAGTAGTAAGCACAACAAACACATTTTGCCAATGATTAATACTTATTTTATCCATCAGTATATTATTACTTTAATAAAGATCGACGAATAGTTCACAGAACAACCAATCTAATTGACTCTCTGGTCACTTATTCTAACAGGCATTGGGAGAGGGAGTGTCCTGAACCCCTCTCTAATCAAGGTAAAATCGTTATTGAGCAACATGATTATTGATTCTACTTCCTAGGTATTGGATACCTGCTTTGGAAGCTCACTTCTGCAAATAGTTTGCAGATTATGGTAAGGAGAACAAGGCTAAGACGGATGATCTTAAGGATAGGTGATAGCAAGGTTATTGCTGCAGAAGCTATAGGACTAGTTAGGATTAGTTGTTAGTAATCATGTTAAGGATAAGATATAATTTTGTAGCTTAGCATGATCAAAGTTGTGTCTTTCTCATTGTTGGACAATTTGAAATACAAGTTGATCAATAAAAGTTCCTTTTATTTGACGATGAGTCTGCTGGGCTATCTACACAATTGTTTGCTCGATCTCATAATTGGATTAAGTTTGCTCAAAAACAAACTGCATGATGGATAATCAAGATAAAACTTATAGAAATCTGGCATATAAAGCTAGACCATGTTCTTCTAGTCAGGGTAAGGAAGGTGGTAAATTCAAGGAATCTAGAAATAGACAAACTACGTTTACTAAACTTACAAATCCTTTCTGAGAAGTAAGATGGCGGTAAAGCTCTTTCTGCGACAAAGTACGCCTTCCAAGTGGTCTGTTGGATTGGACCTAATTAGACATCTATAGGTCCTTAAATACACAGAATCAGTAGGGGTTCACAATTCTAAAGACCTTTGGAGGGGGATTAGACTTGAACTAGAGAATGAAAACTGATTGTAAAACTAAACCCTTCGATTGGATTGGGGTAGCGTGTATTTAGTGGGAGTTCTTGAATATCCAAATGACAATGGAATTCTCGCTGAGTGGAATTCTTCTTGTAAGGACCATTGTTAAATGGTTTCTAATACAGGAGAAATCGAACCTTGTTGGACATGGTTCGGTCGGTGTTTCACCAAGTTACCTTGCCCCATCTAGACGTGGACGTTTGAAACACCGTCGAGTTGAAAAACATGGCACTTTCTTAAAGCCATAATTCATGGACCATATTAGATATGGTTTGGCAAGCCTGTATTCCAAAAAGTACTTGAGTATATGAGATGGTCCTATTTATGTCAAGGGATTAGTGGGAGGCAAACTAGGATTGCGCAGGTTCATAGGTTATCCCAAAAGAAGTTAGATTTCAGAGGATAACCAACATGAGGAGTAGCTCCTTCAGAAATCAAGTAGAGCGATACTTCAGTAGAATAAAGCAAACGTCATTTGTAATCAATTCACCTACTGACTATATTCCAGCCCTCCTAAGGACGGTCGAAAAACTCTAATTACCTGTAAGATACGGGTTCTCATATTTGACCGATCAATTAGACTACTGTCCAAAAGAAACATGGAGAAGCGATGTTGGATATCATAATTGGATCAATGGCTTGGAGTCGTGGGATCCATAATAAAATTCAAAATGAATTTGAAATTTCATGCAACTGGAATATTCGTTTTGACGAACTCATACTATGTATGACACAGTTGGTAACGAGCACTAATGTTAGTGGGAGGATAATTGTGTTCCAAGTATCTAGTATGTAACGTCTTAATTCGTTTCGAATGAAGTTAAGATATTAGGAAATACTAAAGCACGAGTATTGCTCACACAACTCTCCATGAAAGGAATTGAATTCCTATTTATAGGGTCAAGTTGTCCAAGACTCAGTCACCATAGACTGATGAGGAAGCTTAGATGTTCAACATTCCCTGTGTCTTTGCCGTAAACAACATAAGAATGTCGTTCGATGCATCGGACCGGATGTTGTTTATGATTTAAGAATAACAACGGAGATCAAGGGTGCACCAAGGAGGCAGCAGACAACTGTTAGGAACAATCTTTTAACACCTGAATAATGGTTAAAGAAGTGTTCTTGACGTACATGAATGGAGAGTTGATTCTGGAAGGCTATAGCGATACTAGCTTCCAAAATCAAATGAATACCTATGTACGTTCGGACTCAATGATAAAAGTGGTGGCTTGGAAAGGTTCCAAGTGGGATACCACGTTTCATCATGGAAGTCGAGTGTACGAAGACTTTAGAGTCTTTTCTGAAAAGTGGTTTGGATGGAAAAATTTACGCCCAATGGTTGGGTGCGATGCCTAGTAGAGCCGAATAGTAGTCACCTTGGAGGATGACAACTGGGCTATGGCACAAGCTAAAAGGGCCCGAGATCTCATCATAGGATCCATGGAAAATTCTTCGACACCACTATCTACTTAGAGCGATCTGACATATGGTTGGAGCACATCACGTTGGTAGACATAGTAGTAGACTCGTGAGACCAAGTCGATATCACAGATTGCTCATGATCAGATTAATTTGAAAAACATGAGTGATTGACTTTAGGTCAAGTGGGATATTGTTGGATATGTGACTAGAAAGCCAATTGGATTGGCGGTTTTGGGAACTATTTAGCAATCTTTATTAAAAGTAACTTTGTATTGATAAACATTGTAAGTGTTCATCATTGGCACATGTATCTATTGTGCTTATCGATTATGTTAATGAGATAGTTTAACGTCACAACAGATGCCCACAGACCAATTGGAAAACCTATGCAGTTGGGCCGCGCATTGGATGGTGGCTATGAAGCCAACTGATGAGGGTTGGGTCTGAAACATTCCAAGTCGAGGACCTCGAGACATGGGCATCGAGAGTCCTACGGAGAGTTGCACTAAGAGTCATATTCATTGGAAGAGTGTCGTGTTTCATCGGTGACAGACGTGGGACGCCTATATGATCTTAGTGGGTTTGTCATCTGAGGTCAAGCCGACTAAACTAACTCTAGGGGATCATCATGTGGAAGCCGTGGAGGCTTGGTCGGTATGATTAGAGTTCCCCGGTTTCGATAGTATGGGAGTAGTCCTCGGACTTGAGAAACCACGGAAGTCACGTGCACAAGATGGTTGTATCTTGTATCTGGTGAGAAGTCATCATTCTATAAGATGGTCATTATAAGTCTTGTCCAGTGTAGTCAGAATGTGTAGCGAGGACAGTGGATTTCAAGAAGAGAATCCGTCCCCTGTCAGTATGTGACAGAAGTACCTCCTATGCATACAGAGACACGTTGATGCTACTTAAGGTTGTGGCCACAGTGGTTGATCGAGCAGGGAATGATTCCCTATGTCGATGCAATGAGGCATGTGTAGTCTTGAGTATTAAACATAGTTTCCGAGTCAAGGATGGGAACCGACGCCCATTTCATACCCTAGACTAAATTCGGGAGATGGTAGACGGAAGGACCGTACCCGTACAAAATCGATGCCTAAATGTTCACGCCCACATTCACCTATTCTCTAGTGCCATGGACCGTTGCTAGATGACCACCAATGGTAACAGGGATCTGTTCGACACAGGCCCAAGTCTAGCTGAGTGTGAACCTAAAGGGTCACACACAAATCACCGAGGAGGTGAATGAAGGAAAGCGGATTGGCCCGGGAACGCGGCGGAAGCGCGGTGGAGATAAAAAAGTGGAATAAAAAGAATTTAAATCGCGTTCAAGGGGTGTTCCATTGAACGTTCCTGGGCTATCGATGTATAAATACAAAATATAAACATATAAAATAAGCAAGCTTTTGTGGCTATAGAATAAAGAAGAAACCGAAAGCATAAATGTAAATCGGAATACCTTTCTCGATTTTTGTATTTCGATCTGCTACACGCATTGAGTCCTCCCGACGTTCGTCCACGCGAGGCCCAACGTAGAGACTCTCTAACGTAGTCCACACCACACCGGGAGAGATCTCATTTTTCTTGCTAGAGAAAAACGGATCTAGAGGATGAAATTGAAGAAGGGATTACACTATCAAATTAGTGCTCCTTCTTTATCTTACTTTGTTCTTCAATTGATCCTAGATCAATGAGGCAAAAAGAGGATTTAAAGAGTGTAGAGAGAGGGTGAAAAGTGTTCATCTTTTTCCTAGAAAAAGATGAATACTAAAATTCTTATCTTTGATGATAGTATACACACACACACACATATATATATATATATATACTTTACTAATGTGATTATTAAAATGTGTCTAGGTTCATCCAAGGATGTCTGGATACATTCCAATCAATCCCCATTAATCATCAATCAAGCCTACTATTTCATAAGGTATGATTTAATCATACTAAATGAAAGAGGCTTGATGGGAATTGATTTATCTCTTACCAAAAGAGACAAGTCAACTTGTCATCAAAGGCCTTCATGTCAATTTTAGTACTTCCAAAAGAAGTAATTTTCGGCCATCCCATTTTAGAAGAAGTCAAACTTCTTCTAATTCCAAAACTGGAATTAACACCTCTCTTGGACCGGATTTTATTGTAATCCAATTACAATAAGCCCAAAAATTGAATTCTATTTAATTCATGGTCCAATTAAATAATTCTCATTGATCTTTTAATCCAATTAAAAGATCCAAGCTTCGATTCTCTACTTAATCGATAAATCTCATTCACCGATAAAACCAGGGCCCGATGCAATATTAGCCCGTCCATCCAATGGACAATCCCATAAGTAATCCAATTACTTATCATCCTCTGAAATTGACTCCAAGTCAATTCCTTCACCTCCTTGGTGACTTTTGTGTGACCCTTTAGGTTCACCCAAAGCTTGACTTAGGCTCGTGTCCAACAGGAGCCCGTCACCATGGGTGGCCGTCTAGCATCAATCCACGGCACTAGAGACTAGGTGAATGATGGCGTGAACATTTAGGTGCCAATTCCGTACAGGTATGGTCCTATTGTCGACCGTCTCCCGGCCTTAGTCTAGGGTATGGAATTCAGCGTCGGTTCCCATCCTTGACTAGGCTACTATACTTCATACCCGAGACGTGTTTACTCTATCGATCGATGTAGGAAACCCTTTCCTAATCAATCAATTGCTATGGTTATAGACTTTCTTAGTTTAAATTATTTCAGAGCGCATAGGAGAAATCACTGTCATGTACTGATGGGGGACAGATCCTATCTTGGAATCCACCGTCCTCGCTACATACTCCAACTGCATTGGACAAGGCTTATAATGACCATCTTACAAAATGATCACCTCTCACCAGATTCAAGATATAGTCTTCGTCTACACGTGACTTGTTAGAATAGGTGACCAGAAAGCCCATAGGTTTGGAGATTTATAACCTATCTGACAACTTGATGTAAATGTAATATTATTATATGATAAATAAGATGAGTGTTCATCACCAATGGTACCTTCTTTGTTGTGCTCATCTTACATTTGTTAAAACGGTGTTTAACTTATATCTCAACAAAGCCCACAGACCATGGATAACAACTCGTGCAGTTGGGCCACGCATTGGATGGTGGTCATGAAACCATCTGATTAAGAGTTGGGTCTGAAATATTCCAAGTCGAGGACCTCAAGACAGGGCATCGAGAGTCCTATTGAGACTTGCGTCAAGAGTCATGTTCATTGGATGAGTGTCGTGTTTCATCGGCGACAGGCGTGGGACGCCTACACGATCTTGATGGGTTGGTCGACTGGGGTCGAGCCGACTGGACTGACTCGCAGGGATCATCATATGGAAGCCTTGGAGGCTTGGTCGGTATGATTGGTTTTCCCCGGTTCCGATAGTACGGGAGTAATCCTCATACTTGAGGGATCATGGCAGTCGCGTGCACATGACGGCTGTATCTTGGATCTGGCGAGAGGTAATCATTCTGTAAGATGATTATCATAAGCTTTGTCCAGTGCAGTCGGAATGTGTAGCGAGGACGGTGGATTCCAAGAAGAGGATCCGTCCCCTGTCAGTATGTGACAGAGGTATCTCCAATGCGCTCGGAGACATGTTCGTGCTGTTTGAAGCTGTGGCCACAGTGGTTGGTCGAACAAGCAATGGTTTCCTGTGTCGACGCCATGTAGCATACGTGGTCTCGATTATTAAGCATAGATGTCTAGTCAAGGATGGGAACCCACGCTCAATTCCATACCCTAGACTAAGGTCGGGAGACGGTAGACGGAAGGATCGTACCCATACGGAATCGGCGCCTAAATGTTCACGCATATTCACCTAGTGTCTAGTGCCATGGACCGTTGCCAGACGGCAACCCATGGTAACGGGCCTTTGTGGGACACGTGAAAGACAAGCGGATCCGCCCGGGAGCGCGAGCGGAAGCGAGAAAGCGAGAAATGGTGCACAAATTTAAATCTAATTTAAATATGTGAATCCCAAGGGGTGTACCCTTGGGCGCTCAACCGGGCGTTCGATGTAGGATGTGTAAATATTAGAAACATATATTTAAACACATAGGGCATAGATGTATATTAAATCAATCAAAGCGTAATAAACCGTTACCTTTGATTATTTAGCGTATGCTCCCGGCTACTTGCGTTGTTCCTTCTCCGGAATGCTCACGAAATCCAAACGTATGGATTCTCCAAAGGTGATCCACACCACACCGGAAGAAACACACGTTCTTCTTGCTAGAAAAGAACGGGCTTAAGAAGGAATCGGTTTAAGAGAAGAACACTATGAATTAGTGCTCACTTAAACTTACTTCGTTCTTCTTCTTGATTCAAAATCAAGTGAAGAACACAAGTGTAAGAGAGGGAGAGAGGCCGAGAGTTTGAGAGAGAGGAGAGGATTTTGTCTTCTCTTTTTCCTAGAAAAAGATGAATAATGAATCACTTATGCTTGGTGTTGTATATTCTAATATATATACATAATTAATGTGATTATTGGAATGTGTCTAGGTTCATCCAAGGACGTCTAGATTCATTCCAATCAATCACCATCAATTCTTCAATCAAGCCTACCAAAATTTATTGTATGATCAAATCATACCAAAAGGGAAGAGCTTGATTGGAGTTGATTTGTCTCTTTCCAAAAGAGATAAGTCAACATACCACCTAGCATGAGACATGGCTGATTTTGCTTCCTCCAAGGGAGCATGTCGGCCATGTTTAATTAAGGGAAGAAGTCCAACTTCTTCCTATTCCAAAATAGGAATTATTTCTCCTCTCGGGTATAATTTAACGGACCGGGTTTTATCGTAATCCAATTACGACGAGTCCAACATTAAATCCAATTTAATGTCCATTTAAATTGTTCCCGTTGATCTTTTAATCCAATTAAAAGATCCAGCGTCTCAACTTCCCATATTTAATCGAAAATCCAATTTACCGATTAAACGGAAGCCCGATACAATATCGGCCCGTCTCTCAACCTCCTCGGTGATTTGTGTGTGACCCTTTTGGTTCACCCTCAGCTAGACTTGGGCCCGTGTCCTACAAGGGCCCGTTACCATGGGTGGCCGTCTAGCAACTATCCATGGCACTAGACACTAGGTGAATTAGCGTGAACATTTAGGCACCGATTCCGTACGGGTACGATCCTTCCGTCTACCGTCTCCCAGCCTTAGTCTAGGGTATGAAATTTGGCGTCGGTTCCCATCCTTGACTAGGCATCTATGCTTAATACTCGAGACCACGTATGCTTCATTGCGTCGACAGAGGAAACTATTCCCTGTTCGACCAACCACTGTGGCCACAACTTTAAACAGCATGAACGTGTCTCCGAGTGCATAGGAGATACCTCTGTCACATACTGACAGGGGGACGGATCCTCTTCTTGGAATCCACCGTCCTCGCTACACATTCCGACTGCACTGGACAAGGCTTATGATAATCATCTTACAGAATGATTACCTTTCGCCAGATCCAAGATACAGCCGTCATGTGCACGCGACTGCCATGATCCCTTAAGTCTGAGGATTACTCCCGTACTATCGGAATCGGGAAAAACCAATCATACCGACCAAGCCTCCAAGGCTTCCATATGATGATCCCCGCGAGTCAGTCCAGTCGGCTCGACCCCAGTCGACCAACCTATCAAGATCGTGTAGGCGTCCCACGCCTGTCGCCGATGAAACACGGCACTCATCTAATGAACACGACTCTTGACGCAAGTCTCAATAGGACTCTTGATGCTCTGTCTCAAGGTCCTCGACTTGGAACGTTTCAGACCCAACTCTCAATCAGTTGGTTTCATGACCACCATCCAATGCGTGGCCCAACTGCACGAGTTGTTAACCATGGTCTGTGGACTTTGTTGCGATATAAGTTAAACACCGTTTTAACAAATGTAAGATGAGCGCAACAAAGAAGGTACCATTGGTGACGAACACTCATCTTATTCATCACATAATAATATTACATTTACATCAACTTTTCAGATAGGTTACAAATCGCCAAACCTATTGGCTTTCTGGTCACCTATTCCAATCAAGCTCTTCCCTTTTGGTATGATTTGACCATACCATAAATTTTGGTAGGATTGATTGAAGAATTGATGGTGATTGATTGGAATGAATCTAGACATCCTTGGATGAACCTAGACACATTCCAATAATCACATTAATTATATATATATATATTAGAATATACAACACCAAGCATAAGTGAGTCATTATTCATCTTTTTCTAGGAAAAAGTGAAGACAAAAATCCCTCTCCTCTCTCTCAACTCTCGGCCCTATCTCCCTCTCTCACACTTGTGTTCTTCACTTGATTTTGAATCAAGAAGAAGAACAAAGTAAGTTTAAGAGAGCACTAATTCATAGTGTTCTTCTCTTAAACCGATTCCTTCTTAAACCCGTTCTTTTCTAGCAAGAAGGACGTGTGTTTCTTCCGGTGTGGTGTGGATCACCTTTGGAGAATCCATACGTTTGGATTTCGTGAGCATTCCGGAGAAGGAACAATGCAAGTAGCCGGGAGCATACGCTAAACAATCAAAGGTAACGGTTTATTACGCTTTGATTGATTATATATATTTATCTATGCCCTATGTGTTTAATATTCATTTTTAATATTTACACATCCTATATAGAACACCCAGTTGAGCACCCAAGGGTATACACCCCTTGGGATTCGTTTATTTAAATTAGATTTAAATTTATGCACTATTTCCTCGATTTCTCGCTTCCGCTCGCGCTCTCGGGCGGATCCGCTTTTCCTTCATGATTCCCATGATTCCTCAAGTCCGAGGGCTAATCCCGTACTATCGGAACCGGGAATTTCAGTCATACCGACCAAGCCTCCAAGGCTTCCATATGACGATTCCCGCGAGTCAGTTCAGTTAGTCGACAACCTTATCAACTAACCCACTAAAATTGCATAGACAGCCTTCATCTGTCGCCAACGAAACTCGGCACTCACCAAGTGAATGTATTACTTAGTGCAAGTCTCAATAGGACACTCGATGCCCAGTCTCGAAGTCCTCGACTTGGAATGTTTAAAACCAAACCTCAAAAGTTGGTTTCATAGCCGTCATTCAATGCGCAACCCAACTACATTGGTCATTCAATTGGTCTTTGGGCATTTGTTGTGACGTTGGAACGTTGTTCAACGTTAGTAGTAAGCACAATAAACTGCTCTATTCATTAGGATAATATTGTATTAAATAAAGATTGACGAATAGTTCCCAAAACCGCCAATCCAATTGGCTTTCTGGTCACATATTCTAACTGTGAAGGAATTGACTTGGAGTCAATTTCGAATGGATTTATTTATGGGATAGTCCATTGGATGGACGAGCCAATATTGTATCGGGCCCTCGATTTATTGGTAGATGATATTTATCAATTAAATAGAGATTAAGGGTTTGGATCTTCTAATTGGATTAAATGATCCATGAGAATTATTTAATTGGACCTTGATTTAAATTAAATTTATTTCTTGGGATTTTTGTAATTGGATTACAATAAACCCGGTCCATTAAATTTTGGCCCAAGAGATATATTAATTCCACTTTTGAAATTACGAGAAGTTGAACTTCTCCCAAAATGGATGGCCTTGATTGATGTGTTTGACTTGTTCCTTTTTCGAATGTAACAAATAAACTCCAATCAAGCCTCCTTTAGTTGATATGATTTAATTATACCTTGTAAAGTGGTAGGCTTGATTGCAGATTAATGGGGATTAATTGATTGGAATGTATCTAGACATTCCTTGGATGAACCTAGACACATTGCAATAATCACATTAATGATCCAATTAAGCTTCTTTTACTTGGTATGATTTAATCATACCTTGTAAAGTGGTAGGCTTGATTGAAGATTAATGGGGATTGATTGGAATGTATCTAGACATCCTTGGATGAACCTAGACACATTTTAATAATTACATTAATGATGTATATATATGAGTATATACAATCATCAACAAGAAAATTAATCATTATTCATCTTATGCTAGGAAAAAGAAGAGAACTCTCATATATATATATATATATATATATATATCTTTTTTGGCCCCTCTCTTGCTTTCTATCCCTCTCACTTTGTTGCTTCATTGATTTAGGATTAATTGAAGAACAAAGCTTGATTAAGAAGGATACACTAATACGACAGTGTAATCCTTGTCTTGATCTCATCTTCTTAGGTCTATTTTTCTCTAGCAAGAAAAACGTGATTTCTCCCGGTGTAATGGGGACTACGTTAGAGGATTCATACGTTTGAATCTTGGTGAACGTTTGCCATCTATTCGAAAGGGAACAACACTAGTAGCGGTGCACGGAAAATAACTACAAAGGTAACCCCCGTTTATTTATATGTAGTTTTCTTTATGACTGTCTGTGTACCATATATGATATACTTGCTTTATGTTATCATATTCTACATCGAACGCCCGGTTGAGCACCCAAGGGAACACCCTTTGCGACATTTTATTATTATATGCATTTTAAATACTATTAAATTCCGCATCTCTCGCTTCCGCTCGCGCTCCTGGGGGGATTCGCTTGTCCGTCAGGTTTTATCATAGAATATTTATATATAAAAATATCGATATTTAATTAATATTTTTTTATTCAAGAAAAATATAGTCAATATTGATATTTATCTAAAAATAGAATATTGATATATTTAAAATATATTTATTTCAGAATACTATATTTTAAAGTATATTTGTTTTAAAATATATCTTAAAATACAGAATCATTTTTAAATTAATTCAAAATTATAAATAAATATACATAAATGTTTTAATAAATAAATTAAAAATATATATAATTTGTAAAATACATATATTTTTAAAATATATATGTATATATTTTTAAAAATTATTTTGAAATATAAAATATATAAATATTTTTAATTATATTTTCAAATATATATTTATATTTTAAAGTATATTCATTTTAAAAATATATCTTAAAGTACATAAGTATTTTTGAATTAATGTAAAATATATAAATAAATATACATAGATATTTTAATATATAATAAAATATATATGTATATATTTTAAAGAAATTATTTAAAATTTTAAAATAGTATATATATAAATATTTTTAATTATATGTCCAAATATATATTTATATATTTATTTAGATATTTAAAAAATATATTTTCTTGCTAATATTATAATTTTAAGATAAAAATGAATATTAATTATATTTTTCTTGAAAAATATATTAATTAGAAATTAATATTTTTGTATATAAAATTTCTATGATAAAACCAATATATATATATATAATGTTTTGTAAAAATATTTAATATATTGTAATATTAATATATTCTATATTAAAATACTTTCAGATATACATATCATAAAGCATGGTTGGATTAAAGAACATAATTGTGTTTTAATCCAAGTGGTGAAAAAGGTACTTTTAGTTTTAATTGACCAAGGTTCAAATTCCATGAACAACAAAAATTTTCAATCATTTAAGTATGTGCCATATCAACACCATGTCATCAATTTTCTTGCTTAGGTGGTAATTCCGGCAGACATGTGGCAAATTCCGGCAAAAATTGTCGGAAAATTGTTTGAAAGCCCTAAATCGAACTATATTTACACGTTTTTTCAAGTTAATGGTAAAAATGTAATAATGATAATACTTAGGGGAGCAAAATTAATCGCGGACAAAGTTAATGGAACAAAAACTTTCTCTTCTCTTTATTTTAGTAGGGGAGTAAATTGCTCATTTCCCATAACACAGGGGGGTAAATTGCATTTAAGCCATATAATAATTTATAATACAAATCACAAATTATATTATATCAGATCTAAATAAATAAATTATTAGTCTATCAATAATGATTGGTGAAGGGTGATTGTCGATTTAATAAAATAATTCATATGTTGTGTGAATTAATTTATTGATTAAAGACAAAAAATGACAAAATGAAGCTTTGAGACTCACTTTGCAAATTTTTAGTAATTGTGGTACCAAAAGAATTTTAGTAAATTGTAGGACCATAAAAGCAACATAATAGTTGAGGGTTAACGGGATTTTGCTATTTGCCATTAAAACTTAATGGAAATAGACTTTTGGAATTAAATTTACAAATTCTTTAAATAGTGAAACCAAAGAGAAAACTCTTAAATTATGGAACCGAAAAAACAAATTCCCCTTCTTTATGGGACAAAAAAGCAATTTAACCCCCAAAATATTATACATTGCTTTGTGATTTAAAAACTCAATATACAAAACGAAACAAACCCCCCCTTCCAAAAAAAAACCAAAAAAAAACAAGTTGTATCCTCTCTAGATTACATTAATTAAAAAAAGAGGAAAAGAACTCTGATGTAGTGTCAACTGTCAAGTGTCAAAATTTATCTAAGCCAAGTCAGACAGCAGCTCATCCAACAGGTGATGAAGAATTTGTGATGCAAAATCTCTGCCAATCTCTTTGTAATAATGCTTGTTTTTCCTTATCTCGTCGTGTACCCAACTCGATTCTACCATTTCCATTGCAGCCAATTTCCCTACTTCATCCCACTTTTCTGGATGTCTGCGCCATATTCTGATGAGTTCAACACAGCCACTATTCATCAACTTTTTCTCATTGGACTTTCCACAATTCTCAAGCTCCTCACACAGCGTCCTCCTCATTTTTGAATTCGCCAATCTTGAAATGTTCCCTGTGACGTATGGTTTAGAAGTACGCCAACGAATCAAACTCTCGACACCCAAAGGGTTAAATAAAAAATAAAATTACAACGAGTTCCCATGAAATTTGACATAATTATGAATACGCTTTAATGTTTAAAAAATTATGAATACTCCTTGATATTTAATAAAATTATGTAATCTTTAAATGGAAGTATGGAATTGTTAACTTTGTCTTGATGTAATTTCTTTTATTCTAAATCTTTTTCTTTTGTGAAAAACGGATGAGGTGGATGGGAAAGTTTTTAAAAATTGTAAATTATCCACTACGTGCACAAAACAATTTAAGAAAATTTTAAAATTATAATTGATAGTTTAAAAAGATAATTTTTTCAGTTAATTATAAAAATGGATGGAAATCTAACTAATACTAACAGAATGGACTTATAGTTACACGCTATTAAAGCAAGGAGATATTAATAATTTCTCAAACATTAAAAGGGTATTTGCAATAATGTAAAACCTCATAAAAAGTCATTTTAATTTACCCTAACAAAAATTAGTAATAATTTAAAAAATTTCTTACATAAAAAAAAAAAAACAAAAAAATGTGAGCTGCTGAATTTTGAAAACAAGATAATTCAGTCTCCTGATAAGGGACCCATTAAAAGTCCGGTGTTGTATTGCTTTTTTGTTTTTTTCCTTGTTACGGGGTTTTTTAGTGTTAGTATTTTCACAAGGTAAGATACAATAATTAACCTCGAAAAATGTAAAGAAATCATGAATAACAAGTGAAAAAACAAATGAAGCAATAATTAAGGAATCGGAAGCAGACCTTCCTGTAAAATAACTAAGGAGTAAAAACCGAGTGCATAGAATAGATTATTATAGAACTTGTTAAGTTATTAAATATAAAATATTTTATTTGAATAATTTTAATTAATTTATTTTAAATAATAGTTGATCACTTTATTTAAAAAAATAATTAAACACAAAAAAACCCCTAAATAAAAGCAAAAGAAGAAAAGGCAACGTAACCTGAACTTTTGAAAACAAGTCAATGCAACCTTCTAACGCGCGATAGGATGAGTTTTTTTCGAAAACTGTAAGGGTAGTGTTACTGTTTTTTTTTTTTTTTAGGGGCTTTTTGCTCATAGTAATTTCTCACCCGTAAAATGCAATTCAGCCCAGAAAATTTAAAAGAAAAAAATGAATCTTGAATTACAACTGATAAACAGATGGAGTAATAATTAACAAACCTGAGCAAGCAGTTTCCTGAATATCAGTTGGATAATCCACAAATTCAAGAACAGAATTCGGGCTGGAATTTTCTGAGTCCCCTTCTGTTACAAAGCTGATCGGTCCCAAGCCATAATCTTCTTTTGCACGTTTCTTCCTCGTTAATATGTCGGACTTCTGACAGGAATTCTCCAATGGACGAAGCACGTTTCTTGTATTCTCAGCCTGGAAATCACTTCCACTCCTGATGTTAGAATCTGAATCCAATTTTTCTTTTGGAAGCACGTTCACTCCTTCATTTTCCTTATCCTGCTCCTGCCCACTCCCTCTCCTTCTCATGCTCTTCTTTTTTTTCATTCCATCCGAACTTGCACGCGATTTCCTCCGAGAGAATTCATGCCTGTCAGCATCTCCATGTTCGAAGCTGAGAATGAAGAAGTTTTCATCTTCCAGTTCTTGGTAGGACGTCGGAATGATTTGTCGACGCCTCACTTGTGATGATCTTCGTTTCCTGGATGAATACGCAGACGGGCTTCGGTCGATCCGATCCGGACCTGGAAGTGACTCCAATCCCATCAATCTAGCCACTATTCCTGGATTGTCGGGCCGTCCAAGTAGCAAACCATCTTTCTTCTCCTCATCTTCTTTAAAATAATCGAAGGGGCACGATGGGAGACTACTAAAGCAAAGAATACGCCGCAAAACCCTAGCTATACACCCGGACGATGCTCTCCCGTTCTTGGAAATCGACAGGGTTTCGTGTACATTACACGAAGATGGAGACGAGAATGAAGACAACGGTGACGAGGGCTTCATGTGTCTGATCAAACGAAACCCTTGTTCAAACAAGAATCGTGGAGAACTAATGATTGAAGAAGACGGGAAAAAGAGAGTTGAAAAAAGTGTTGAAAGTTTGAAATTAAGGGTGAAAAGAACAGTACTAGTTGGTGGTGGTATGTGGAAAAGCAAAGGCAGACAATTTTGAATAGAGGGGGTGGTGGGGATGATGAGTACTGGTGGCGGGCTTTTGAGTTTGAATGTCAGTGAGTGTTAGGAAAGTTGATGGAGAAAGAAAAAGAGTGGTGTTTCCCACGCCTGCTCCCAATGGTCAATTTTGTGTAGTTTGTCCTCTTCAAAATGGGCTCAAACATATACCTACTTTTGTTAGCAATAAAGCAGAGGTGTGTGTTGGGTCTTGGCTTGGTCCATAGCTAGAGAGATTTTCGATCTTGTGAAAGGTATAGAGCAGTTTACACCAACAGAATGGGTGTGGGTTTTAGGACCATCGTGGTCTTGGGATCATAAACTGTTGTCTAAACTCTGATCCGGTGTGCTTCATTGTTTAGGAGGCAAAAATATATATTCTGTCTTATAACTTGGCATTATTTTATTTTGATCTTTTAATATGATTGGATCTCATTTGGTTTTGATCTTTCAATTTTTGGCACAATATATCCTAATTGGCCCAAAATGCAAAAAAAAAATTAACTTGGTTCTAGCTTCAAACCGTCCCCTCCCAAACAAAGTTCGTTGCTGGTCTAATCTGAACCTATTGACATCCCTAGTTCCTACCCAGATAAGTATACATTGCCCAACCCAATGTACACCACTACTGTCGTCCTTGCTGTTTTGTTCTACTACCCACCGAGGTAGACCAAACTAAGTGGCCCCCCACTGTATTTGGATCCTTTAATTCAAAGGATGGACTTATATGTTAATAATCGTGAATAAAGAGGCTACCAAGTTAAGTGTAGCCCAATTAGTACTTAAAAAAAGAAAACCATTTTTGTGACGAATTTTATAAGAAATACGTTCCAATTATAAATCCGCAACGAGCATTGAAATGGCCAGAAAGATGTCATACGACTTAGAGATTTTCGAAAAGTTCTTAACGAAACGTCGATAAAATTTGGTGTGACCAAGAAAACTTCGAATACCCTTTATCAAAGTGGGAGGAGGTAGTTTCTCAATTATTTCAATTTTGCCTCGATCTACCTCGATACCTCGTTCAGATACCAAATGCCCCAAAATAATACCTTCTCTTACCATGAAGTAACATTTTTCCCAATTAGAAAGAGGTTGACTTCCTTACATCGTTGCAACACTTTCGTTACACTACAAAAAAACGTGGGATTTGTAATGGTTTTTTTTTTTATAACGGCCACGTGGTCGTTCCAATAAATACGACCATTGAAACTATTTTGGAACGGTAACAGTTTGCTGACGTCACAATTTTGGTTGAATAGAATGATTGTAGTGCAAAAAACCGATGAAAAAGCCGTTAATAAACACTAGTATGCGCAAAGCCATTACAAAAATATAACCGTTATAGTTTGTAAAGGTTGTTGAAATGCCTGGTTCACCTTGTAACGAAAATACATCAAGCGGAAAGTGGTCGTTCCAAATTATGCACAACAGAGCCATTCCAAATTGGCTAACTTATACGACCGATACAACTACCGTTCCAACTGGACGAACCGTTACAAATTTGTTGTGACCCTTGTCACGGTTTGGTTTTATTGTAGCGGCTACCTAGAAGGGAGCGTAGCTGTTACAACTACAATAATAAAAACCGCGTGAAAATGTAAGTAATAGTAATCGATTAGAAAACCATTTCAACTTGAACCCTTTTTATTAAACTAGATGCCATTTTGTTATTTTTATAGGTTCAAATATAATTCTAAATATACATATATATATGAAGGACAAGCGGATCCGCCCGGAGCGCGAGCGGAAGCGAGAAAGCGAGAAATTGTGCGTAAATTTAAATCAAATTCAAAATACGCGAATCCCAAGGGGTGTACCCTTGGGTGCTCAACCGGGCGTTCGATGTAGGATGTGTAAATATTAAAACATATATTTAAGCACATAGGGCATAGATATATAAATGAAATCAATCAACGCGTAATAAACCGTTACCTTTGATTGTTTAGCGTATGCTCCCGGCTACTTGCGTTGTTCCTTCTCCGGAATGCTCACGAAATCCAAACATATGGATTCTCCAAAGGTGATCCACACCACACCGGGAGAAACACACGTTCTTCTTGCTAGAAAAGAACGGGTTTAGAAGGAATCAGTTTAAGAGAAGAACACTATGAATTAGTGTTCTCTTAACCTTACTTTGTTCTTCTTCTTGATTCAAAATCAAGTGAAAAACACAAGTGTGAGAGAGGGAGAGAGCACGAAATTTGAGAGAGAGGAGAGAATTTTTGTCTTCTCTTTTTCCTAGAAAAAGATGAATAATGAATCACTTCTGCTTGGTGTTGTATATTCTAATATATATACATAATTAATGTGATTATTGGAATGTGTCTAGGTTCATCCAATGATGTCTAGATTCATTCCAATCAATCACCATTAATTCTTCAATCAAGCCTACCAAAATTTATGGTATGATCAAATCATACCAAAAGGGAAGAGCTTGATTGGAGTTGATTTGTTTCTTTCCAAAAGAGATAAGTCAACATACCACCTAGCATGAAACATGGCTAATTTTGCTTCCTTCAAGGGAGCATCTCGGCCATGTTTAATTAAGGGAAGAAGTCCAACTTCTTTCTACTCCAAAATAGGAATTATTTCTCCTCTCGGGTATAATTTAACGGACCGGGTTTTATCGTAATCCAATTACGATGAACCCAATATTAAATCCAATTTAATGTCCATTTAAATTATTCCTGTTGATCTTTTAATCCAATTAAAAGATCCAACGTCTCAACGTCTCAATTTTCCATATTTAATCGAAAATCCAATTTACCGATTAAACGGAAGCCCGATACAATATCGGCCCGTCCATCCAATGGAATTTCCCTTAAGTAATCCAATTACTTATTTTATCCTTCAAGATTGACTCCAAGTCGATCTCTCAACCTCCTCAGTGATTTGTGTGTGACCCTTTAGGTTGACTCCAAGTCGATATCTCAACCTCCTCGGTGATTTGTGTGTGACCCTTTAGGTTCACCCTCAGCTAGACTTAGGCCAGTGTCCCACAAGGGCCCATTACCATGGATGGTCGTCTAGCAACAGTCCATGGCACTAGAGACTAGGTGAATTGGCGTGAACATTTAGGCGCCGATTCCGTACGAGTACGATCCTACCGTCTACCATCTCTCGGCCTTAGTCTAGGGTATGGATTTGGGCGTCGGTTCCCATCCTTGACTAGGCATCTATGCTTAATACTCGAGACCACGTATGCTTCATTGCGTTGACACAAGAAACCATTCCCTGTTCGACCAACCACTGTGGCCACAACTTTAAACAGCATGAACGTGTCTCCGAGTGCATAGGAGATACCTCTGTCACATACTGACAGGGGACGGATCCTCTTCTCGGAATCCACCGTCCTCGCTACACATTTCGACTGCACTGGACAAGGCTTATGATAATCATCTTACAGAATGATTACCTCTCGCCAGATCCAAGATACAGCCGTCATGTGCAGGCGACTGCCATGATCCCTCAAGTTTGAGGATTACTCTCGTACTATCGGATCCGGGGAAAACCAATCATACCGACCAAGCCTCCAAGGCTTCCATATGATGATCCCCGCGAGTCAGTCCAGTCGGCTCGACCCCAGTCGACCAACCCATCAAGATCGTGTAGGCGTCCCACGCTTGTCGCCGATGAAACACGACACTCATCCAATGAACATGACTCTTGACGCAAGTCTCAATAAGACTCTCGATGCCCTGTCTCGAGGTCCTCGACTTGGAATGTTTCAAACCCAACTCCTAATCAGTTGGTTTCATGACCACCATCCAATGCGTGGCCCAACTGCACGAGTTGTTATCCATAGTCTGTGCGCTTTGTTGCGATATAAGTTAAACACCGTTTTAACAAATATAAGATGAGCGCAACAAAGAAGGTACCATTGGTGACGAATACTCATCTTATTCATCACATAATAATATTACATTTACATCAAGTTGTCAGATAGGTTACAAATCGCCAATCCTATTGGCTTTCTGGTCACCTATTCTAACAATCTCCCACTTGACCTAAAGGCAATCACCCATTAGCCTCAAACCTCTTATTCAGATGGTGAGTATGGGCAACTTGCGACATGGGCTTAGCAAGTGGATCTGCTATGTTTTCTGCGTATGGTGAGTATGGGCAACTTGCGACATGGGCTTAGCAAGTGGATCTGCTAACGTCACTCCTGCTATCCATTTCTCTAAGTAGATGGTAGCGTGTAAGAATACGCTTAGATCGTGATGAGATCTCAGTTCCTTTGCTAGCGCTATCGCCCCGTTGTTATCATAAAGATAATTACAGGCTTAGCAATGCTAGGTACTACATCCAACCCTTGGATGTAGCTCATCAACCAAACCACTCCTTGGCAGCTTTCGAAGCTGCTATGTATTCAGACTCTGTGGTGGAGTCCGCCGTGGTAGTCTGCTTGGAACTCTTCCAAGCGACCACGCCACCATTAAGTCTGGACACATAAACGGACTGAGACTTGGCATCATCGTCATCCAACTGGAAGCTAGCGTCGCTATAGCCTTCCAGTATCAACTCTCCACCGCCGTAGATCAAGAATATGTCCTTAGTCCTTTTCAGGTACTTTAGGATAGTCTTCACTGCATTCCAGTGTGCCTCCCCGGCCACGACTAATATCGACTTGTTACGCGCAAAGCGAAAGCCACATCAGGTCTAGTGCATTGAACAACATACTGTATGCTGCCTACAGCTGAAGCATAGGGGATGTCCAACATCCTTTTAAGCTCCTCATCAGTCTTAGGAGACTGCTTCTTGGATA
This sequence comes from Sesamum alatum, assembly GCA_034509735.1. NCBI lineage: Eukaryota > Viridiplantae > Streptophyta > Magnoliopsida > Lamiales > Pedaliaceae > Sesamum > Sesamum alatum. Next base: position 9,724,427 of record JACGWO010000013.1, read on the forward strand.
ACTTAATTCCATGCCTCATAGGAAGGAATCCTCATTTTGAGTTCTCCATCTTGAATCTCTTCAAGACTTTCTCAATGTACGAGGACTGGGCCATTCCTAACATCCTTCTAGATCTATCCCTGTAGATCTTGATGCCAAGGATGTAGGATGCCTTGCCCATATCCTTCATGAAGAATTGCATTGACAACCAAGCTTTAGTAGTACCTAACATCTTAGCATCATTCCCAATGAGCAAGATGTCATCCACGTAAAGCACCAGAAACGCAACTGAGCTCCCACTGATCTTCTTGTATACACAAGGATCGGACTCGTTCTTGATGAAATCATATCCCCGTGTGACTTCATCAAAACGTATGTTCCAGCTTCGGGAAGCTTGTTTGAGGCCATAGATGGACCTTTGGAGACGGCAGACCTTCTGCTCTTCTCCAATAATTGTGAAACCCTCCGGCTGATCCATATAGATCTCTTCCTCTACGAAACCGTTGAGGAAAGCCATTTTCACGTCCATCTGCCATATTTCATAGTCATACCATGCTGCTATGGCAAGTAGTATCCGAATGGACTTGGCCATTGCTACAGGCGAGTAGGTTTCCTCAAAATCGACCCCGGGTTCCTCAAGTATGCGACATAATCACCTCTCGCCAAATCAAAGATATAGCCATCATGTGCATGTGACTACCATGGTTCCTCAAGTGTGAGGACTACTCCCGTACTATCGGAACTGGGGAAATTCAATCATACCAACCAAGCCTCCAAGGCTTCCATATGACGATCTCCGTGAGTTAGCTCAGCGGCTCAACCCGAGTCGACTAACCCACAAAGATTGTATAGGCGTCCCATGCCTGTCGCCCATGAAACACGATACTCATCCAATCAATACGACTCTTGGTGCAAGTCTCTATAGGACTCTCGATGTCCTGTCTAGAGGTCCTCGACTTGGAATGTTTCAGACCCAGCCCTTTTGCAGTTGGTTTCATAACCGCCATCCAATGCGTGGCCCAACTGCATGAGTTGTTAACGTGGTCTGTCGACTTTGTTGTGATATATGTAAAGCGACATTTAACATATGGAAATGAGCACAATAAAGATAATACCAATGCTAACGAATACTCATTTTATTCACTACATAATATTACATTATATCGAGTTGTCACATAGATTACAAAATGCCAAGCCAATCGGCTTTCTGGTAACCTATTTTAACAATCTCCCACGTTACCTTAAGTCAATCACCCATTGACCTCAAACCCATCTTATCCAAATGTTGAGTATGGGCAATTTGCCACACCGGCTTAGTAAGTTGATCTGCTATGTTTTCTGCCGAGCTGACTCGGTCCATCCAAACGTCACCTCTACTAACCATCTCTTTGAGCAGATAGTAGCGTCTAAGAATATGCTTGGATCAATGATGACATCTCAGTTCCTTTGCTTGTGTTATCGCTCCGCTATTATCGCAGAACATAACTACTGGCTCAGCAAGCTATGTAGTTCTTCATCCAAACCGCCTCCTTAGCACCTTCTGAAGCTGCTATGTATTCAAACTCTGTGGTGGAGTCCGCCGTGGTAGCCTACTTGAAACTCTTCCAAGAAACCATGGCACCATTTAGTTTGAACATGAAACCAGACTGAGACTTGGTATCATCGCCGTCCGATTGGAAGCTAGCATCGCTATAGCCTCTAATATCAATTCTCCACCACCGTAGATCAAGAACATGTCCTTAGTCCTTTTTAGGTACTTAAGGATGGTCTTGACCGCTCTCCAGTGTGCCTCTCTGGCACATGCCTAATATCGACTTGTCACGCTCAAAGCGAAAGCTACATAAGGTCTAGTGTACTGGACAACATGTTGAATGCTTCCTACGACTAAGGCATAAAGGATGCCCGACATCTGTTTAAGCTCCTCATCAGTCTTACGAGACAGACTACTTCTTGGACAGCGTAATTCCATCCCTTATAGGAAGGAATCCTCATTTTGAGTTTTCCATCTTAAATCTCTTGAAGACCTTCTCAATATACGAGGACTCGATCATTCCTAACATCCTTCTAGATCTATCCCTGTAGATCTTGATGCCAAAGGTGTAGGATGCTTTTCCCACATCCTTCAGGGAAAATTGTGTTGACAACCAAACTTTAGTGGTTTCCAACATCTTAGACTCATTCCCAATGAGCAAGATGTCTTCCACATAAAGTACTAGGAGTGCAACTGAGCTCCCACTGATCTTCTTGTATACACAAGGATCGAACTCGTTCTTGATGAAATCATATCCGCATATGACTTCAACAAAACATATGTTCCAGCTTCGGGAAGCTTGCTTGAGGCCATAGATGGACCTTTGGAGACGACATACCTTCTTCTCTTCTAAGATAGATGTGAAAACTTTCGATTGATCCATATAGATCTCTTTCCTCTATGAAATCGTTGAGGAGGGTAGTTTTCACGTCCATCTGCCATATTTCATAGTCATACCATGCTGCTATGGCAAGCAGTATCCGAATGGACTTAGCCATTGCTACGAGCGAGTAGGTTTCCTCAAAGTCGACCCCGGGTTGTTGAGTGTAACCCTCCGCCACAAGCCTGATTTTGAAGGTTGTAACCTCCCTGTCATCTCCAAGCTTACGTTTGTAGACCCATTTATACCCTACGAGTTTTACTCCTTTGGATGGGTCCACTAGGGTCCACCCCTTGTTTGCACCCATCGAGTCCATTTCTGATTTCATGGCCTCAATCCATTTATTCGAGTTGATGTCCGACAACGCTTCTCCGTACGTTTTTGGATCATTATCCAACTGACTGGTCAGGGCCAGAAATCCGTAGCTATCACGTGGTTGGGATACTCTAGCTGACCAATGAAGGAATGTAACATTATTAGTGGAAACTACTGTTAGAATAGGTGACTAGAAAGCCAATAGGTTTGCAAATTTGTAACCTATTCGAAAACTTGATGTAAATGTAATATTATTATGTGATGAATAAGATGAGTGTTCGTCACCAATGGTACCTTCTTTGTTGCGCTCATCTTACATGTGTTAAAACAGTGTTTAACTTATATCACAACAAAGCCCACAGACCATGGATAACAACTCGTGCAGTTGGGCCACGCATTGGATGGTGGCCATGAAACCAACTGATTAAGAGTTGGGTCTGAAACGTTTCAAGTCGAGGACCTCGAGACAGGGCATCGAGAGTCCTATTGAGACTTGCGTCAAGAGTCGTGTTCATTGGATGAGTGTCGTGTTTCATCGGCAATAGGCGTGGGACGCCTACACGATCTTGATGGGTTGGTCGACTGGGGAAGAGCCGATTGGACTGACTCGGGGGATCATCATATGGAAGCCTTGGAGGCTTGGTCAGTATGATTGGTTTTCCCCGGATCCGATAGTACGAGAGTAATCCTCAAACTTGAGGGATCATGGCAGTCGCCTGCACATGACGGCTGTATCTTGGATCTGGCGAGAGGTAATCATTCTGTAAGATGATTATCATAAGCCTTGTCCAGTGCAGTCGAAATGTGTAGCGAGGACGGTGGATTCCGAGAAGAGGATCCGTCCCCTGTCAGTATGTGACAGAGGTATCTCCTATGCACTCGGAGACACGTTCATGCTGTTTAAAGTTGTGGCCACAGTGGTTGGTCGAACAGGGAATGGTTTCTTGTGTCAACGCAATGAAGCATACGTGGTCTCGAGTATTAAGCATAGATGCCTAGTCAAGGATGGGAACCGACGCCCAAATCCATACCCTAGACTAAGGCCGAGAGATGGTAGACGGTAGGATCGTACTCGTACGGAATCGGCGCCTAAATGTTCACGCCAATTCACCTAGTCTCTAGTGCCATGGACTGTTGCTAGACGACCATCCATGGTAATGGGCCCTTGTGGGACACTGGCCTAAGTCTAGCTGAGGGTGAACCTAAAGGGTCACACACAAATCACCGAGGAGGTTGAGATATCGACTTGGAGTCAATCTCGAAGGATAAATAAGTAATTGGATTACTTAAGGGAAATTCAATTGGATGGACGGGCCAATATTGTATCGGGCCTTCATTTAATTGGTAAATTGATTTTCAATTAAATATGGAAAGTTGAGACGTTGGATCTTTTAATTGGATTAAAAGATCAACGGGAATAATTTAAATGGACATTAAATTGGATTTAATATTGGGTTCATCGTAATTGGATTACGATAAAACCAGGTCCATTAAATTTTACCCGAGAGGAGAAATAATTTCTATTTTGGAATAGAAAGAAGTTGGACTTTTTTCCTTAATTAAACATGGCCGAGATGCTTCATTGGAGGAAGCAAAATCAGCCATGTTTTCATGCTAGGTGGTATGTTGACTTATCTCTTTTGGAAAGAGACAAATCAACTCCAATCAAGCTCTTCCCTTTTGGTATGATTTGATCATAGCATAAATTTTGGTAGGCTTGACTGAAGAATTGATGGTGATTGATTGGAATGAATCTATACATCCTTGGATGAACCTAGACACATTCCAATATCACATTAATTATGTATATATATTAGAATATACAACACCAAGCACAACGGATTCATTATTCATCTTTTTCTAGGAAAAAGAGAAGACAAAAATCGGATCTCCTCTCCCTCTCTAACTCACGGCTATTCCTCCCCTTTTCACTTGTGTTTCTTCACTTGGTTTTGAATCAAGAGGAAGAACAAAGTAAGTTTAAGAGAGCACTAATTCATAGTGTTCTTCTCTTAAACCGATTCCTTCTTAAACCCGTTCTTTTCTAGCAAGAAGAACGTGTGTTTCTTCCGTTGTGGTGTGGATAACCTTTGGAGAATCCATACGTTTGGATTTCTTGAGCATTCCGGAGAAGGAACAACGCAAGTAGTCGGGAGCACACGCTAAACAATCAAAGGTAACGGTTTTACTATGCTTTGATTGATTTAATATACATCTATGCCCTATGTGTTTAAATATATGTTTCTAATATTTACACATCCTACATTGAACGCCTTGTTGAGCTCCCAAGGGTACACCCCTTGGGATTCGTTTATTTAAATTAGATTTAAATTTACGCATATTTCTCGCTTTCTCTTCCGCTCGAGCTCCCGGGCGGATCCTGTTAGAATAGGTGACCATATAGCCAATCTTGGCAGGCGAAATGTAACCTATGTCTAGACAATTTCAAGGATTTGATATATTATTAATGAATAAAGAAGTGAAATTCATTTGGCATTACTTTGTTTGTGTTCACTTTATCTGCTTTATACATATCTGTTCACTACGCAAACAAAGCCCACGGACTGAAAACGTATTTCGGGGACTGGGACTATGCTTGGAGGTAGGTCCATGAAATCAGTCCCTCCGAATGAGTCCGAAAATCTCCAAGTCAAGGAATCTCAAAAATAGGTACCGAGATTCTTCGACGGGTGACAAAGGTCGTCTAAACAGTGTTAGTGGGTTAGCCTACTGGGAGCGGCTGACTGAGGTGACTCGCGGGAACCGTCTTACAGTGGACCTTGAGTAGGGTCGGCTAGGTATGACGTGTATTCCCGTTCCAACAGTACAGGTCAAGCCCTTTGACTTGAGGAACTGCTGAGTTTACCTGTATATCGGGGCTGTATCTTAGATATGGTGAGAGATTGCCAAGATGCACTTGAGTAGTCATAAGCCATGTCTAGTGCACCTCCGGTGTACAGAGTGACAGTAGTTTCAAAGAAAGGATCTGTCTCCTGTCAATATGGTGAGTTTAGACCTAAGTGTGACAGTAGTTTCCAAGAAAGGATCTTCCATCTACGGTCTCACCACGTACAGAGTGACACTAGAGACTAGGTGAATATTCGGGGATGAACATTTAGGCTCTAACGGTACACTCGTCCTTCCATCTACGGTCTCACCACTTAGGGTCTAGGGCACGGAAAATGCAGCTACCCATTTTGGACCTAAGTGTTGGTCTGTCCTTACTAAACGCCGCAAGGGAAACCTTCCCTTCTGTTCAGTTACTGTGGCCACAGATTTTAGGGACAAGACACAGAGCATATGTGAGACTCAACTGTCAATGTCTTTTGACAGGAGACAGATCCTTTCTTGGAAACTACTGTCACTCTGTACACCAGAGCTGCACTAGACATGGCTTATGACTACTCAAGTGCTTCATGGCAATCTCTCACCATATCTAACATACAGACCTGATATACAGGTAAACTCAGCAGTTCCTCAAGTCAAAGGACTTGATCTGTACCGTTGGAACCGGGAACAGACGTCATACCTTGCCGATCCTACTCAAGGTCCTCCGTAAGACGGTTCCCGCGAGTTACCTCAGTCAGCTGCTCCCTGGCAGGCTAACCCACTAACACTGCTTAGACGACCTTCATCAGCCGTCGATGAAATACGACAGCAGATGCTTAGTGCAAGTCTCAAGGGGAATCTCGGTACCTATTTTCGAGATTCTTTGACTTGGAGATTTCCGGACTGATTCGGAGGGACTGCTTAGACAACCTTCGTCACCCGTCCATGGGCTTTGTTTGTGTAGTACATATATGTATAAAGCAGATAAAGTGAACACAAACAAAGTAATGCCAAATGAATTTCACTTCTTTATTCATTAATAATATATCAAATCCTTGAAATTGTCTAGACATGGTTAAAGAACAAAAATTTAAACATGCTTTACTTGAATTAAAGAACACGTTCAAGGGGTGTAGCATTGAAATTCCCGGGTGTTCAGTGTATCTCATGAATTAGAAAGCATAGAAAGAATCATGGAGGCCATAAGATTAAAATAAAAGAGGGACGAAAAAATAAATCCGGACCTACCGATTATCGTTTTCGTCTTCTAACCGGTACTTGCGTTGTTCCCCGTTTTGCACCAAATCTCGTGTATGAGATTCTACAAATTGTGACACGCAATCCACCCACGTATCTTGCACGTCGTGCTAGTGAACGAACAAGTGTTTTGGAGAGGATGGATCAATCGCACGTTATTAGGTTAACGGGATTAATGCTCCTATGTTCAATTGTTTCAAGAACAAAGGAACAAGAAAGTAATATTCTTGAGAGAGAGAGAGAGGGCGGACGAGAGGAGAGAAGACGAGAGAGTGTGTGTGTGTGTGTGTGTGTTGTTGGAGTTTCATCATCTCTCTAATGATGAAGGGCTAGGACTATTTATAGAGGAAGAGTTTAATCCTCTTCAAACTCCAACTCTAGAAGACTAATTTGACTAGGATTTTGACCTAGTCAAAGTCCTAGTCAAAGTAGTATTTGACTTAGTCAAATTAATCCTAGCCATCCATCTCTTCTTTTAATATCAACCATTAATTTAATTTAATGGAATATTTAATAAATATAAATATTTATTCTAGGCCCATTAAATTAATTTTCTAATAAATCTAATTTATTAAATTAATCCCTTTTATCTAATGAAAGGAATTAATTCTCTCCAAGAAAATTAAGGAACCGATTAAATCCAATTTAATCATTCAATTTCTCCAAATATTTAATTCTAAATTAAATACTTAATGTGTGTGGATTGTGTGTGACTCTTTAGGTTCACCTTTCAGCTAGACTTGGTCAGATTCCTAGAATCCGCCCGTTACCATGGGTGGCCATCTAGCAACGGTCCATGGCACTAGAGACTAGGTGAATATACGGGGATGAATATTTAGGCTCTAACACTACACTTGTCTTTCCGTCTTCGGTCTCACCACTTAAGGTCTAGGGCACGAAAACTGCAGGTAACCATTTTGGACCTAAGTGTCGGTCTGTCCTTACTAAATGCCGCAAGGGAAACCTTCCTTTCTGTTCAGTTACTGTGACCACAGATTTTAGGAACAAGACACAGAGCATATGTGAGACTCAACTGTCAATGCCTTTTGACAGGAGACAGATCCTTTCTTAGAAACTACTATCACTCTGTACACCCGAGCTGCACTAGACATGGCTTATGACTACTCAAGTGCTTCATGGCAATCTCTCACCATATCTAACATACAGACCTGATATACAGGTAAACTCAGCAGTTCCTCAAGTCAAAGGACTTGACCTGTACCGTTGGAACCGGGAATACACGTCATACCTCGCCGACCCTACTCAAGTCCTCCGTAAGACGGTTCCCACGAGTCACCTCAGTCAGCTGCTCCCTAGCAGGCTAACCCACTAACACTGCTTAGACGACCTTCATCACCCGTCGATGAAATACGAGAGCAGATGCTTAGTGCAAGCTCAAGGGGAATCTCGGTACCCATTTTTGAGATTCCTTGACTTGGAGATTTCCGGATTTATTCGGCGAGACTGATTTCGTGGACCTACCTCCAAGCGTAGTCCGAGTCCCCGAAATACATTTTCAGTCCGTGGGCTTTGTTTGGCGTAGTGAACAGATACGTAATGCAGATAAAGTGAACACAAACAAAGTAATGCCAAATGAATTTCACTTCTTTATTCATTAATAATATATCAAATCCTTGAAATTGTCTAGACATAGGTTACAAATCGCCTGCCAATCTTGACAATCGAAATTGTCTAGACATAGGTTACATGTAGCCAATCTTGGCAGGCGAAATGTAACCTATGTCTAGACAATTTCAAGGATTTGATATATTATTAATGAATAAAGAAGTGAAATTCATTTGGCATTACTTTGTTTGTGTTCACTTTATCTGCTTTATACATATATGTTCACTACGCAAACAAAGCCCATGGACGGGTGACGAAGGTCGTCTAAGCAGTCCCTCCGAATCAGTCCGGAAATCTCCGAATTAGTCCGAAAATCTCCGAATCAGTCCGGAAATCTCCGAATCAGTCCGGAAATCTCCAAAATGGGTACCGAGATTCCCCTTGAGACTTGGACTAAGCTTCTGCTGTCGTATTTTATCAACGGGTGACAAAGGTCGTGTAAGCAGTGTTAGTGGGTTAGCCTGCTGGGGAGCGGCTGACTGAGGTGACTCGCGGGAACCGTCTTACGGAGGACCTTGAGTATGGTTGGCTAGGTATGACGTGTATTCTCGGTTCCAACAGTACAGGTCAAGTCCTTTGACTTGAGGAACTGCTGAGTTTACCTGTATATCGGAGTTGTATCTTAGATATGGTGAGAGATTGCCAAGATGCCCTTGAGTAGTCATAAGCCATGTCTAGTGCACTCCGGTGTACAGAGTGACAGTAGTTTCCAAGAAAGGATCTGTGTCCTGTCAAAAGGCATTGACAGTTGAGTCTCACATCCGCTCTGTGTCTTGTCCCTAAAATCTGTGGCCACAGTAACCGAACAGAAGGGAAGGTTTCCCTTGCGGCGTTTAGTAAGGACAGACCGACACTTAGGTCCAAGATGGGTACCTGTATTTTCCGTGCCCTAGACCCTAAGTGGTGAGACCGTAGACGGAAGGACAAGTGTACTGTTAGAGCCTAAATGTTCATCCCCGAATATTCACCTAGTCTCTAGTGCCATGGACCGTTGCTAGATGGCCACCCGTGGTAACGGGCGGATTCTAGGAATCCGACCAAGTGTAGCTGAAAGGGGAACCTAAAGAGTCACACACAATCCACACACATTAAGTATTTAATTTAAAATTAAATATTTGGAGAAATGGAATGATTAAATTGGATTTAATCGGGTCCTTAATTTTCTTGGAAAGAGTTAATTCCTTTTTATTAGATAAAAGGAATTAATCTAATAAATTAGATTTATTAGAATATTAATTTAATGGGCGTAGAATAAATATTTATATTTATATTTATTATATTTATTTATTGCCCTTTGGAATATTTAAATAGGTTTTAAATATTCCATTAAATTAAATTAATGGTTGAGATTAAAAGGAGAAATGGATGGCTATGATTAATTTGACTAGGTCAAATTACTACTTTGACTAGGACTTTGACTAGGTCAAAATCCTAGTCAAATACGTGCGCGCTGTGCGCGCGGGTGGCCGACTGGCACAATGGCTGGGCCGTTTTTTCGACATTTTCCGGAAAATTTGATTTTCTGTATTTTCTGCACAATATTCTGAAAATATGTTAATTTTGCATTTTTGATTTTGGAATAATTGGATTATTCCTTGAATTAAATTTGCTTAATTGATTTGGGATTAATACATGCATTGGATGCATTGTTTAAAATGTCCATTAAATTTGAAATTTGAATTTTGCATATTATTTGTACGTTTATGCTCTTGTGATGTTGGACATCACTTGGATATTTGGAATATCCATTGGTTTTATGCATGATTATTTGGAATAATTATGTTATGTGTGTTGATGGAATCAACATGGGATGATTATAAGAGCCCTAGACCTTTGTATGGATGAATGTATGATCATTTATTTTCTGTTGGGTGGGGCCTGCGTGCCTCTTGCTTTTGGGACTTGTTAGAATAGGTGACCAGAAAGCCAATAGGTTTGGCGATTTGTAACCTATCTGACAACTTGAAATAAATGTAATATTATTATGTGATGAATAAGATGAGTATTCATCACCAATGGTACCTTCTTTGTTGCGCTCATCTTACATTTGTTAGAACGGTGTTTAATTTATATCGCAACAAAGCCCACAGACCATGGATAACAATTCGTGCAGTTGGGCCACGCATTGGATGGTGGTCATGAAACCAACTGATTAAGAGTTGGGTCTGAAACGTTCCAAGTCGAGGACCTCGAGACAGGGCATCGAGAGTCCTATTGAGACTTGCGTCAAGAGTCGTGTTCATTGGATGAGTGTCGTGTTTCATCGGCGACAGGCGTGGGATGCCTACACGATCTTGATGGGTTGGTCGACTGGGGTCGAGCCGACTGGACTGACTCACGGGGATCATCATATGGAAGCCTTGGAGGCTTGGTCGGTATGATTGGTTTTCCCCGGTTCCGATAGTACGGGAGTAATCCTCAGACTTGAGGAATCATGGCAGTCGCGTGCACAGGACGACTGTATCTTGGATCTGGCGAGAGGTAATCATTCTGTAAGATGATTATCATAAGCCTTGTCCAGTGCAGTCGGAATGTGTAGCGAGGACGGTGGATTCCAAGAAGAGGATCCGTCCCCTGTTAGTATGTGACAGAGGTATCTCCTATGCACTCGGAGACACGTTCATGCTGTTTGAAGCTGTGGCCACAGTGGTTGGTCGAACAGGGAATGGTTTCCTATGTCGACGCAATGAAGCATACGTGGTCCCCAGTATTAAGCATAGATACCTAGTCAAGGATGGAAACCGACGCCCAATTCCATACCTTAGACTAAGGCCGGGAGACGGTAGACGGACGGATCGTACCCGTATGAAATCGGCGCCTAAATGTTCACGCCAATTCACCTAGTCTCTAGTGCCATGGACCGTTGCTAGACGGCCACCCATAGTAACGGGCCCTTGTGGGACACGGGCCCAAGTCTAGCTGAGGGTGAACCTAAAGGGTCACACACAAATCACCGAGGAGGTTGAGAGATTGACTTAGAGTCAATCTCGAAGGATAAAATAAGTAATTGGATTACTTAAGGGAAAGTCCATTGAATGGACGGGCCGATATTGTATCGGGCTTTCGTTTAATCAGTAAATTGGATTTTCGATTAAATATGGAAAGTTGAGACGTTGAGACGTTGGATCTTTTAATTGGATTAAAAGATCAACGGGAATAATTTAAATGGACATTAAATTGGATTTAATGTTGGATTCGTCGTAATTGGATTACGATAAAACCCGGTCCGTTAAATTATACCCGAGAGGAGAAATAATTCCTATTTTTGAATAGGAAGAAGTTGGACTTCTTCCGTTATTTAAACATGGCCGACATGCTCCCTTGGAGGAAGCAAAATCAGCCATGTTTCATGCTAGGTGGTATGTTGACTTATCTCTTTTGGAAAGAGACAAATCAACTCCAATCAATCTCTTCCCTTTTGGTATGATTTGATCATACCATAAATTTTGGCAGGCTTGATTGAAGAATTGATGGTGATTGATTGGAATGAATCTAGACATCCTTGGATGAACCTAGACATATTCCAATAATCACATTAATTATGTATATATATATATATTAAAATATACAACACCAAATATAAGTGATTCATTATTCATCTTTTTCTAGGAAAAAGAGAAGACAAAAATCCTCTCCTCTCTCTCAAACTCTCGGCCTCTCTCCCTCTCTTACACTTGTGTTCTTCACTTGATTTTAAATCAAGAAGAAGAACAAAGTAAGTTTAAGAGAGCACTAATTCATAGTGTTCTTCTCTTAAACCAATTCCTTCTTAAACCCGTTCTTTCTAGCAGAAGAACGTGTGTTTCTTCCGGTGTGGTTTGGATCACCTTTGGAGAATCCATACGTTTGGATTTCGTGAGCATTCCGGAGAAGGAACAACGCAAGTAGCCGGGAGCATACGTTAAATAATGAAAGGTAACGGTTTATTACGCTTTGATTGATTTAATATACATCTATGCCCTATCTGTTTAAATATATGTTTCTAATATTTACACATCCTACATCGAACGCCCGGTTGAGCACCCAAGGGTACACCCCTTGGGATTCGTATTTTAAATGAGATTTGATTTAATTTACGCAATTTCCTCGCTTCCTCGCTTCCGCTCGCGCTATCGGGCGGATCCGCTTGTCCTTCAGGACTATCATCTCCCATATTTTCACCCTCATGATGTTAAGGCTTGTTTTCTTTATACCTACGTATTACTTTCCGTTGTAATTAGAGTAGATAGGATTTGTGAGGTTTTAATTTTAACAAGCAATTGGAGTCGGAGACCCCAAGGAGAAGCATCAAGGCGTGAAACAAGAAGCACTTCAAGGCCCATTGGAATGACAATGGGTATATTATTATTGTAATAATTTCAGACCATCCTAGACAGACCATAGACTCACTGCGGGTCAGTGGGTCGCATAGGTTGGGCTTGTGATCATCCTAACAGGGGTATGCTATGTTTTATGCATGCGGCTTGTTTTTATTTATCGCTTTAAATATTGGGTATTCTATGTTTTATGCATGTGGCATATTTATTTATCGCTTTAAATATTGGATATTTATGTATGCTAAAACATCATAATGTGATGAGGTCTCGGTCACACTCAAACTCTCATTTGGTTGGACTAAATTAAATATTAGGGCCAGAACGGACTGGGATCAAAATGGTATTTTGATCTTTCCGAGCCTTCCATCCACAACAATGTGGTGAGGAAGCTACCACTACCCAAGTGTGGTCTCACGAGTCGTGGCACACTTGGACTAGGGGAAAGCTGCACCATTGTTGGTGAACAAAAAGACTGCGCTCGCTGTTTCCCTGTCTCACGAGTCATGGGGGGCGACAGTTTGAGGCATGATTTGATTGATGGGTCGGGCCCAACATTGAGTAACATGGTTCGCTTGGAGTCCTCGAAACCATGGGAATAGGTGAGGTAAAATATCTTGGGAATCTCATTGGATGAGAATGATATTGGATATCTCCCACAAGGTCTTCTTCATGTGAATCGTAAAAGCGGGGCATGGAGATTACGCTTGTGGATCTCAAGCCCACTAGGAAATGGTTTCCCGAAACTCCGCTTGAGAGTGGCGGACTTTCGTATAAACAGTGGGAGGGTTAAAGACTAAAAGACCAAGTCTTCAACTTGAACAATAATATTACCATCATCTGCTAATTTCTGCTTTACATTTTCATTAATGTAGATATGTCTAAGAACCCATTAACCATGATTCTCGAGACTAACAAATTCAACGGAATGAACTACTCGGACTGGCTGAGAAACCTGAGGATTGTCCTCGGTTTCGAGAACCAAGGCTACGTCTTGGACCAGCCGCCACCGAGCGACTTACCAGAGGGGTCCACGCCTGAAGAACGTTTGACGTTCGAGAAATGGCATGAGGACAACCGGAAAGTACGCAGTATCATACTGGCTTCGATGTCTAACGACATCCAGAAGCAGTATGAGACGCTAGACAACGTCTCCGCCATAATGCTCCGCATGAACGAGGTTTATGCCGTTCCGGATAGGCATATTAGATATGCCGCCACAAAAGCATTCTTTGGCACGAAGCTTGCTGAAGGAGCGTCTGTACAAGGTCATGGGGTCAAGATGCAGTCCCTAGTGGAGAAACTCGAGGACCTTAAAGCTGGGCTTAACAACGACACGTACATTGACGTGATCCTCCAGTCGCTTCCTCCATCCTATGATCCGTTTGTTGTAAAGTACAACATGAACGAACTTGAGAAGTCTATTCATGAGTTGATCAACATGTTGCTTCAATACAAGGCAACGACCCACAAGTCGGCGCCAACGGTATTGATAGGAGAGGCTTCGACCTCCAAGGCGAATGGCAAGAGGGCCGGATGCTGGAAGAGGAAGAAGGGCAAAGGAAAGGCGGTTGCGGCCCCTGCTCGCGCTCCGGGCGTCCCTATTGCTCCGGTTGGACCAAGCAAAGGGGAAGGGAAGGCCCATAGTTCTCAGCGATCCAAGGCAAATGATGTCTGCATGCATTGCCAAGGGAAAGGGCATTGGAAGAGGGAGTACCCACAACTCATCTTCAATCTATGTATGTTTGTGTTCAACGGTATAATTGGATTATGACCGCGAAACACAAACGAAAACGTGATGATCATAATTGAAAGAAAATCCGGTGAATCGTCCCGGGAATTGCGCGAATGCGGAAGCGCGGTAAAATTAAACATATTAAATTTTACAAAATAAAAGGCATGCCTTTTAATTTAAAGAACACGCTCAAGGGGTGTGCCCTTGAGGTTCCCGGGCGTTCGGTGTATCTCATGATCATAAAACAATTAAATAAATCATGGAGGCCATAGAGTTGAAAATAAAGAGAGACGAAAATCTTAAACGAGACCTGCCCGTTGTCGTTTTCGTCTTCAACTGCTACTCGCGTTGTTCCCCGTTTTGCACCAAGACCTCGTTCTTGAGATCCTCCAAATCGTGACACACGATCCACCCACGTATCTTGCACGTCGTGCTAGCAACGAACAAGTATTGTATTTGGAGTGGACGAATCAATAACTCGTTATCAATTAACGGTATTGGTTCGTGTAAGTTCTTGATGTTCCAAGAACAAAAAGAACTAAGGAAAAATATTTTCTTGCTAGAGAAAGAGAGAGGGGCGGACGAGAGGTAGGAGAGGAAGAGTGTGTGTTGTGTGTGTTTTTTTCAAGAATCATCAAACTCTTAAATGTTGGAAGCTAGGGGTTTATATAGAGGAAGAGTTTAATCCTCTTTAAACTCAAACTCTAAGTAACCTAATTTGACTAGAATTTTGACCTAGTCAAAGTCCTAGTCAAACTAGTGTTTGACCTAGTCAAACGAATCCTAGCCTTCCATCTCCCCTTTCCATCTCAACCGTTGATTTTAATTTAATGGAATATTTAAATCCTATTAAATATTCCAAAAGGCTAAAAGAATAAATATAATATAATAAATAAATATTATAATTTATTCTAAGCCCATTAAATCAACCCTTTTAATAAATCCTATTTATTAATTTAATTCCCTTTATCAAATAGAAGGAATTAATTTCTCCAAGAAAATATAGGATCCGATTAAATCTAATTTAATCATTCCTTTACTCCAATATTTAATTCTAAATTAAATACTAAGTGTGTGTGTGGATAGTGTGTGACTCTTTGGGTTCACCATTCAGCTAGACTTGGTCGGATTCCTAGAATCCGTCCGTTACCATGGGTGGCCATCTAGCAACGGTCCATGGCACTAGAGACTAGGTGAAATTTTCGGGGATGAACATTTAGGCTCTAACAGTACACTTGTCCTTCTGTCTTCGGTCTCATCACTTAGGGTCTAGGGCACAGAAAATGCAGGTACCCATTTTGGACCTAAGTGTCGGTCTGTCCTCACCAAACGCCGCAAGGGAAACCTTTTCCGTTCTGTTCAGTCACTGTGGCCACAGATTTCAGGGACAAGACACAGAGCATATATGAGACTCAACTGTCAACACCTTTTGACAGGAGACAGATCCTTTCTTGGAAACTACTGTCACTTTGTACACCCGAGCTGCACTAGACATGGCTTATGACTACTCAAGAGTATTTTGGCAATCTCTCACCATATCTAAGATACAGACCTGATGTACAGGTAAACTCAGCATTTCCTCAAGTCAAAGGACTTGGCCTGTACCGTTGGAACCGGGAATACACGTCATACCTTGCTGACCATACTCAAGGCCCTCCGTAAGACGGTTCCCGCAAGTCACCTCAGTCAGCTGCTTCCTAGCACGCTGACCCACTAACACTGCTTAGACGACCTTCGTCACCCGTCGATGAAATACGACAGCAGATGCTTAGTGCAAGTCTCAAAGGGAATCCCGGTACCCATTCTCGGGATTCCTTGACTTGGAGATTTCCGGACTGATTCGGTGAGACTGATTTCATGGACCTACCTCCAAGCGTAGTCCCAGTCCCCGAAAACGTTACTCAGTCCGTGGGCTTTGTTTGCGTAGTGAACAGAAATGTAAATGCAGATAAGTGAACGTAAACAAAGTATTGCCATATGAATTCACTTCTTTATTCATAAATATTTTATCAAATACCAAAGAATTGTCTAGACATAGGTTACATATTCCTGCCAAAATTGGCTTACATGGTCACCTATTCTAACAATCTCCCACTTGACCTTTAAAGCCAATTGCCCATATGCTTAATCCCCATCTTCTCAAGATGTTGCGTATGAGCGCTCTACGACATAGGCTTTGTCAGCGGGTCTGCTGTGTTGTCTGCCGAGTTGACTCGGTCCATCCGGACGTCACCTCTTCCTACCATTTCTCTAAGAAGATGGTAGCGTCTAAGAATGTGTTTGGAACGGTGATGAGATCTCGGTTCCTTTGCTTTCGCTATAGCGCCGTTGTTATCACAGAAGATGACAACGGGCTCGGCGATGCTAGGCACCACACCCAACTCTTGGATGTAGTTTCTCATCCAAACCGCTTCCTTAGCAGCTTCTGAAGCTGCTATGTATTCAGCCTCTGTGGTGGAGTCAGCAATGGTTGCTTGCTTGGAACTTTTCCAAGCTACTACTCCTCCATTGAGTTTGAATACGTACCCCGATTGAGACTTGGCATCATCGTCATCAGACTGGAAGCTAGCGTCGCTAAAGCCTTCCAGAATTAGTTCTCCATTGCCATAGACTAGGAACATTTCCTTAGTCCTTCTTAGGTACTTAAGGATGCCCTTAACAGCATTCCAATGTGCCTCTCCTGCGCAGGACTGATATCTGCTTGTCACGCTCAAAGCGTACGCAATGTCAGGCCTAGTGCAGTGGACCGCATATTGTATGCTACCTACGGCGGAGGCATAGGGACGACCTTCATCCTTTCAAGTTCCTCATCAGTCTGTGGGGACTGTTTCTTGGATAACTTGATCCCATGCCTCATTGGAAGGAATCCTCGTTTGGGGTTGTCCATTCGATATCTCTTTAGGACTTTCTCCATATACGAGTTTTGGGTGAGTCCTAACATCCTTTTAGATCTGTCCCTGACAATCTGGATGCCTAGGATGTAGGAGGCTTCACCCAAGTCCTTCATGGAAAACTGAGTTGACAACCATGCTTTTGTGTTTCCTAACATTCTGACGTCATTACCAATGAGCAGAATGTCATCCACATAAAGCACTAGGAACACTATTGAGCTCCCACTGACCTTCTTGTATACACAAGGGTCGGATTCGTTTTTGATGAAGTCATATCCCCGTATTACTTCATCAAATCGAATGTTCCAACTTCGGGAGGCTTGTTTGAGGCCATAGATGGACTTCTGGAGGCGACAGACTTTCTGTTCTTCTCCAGTGACTGTGAAACCCTGCGGCTGATCCATATAGATCTCTTCTTCAACGAAGCCGTTGAGGAAGGCCGTTTTCACGTCCATCTGCCATATCTCATAGTCATACCATGTTGCTATGGCGAGCAGAATCCGAATGGACTTAGCCATGGCTACTGGCGAGTAGGTATCCTCAAAATCGACCCCGGGTCGTTGAGTGTATCCCTTAGCTACAAGCCTAGCCTTAAAGGTTGTGACTTCTCCATCAACGCCAAGTTTGCGCTTGTAGACCCACTTACAGCCTACTGGCTTAACACCTTTCGGTGGATCTACAAGACTCCAGACTTGGTTCTCGCTCATGGAGTCCATTTCGGCTTTCATGGCCTTAAGCCATCTCCCGGAGTCGATGTCAGACATCGCTTCTCCATAAGTCTTAGGATCGTTATCCAAAAGATCGGTCGCACCTAGAAAGCCATATCTCATTGGAGGTCTGGACTCTCTAGTGGACCTACGGAGAACGGGAACGTCAGTGGTGACTGTGGGCGCTGACTGTATCGGAGCCGGTGGTTCAGGAACCGGGGCTGGCTGTTCCTGAGGCTGTCATTCATGCCTAGTACGTTGGACTTCTCGAGGTTGGTCAGCCCTTCGGCTGTTAATCCTGAATCCTCTAAGTGAGGGTTCCGCGGCTTCTTCTGATGGCTGGATTCCATCACTTGATTCCTCAAGGATCGGCTCATCAGGTTGGATATCCTCCGGGAAGCCTTGCTCCAAGAATACTGCATTTCTTGAAACAAACACCTTTTGTTCCAAGGGGTCATAAAAGTAATAACCCGCAGTTTCTTTAGGGTATCCAACGAACCTGCATAAGCTAGACCTAGATTCTAACTTATCTCCCACTAACCTCTTGACGTATGCGGGGCTACCCCACACTTTCAAGTAGTTGTAGGATGCAGGCTTGCCGTGCCATATCTCATATGGCGTTTGGGTCAATGTGCTAGTAGGCGCCAAATTTAATAATTTGGCCGCCGTTTCTAGTGCATAGCCCCAAAACGATAAGGGCAATTTGGTAAAACTCATCATGGACCGAACCATGTCCAACAGGGTTCGATTCCTCCTTTCAGAGACACCACTTAACTGCGGTGTTCCTGGAGGTGTCCATTCTGATATTATACCATGTTCTTTTAGATAGTCTAGGAACTCCGTACTAAGGTATTCACCGCCTCGGTCCGACCGAAGGATTTTAATTTTGTAGTTGGTTTGGTTCTCCACTTTAAGTCTGAATTCTTTAAACCTCTCAAGAGCTTCAGACTTGTACCTCATCAGGAAAACATAACCATACCGTGAATGATCATCGGTGAAGGTTATGAAGTAGGAGAACCCACCTCGGGCCTGCGTCCTTAGTGGTCCACATACGTCTGTATGGACCAAGTCCAACAGACCTGTGGCAAGCCTGCTTTGTCCTACAAAGGGCCTCTTGGTCATTTTCCCTCTTAGACAGGACTCACAAGTTGGTAGATCACTCAAGTCCCCAACCTCTAGGTTCTTTGAGTCTACCAACCTTTTCATCCTATCTTGGGATATGTGACCTAGCCTAGCGTGCCACAGACATGCGTTCCCGTTATTATCTAATTTTCGTTTGTGTTGTGTATTGAGGACGAAATTCGTTTGTTGCAAGATATAGAGTCCGTTATGTAATGTACCAAGTAGATGAGCAATTCCACACCTCATCAAATAAAAGCAATTTTTATTGATTCTAAACTCATAACCACTATTGTCCAACAATGGAATGGAAATGATGTTTTTAATCATACTGGGTACAAAATAAACTTGTTCTAAATCTATGCTAATATTATCACTAATCACTAGAGTGGCGGATCCTACTGCTTCTGCCGAGATGGCCTTGCCATTCCCAAGCTTCAGGATCATGTCCCCGCTACCCAGTTTTCTGCTTCTTTTCAACACCTGCAGGTCATTGCAAATGTGAGCTCCACAGCCGGTATCTAATACCCAAGAGGCCAAACTAGTGACCATATTAACCTCAATCACATATATACCTTGGTTCGAGAAGAGTTTGGGGCACTCTCTCTTCCAATGCCCTTTCTCACGGCAGTTGATACATATGTCATATGCCTTTGACTGTTGCTTGGAGACAACCTTTCCCTTTCCTTTGCCTTTCCCCTCTTTGGCAATGGGAACACTCTTAGTGTTCGTAGCTGCTTTGACGGTCTTTCCCTTCCCTTTCTTCTTCTTCCAACGTCCGGCACCCTTGCCTTTCGTATTAGAAGTCGAAGCACCTCCAAACAGTACCGAAGGCGTGGACTTCTTAGTCGTTGCCTCGTATTGCACCAACATATTGATCAACTCATGAATGCCCTTCTCAAGTGCGTTCATGTTGTAGTTGACGATAAATTGGTCAAAGGAGGGTGGGAATGACTGAAGGATCACATCTATGTACGTTTCATTATCGAGACCTGCCTTTAGGTCCTCGAGCTTTTCCACCAGGGTAAGCATTTTAACCCCGTGCTCTTGTACAGAGGATTCTTCTGTCATTTTAGTTCCAAAGAACGCCTTGGTCGCGACATACCTAGTATGCCGGTCCGGGACTGCATAGCAATCCTTTAGGCGAGCCATAATGAAAGGGACATCGTCTAGCCTTTCATACTGCTTCTGAATCTCATTGGTCATCGAAGCAAGTATGATGCTACGGACCTTCCGGTTATCCTTATTCCAAGTCTCGAACGTCTCACGTTCTTCTGGCGTGGATCCTTCCGATAAGGTCCTAGGGAAAGGCTCGTCCATGACGTAGCCTTGGTTCTCGTAATCTAGGACTATCCTGAGATTTCGCAACCAGACGTTGTAGTTTGTTCCATTGAATTTGTTTGTCTCAAGAATGGTGGAAAGTGGGTTCTTAGACATTTTTAAATCTACATTTTAGAAAACAGCGCGCGATCAGCAGAAAATAAAAGACGGTGGTTTGATAAAATAATTAAATGCATGGACTTTAGTCATTTAATCCTCCCACTATTTATACGAAAACACGGTACTCTCAAACGTGATTTTCGGGGAAATCCTTTTCCAAGTGGGCTTGGGATCCACAGCGATTTTTCCCATACCCCGCTTTTACGATTCGCATGGAAAAGATCCTGTGGGAGGTATTCCATACCATTCTCGTTCCACGAGATTCCCAAGATTACTGCCTCACCCTTTCACATGATCCCGAGGACTCCAAGCGAATCATGTTAATTGGGTGTTAGACCCAACCCAATCGACCGAGCCACGGACCCACTGGTGTTAGAATAGGTGACCATGTAACCCAATTTTGGCAGGAATATGTAACCTATGTCTAGACAATTCTTTGGTATTTGATAAAATATGTATGAATAAAGAAGTGAAAATTCATATGGCAATACTTTGTTTACGTTCACTTATCTGCATTTACATTTATCTGTTCACTACGCAAACAAAGCCCACAGACTGAGAAACGATTTCGGGGACTGGGATTACGCTTGGAGGTAGGTCCATGAAATCAGTCTTACCGAATCAGTCCGGAAATCTCCAAGTCAAGGAATCCCGAAAATGGGTACCGGAATTCCCTTTGAGACTTGCACTAAGCATCTGCTGTCGTATTTCATCGACGGTGACGAAGGTCGTCTAAGCAGTGTTAGTGGGTCAGCATGCTAGAAAGCAGCTGACTGAGGTGACTCGCGGGAACCGTCTTACGGAGGACCTTGAGTATGGTCAGCAAGGTATGACGTGTATTCCCCGGTTCCAACGGTTCAGGCCAAGTCCTTTGACTTGAGGAACTGCTGAGTTTACCTGTGCATCAGGTGTGTATCTTAGATATGGTGAGAGATTGCCAAAATACTCTTGAGTAGTCATAAGCCATGTCTAGTGCAGCTCGGGTGTACAAAGTGACAGTAGTTTCCAAGAAAGGATCTGTCTCCTGTCAAAAGGTGTTGATAGTTGAGTCTCATATATGCTCTGTGTCTTGTCCCTGAAATCTGTGGCCACAATGACTGAACAGAAGGGAAAAGGTTTCCCTTGCGGCGTTTAGTGAGGACAGACCGACACTTAGGTCCAAAATGGGTACCTGCATCTTCCGTGCCCTAGACCCTAAGTGATGAGACCGAAGACAGAAGGACAAGTGTACTGTTAGAACCTAAATGTTCATCCCCGAATATTTTCACCTAGTCTCTAGTGCCATGGACCGTTGCTAGATGGCCACCCATGGTAACGGACGGATTCTAGGAATCCGACCAAGTCTAGTTGAATGGTGAACCTAAAGAGTCACACACTATCCACACACACTTAGTATTTAATTTGGAATTAAATATTGGAGTAAAGGAATGATTAAAATTAGATTTAATCGGGTCCTATATTTTCTTGGAGAAATTAATTCCTTCTATTTGATAAAAGGAATTGAATTAATAAATAGGATTTATTAAAAGGGTTGATTTAATAGGCTTAAGAATAAATTATAATATTAATTTATAATATTTATTCTTTTAGCCTTTTTGGAATATTTAATAGGATTTAAATATTCCATTAAATTAAAATCAACGGTTGAGATGGAAAGGGGAGATGGAAGGCTAGGATTCGTTTGACTAGGTCAAACACTAGTTTGACTAGGACTTTGACTAGGTCAAAATCCTAGTCAAATTAGGTTACTTAGAGTTTGAGTTTAAAGAGGATTAAACTCTTCCTCTATATAAACCCCTAGCTTCCAACATTTAAAGAGGATGATGATTCTTGAAACACACACACAACACACACTCTCCCTCTCCTACCTCTCGTCCGCCCCCTCTGTCTTTCTCTAGCAAGAAAATATTTTCTTAGTTCTTTTTTGTTCTTGGAACATCAAGAACTTTGACGAACCAATACCGTTAATTGATAACGAGTTATTGATTCGTCCACTCCAAAAAATAAAAACTTGTTCGTTGCTAGCACGACGTGCAAGATACGTGGGTGGATCGTGTGTCACGATTTGGAGGATCTCAAGAACGAGGTCTTGGTGCAAAACGGGGAACAACGCGAGTAGCAGTTGAAGACGAAAACGACAACGGGCAGGTCTCGTTTAAGATTTTCGTCTCTCTTTATTTTCAACTCTATGGCCTCCATGATTTATTTAATTGTTTTTATGATCATGAGATACACCGAACGCCCGGGAACCTCAAGTGCACACCCCTTGAGCGTGTTCTTTAAATTAAAAGCATGCCTTTTATTTTAATATGTTTATTTTTACCGCGCTTCCGCATTCGCGCAATTCCCGGGACGATCCACCGGATTTTCTTTCAGTGTATCAGAGCCCGGTTCGGTGTATAGGCCTAGGTTTTATGTTGCGTTATAAGCATGAAACGTGAAATTGGCATGTTTTTATTAAATCTTGATTGTTCTTGATTTTAAGCATGTCGATTTTATTTTTGATTCGTGTGAATTTATGAATGTTGGTGATTTTCTGTTTTTTCTTGAGAAACGGGGTGGAAAAAATTGAACGGGGAAAACGAGAAACGACGCAGCCGGCCAGCCGGGAGGGCTGGCCGCGCGCAGCCGCACGCTGCCGGCAGGGCAGACGCGCGCAGGCAAGGGAGGCCTGCGCGCGCCCGCCCAGCCGGCCGCGCGGATGGGGGCAGCGCGCGCAGCCCAGAAGGCTGTGCGCAGGCGCGCGCGCAGGGCAGCGCGTGCGCACGCAGACAAGGGTGTCTGCGCGCGCGCGAGCGCGCGCAAGGCCGCGCGCCTGAGAGTCCGCGCGCGGACGGGCTCTGGGCGGCGCCGCCAGGCGCGTGCGCACGCAGACGAAGGAGTCTGCGCGCGCGCGCCCGGCAGGCGTGCCCAGTGCGCGTCTGTGCGCACACTGCGCACGGCACGCCGGCAGCCAGCAGGCCAGCGCGCGCGCAAGGCAGGGGAGCCTGCGCGCGCGGTGGCTGCCGGCATGCCGGGCCGCGCAGCGCGCTGCCGGCCAGGCGCGCGCGCACGCAGGCAAGGGGCCTGCGCGCGGGCGCCCGGCCAGGCAGTGCCTGCGCGCGCGCAGGGGCGGCAGGCTGAGCCTGCTGCCCTGCGCGCGTGCCGGCGAGCCGCCGCCGGCGGCGGCGGCGGCAGCTGCTGCTGCTAGGGTTTCAAAAACCCTAGCAATAATTTTTCTTTTTATTTTTTTAATTATTTTCAATTTTAATTTTGAATTAATTCTGAAAAATCGCTTTTGGTTCAATTATGCCTATTTTTCTAAAGACATTATTTTTAGGAGTAAAATAAATTGGATTCGGAATCCCGGGGTTATTTTACTTAAAATAATGAGGAAAGGTTTTCCTAAAACGAGAAAATATTATTACCAATATTTGTGTTTTATTTTTCACACGTGCACATATTCATTAATTATTTTGGATATTTATGATTGAAAATCATATGTTGGTGGTATTATGTAATTATGTGATTGGATCATGTGATTATGTGTGTTGAATGGAAATGGATGATCGCGAGCCCTAAGACCGGATGTATGGTTTATTTTCTGTTGGCCTGTGTGCCTCTTTTACTGCTTTCCTCCTTCTCTCTTTCTAGTTCCCTTGGAATAATAAGGCATTCTAACCTCCCTCCTTATGTACTCCCCCCGGGTTTTTCGCTGGGGTTTCTATATTTTCAATATGTAATGAGAGTAGACTAGGAGTGAGGTTTCCTTTTTTTGTAATTGGTGGAGAAGAAGGAAGGACCACATGGAGAGCCCAGACGGGAGGCCCCTTGGTGTTTTCCATGAAGTGAAGAAAGAGAAAAAGAGACCAAGGCCCATCAGCATGATGATTGGGTTACTATTAATGTAATAGTATAGGACCAACCCTAGATTGACCATAGATCTACTTGACCATAGATCTACTGCGGGGCTCAGTGGATCGCATAGGATTCGGGCTCGTGATCATCCAACAGGGGCGTGCTGGGCTTTAATTTTGCATGTGGTTATGATGATGGATGAATGGATTATATATTTATCGTATAACTGCTGTGAATGGTTTATTTACGCATTATGGATATATGTGTAGATATTTATTTGAGATCTCGGTCATTACTTACTCTCACATTGGTTGGACCAATGTCAAAATATTAGACCCTAGACAAAAGTGGACATGAACTCTAGGAGTTTGCCCATGCCTTCCAATCCATGGCATAGTGAGGAAGCTGCTTTAGGTCAATAGCGTGGTCTCACGAGTCGTGGCACGTTATTGTACTTAAAGGAAGCTGCATTATGTCATGAACGAAAAGCGGGCTGCTGCTACCTGTCTCACGAGTCGTGGGGTACCAGTGGTCCGTGGCTCGGTCGATTGGGTTGGGTCTAACGCCCAATTAACATGATTCGCTTGGAGTCCTCGGGATCATGTGAAAGGGTGAGGCAATAATCTTGGGAATCTCGTGGAACGAGAAATGGTATGGAATACCTCCCACAGGATCTTTTCCATGCGAATCGTAAAAGCGGGGTATGGGAAAAATCGCTGTGGATCCCAAGCCCACTTGGAAAGGATTTCCCGAAAATCACGTTTGAGAGTACCGTGTTTTCGTATAAATAGTGGGAGGATTAAATGACTAAAGTCCATGCATTTAATTATTTTATCAAACCACCGTCTTTTTATTTTCTGCTGATCGCGCACTGTTTTCTAAAATATAGATTTTAAAAATGTCTAAGAACCCACTTTCCACCATTCTTGAGACAAACAAATTCAATGGAACAAACTACAACGACTGGTTGCGAAATCTCAGGATAGTCTTAGATTACGAGAACCAAGGCTACGTCATGGACGAGCCTCTCCCTAGGACCTTACCGGAAGGATCCACGCCAGAAGAA
Source organism: Sesamum alatum (assembly GCA_034509735.1). Lineage (NCBI taxonomy): Eukaryota > Viridiplantae > Streptophyta > Magnoliopsida > Lamiales > Pedaliaceae > Sesamum > Sesamum alatum. The sequence goes on from JACGWO010000013.1 coordinate 9,749,952, forward strand.
CGTGAGACGTTCGAGACTTGGCATAAGGATAACCGGAAGGTCCGTAGCATCATACTTGCTTCGATGACCAATGAGATTCAGAAGCAGTATGAAAGGCTAGACGATGTCCCTTCCATTATGGCTCGCCTAAAGGATTGCTATGCAGTCTCGGACCGGCATACTAGCTATGTTCGCGACCAAGGCGTTCTTTGGAACTAAAATGACAGAAGGATCCTCTGTACAAGAGCACGGGGTTAAAATGCTTACCCTGGTGGAAAAGCTCGAGGACCTAAAGGCAGGTCTCGATAATGAAACATACATTAGATGTGATCCTTCAGTCACTCCCACCCTCCTTTGACCAATTTATCGTCAACTACAACATGAACGCACTTGAGAAGGGCATTCATGAGTTGATCAATATGTTGGTGCAATACGAGGCAACGACTAAGAGCCTTCGGTATTGTTTGGAGGTGCTTCGACTTCTAATACGAAAGGCAAGGGTGCCGGACGTTGGAAGAAGAAGAAAGGGAAGGGAAAGACCGTCAAAGCAGCTACGAACACTAAGAGTGTTCCCATTGCCAAAGGAGGGAAAGGCAAAGGAAAGGGAAAGGTTGTCTCCAAGCAACAGTCGAGGGCAAATGATATATGTATCAATTGCCGTGAGAAAGGGGCATTGGAAGAGGGAGTAACCCCAAAACTCCTCTCCAAACGTAAAACAGATAATAAACGGGAACGCACGACTGTCGCACGCAAGGCTAGGTCACATATCCCAAGACAGGATGGAAAGATTGGTAGATTCAAGAAACCTAGAGGTAGGGGACTTGAGTGAGCTACCATCTTGTGAATCTTGTCTAAGAAGGAAAATGACCCAGAAGCCCCTTGTAGGACAAACAGGCTTGCCACAAGTCTACTAGGTCACATATCCCAAGATAGGATGAAAAGGTTGGTAGACTCAAAGAACCTAGAGGTTGGGGACTTGAACGATCTACCAACTTGTGAGTCCTGTCTAAGAGGGAAAATGACCAAGAGGCCCTTTGTAGGACAAAGCAGGCTTGCACAGGTCTGTTGGACTTGGTCCATACAGACGTATGTGGACCACTAAGGACGCAGGCCCGAGGTGGGTTTCTCCTACTTCATAACCTTCACCGATGATCATTCACGGTATGGTTATGTTTACCTGATGAGGTACAAGTCTGAAGCTCTTAGAGGTTTAAAGAATTCAGACTTGAAGTGGAGAACCAAACCAACTGCAAAATTAAAATCCTTCGGTCGGACCGAGGCGGTGAATACCTTAGTACGGAGTTCCTAGACTATCTAAAAGAACATGGTATAATATCAGAATGGACACCTCAGGAACACCGCAGTTAAATGGTGTCTCTGAAAGGAGGAATCGAACCCTGTTGGACATGGTTCGGTCCATGATGAGTTTTACCAAAATTGCCCTTATCGTTTTGGGGCTATGCACTAGAAACGGCGGCCAAATTATTGAATTTGGCGCCTACTAGCACATTGACCCAAACGCCATATGAGATATGGCACGGCAAGCCTGCATCCTACAACTACTTGAAAGTGTGGGGTAGCCCCGCATACGTCAAGAGGTTAGTGGGAGATAAGTTAGAATCTAGGTCTAGCTTATGCAGGTTCGTTGGATACCCTAAAGAAACTGCGGGTTATTACTTTTATGACCCCTTGGAACAAAAGGTGTTTTGTTTCAAGAAATGCAGTATTCTTGGAGCAAGGCTTCCCGGAGGATATCCAACTTGATGAGCTGATCCTTGAGGAATCAAGTGATGGAATCCAGCCATCAGAAGAAGCCGCGGAACCCTCACTTAGAGGATTCAGGATAGACAGCCGAAGGGCTGACCAACCTCGAGAAGTCCAACATGCTAGGCATGAAGGACAGCCTCAGGAACGGCCAGCCACGGTTCCTAAACCACCGGCTCTGATACAGTCAGCGCCCACAGTCACCACTAACGTTCCCGTTCTCCGTAGGTCCACTAGAGAGTCCAGACCTCCAATGAGATATGGCTTTCTAGGTGCGACCGATCTTTTGGATAACGATCCTAAGACTTATGGAGAAGCGATGTCTGACATCGTCTCCGGGAAATGGCTTGAGGCCATGAAAGCCGAAATGGACTCCATGAGCGAAAACCAAGTTTGGAGTCTCGTAGATCCACCGAAAGGTGTTAAGCCAGTGGGCTGTAAGTGGGTCTACAAGCGCAAACTTGGCGTTGATGGAGAAGTCACAACCTTTAAGGCTAGGCTTGTAGCTAAGGGATACACTCAACGACCCGGGGTCGATTTTGAGGATACCTACTCGTCTGTAGCCATGGCTAAGTCCATTCGGATTCTGCTCGCGATAGCAGCATGGTATGACTATGAGATATAGCAGATGGACGTGAAAACGGCCTTCCTCAACGGTTTCGTTGAAGAAGAGATCTATATGGATCAGCCGCAGGGTTTCACGGTCACTGGAGAAGAACAGAAAGTCTGTCGCCTCCAGAAGTCCATCTATGGCCTCAAACAAGCCTCCGAAGTTGGAACATTCGATTTGATGAAGTAATACGGGGATATGACTTCATCAAAAACGAATCCGACCCTTGTGTATACAAGAAGGTCAGTGGGAGCTCAATAGTGTTCCTAGTGCTTTATGTGGATGACATTCTGCTCATTGGTAATGACGTCAGAATGTTAGGAAACACAAAAGCATGGTTGTCAACCCAGTTTTCCATGAAGGACTTGGGTGAAGCCTCCTACATCCTAGGCATCCAGATTGTCAGGGACAGATCTAAAAGGATGTTAGGACTCACCCAAAACTCGTATATGGAGAAAGTCCTAAAGAGATATCGAATGGACAACTCCAAACGAGGATTCCTTCCAATGAGGCATGGGATCAAGTTATCCAAGAAACAGTCCCCACAGACTGATGAGGAACTTGAAAGGATGAAGGTCATGCCTTATGCCTCCGCCGTAGGTAGCATACAATATGCGGTCCACTGCACTAGGCCTGACATTGCATACGCTTTGAGCGTAACAAGCAGATATCAGTCCTGCGCAGGAGAGGCACATTGGAATGCTGTTAAGGGCATCCTTAAGTACCTAAGAAGGACTAAGGAAATGTTCCTAGTTTATGGCAATGGAGAACTAATTCTGGAAGGCTTTAGCGACGCTAGCTTCCAGTCTGATGACGATGATGCCAAGTCTCAATCGGGGTACGTGTTTCAAACTCAATGGAGGAGTAGTAGCTTGGAAAAGTTCCAAGCAAGCAACCGTTGCTGACTCCACCACAGAGGCTGAATACAGCAGCTTCAGAAGCTGCTAAGGAAGCGGTTTGGATGAGAAAACTACATCCAAGAGTTGGGTGTGGTGCCTAGCATCGCCGAGCCCGTTGTCATCTTCTGTGATAACAACGGCGCTATAGCGCAAGCAAAGGAACGAGATCTCATCACCGTTCCAAACATATTCTTAGACGCTACCATCTTCTTAGAGAAATGGTAGGAAGAGGTGACGTCCGGATGGACCGAGTCAACTCGACAGACAACACAGCAGACCCGCTGACAAAGCCTATGTCGCAGAGCGCTCATACGCAACATCTTGAGAAGATGGGGATTAAGCATATGGGCAATTGGCTTTAAAGGTCAAGTGGGAGATTGTTAGAATAGGTGACCATGTAAGCCAATTTTGGGGGACTGAGAAACGATTTCGGGGACTGGGACTACGCTTGGAGGTAGGTCCATGAAATCAGTCTTACCGAATCAGTCCGGAAATCTCCAAGTCAAGGAATCCCGAAAATGGATACCGGGATTCCCTTTGAGACTTGCACTAAGCATCTGCTGTCGTATTTCATCGACGGGTGACGAAGGTCGTCTAAGCAGTGTTAGTGGGTCAGCATGCTAGGAAGCAGCTGACTGAGGTGACTCGCGGGAACCGTCTTACGGAGGACCTTGAGTATGGTCAGCGAGGTATGACGTGTATTCCCGGTTCCAAGGGTACAGGCCAAGTCCTTTGACTTGAGGAACTGTTGAGTTTACCTGTGCATCAGGTGTGTATCTTAGATATGGTGAGAGATTGCCAAAATACTCTTGAGTAGTCATAAGCCATGTCTAGTGCAGCTCGGGTGTACAAAGTGACAGTAGTTTCCAAGAAAGGATCTGTCTCCTGTCAAAAGGTGTTGATAGTTGAGTCTCATATATGCTCTGTGTCTTGTCCCTGAAATCTGTGGCCACAGTGACTGAACAGAAGGGAAAAGGTTTCCCTTGCGGCGTTTAGTGAGGACAGACCGACACTTAGGTCCAAAATGGTACCTGCATCTTCCGTGCCCTAGACCCTAAGTGATGAGACCGAAGACAGAAGGACAAGTGTACTGTTAGAACCTAAATGTTCATCCCCGAATATTTCACCTAGTCTCTAGTGCCATGGACCGTTGCTAGATGGCCACCCATGGTAACGGACGGATTCTAGGAATCCGACCAAGTCTAGCTGAATGGTGAACCTAAAGAGTCACACACTATCCACACACACTTAGTATTTAATTTGGAATTAAATATTGGAGTAAAGGAATGATTAAATTAGATTTAATCGGGTCCTATATTTTCTTTGGAGAAATTAATTCCTTCTATTTGATAAAAGGAATTGAATTAATAAATAGGATTTATTAAAAGGGTTGATTTAATAAGCTTAAGAATAAATTATAATATTAATTTATAATATTTATTCTTTTAGCCTTTTGGAATATTTAATAGGATTTAAATATTCCATTAAATTAAAATCAACGGTTGAGATGGAAAGGGGAGATGGAAGGCTAGGATTCGTTTGACTAGGTCAAACACTAGTTTGACTAGGACTTTGACTAGGTCAAAATCCTAGTCAAATTAGGTTACTTAGAGTTTGAGTTTAAAGAGGATTAAACTCTTCCTCTATATAAACCCCTAGCTTCCAACATTTAAGAGGATGATGATTCTTGAAACACACACACAACAAACACTCTCCTCTCCTACCTCTCGTCCGCCCCCTCTCTCTTTCTCTAGCAAGAAATATTTTTCTTAGTTCTTTTTGTTCTTGGAACATCAAGAACTTTGACGAACCAATAACCGTTAATTGATAACGAGTTATTGATTCGTCCACTCCAAAAAATAAAACTTGTTCGTTGCTAGCACGACGTGCAAGATACGTGGGTGGATCGTGTGTCACGATTTGGAGGATCTCAAGAACGAGGTCTTGGTGCAAAACGGGGAACAACGCGAGTAGCAGTTGAAAATGAAAACGACAACAGGTAGGTCTCGTTTAAGATTTTCGTCCCTCTTTATTTTTAACTCTATGGCCTCCATGATTTATTTAATTGTTTTATGATCATGAGATACACCGAACGCCCGGGAACCTCAAGGGCACACCCCTTGAGCGTGTTCTTTAAATTAAAAAGCATGCCTTTTATTTTAATATGTTTATTTTTACCGCGCTTCCGCATTCGCGCAATTCCCGGGACGATCCACCGGATTTTCTTTCAACTGGTACCCCCACGACTCGTGAGACAGGTAGCAGTAGCCCGCTTTTTCGTTCATGACATAATGCAGCTTCCTTTAAGTACAATAACGTGCCACGACTCGTGAGACCACGCTATTGACCTAAAGTAGCTTCCTCACTATGCCATGGATTGGAAGGCATGGACAAACTCCTAGAGTTCATGTCCACTTTGTCTAGGGTCTAATATTTTGACATTGGTCCAACCAATGTGAGAGTAAGTAATGACCGAGATCTCAAATAAATATCTACACATACATCCATAATGCGTAAATAAACCATTCACAGCAGTTATACGATAAATAAATAATCCATTCATCCATCATCATAACCACATGCAAAATTAAAGCCTAGCACGCCCCTGTTGGATGATCACGAGCCCGAATCCTATGCGATCCACTGAGCCCGCAGTGGATCTATGGTCAATCTAGGGTTGGTCCTATACTATTACATTAATAGTAACCCAATCATCATGCTGATGGGCCTTGGTCTCTTTTTCTCTTTCTTCACTTCATGGAAAACACCAAGGGGCCTCCCGTCTGGGCTCTCCATGTGGTCCTTCCTTCTTCTCCACCAATTACAAAAAGGAAACCTCACTCCTAGTCTACTCTCATTACATAGTAAAAGAGGCACACAGGCCCAACAGATGATAAACCATACATCCGGTCTTAGGGCTCGCGATCATCCATTTCCATCCAAACACACATAATCACATGATCCAATCACATAATTACATAATATCAACAACATATGATTTCCAATCATAAATATCCAAAATAATTAATGAATACGTGCACGACGTGTGAAAAAATAAAACACAAATATTGGTAATAATATTTTCTTGTTTTAGGAAAACCTTTCCTCATTATTTTAAGTAAAATAACTCCGGGATTCCGAATCCAATTTATTTTACTCCTAAAATAATGTCTTTTAGAAAAATAGGCATAATTGAACCAAAAATGATTTTTCAGAATTAATTCAAAATTAAAACTGAAAATAATTAAATTAAAAAAAAATAAAAGAAAATTACTGCTAGGGTTTTTGAAACCCTAGCAGCAGCAGCTGCGGCTGCCGCCGCCGCAGCCGGCGGCTCGCCGGCACGCGCGCAGGGCAGCAGGCTCAGCCTGCCGCCCCTGCGCGCGCGCAGGCACTGCCTGGCCGGGCGTGCGCGTGCAGGCCCCCTTGCCTGCGTGCGCGCGCGCCTGGCCGGCAGCGCGTTGCGCGGCCTAGCATGCCGGCAGGCCGCCGCGCGCGCAGGCTCCCCTGCCTTGTGCGCGCGCTGGCCTGCTGGCTGCCGGTCGTGCCATGCGCAGTGCGCGCGGAGATGCGCACTGGGCATGCCTGTCGGGCGCGCGCGCGCAGACTCCTTCGTCTGCGTGCGCGCGCGCCTGGCGGCGCCGCCCAGGGCCCGTCCGCGCACGGACTCGCAGGGGCGCGCGCGCGCAGACACCCTTGTCGCGTGGCGCGCGCGCCTGCGCGCAGCCTTCCTGGCTGCGCGCTGCCCCCGCGGCCGGCTGGGCGGGCGCGCGCAGGCCTGCCTTGCCTGCGCGCGTTGAAAGGAATTGTGGATCGTCCCGGGAAAAGCGCGAATGCGGAAAGCGCGGTATAATTAAAAATTAAAATGGAATTTAAACATGCTTTTAAATTAAAACACGTTTCAAAGGGTGTGCCTTTGAAATTTCCCGGGTGTTCGGTGTATCTCATGAATAAATCACATATAACATATCATGGAGGCCATAGGGTTGAAAATAAAGAGGACGAACATCTAAAACGAGACCTACCCGTTGTCGTTTTCGTCTTCAACGGCTACACGCGTTGTTCCCCGTTTTGCACCAAGATCTCGTTCTTGAGACCCTCCAAATCGTGACACACGATCCACCCACGTATCTTGCACGTCGTGCTAGCAACGAACAAGTGTATAATATTTGGAGTGGATGAATCAATAACACATTATGAATTAATGGTATTGATTCATCAAAGTTCTAATGTTCCAAGAACAAGAGAACTAAGAGAAAAATAATTTTCTTGGAGTGTGTGAGAGAGAGAGGGCGGACGAGATAGAGGGAGAGAGAGCCGAGTGTGTGTGTGTGTTTGTGTGTGTGTGTTGGAGATTCATCATCCTTCAACTTGTAGGATGCTAGGGGTTTATATAGAAGAGGAGTCTAATCCTCTTTAAACTCCTCTTTCAAGAACTCTATTTTGACTAGGATTTTGACCTAGTCAAAGTCCTAGTCAAAGTAGTGTTTTGACCTAGTCAAAACAATCCTAGCCATCCATCTCTCCCATTCATCTCACCGTTGATTTAATTTAATTTAATGGAATATTTAAAACCTATTTAAATATTTACAAGAGGCTAAAATAAATATAAATATTATTTAAGCCCATTAAATAAATCCCTTTGATAAATCTAATTTATCAATTTAATTCCTTATATCTAAGGAATTATTTCTCCAAGAAAAATAAAGGACCCGATTAAATCCAATTTAATCATTCCTTCACTCCAATATTTAATTCCTAATTAAATATCTAAATGTGTGTGGATAGTGTGTGACTCTTTAGGTTCACCTTTCAGCTAGACTTGGTCGGATTCCTAGAATCCTTCCGTTACCATGGGTGGCCATCTAGCAACGGTCCATGGCACTAGAGACTAGGTGAAATATTCAGGGATGAACATTTAGGCTCTAACAGTACACTTGTCCTTCTGTCTTCGGTCTCATCACTTAGAGTCTAGGGCACGGAAAATGCAGGTACCCATTTTGGACCTAAGTGTCGGTCTGTCCTCACGAAACGCCGCAAGGGAATCCTTCCCTTCTGTTCAGTCACTGTGGCCACAGTTTTAGGGACAAGACCTAGAGTATACATGAGACTCAACTGCCAAAACCTATTGACAGGAGACAGATCCTTTTCTTGGAAACTACTGTCACTTTGCACACCAGAACTGCACTAGACATGGCTTATGACTACCAAAGAGAATTCTGGCAATCTCTCACCATATCTAAAGATACAGCCCTGATGTACAGGTAAACTCAGCAATTCCTCAAGTCAAAGGACTTGACCTGTACCGTTGGAACCGGGAATACACGTCATACCTTGCTGACCATACTCAAGGTCCTCCGTAAGACGGTTCCCGCGAGTCACCTCAGTCAGCTGCGTCCTAGCATGCTGACCCACTAACACTGCTTAGACGACCCTCGTCACCCGTTGATGAAACACGACAGCAGGTGCTTAGTGCAAGTCTCAAATGGAATCCCGGTACCCATTTTCGGGATTCCTTGACTTGGAGATTTCCGGACTGATTCGGGAAGACTGATTCCATGGACCTACCTCAAAGCGTAGTCCCAGTCCCCGAAATTGATTCTCAGTCCGTGGGCTTTGTTTGCGTAGTGAACAGATATGAAAAACGAATATAAGTGAACACAAACAAAGTGATGCCAAATGAAATTCACTTCTTTATTCATTAATGATTTATCAAACACCTGAAATTGTCTAGACATAGGTTACATATTCCTGCCAAAATTGGCTTACATGGTCACCTATTCTAAACACGCGTCTGCCCTGCCGGCAGTGTGTGGCTGCGGCCAGCCCTCCCGGCTGGCCGGCTGCGTCGTTCTCGTTTTTCCGTTCAATTTTCCACCTCGTTTCCAAAGAAAAACAGAAAATCACCAACATTCATAAATTCACACGAATCAAAAGCAATAAAATCGACATACTTAAAATCAAGAACAATCAATATTTAATATAAAACATGCCAATATCACGTTTCATGCTTATAACGCACATAAACCCTAGGCCTATACACCGAACCGGGCTCTGATACCACTGAAAGAAAATCCGGTGGATCGTCCGGGAATTGCGCGAATGCGGAAGCGCGGTAAAATTAAACATATTAAATTTTACAAAATAAAAGGCATGCCTTTTAATTTAAAGAACACGCTCAAGGGGTGTGCCCTTGAGGTTCCCGGGCGTTCGGTGTATCTTATGATCATAAAACAATTAAATAAATCATGGAGGCCATAGAGTTGAAAATAAAGAGAGACGAAAATCTTAAACGAGACCTACCCGTTGTCGTTTTCGTCTTCAACTGCTACTCGCGTTGTTTCCTCGTTTTGCACCAAGACCTCGTTCTTGAGATCCTCCAAATCGTGACACACGATCCACCCACGTATCTTGCACGTCGTGCTAGCAACGAACAAGTATTATATTTGGAGTGGACGAATCAATAACTCGTTATCAATTAACGGTATTGGTTCGTCTAAGTTCTTGATTGTCCAAGAACAAAAAGAACTAAGGAAAAATATTTTTCTTGCTAGAGAAAGAGAGAGGGGCGGACGAGAGGTAGGAGAGGGAGAGTGTGTGTTGTGTGTGTTTTTTCAAGAATCATCAAACTCTTAAATGTTGGAAGCTAGGGGTTTATATAGAGGAAGAGTTTAATCCTCTTTAAACTCAAACTCTAAGTAACCTAATTTGACTAGGATTTTGACCTAGTCAAAGTCCTACTCAAACTAGTGTTTGACCTAGTCAAATGAATCCTAGCCTTCCATCTCCCCTTTCCATCTCAACCGTTGATTTTAATTTAATGGAAAATTTAAATCCTATTAAATATTCCAAAAGGCTAAAAGAATAAATATAATACAATAAATAAATATTATAATTTATTCTAAGCCCATTAAATCAACCCTTTTAATAAATCTTATTTATTAATTTAATTCCCTTTATCAAATAGAAGGAATTAATTTCTCCAAGAAAATATAGGATCCGATTAAATCTAATTTAATCATTCCTTTACTCCAATATTTAATTCTAAATTAAATACTAAGTGTGTGTGTGGATAGTGTGTGACTGTTTAGGTTCACCATTCAGCTAGACTTGGTCGGATTCCTAGAATCCGTCCGTTACCATGGGTGGCCATCTAGCAACGGTCCATGGCACTAGAGACTAGGTGAAATTTTCGGGGATGAACATTTAGGCTCTAACAGTACACTTGTCCTTCTGTCTTCGGTCTCATCACTTAGGGCCTAGGGTACGGAAAATGCAGGTACCCATTTTGGACCTGAGTGTCGGTCTGTCCTCACCAAACACCGCAAGGGAAACCTTTTCCCTTCTGTTCAGTCACTGTGGCCACAGATTTCAGGGACAAGACACAGAGCATATATGAGACTCAACTGTCAACACCTTTTGACAGGAGACAGATCCTTTCTTGGAAACTACTGTCACTTTGTACACCCGAGCTGCACTAGACATGGCTTATAACTACTCAAGAGTATTTTGGCAATCTCTCACCATATCTAAGATACAGACCTGATGTACAGGTAAACTCAGCAGTTCCTCAAGTCAAAGGACTTGGCCTGTATCGTTGGAACCGGGAATACACGTCATACCTTGCTGACCATACTCAAGGCCCTCCGTAAGACGGTTCCCGCGAGTCACCTCAGTCAGCTGCTTCCTAGCACGCTGACCCACTAACACTGCTTAGACGACCTTCGTCACCCGTCGATGAAATACGACAGCAGATGCTTAGTGCAAGTCTCAAAGGGAATCCCGGTACCCATTCTCGGGATTCCTTGACTTGGAGATTTCCGGACTGATTCGGTGAGACTGATTTCATGGACCTACCTCCAAGCGTAGTCCCAGTCCCCGAAAACGTTACTCAGTCCGTGGGCTTTGTTTGCGTAGTGAACAGAAATGTAAATGCAGATAAGTGAACGTAAACAAAGTATTGCCATATGAATTATCACTTCTTTATTCATAAATATTTTATCAAATACCAAAGAATTGTCTAGACATAGGTTACGTATTCCTGCCAAAATTGGCTTACATGGTCACCTATTCTAACAATCTCCCACTTGACCTTTAAAGCCAATTGCCCATATGCTTAATCCCCATCTTCTCAAGATGTTGCATATGAGCGCTCTACGACATAGGCTTTGTCAGCGGGTCTGCTGTGTTGTCTGCGGAGTTGACTCGGTCCATCCGGACGTCACCTCTTCCTACCATTTCTCTAAGAAGATGGTAGCGTCTAAGAATGTGTTTGGAACGGTGATGAGATCTCGGTTCCTTTGCTTTCGCTATAGCGTCGTTGTTATCACAGAAGATGACAACGGGCTCGGCGATGCTAGGCACCACACCCAACTCTTGGATGTAGTTTTCTCATCCAAACCGCTTCCTTAGCAGCTTCTGAAGCTGCTATGTATTCAGCCTCTGTGGTGGAGTCAGCAATGGTTGCTTGCTTGGAACTTTTCCAAGCTACTACTCCTCCATTGAGTTTGAATACGTACCCCGATTGAGACTTGGCATCATCGTCATCAGACTGGAAGCTAGCGTCGCTAAAGCCTTCCAGAATTAGTCCTCCATTGCCATAGACTAGGAACATTTCCTTAGTCCTTCTTAGGTACTTAAGGATGCCCTTAACAGCATTCCAATGTGCCTCTCCTGCGCAGGACTGATATCTGCTTGTCACGCTCAAAGCGTATGCAATGTCAGGCCTAGTGCAGTGGACCGCATATTGTATGCTACCTACGGCGGAGGCATAGGGGACGACCTTCATCCTTTCAAGTTCCTCATCAGTCTGTGGGGACTGTTTCTTGGATAACTTGATCCCATGCCTCATTGGAAGGAATCCTCGTTTGGAGTTGTCCATTCGATATCTCTTTAGGACTTTCTCCATATACGAGTTTTGGGTGAGTCCTAACATCCTTTTAGATCTGTCCCTGACAATCTGGATGCCTAGGATGTAGGAGGCTTCACCCAAGTCCTTCATGGAAAACTGAGTTGACAACCATGCTTTTGTGTTTCCTAACATTTTGACGGTTCCCGCGAGTTACCTCAGTCAGCTGCTTCCTAGCACGCTGACCCACTAACACTGCTTAGACGACCTACATCACCCGTCGATGAAATACGACAGCAGATGCTTAGTGCAAGTCTCAAAGGGAATCCCGGTACCCATTCTCGGGATTCCTTGACTTGGAGATTTCCGGACTGATTCGGTGAGACTGATTTCATGGACCTACCTCCAAGCGTAGTCCCAGTCCCCGAAAACGTTACTCAGTCCTTGGGCTTTGTTTGCGTAGTGAACAGAAATGTAAATGCAGATAAGTGAACGTAAACAAAGTATTGCCATATGAATTTTCACTTCTTTATTCATAAATATTTTATCAAATACCAAAGAATTGTCTAGACATAGGTTACGTATTCCTGCCAAAATTGGCTTACATGGTCACCTATTCTAACAATAATAACGCACAGATATGGCATGCGAGGTTAGGTCATATCTCTAAAGATAAGATAAGAAGGTTGGTGGACTCAAAGAGTCTAGAAATAGACGATTTGGACAACCTACCGACCTGCGAATCCTGTCTGAAGGGAAAGATGGCCAAGAAACCCTTTGTTGGACAAAGCACGCTAGCCAGTGGTCTATTGGATTTGATCCATACGGATGTCTGTGGCCCATTAAATACTCAGGCTAAAGGTGGGTATTCGTACTTCATAACCTTTACCGATGATCACTCACGGTATGGTTATGTTTACCTGAAGAGGTACAAGTCTGAAGCCTTTGGAAGGTTTAAGGAATACAGACTTGAAGTAGAGAACCAAACCGGTCGAAAGATCAAAGCCCTTCGGTCGGACCGAGGTGGAGAGTATTTGAGTGGTGAGTTTACTGATTATCTAAAAGAGAATGGGATTCTCTCTCAGTGGACCCCTCCTGGAACACCACAGCTTAATGGTGTGTCTGAAAGGAGGAATCGGACCTTGTTGGACATGGTTCGATCCATGATGAGTTTTACCGAACTCCCCCTTTCCTTCTGGGATACGCTCTTGAGACGGCGGCCAAAGTTTTGAGCTTGGCGCCATCTAAAAAGGTATCCCAGACGGAATCAAGTGAGGCACCCCATGGGCGGCAGTGACATCTGAGCCAGTAGTTCCCACTAATATTGTTCTAGTCCTCCGTAGGTCGGCCAGAGTATCCCATGCACTTGATAGGTATGGATTTCTGGGCCTGACCGGTCAGTTGGATAATGATCCAAAGACATATGGAGAAGCAATGTCGGACATCGATTCGGACAAGTGGCTTGAGGCCATGAAATCCAAGATGGACTCGATGGGTACAAATAAGGTTTGGACCCTAGTAGACCCACCCAAAGGGGTAAAACCCGTAGGGTGTAAATGGGTCTACAAACGTAAGCTTGGAGCTGATGGGGAGGTTACAACTTTCAAAGCCAGGCTTGTGGCGAAAGGTTACACTCAGCGACCCGGGGTCGATTTTGAAGAAACCTACTCGCCCGTAGCAATGGCCAAGTCCATTCGGATACTGCTTGCCATAGCAGCATGGTATGACTATGAAATATGGCAGATGGACGTGAAAACGGCCTTCCTTAATGGTTTCGTAGAGGAAGAGATCTATATGGATCAGCCGGAGGGTTTCCCAACTGTTGGAGAAGAGGATAAAGTCTGTCGTCTCCAAAGGTCCATCTATGGCCTCAAACAAGCTTTCCGAAGCTGGAACATATGTTTTGATGATGTCATACGGGGATATGATTTCATCAAGAACGAGTCCGATCCTTGTGTATACAAGAAGATCAATGGGAGCTCAGTTGCGTTTCTATTGCTTTACGTGGATGACATCTTGCTCATTGGGAATGATGCTAAGATGTTGGGTACCACTAAAGCTTGGTTGTCTATGCAATTCTCCATGAAGGATATGGGCGAGGCATGCTACATCCTTGGCATCAAGATCTACAGGGATAGATCTAGAAGGATATTAGGAATGGCCCAGTCCTCGTATTTTGAGAAAGTCTTGAAGAGATTCAAGATGGAGAACTCAAAACGATGATTCCTACCTATGAGGCATGGAATTAAGTTATCCAAGAAGCAGTCTCCTAAGAATGATGAGGAGCTTAAACAGATGTTGGACATCCCCTATGCTTCAGCTGTAGGCAGCATACAATATGCTGTTCAGTGCACTAAACCTGATGTGGATTTCGCTTTGAGTGTAACAAGTCGATATCAGTCGTGTGCCGGGGAGGCACACTGGAGTGCAGTCAAGACTATCGTGAAGTACCTAAAAAGGACTAAGGACATGTTCTTGATGTACGGCGGTGGAGAGTTGATACTGGAAGGCTATAGCGACGCTAGCTTCCAGTCGGATGATGATGATGCCAAGTCTCAGTATGGTTTTTTATATAGACTACATGGTGGCGTGGTTACTTGGAAGGGTTTCAAGCAGGCTACCATAGCGGACTCCACCATAGAGTTTTGAATACATAGCGGCTTTGGAAGCTGCTAAGGAGTGGTTTGGTTGATGAGCTACATTCAAGGGTTGGATGTAATACCGAGCATTGCTAAGCCTGTAATTATCTTTTATGATAACAACGGGGCAATAGCGCTAGCAAAGGAACCGAGATCTCATCACGATCCAAGCATATTCTTAGACGCTACCATCTGCTTAGAGAGATGGATAGCAGGAGTGACGTTCGGTTGGACCGAGTCAGCTCCACAGAAAACATAGCAGATCCACTTGCTAAGCCCATGTCGCAAGTTTCCTATACTCACCATCTAGATAAGAGGTTCAAGGTCAATGGGTGATTGGCTTTAGGTCAAGTGGGAGATTGTTAGAATAGGTGACCAGAAAGCCAATAGGTTTGGCAATTTGTAACCTATTTGACAACTTGATGTAAATGTAATATTACTATGTGATGAATAAGATGAGTGTTCGTCACCAATGATTCCTTCTTTGTTGCGCTCATCTTACATTTGTGAAAACAGTGTTTAACTTATATCGCAACGAAGCCCACAAACCATGGATAACAACTCGTGCCGTTGGGCCACGCATTGGATGGTGGCCATGAAACCAACTGATTAAGAGTTGGGTCTGAAACGTTCCAAGTCGAGGACCTCGAGACAGGGCATCGAGAGTCCTATTGAGACTTGCCTCAAGAGTCGTGTTCATTGGATGAGTATCGTGTTTCATCGGCGACAGGCGTGGGACGCGTACACAATCTTGATGGGTTGGTCGACTGGGGTCGAGCCGACTGGACTGACTCGCGGGGATCATCATATGGAAGCCTTGGAGGCTTGGTCGGTATGATTGGTTCTCCCCGGTTCCGATAGTACGGGAGTAATCCTCAGACTTGAGGGATCATGGCAGTCGCGTGCACATGACGGCTGTATCTTGGATCTAGCGAGGGGTAATCATTTTGTATGATGATTATCATAAGCCTTGTCCAGTGCAGTCGAAATGTGTAGCGAGGACGGTGGATTCCAAGAAGAGGATCCGTCCCCTGTCAGTACGTGACAGAGGTATCTCCTATGCACTCGGAGACACGTTCATGCTGTTTAAAGTTGTGGCCACAGTAGTTGGTCGAACAGGGAATGGTTTCCTGTGTCGACGCAATGAAGCATACATGGTCTCGAGTATTAAGCATAGATGCCTAGTCAAGAATGGGAACCAACGCCTAATTCCATACCCTAGACTAAGGCCGGGAGACGGTAGACGAAAGAATCGTACCCATACGGAATCGGCGCCTAAATGTTCACGCCAATTCACCTAGTCTCTAGTGCCATGGACCGTTGCTAGACGACCACCCATGGTAACGGGCCCTTGTGGAACACGGGCCCAAGTCTAGCTGAGGGTGAACCTAAAGGGTCACACATAAATCACCGACGAGGTTGAGAGATCGACTTGGAGTCAATCTCGAAGGATAAATAAGTAATTGGATTACTTAAGGGAAAGTCCATTGGATGGACGGGCCAATATTGTATCGGGTCTTCATTTAATCGGTAAATTGGATTTTCGATTAAATATGGAAAGTTGAGACGTTGAGACGTTGGATCTTTTAATTGGATTAAAAGATCAACGGGAATAATTTAAATGGACATTAAATTAGATTTAATGTTGGGTTCGTCGTAATTGGATTACGATAAAACCCGGTCCGTTAAATTTTACCCGAGAGGAGAAATAATTCCTATTTTGGAATAGGAAGAAGTTGGACTTCTTCCCTTAATTAAACATGGCCGAGATGCTCCCTTGGAGGAAGCAAAATCAACCATGTTTCATGCTAGGTGGTATGTTGACTTATCTCTTTTTGAAAGAGACAAATCAACTCCAATCAAGCTCTTCCCTTTTGGTATGATTTGATCATAGCATAAATTTTGGTAGGCTTGATTGAAGAATTGATGGTGATTGATTGGAATGAATCTAGACATCCTTGGATGAACCTAGACACATTCTAATAATCACATTAATTATGTATATATATTAGAATATACAACACCAAGCACAAGGGATTCATTATTCATCTTTTTTTAGGAAAAAGAGAAGACAAAAATCGGATCTCCTCTCCCTCTCTAACTCACGGCTTTTCCTCCCCCTTTTCACTTGTGTTCTTCACTTGGTTTTGAATCAAAAGGAATAACAAAGTAAGTTTATGAGAGCACTAATTCATAGTGTTCTTCTCTTAAACTGATTCCTTCTTAAACCCGTTCTTTTCTAGCAAGAAGAACGTGCGTTTCTTCCGGTGTGGTGTGGATCACCTTTGGAGAATTCATACGTTTGGATTTCGTGAGTATTCCGGAGAAGGAACAACGCAAGTAGCCAGGAGCACACGCTAAACAATCAAAGGTAACGGTTTTACTACGCTTTGATTGATTTAATATACATCTATGCCCTATGTGTTTAAATATATGTTTCTAATATTTACACATCCTACATCGAACGCCCGGTTGAGCACCCAAGGGTACACCCCTTGGGATTCGTTTATTTAAATTAGATTTAAATTTACGCATATTTCTCGCTTTCTCGCTTCCGCTCGAGCTCCCGGGCGGATCCGCTTGTCCTTCAATTACATGCTCATATGTTGTTGCTACTGTCTCATGGGGCACCTCCCTTGATTTCTCAAGGAGCACCTCATCACGTCGACTATCCGATAAAAAGCCCTTTCCCAAGAATATTGTGTTCCGCGAGACAATGATCTTTTACTCGAAGGGATCATAGAAATAATACCCCGTAGTTTCTTTCGGATATCCGACGAACCTGCATAAAATAGACCTAGAGTCCAATTTATCACCCACTAATCTCTTGACGTATGTGGGGCTTCCCCACACTTTTAATTATTTGTAGGAAGCATGCTTGCCATGCATATATCATATGGCATCTGGGATATCTTCTTAGATGACGCTATGTTCAAAAGTTTGGTTGCCGTCTCAAGAGCGTATCCCTAGAAGGTGAAAGCCTTGGGTAGGCGTGTGGATCTTCCCGGGAGTAGCGCGAATGCGGAAGTGCGGTATAATTTAAATTACAAAAATTTAAACATGCATAACATGTATTAATATAAACTCGTTCAAGGGGTGTACCCTTGAAACTCCCGGGTGTTCGGTGTATCTCATGAATAATAAACACACACAAGAATCATGGAGGCCATAGGATTCTAAAATAAAAGAGGACGAAAATTTAAACGGAAACCTACCGATTTGTCGTTTTCCCCTTCTAACCGGTACTCGCGTTGTTCCCCGATTTGCTCCAAGGTCTCGTATGGGAGACCCTCTAATTCGTGACATGCAATCCGTCCACGTATCTTGAACTTCGTGCTAACGAAAGAACAAGTATTATTTAGGAGAGGACAGATCGATCGAACGTTATTAGTTTAACGAGATCAATCCTCCTTTTGTTCGATTGTTAGAAGACAAAAGAACAAGAAACAATTTTCTTGGAA
The DNA here is from genome assembly GCA_034509735.1 of Sesamum alatum. NCBI lineage: Eukaryota > Viridiplantae > Streptophyta > Magnoliopsida > Lamiales > Pedaliaceae > Sesamum > Sesamum alatum. Next base: position 9,768,152 of record JACGWO010000013.1, read on the forward strand.
TGTGAGAGAGAGGTGCGGCCGAGAGGAGGGAGAGAGCAAACAAGAGTGTGTGTGTGTGTGTGTGTTTCAAGAATCATCATCTCCTTCAATGTGTGTGCTAAGGAGTATTTATAGAAGAGGAATCCTTTTCCTCTTCGAGTTCCTACACATTGAAGACTCCACTACAACTAGGATTTGGCCTAGTCAAATCCTAGTCAAATCAAGCTTCTTTGGTCAAACCAATAATAGCCATTGATCTCTCCCTATTAATCTCAACCATTAATTTAATTTAATGGAATATTAAAATCCTATTTAAATATTCTAAGGGCAATAAATAAATCTATATTAAATATAAAATATTTATTCTAAGCCCATTAAATTAATTTTCTAATAAATTTAATTTATTAGATAAATCCCTTTTATCTAACAAAAGGAATTAACTCTTTCCAAGAAAATAAGGACCCTATTAAATCCAATTTAATCGCTCCATTTCTCCAAATATTTAATTCTAAATTGAATACTTTAATGTGTGCGGATTGTGTGTGACTCTTTAGGTTCACCTTCAGCTAGACTTGGTTGGATCCTAGAATCCGCCCGTTACCATGGGTGGCCATCTAGCAACGATCTATGGCACTATAGACTAGGTGAATATAGGGGGATGAACATTTAGGCTCTACAGTACATCTATCCTTCCGTCTATGGTCTCACCACTTAGGCTCTAGGGCACGGATAATGCAGGTACCCATTTTGGACCTAAGTGTCGGTCCGTCCTTTACTAAACGCCGCAAGGGAAACCTTCCCTTCTGTTCGGTTACTGTGGCCACAGATTTTAGGGACTAGACTCAGAGCATTTCTGAGACACAACTGTCAACACCTTTTGACAGGAGACAGATCCTTTCTTGGAAACTAGTGTCACTCTGTACACCGGAGCTGCACTAGATATGGCTTATGACTACTCGAGTGCTTCTTGGCAATCTCTCACCATATCTAAGATACAACCCTGATGTACAGGTAAACTCAGCAGTTCCTCAAGTCAAAGGACTTGACCTGTACTGTTGGAACCGGGAACACATGTCATACCTAACCGACCTTACTCAAGGTTCTCCGTAAGACGGTTCTCGCGAGTCACCTCAGTCAGCTGCTCCCTAGCAGGCCAACCCACTAACACTGCTTAGACGACCCTTGTCACCCGTCGATGAAATACGACAGCAGATGCTTAGTGCAAGTTTCAACGGGAATCTCGGTACCCACTTTCGAGATTCCTTGACTTGGAGATTTCCGGACTGATTCGGCGGAACTGATTTCATGGACCTACCTCCAAGCATAGTCCTAGTCCCCGAAATGTGTTTTCAGTCCATGGGCTTTGTTTGCGTGGTGAACAGATATATAAAGCAGATAAAGTGAACACAAACAAAGTAAATGCCAAATGAAATTTCACTTCTTATTCATTAATGATTTATTAAAACCTCGAAATTGTTCAGACATAGGTTACAATTCGCCTACCAAGATTGGCTACATGGTCACCTATTCTAAAAGAAGGACAAGGAGAGTTCGGTAAAACTCATCATGGATCGGAGTATGTCAAACAAGGTCCGATTCCTCCTTTCAAACAAACCGTTCAATTGTGGTGTTCCAAGAGGAGTCCACTCAAAGAGAATTCCATTCTCCTTTAGATAACGAATGAACTTACCACTTAAATACTCTCTACCTCAGTCCGGTCGAAGGACTTTGATCTTGCGACCGGTTTGGTTCTCAACTTCAAGTCTGTAATTCTTAAACCTTCCAAAGGGTTTAGACTAGTAACTCATGAAGTAAACATAACCATACCATGAGTGATTATCGATAAAGGTTATGAAGTATGAGTACCCACCTATTTCTTAAGTATTTAATGAAGGATAAGCGGATCCGTCCGTGAGCGCGAGCGGAAGCGAGAGAATGAAAATTAAATCGCATAAATTAAATGCAATAATCATAAATCCCAAGGGGTGTACCCTTGGGTTCTCAACCGGGCGTTAGATGTAGGATGTATTAATATTAAAAGCATATATTATACATATGGCATAGAAACAAAATAATAAACTACGATAACATAAAATCAATAGTACCTTTGTAGTTTAACTTGTCGCACGGTTACTTGCTTTGTTCCTCTCTGGAAATGTTCACGAAGTTCAAAGTGTATGACTCTCTAGAGGTGATCCACACCACACCGTAAGAGATACTCGTTTTCCTTGCTAGAAGAAAACGAATCTAGGAGGATTCAGTTTAAGAAAAGGAACACTATTAATAGTGTTCTTCTTAAGCTTACTTTGTTCTTCCAAATGATTTAAGATCAAATGAAGAACAAAAGGGATATGTGTGAGAGAGAGAGAGAGGAGTGTAATTTTTCTTCTTCTTTTTCCCAGAAAAAGATGAATTATGATTCTCATGCTTTGATGTTTGTATATACTCATATATATACAAAATTAATATGATTATTGAAATGTGTCTAGGTTCATCCAAGGATGTCTAGATACATCCCTATCAATCCCACCAATTCATCAATCAAGCTTACCATCTCTTAAGGTATGATTTAATCATACTAAAAGAGAGAGGCTTGATTGGAATTTACTTGTCCCTTATCAAAAGGAGACAAGTCAATATCAAGCATGTATGACCAATTTTTACCCCTTCACAAGTGGTAATTTTCGGCCATACCACATTAGGGAAGAAGTCCAACTTCTTCCTATTCCAAAAGTGCAATTAACACACCTCTTGGGCCAAAATTTAACGGATCGGGTTCCAATGTAATTCAATTACAAAGACTCAAATTAAATCCCATTTAATTCAAGGTCCACTTAGATATTCCCATTTACCTTTTAATCCATGTAAAAGATCCAATCTTTTGACTCTCTTCATTAACTAATAAAAATCCCATTTATCGATTAAATGAGGTCCCGATACAATATCGGCTCGTCCATCTAATGAAGAATCCCTTAAGTAATCTAATTACTTAATTATTCTCCAAAATTGACACCAAGTTAATTTTTCCACCTTCTCGCTGATTTGTGTGACACCCTTTAGGTTCACCCTCAGCTACACATGGGCCCGTGTCCAACAATGGGCCCATTACCATGGGTGGCCGTCTAGCAACGGTCCATGATATTAGAGACTAGGTGAATGTTGGCGTGAACATTTAGGCGCCGATTCCGTATGGGTACGGTCCTTCCGTCTACCGTCTTTTGGTCCTAGTCTAGGGTATGGAATTGGGCGTCGGTTCCCATCCTCGACTAGGCATCTGTACTTAGTACTCGAGACTATGCATGCCTCATTGTATCAACACAAGAAACCATTTCCTGTTCGACCAACCTCTGTAGCCACAGGTTTAAGCAGTATGAACGTATCTCCGAGTGAATAGGAGATACCTCTATCACATACTGACAGGGGATAGATCCTCTTCTTGGAACCCACCATCCTCGCTACACATTATGACTGCACTGGACAAGGCTTATAACGATCATCGTACAAAATGATCACCTCTTGCCAGATCCAAGATACAACCATCATGTATACGTGACTGCCATGGTCCCTCAAGTTTAAGGAATACTCCAGTACTATCAGAATCGGGGAAATCCTGTCATACCGACCAAGCCTCCAAGGCTTCCATATAATGATCCCCGCGAGTCAGTTCACTAGGCTCAACCCCAGTCGACCAACCCACCAAGATCATATAGGTGTCCCACGCCTGTCGTCGATAAAACATGACACTCATCCAATGAATACGACTCTTGGTGCAAGTCTCTATAGGAATCTCGAGGCCCTGTCTCGAGGTCCTCATCTTGGAACGTTTTACACCCAATTCTTTATCAGTTGGTTTCATGACCCCCATCCAATGCATGGCCCAACTGCATGAGTTGTTAATCGTGGGCTGTGGGCTTTGTTGCGATATATGTAAAATACCATTTTAGCATATGGAAATGAGCACAACAAAGAAGGTACCAATGGTAACGAATACTCATTTTATTCATTACATAATATTACATTACATCAAGTTTTCAAATAGGTTACAAAACGCGAAACCTATTGGCTTTCTGGTCACCTATTCTAACAATCTCCCACTTGACCTAAAGCCAATCACCCATTGACCTCAAACCCATCTTATCCAGATGCTGAGTATGGACAACTTGCGACACGGGCTTAGTGAGTGGGCCTGCTTGGTTTTCTGCGGAGCTGACTCGGTCCATTCGAACGTCACCTCTGCTAACCATCTCTTTGACCAGATGGTAGCATCTAAGAATATGCTTGGATCGATGATGAGATCTCGATTCCTTTTCTTGCGCTATGGCCCCATTGTTATCGCATAAGATAACCACTGACTCAACAATGCTAGACACTACACCCAACTCTTGGATGTAGCTCTTCATCCAAACCGCCTCGTTAGCAGCTTCCGAGGCTGCTTTGTATTCAGACTCTGAGGTTGAGTCCGCCGTGGTAGCCTACTTGGAAATTTTCCAAGCAACCACGCCACCATTTAGTCTGGATACTAAACCATACTGAGACTTCGCATCATCGTCATCCGACTGGAAGCTAGTGTCGCTATAGCCTTCCAGTATAAATTCTCCACCACCGTAGATCAAAAACATGTCTTTAGTCTGTTTCAGGTACTTCAGGATAGTCTTGATCGCACTCTAGTGTGCCTCCCCGTCACACGACTGATATCGACTGGTCACGCTCAAAGCGAAAGCCACATCAGGTCTAGTGCACTGGACAACGTATTGAATGTTGCCTACGGCTGAAGCATAAGGGATGTCCAACATCCATTTAAGAACCTCATCAGTCTTAGGAGACTGCTTCTTGGACAACTTAATTCCATGCCTCATAAGAAGGAATCCTCGTTTTGAGTTCTCCATCTTGAATCTCTTCAAGACATTCTCAATGTACGAGGACTGGGCTATTCCTAACATCCTTCTAGATCTATCCCTGTAGATCTTGATGTCAAGCATGCAGGATGCCTCGCCTATATCCTTCATGGAAAATTGTGTTGACAATCAAGCTTTAGTGGTTCCCAACATCTTAGCATCATTCCCAATGAGCAAAATGTCATCCACGTGAAGCACCAGGAATGCAATTGAGCTCCCACTAATCTTCTCGTATACACAAGGATCGGACTCGTTCTTGATGAAATCATATCCCCATATGACTTCGTCAAAATGTATGTTCCAGCTTTGGGAAGCTTGTTTGAGGTCATAGATGGACCATTAGAGACAACAGACCTTTTGCTCTTCCCCAACAGATGTGACACCTTTTGGTTGATCCATATAGATCTCTTCCTCAATGAAACCATTGAGGAAGGCAATTTTCACGTTGATCTGCCATATTTCATAGTCATACCATGCTGCTATGGCAAGTAGGATCTGAATGGACTTGGCCATTGCTACGGGCGAGTAGGTTTCCTCAAAATCAACCCCGGGTCGTTGAGTGTAACCTTTCACCACAAGCCTGGCTTTGAAGGTTGTAACCTCCCCGTCAGCTCCAAGCTTACGTTTGTAGACCCATTTACACCCTACGGGTTTTACCCCTTTGGGTGGGTCCACTAAGGTCCAATCGAATCCATTTCGGATCTCATGGCCTCAAGCCACTTATCCGAATTGATGTCCGACATCGCTTCTCCGTATGTCTTTGGATCATTATCCAACTGACCGGTCAGGCCCAGAAATCCGTTCCTATCAGGTGGTTGGGATACTCTGGCCGACCTACGAAGGACTGGAACATCATCAATGGGAACTACTGGCTCAGATGTCACTGCCACCTCATGGGGTACCTCACTTGATTCCGCAAGGAGTACGTCATCGCGTCGACTATCCGATAGAAAATCCTTTTCCAAGAACATAACGTTTCACAGGACAAACACCTTTTGCTCAGAGGGATCATAGAAATAATACCCCGCAGTTTGTTTCGGATATCCGACGAACCTGCATAAACTAGACCTGGAGTCCAGTTTATCTCCTACTAATCTCTTCACATATGCGGGGCAACCCCACACTTTCAAGTATTTGTAGGAGGCAGGCTTGCCATGCCATATCTCATGGCGTCTGGGATATCTTCTTAGATGGCGCCAAGTTCAAAAGTTTGGCCGCCGTCTTAAGAGCATATCTCCAGAAGGATAAGGGGAGTTCGGTAAAACTCATCATCGATCGGACCATGTCCAACAAGGTCCGATTCCTCCTTTCAGACACACCATTTAACTGTGGTGTTCCAAGGAGAGTCCACTGAGAGAGAATCCCATTCTCTTTTAGATAATAAATGAATTCGCCACTTAAATACTCTCCACCTCGGTCCGATTGAAGGGCTTCGATCTTACGACAAATTTTGTTCTCTACTCCAAATATGTATTCCTTAAACCTTCCAAAGGCTTTAGACTTGTACCTCATCAGGTAAACATAACCATACCATGAGTGATCATCGGTAAAGGGTATGAAGTACGAGTACCCACCCCTAGCCTGAGTATTTAATGGACCACAGACGTCCGTATTGATCAAATCCAACAGTCCGTTGGCTAGCGTGCTTTGTTCAACAAAGCGTTTCTTGGTCATCTTTCCCTTCAGACAGGATTCGCAGGTCGGTAGATTATCCTAATCGTCTATTTTTAGACTCTTTGATCCACCAACCTTCTTATCCTATCCTTAGAAATATGACCTAACCTCGCATGCCAAAGTTGTGCATTATCTTGATTATCATGTTTCCGTTTGTGTTCCGCAGTCATAATCTAATTAAACTATTAAAGTATGTACATACCGTTCACTAATGTACCAAGCAAATGAGACACACCCACGTTTATAATATAAAAACCATTTTTATTGATGGTGAAAGAATAACCCTCCTTATCAAGGATGGGTATGGATACAATATTCTTAATCATGCTAGGTACATAGAAATAGTCGTTCAGTACAATCCTAACATGACTACTAATGGCTAACTCCATTGATCCTACGGCTTCTGCAGCAACGGCCTTGCCATCGCCTAGCCTCAGGATCATCTCATCCTTAGTTAGCCTTCTGCTTCTTTGCAATTCCTGCAAATCATTGCAGATATGAGCACCAACTTGGTTCTCGTTCAATTTTAGTCCATTAATTTTCCCAATTTTTGATTTGTCCAATGACTTTCAAAATTGCGTAAATCGGGTCCTCTGGCCAAGTTTTGCACAATTTTACCCCTTTACATCTTTTTTTGAGCAATTTTAGTCCTTAAAATAGGTTTTGCATAAAAAATTCCAAAAATTCCCATGCTCACCCAGAAATGGTGTCAGAGCCTAGGTTTATTGAAAAAAATGTTGGTTTATATTACATATTGATATTTTATCCCTAACGGAGGAGATATTTAAAAGTATGGAACCGAACGAAAGTTCGAGTAACATTGAAAACAGGGAATATTTTCAAATTCTGAAAATACAGAAAACAAAATTTCTTATGGAAATTCTTAGAACTATCGCCAACAATCCAAGGTTGGTCGATCTATCACTTCTTCCAAAAGGAAGAAAGAGAGGAATGGCATAGAAATCGCCATGTCCAAGAGGCGCTACCAGGAAATGCGGTGAGACGTCTACAAGGAGCTGAGATCTATGAAAGAATCCCAGCCAGGAGATCCAGAACAGGTAGATTCCTAAAAAAAAAATACATTTCTAAAAACAAAGATTAAAGGAACTGATTTGAAGGAACTCGAACTGGATGCCTCAAAGTTCTCTCAGGACCTTAGGGAGGTCCAAAAGACAGTTCAAGACTATGGACATAGGTTAATCCATATACATATGAAAATAGATCTCTTGAACCAAAAGATGGATAAGATCCTAAAGATCCTACCAGATCTACAGAAGGATCTTACAGATCTGAAGGCTGAGATCAGAGATCTGAAAAGAAATCAAAGGAACACCCTTGAGACATCCAGATCTCATCAAGAGCGCATCAGGCACGCTCTTGGACCGGTATCTTTCCTAAATCAGAAGGGAAAGGCGAAGGAGATCTCAAAGCCAAAGACACAAGAAGAACAAATCATCGAGATCATTAAATCCATAAACTAATGGAGATATCAAGAGTGGATCTATCGGATCTACAAGAGTTAGCTGAATCCTTTTCCCAACTAGGGATTGTAGATTTAGTCAACATCCAAACCAATGAGGTCGCTCCAGCTTTACCACCGCCCAAGGGAAGCACAGGCTCAAATGATCCTCCGCAGGATCATCCAATGAGAGAAGGTACGAATTTTCACACCAATGATACCACTACTTTCGTAGGGACAAGATTGTGAGAAAACCCATGAAGGAATCCAAGACGAGGGCCTGAAAACACACCGTGGGCAAGGACCATGCTCCAACCCCTTATATCCATACGACACCGTTCTCAACCTAGATGTTATCGACTTCCGAAACATCAAGAAGTTGATAGATGAATGGGGTTGCAGCTATGAAAATTGCAGCAACTACGTTGGAACTTGACAAGGATAACTTCATAAAAGCTTTTGGAGTTAAGCTTGGAAGGGTCGGTAAAGATCGGATGGGATAATACCCCAGAAGAGACCAAAGCAAGCATCCTTGAAGGAGAGTCTAAAAGTGCAATCGTGGATAGACTCGGAAGGTGAATCAAGATCCACTTCATCGGAGATGGATACTTCGAAGGAAGCAGAACAGAAAAGGCTAGGGAGTATGCACAAGCTCTCTTTGGCCTCGAATTAAGAAGTATCTGTGCAATAGATGAAATATATCTACGGGTACCGCAAAATACTTCTTCCGGAGTGGGGTAACAATCGAAGTAGCTGCCCCAATGTTCTTTGTAAAGATCTGCAACCCATGGAGGAAAATATTGAAAGACATATTGAAGGATTGGTGTTACCAAGCATCCGTCCAAAAGAACATGAAAAGACTGAGAGGTAAAATTAAAAGAACCCCTCTCTTTTGTGATAATAATGATTTTCCAACTATTATAGGAGAATCAAGTGAGCAAAAGAAGAGGAGAAAACAAGGTGGTGACTCTTATTCCAGGATTCTTTTCAAAGATGACGGTGTCAAACAAAACCATGGAAAGAATCATGAGACAAGACTCTAATCTCAGCCCATACGACGGTTTTAGGATTGGAGGGATCGGAAGACTCCTCAACCAGATAGGACTGAACCAAAGGAGACATCACATAATCTACAAAGTAAGTTCAGGTGAGTTTGCCATGCCTATGGAACTTACTAGTAATGTGATGGAAATGTAGCTTATTCCTAAAGAAGAAATTTTGAAGAATTAAGTAAACTTAGGGAAGAGGTAGCGGTTACTGTGAAATGGATTCACATAGGAGCTATTGAAGTAGTAATAAAAGCAACTTTTAAGGAAGTAATTGATTCAGAAATACATTTGTCAATAATGGATAGAAGAATCAATAAACTTAAGAGATGGTTGTCTTGGGACAATGATAGGAAATTTGTATGCAGGAAAATTGATGTTCGATATTCATCCTAGGATAGCATACAACCTAGCAGACCAAGATTTCAGTAGAGTCTTAACCCTTCAACAGGATTTTAAAAGAAAAGATCTTATGAAAGATGAGAATAGACCATATTCTATAACATATAGAATAGCTTATGCCCTTTCCAACACACATCATTCTGATTTGTTTCTTAGGAAAGAGTATATTGAGATTCCAAGAATTTTCAAGGAATTCGCTAAGGTAATGACACCAGATCCCATTAGAATACCTAGAATAGGTGGTGTTGATATCTTGATAAAAGATCACCCAATTTTAGATCGAACCCTTAGTTCTAGAACTGATTTTAGTAGCAGGATGTCCTTTTCAGAAGATAGGATTATGGCCTATAAAGGAAAAGAACCAGAATTTTTGAAGGCTCGAGCTATTAGGATTGACAATGTAAAATTTAGATGCCCTGAAGGCTAGAAGCAAATTCAAGTTATATTTAACATCACTAGAACAGAAAATTGTTTTCCTTGTGATGACTTATACGATCTGCAGCAAACTGTTGTGGGAAAATACGAAGGTATGCTAGAGATAGCAGGCCATGAGATTCTTGTTACAGGTATTGCAGGACGAGAAAATAGGATAACGACTTTGAGGCTAAGTTTCCTCGAATATCATAAACCATGGGGAAGAAAAGTTAATGGTGTGGAATTCAGTTTTGATGGTTATACCATTAGAATTGAATGACGAGCCTCTTTTCTATATACATATCTGTCGGTATGTTGTATGAACAATATAAGTCAGAATATTTTGCAGCTTATATTGACTCAGGATCAGGGATTTGCACGGCAAAACCCGGTGTGTTCCCTAGTGAAGCTATGGAATCCTTACCCATTATTGCAGGAAGGGATTATTCACAAAAAGTTCTAGTACTCAATAAGGGTATACGAGAAGCAAAAATCATGATTAGAGGAGCATTTGGAACACCTTGGTTCAAGGTAAAGATGCCTCCTATTTACTTTCATGATACGGGATCAGATATTTTTGCTAGATAATAATTTCATCCAAACCTTTGCAAAATACGTCCAAGATAACCACAAGAATCTGTTGTTTTTTATACTAACTGTGGTAGCTAGATACAGGTTTTTGCAAAGAGAAAAGGCATTTAACAGGATAATGCCCCATAAATTTTCGCAGCAAATGTGCTGATGATGCCCAATTGACCCATCCAAAAATACAGGACAGAAGAAAAATTTGGTAAGCCTCTTTTGTCTTTCAGGCAGCAGGGTTTTAAGAGATGCGTCTGAAGAAGATCTTAGGATCTTGAAGGGAGCTATACAAGAATGCAGGTCGATGGACATGGACGGAGAAAATAAACTTTATCTCGAAATGCCAAGAGACTTATTCAGAGGACTTTCAGTGAGAATCCTTTGGCATGGTGGGATAGAAATAAGATCGAGGCTACTCTAAAGGTCAAAAAAGAATGCAAGTACGAGTATGTCCGATACAAGCCTATCCAAATGAACATGGATGATAAGAAAGATATGTAAGAGATCATCAAAGAGCATATCAATCTTAGAATCATCGAGCCTGGAGTCTCTGCCTATAGTAGCCCTAGTTTTTTGGTAAGAAATCACGGTGAAATAAAAAGAGGTAAACCCAGGTTAGTCATTAACTATCAAGGCATTAATAAAATATTAAAATTTGATGGTTATTACATCCAAAGTAGAGAACACTTGATTGATTGCATTGAAGGTGCTAAAGTGTTTTCCAAGTTCGATTGCAAATCTGGATTTTATTAGATTAAAATGGAAAATGATTCAAAGAAATACACTGCATTTTTCACACCATAAGGACAATATATCTGGAATGTACTTCCAATGGGACTTGCCATTGCAACCCCAGATATTTCAAACAAAGATGGATAATCTTTTCAAAGACTATCTAGAGTTTATGTTTGTTTACATAGACGACATCTTCATTGCATCCAAGAATATACAGGATCATATTAGACATCTTGAAATATTTTCTGATGCATGCCATAAAGAGGGATTGGTGCTCTCGGAAAAGAAAGCTATCATAGCTGTCAATAAAATTGAATTTCTAGGAATTCTTATTGACGAAATAGGCATTGAGTTGCAGGAACACATTGTAGAAAAGATTCGCAATTTGCCTGACATTCTTAAAGATAAGAAGCAACTTCAAAGCTTCCTGGGAGTTGTCAATTTTGCAGGAATTTTTATGAAGTACTTTGCAAAATACAGAAAGGATTTTCGTCCAATTTTGAAAGAAACAGAGAGTACAAAGTGGAAATGGGAGGAAATACATACGCAAAGGGTTTGTGAGTTAAAACAGGTTTGCAATAACTTGCCAAAGCTTGCAATCCCACAAGACGAGGATGAGTTGGTAGTCTACACGGACGCCACTGATTACAGATGGGCAGCAGTGTTCATGAAAAAGACAACTACAGGTGAAGAACCTTGTAGATACACAGTGTTGGAATAGGTGACCAGAAAGCTAATAGGTTTGGCAATTTATAACCTATTCGACAACTTGATGTATATGTAATATTATTACGTGATGAATAAGATGAGTGTTCATCACCAATGGTACCTTCTTTGTTGCGCTCATTTCACATTTGTTAAAACGGTGTTTAACTTATATCGCAACAAAGCCCACAAACCATGGATAACAACTCGTGCAGTTGGGCCACGCATTGGATGGTGGTCATGAAACCAACTGATTAAGAGTTGGGTCTGAAACGTTCCAAAGTCGAGGACCTCGAGACAGGGCATCGAGAGTCCTATTGAGACTTGCGTCAAGAGTCGTGTTCATTGGATGAGTGTCGTGTTTCATCGGCGACAGGCGTGGGATGCCTACACGATCTTGATGGGTTGGTCGACTGGGTCGAGCCGACTGGACTGACTCACGGGGATCATCATATGGAAGCCTTGGAGGTTTGGTCGGTATGATTGGTTTTCCCCGGTTCCGATAGTACGGGAGTAATCCTCAAAACTTGAGGAATCATGGCAGTCGCGTGCACAGGACGGCTGTATCTTGGATCTGGCGAGAGGTAATCATTCTGTAAAGATAATTATCATAAACCTTGTCCAGTGCAGTCGGAATGTGTAGCGAGGACGGTGGATTCCAAGAAGAGGATCCGTCCCCTGTCAGTATGTGACAGAGGTATCTCCTATGCACTCGGAGACACGTTCATGCTATTTAAAGCTGTGGCCACAGTGGTTGGTCGAACAGGGAATAGTTTCCTGTGTCGACGTAATGAAGCATACGTGGTCTTAAGTATTAAGCATAGATGCCTAGTCAAGGATGGGAACCGACGCCCAATTCCATACCCTAAACTAAGCCCGGGAGACGGTCGATGGAAGGATCGTACCTGTACAGGAATCGGCGCCTAAATTTTCACGCCAATTCACCTAGTCTCTAGTGCCATGGACCGTTGCTAGACGGCCACCCATGGTAACGGGCCCTTGTGGGACACGGGCCCAAGTCTAGTTGAGGGTGAAACCTAAAGGGTCACACACAAATCACCGAGGAGGTTGAGAGATTGACTTGGAGTCAATCTCGAAGGATAAAATAAGTAATTGGATTACTAAAGGGAAAGTCAATTGGATGGACGGGTCGATATTGTGTCGGGCTTTCGTTTAATCGGTAAATTGGATTTTTGATTAAATATGGAAAGTTGAGACGTTGAGACGTTGGATCTTTTAATTGGATTAAAAGATCAACGGGAATAATTTAAATGGATATTAAATTGGATTTAATGTTGGATTCGTCGTAATTGGATTACGATAAAACCCGATCCATTAAATTATACCTGAGAGGAGAAATAATTCCTATTTTGGAATAGGAAGAAGTTGGACTTCTTCCCTTAATTAAACATGGCCGACATGCTCCTTTGGAGGAAGCAAAATCAGCCATGTTTCATGGTAGGTGGTATGTTGACTTATCTATTTTGGAAAGACACAAATCAACTCCAATCAAGCTCTTCCCTTTTGGTATGATTTGATCATACCATAAATTTTGGTAGGCTTGATTGAAGAATGAATGGTGATTGATTGGAATGAATCTAGACATCCTTGGATGAATCTAGACACATTTCAATAATCACATTAATTATGTATATATATTAGAATATACAACACCAAGCATAAGTGATTCATTATTCATCTTTTTCTAGGAAAACTCTCGGCCTCTCTTCCTCTCTTACACTTGTGTTCTTCACTTGATTTTGAATCAAGAAGAAGAACAAAGTAAGTTTAAGAGAGCACTAATTCATAGTGTTCTTCTCTTAAACCGATTCCTTCTTAAACCCGTTCTTTTCTAGCAAGAAGAACGTGTGTTTCTTTCCGGTGTGGTGTGGATCACCTTTGAAGAATCCATACGTTTGGATTTCGTGAGCATTCCGGAGAAGGAACAACGCAAGAAGCCGGGAGCATACGCTAAATAATCAAAGGTAACGGTTTATTACGCTTTGATTGATTTAATATACATCTATGCCCTATGTCTTTAAATATATGTTTCTAATATTTACACATCCTACATCGAACGCCCGGTTGAGCACCCAAGGGTACACCCCATGGGATCGCATATTTAAATTTGATTTAAATTTGTGCACAATTTCTCGCTTCCTCGCTTCCGCTCGCGCTCCCGGGCGGATCTGCTTGTCCTTCACACAGGAGGGTTGTTCACTAAGCAACAAGCCAAAATATGGCATATCAATGGGAAGGAATCCTTTGCGGTGTGGAAGGCTTTCAAGAAATGACCTTTGTTCTTACTAGCCAAAGAATTTACATTAAAAAGTTGATAATACGAATGTTAAAGCTTTCTTAAAAAATAAACTTGAATCAAAGATTGAGAAAGCTCGCATTATTAGATGGCAAGCAAAATGCCAATATTATTGTTATAAATATCGTCGTTATCAAATCTCATGAAAATGTTCTTGCAAATTTCTTGACAAGAGATGGAGGCAGCTAAAGCAGACTCTGTCATCATCAGGCTCAGGCACCTCAGGGAGAACCTTGAGGAGATTGATAAGAGATTTGGACAACCAACGGTTAAAGCCCAAATAGCTGGCCAAGTTCAACGAATTGATTTGGACACTGTCTAGACCGCCATCAGGAGTACCAAACTTGCTGCAAGCTCGTTATGGGACAACTTACTGGAACCAATTCGAAAGGCATCATCTGAAGGACAAGCGGATCCGCCTGGGAGCGCGAGCGGAAGCGAGGAAGCGAGAAAAGTGCGTAAATTAAATCAAATCTAATTTAAAATACGAATCCTAAGGGTTGTGCTCTTGGGTGTTCAACCGGGCGTTCGATGTAGGATGTGTAAATAATGGAAATGAATATTAAACACATAGTGCATAGATAAATATATGTAATCAATCAAAGCGTAATAAACCGTTACCTTTGATTGTTTAGCGTATGCTCCAGGCTACTTGCATTGTTCCTTCTCCGGAATGCTCACAAAATCCAAACGTATGGATTCTCCAAAGGTGATCCACACCACACCGGAAGAAACACACGTTCTTCTTGATAGAAAATAACGGTTTAAGAAGAAATCGGTTTAAGAGAAGAACACTATGAATTAGTGCTCTCTTAAACTTACTTTGTTCTTCTTCTTGATTCAAAATCAAGTGAAGAACACAAGTGTAAGAGAGGGAGAGAGGGCCAAGAGTTGAGAGAGAGGAGAGGGATTTTGTCTTCTCTTTTTCCTAGAAAAAGATGAATAATGAATCACTTATGCTTGGTGTTGTATCTTCTAATATATATACATAATTAATGTGATTATTGGAATGTGTCTAGGTTCATCCAAGGATGTCTAGATTCATTCCAATCAATCACCATCAATTCTTCAATCAAGCCTAACAAAATTTATGATATGATCAAATCATACCAAAAGGGAAGAGCTTGATTGGAGTTGATTTGTCTCTTTCCAAAAGAGATAAGTCAACATACCACCTAGCATGAAACATGGCTGATTTTGCTTCCTCCAAGGGAGCATGTCGGCCATGTTTAATTAAGGGAAGAAGTCCAACTTCTTCCTATTCCAAAATAGGAATTATTTCTCCTCTCGGGTATAATTTTTACGGACCGGGTTTTATCGTAATCCAATTACAACGAATCCAACATTAAATCCAATTTAATGTCCATTTAAATTATTCTCGTTGATCTTTTAATCCAATTAAAAGATCCAATGTCTCAACGTCTCAACTTTCCATATTTAATCGAAAATCCAATTTACCGATTAAACGAAAGCCCGAGACAATATCAGCCCGTCCATCCAATGGACTTTCCCTTAAGTAATCCAATTACTTATTTTTATCCTTCGAGATTGACTCCAAGTCGATCTCTCAACCTCCTCAGTGATTTGTGTGTGACCCTTTAGGTTCACCCTCAGCTAGAGTTGGGCCCGTGTCCCACAAGGGCCCCATGGCTGGCCGTCTAGCAACGGTCCATGGCACTAGAGACTAGATGAATTTGCGTGAACATTTAGGCGATGATTCCGTACGGGTACGATCCTTTCGTCTACCGTCTCCCGGCCTTAGTCTAGGGTATGGAATTGGGCGTCGATTCCCATCCTTGACTAGGCATCTATGCTTAATACTCGAGACCACGTATGCTTTCATTGCGTCGACACAGGAAAACCATTCCCTGTTCGACCAACCACTGTGGCCACAACTTTAAAACAGCATGAACGTGTCTCCGAGTGCATAGGAGATACCTCTGTCACATACTGACAGGGTACGGATCCTCTTCTTGGAATCCACCGTCCTCGCTACACATTCCGACTGCACTGGACAAGGCTTATGATAATCATCTTACAGAATGATTACCTCTCGCCAGATCTAAGATACAACCGTTCATGTGCACGCGACTGCCATGATCCCTCAAGTCTGAGGATTACTCCCGTACTATCGGAACCGAGGAAAACTAATCATACCGACCAAGCCTCCAAGGCTTCCATATGATGATCACCGCGAGTTAGTCAAGTCGACTCGACCCCAGTCGACCATCCCATCAAGATCGTGTAGGCGTCCCACGCCTGTTGCAGATGAAACACGGCACTCATCCAATGAACACGACTCTTGACGCAATTCTCAATAGGACTCTCGATGCCCTGTCTCGAGGTCCTTGACTTGGAACGTTTCAGACCCAACTCTTAATCAGTTGGTTTCATGACCGCCATCCAATGCGTGGCCCAACTCCACGAGTTGTTATCCATGGTCTGTGGGCTTTGTTGCGATATAAGTTAAACACCATTTTAACAAATGTAAGATGAGCGCAACAAAGAAGGTACCATTGGTGACGAACAATCATCTTATTCATCACATAATAATATTACATCTACATCAAGTTGTCGAATAGGTTATAAATTGCCAAACCTATTGGCTTCTGGTCACCTATTCCAACATCATCTTCGGTGATAGCCCGAGAATTAAGAGAGCAGGGCTCTAAACCTGCAATTATAGAACAGGGCTCTAAACCTGTTAGAATAGGTGACCAAAAAAGCCAATAAGTTTGGCAATTTATAACCTATCTGACAACTTGATGTAAATGTAATATTATTATGTGATGAATAAAATGAGTATTCGTCACTTCTGGTGCTTACTTTGTTGCGCTCATTTCACATTTGTTAAAACGGTGTTTTAACTTATATCGCAACAAAGCCCACAGACCGTGGATAACAACTCGTGCAGTTGGGCCACGCATTGGATGGTGGTTATGAAACCAACTGATTAAGAGTTGGGTCTAAAATGTTGCAAGTCGAGGACCTCGAGACAGGGCATCGAGAGTCCTATTGAGACTTGCGTCAAGAGTCGTGTTCATTGGATGAGTGTCGTGTTTCATCGGCGACAGGCGTGGGACAATCATATGGAAGCCTTGGAGGCTTGGTCGGTATGATTGGTTTTCCCCGATTCCGATAGTACGGGAGTAATCCTCAAACTTGAGGGATCATGGCAGTCACGTGCACATGACAGCTGTATCTTGGATCTGGCGAGAGGTAATCATTCTGTAAGATGATTATCATAAGCCTTGTCCAGTTGAAGTCGAAATGTGTAGCAAGGACGGTGGATTCCAAGAAGAGGATCCGTCCCGTGTCAGTATGTGCAGAGGTATCTCCTATGCACTCGGAGACACGTTCATGCTGTTTAAAGCTGTGGCCACAGTAGTTGGTCGAACAGGGAATGGTTTCCTGTGTCGACGCAATGAAGCATACGTGGTCTCGAGTATTTAAGCATAGATGCCTAGTGAAGGATGGGAACCGACGCTCAATTCCATACCCTAGACTAAGGCCGGGAGACGATAGACGGAAGGATCGTACCCATACGGAATCGGCACCTAAATGTTCACGGCAATTCACCTAGTCTCTAGTGCCATGGAGCGTTGCTAGATGGCCACCCTGAAAGAATGCGTGGATCGTCCCGGGAAAATTGCGCGAATGCGGAAGCGCGGTATAAAATAAAAATTGCGGAATTTAAAACATGCTTTTAAAATAAAGAACACATTTCAAGGGGTGTGCCCTTGAAATTTTCCGGGTGTTCGGTGTATCTCATGAATTAACAATATACAAAAATCATGGAGGCCATAGGGTTGAAAAATAAAAGAGGCGAAAACGTAAACC
Organism: Sesamum alatum; assembly: GCA_034509735.1. NCBI lineage: Eukaryota > Viridiplantae > Streptophyta > Magnoliopsida > Lamiales > Pedaliaceae > Sesamum > Sesamum alatum. Next base: position 9,786,200 of record JACGWO010000013.1, read on the forward strand.
GAGACCTACCCGTTGTCGTTTTCGTCTTCAACGGCTACACGCATTGTTCCCCATTTTGCACCAAGATCTCGTTCTTGGGACCCTCCAAATTGTGACACACGATCCACCCACGTATCTTGCACGTCGTGCTAGCAACGAACAAGTATGTAATTTATTGGAGTGGATGAATCAACAACACGTTATGAATAACGGTATTGATTCACCAATGTTCTAATGTTCCAAGAACAAAAGAACAAGAATTATTTTCTTGCTAAGAGAGCGAGGGGGCGGACGAGAGGGGAGAGGGAGAGAGCCGAGTTGCTGTGTGTTGTGTGTGTTGGAATTTCATCATCCTTGAAAAGGTGCAAGGCTAGGGGTTTATATAGAGGAGGAGTTTAAATCCTCTTTAAACTCCAACTCTTTAGAAGCTTAATTTGACTAGAATTTTGACCTAGTCAAAGTCCTAGTCAAAGTAGAATTTGACCTTGTCAAATTCAATCCTAGCCTTTCATCTCTCCCATTAAATCTCAACCATTAATTTAATTTAATAGAATATTTAAATCCTATTAAATATTCCAAAAGGCCAAATAAATATAATAAATAAATATTAATATTTATTCTAGGCCCATTAAATTAATTCCCTTAATAAATCAAATTTATTAATTTAATTCCCTTTATCAAATAGAAGAAATTAATTCTCCAAGAAAATATAAGACCCGATTAAATCCAATTTAATCATTCCTTTACTCCAATATTTAATTCCAAATTAAATACTAAGTGTGTGTGTGGATAGTGTGTGACTCTTTAGGTTCACCTTTCAGCTAGACTTGGTCGGATTCCTAGAATCCGTCCGTTACCATAGGTGGCCATCTAGCAACGGTCCATGGCACTAGAGACTAGGTGAAATATTCGAGGATGAACATTTAGGCTCTAACAGTGCACTTGTCTTTCTGTCTTCGGTCTCATCACTTAGGGTCTAAGGCACGGAAAATGTAGGTAACCATTTTGGACCTAAGTGTCGGTTCTCATAACTTAGGGTCTAGGGCACGGAAAATGTAGGTACCCATTTTGGACCTAAGTGTCGGTCTATCCTTACTAAACGCCGCAAGGGAAACCTTCCCTTCTGTTCAGTTACTGTGGCCACAGATTTTAGGGACAAGACACAGAGCATACATGAGACTCAACTGTCAATGCCTTTTGACAGGAGACAGATCCTTTCTTGGAAACTACTGTCACGCTGTACACCAGAGTTGCACTAGACATGGCTTATGACTACTCAAGAGTTATTTTGGCAATCTCTCACCATATCTAAGATACAGACCTGATGTACAGGTAAACTCAGTAGTTCCTCAAGTCAAAGGACTTGACCTGTATCGTTGGAACCGGGAATACATGTCGTACCTTGCTGACCATACTCAAGGTCCTCCGTAAGACGGTTCCCGTGAGTCACCTCAGTCAGCTGATTCCTAGCATGCTAACCCACTAACACTGCTTAGACGACCTTTGTCACCCATCGATGAAATACAACAGCAGATGCTTAGTGCAAGTTGAAAGAAATCCGGTGGATCATCCCGGGAATTGCGCGAATGCGGAAGCGCGGTAAAAATAAATTTACAAAATAAAAGGCATGCTTTTAATTTAAAGAACACGCTCAAGGGGTGTGCCCTTGAGGTTCCCGGGCGTTCGGTGTATCTCATGATCATAAAACAAATAAAGAAATCATGGAGGCCGTAGAGTTAAAAAAATTAAAAGAGGGACGAAAATCTTAAACGAGACCTACCCGTTGTCGTTTTCGTCTTCAACTGCTACTCGCGTTGTTCCCCGTTTTGCACCAAGACCTCGTTCTTGAGATCCTCCAAATCATGACACACGATCCACCCACGTATTCTTGCACGTCGTGCTAGCAACGAACAAGTATTATATTGGAGAGGATAGATCAACCACGCGTTATGAATTAACGGGATCGATCTTCCTTAGTTCAATTGTTCCAAGAACAAAAGAACAAGAAAAATAATATTTTCTTGGTGAGAGAGACAGAGAGGGGCGGACGAGAGAGGGGAGGAGAGAGTGTGTGTTGTGTGTGTGATTTTTCAAGAATCATCAATCTCACAAATGTTGGAAGCTAGAGGTTTATATAGAGGAAGAGTTTAATCCTCTTTAAACTGAAACTCTAAGTAACCTAATTTGACTAGGATTTTGACCTAGTCAAAGTCCTAGTCAAACTAGTGTTTGACCTAGTCAAACGAATCCTAGCCTTTCCATCTCCCCTTTCCATCTCAACCGTGATTTTAATTTAATGGAATATTTAAATCCTATTAAAATAGTCCAAAAAGGCTAAAAGAATAAATATAATATTATAAATATTATTATTTATTCTAAGCCCATTAAATCAACCCTTTTAATAAATCCTATTTATTAATTTAATTCCCTTTATGAAATAAAAGGAATTAATTTCTCCAAGAAAATATGGGACCCGATTAAATCTAATTTAGTCATTCCTTTACTCCAATATTTAATTCCAAATTAAATACTAAGTGTGTGTGGATAGTGTGTGACTCTTTAGGTTCACCATTCAGCTAGACTTGGTCGAATTCCTAGAATCCGTCCGTTACCATGGGTGGCCATCTAGCAACGGTCCATGGCACTAGAGACTAGGTGAAATATTCGGGGATGAACATTTAGGCTCTAACAGTATACTTGTCCTTCTGTCTTCGGTCTCATCACTTAGAGTCTAGGGCACGGAAAAAGCAGGTACCCATTTTGGACCTAAGTGTCGGTCTGTCCTTACTAAACGCCGCAAGGGAAACCTTTCCCTTCTGTTCAGTTACTGTGGCCACAGATTTCAGGGACAAGACACAGAGCATACATGAGACTCAACTGTCAATGCCTTTTGACAGGAGACAGATCCTTTCTTGGAAACTACTGTCACTTTGTACACCCGACCTGCACTAGACATGGCTTATGACTACTCAAGAGTATTTTGGCAATCTCTTACCATATCTAAGATACAGACCTGATGCACAGGTAAACTCAGCAGTTCCTCAAGTCAAAGGACTTGGCCTGTACCGTTGGAACCGGGAATACACGTCATACCTTGCTGACCATACTCAAGGTCCTCCATAAGACGGTTCCCGCGAGTCACCTCAGTCAGCGGCTTCCTAGCACGCTGACCCACTAACATTGCTTAGACGACCTTCGTCACCCGTCAATGAAATACGACAGCAGATTCTTAGTGCAAGTCACAAAGGGAATCCCGGTACCCTTTTCGGGATTCCTTGACTTGGAGATTTTCGGACTGATTCGGTAAGACTGATTTCATGGACCTACCTCCAAGCGTAGTCCCAGTCCCCGAAATCGTTTCTCAGTCCGTGGGCTTTGTTTGCGTAGTGAACAGAAATGTAAATGTAGATAAGTGAAGGTAAACAAAGTATTGCCATATGAATTTTCATTTCTTATTCATAAATGTTTTATCAAATACCAAAGAATTGTCTAGACATAGGTTACATATTCCTGCCAAAATTGGCTTACATGGTCACCTATTCTAACAATCTCCCACTTGACCTTTAAAGCCAATTGCCCATATGCTTAATCCCCATCTTCTTAAGATGTTGCGTATGAGCGCTCTGCGACATAGGCTTTGTCAGTGGGTCTGCTGTGTTGTGTGCCGAGTTGACTCGATCCATCCGGACGTCACCTCTTCCTACCATTTCTCTAAGAAGATGGTAGCGTCTAAGATTGTGTTTGGAACGGTGATGAGATCTCGTTTCCTTTGCTTGCGCTATAGCGCCGTTGTTATCATAGAAGATGACAACGGGCTCGGCGATGCTAGGCACCACACCCAACTCTTGGATGTAGTTTCTCATCCAAACCGCTTCCTTAGCAGCTTCTGAAGCTACTATGTATTCAGCCTCAGTGGTGGAGTCAGCAATGGTTGCTTGCTTGGAACTTTTCCTAGCTACTACTCCTCCATTGAGTTTGAATACGTACCCCGATTGAGACTTGGCATCATCGTCATCAGACTGGAAGCTAGCGTCGCTAAAGCCTTCCAGTATTAGTTCTCCATTGCCATAGACTAAGAACATCTCCTTAGTCCTCCTTAGGTACTTAAGGATGCCCTTAACAACATTCCAATGTGCTTCTCCTGCACAGGACTGATATCTGCTTGTCACGCTCAAAGCGTATGCAATGTCAGGCCTAGTGCAGTGGACCGCATATTAGATGCTACCTACGGCAGAAGCATAGGGGATGATTTTCATCCTTTCAAGTTCCTCATCAGTCTGTGGGGACTGTTTCTTGGATAACTTGATCCCATGCTTCATTGGAAGGAATCCTCGTTTGGAGTTGTCCATTCGATATCTCTTTAGAACTTTCTCCATATACGAGTTTTGGGTGAGTCCTAACATCCTCTTAGATCTGTCCCTGACGATCTGGATGCCTAGGATGTAGGAGGCTTCACCTAAGTTCTTCATGGAAAACTGGGTTGACAACCATGCTTTTGTGTTTCCTAACATTCTAGCGTCATTACCAATGAGCAGAATGTCATCCACATAAAGCACTAGGAACACTATTGAGCTCCCACTGACCTTCTTGTATACACAAGGGTCGGATTCGTTTTTGATGAAGTCATAACCCCGTATTACTTCGTCAAAGCGAATGTTCCAACTTCGGGAGGCTTGTTTGAGGCCATAGATGGACTTCTGGAGACGACAGACTTTCTGTTCTTCTCCAGTGACCGTGAAACCCTGCGGCTGATCCATATAGATCTCTTCTTCAACGAAACCGTTGAGGAAGGCCGTTTTCACGTCCATCTGCCATATCTCATAGTCATACCATGCTGCTATGGCGAGCAGAATCCGAATGGACTTAGCCATGGCTACTGGCGAGTAGGTATCCTCAAAATCGACCCCGGGTCGTTGAGTGTATCCCTTAGCTACAAGCCTAGCCTTAAAGGTTGTGACTTCTCCATCAACGCCAAGTTTGTGCTTGTAGACCCACTTACAGCCCACTGGCTTAACACCTTTCGGTGGATCTATGAGACTCCAAACTTGGTTCTCGCTCATGGAGTCCATTTCGGCTTTCATGACCTCAAGCTATTTCCCGGAGTCGATGTCAGACATCGCTTCTCCATAAGACTTAGGATCGTTATCCAAAAGATCGGTCGCACCTAGAAAGCCATATCTCATTGGAGGTCTGGACTCTCTAGTGGACCTACGGAGAACGGGAACGTCAGTGGTGACTGTGGGCGCTGACTGTATCGGAGCCGGTGGTTCAGGAACCGGGGCTGGCTGTTCCTGAGGCTGTCCTTCATGCCTAGCATGTTGGACTTCTCGAGGTTGGTCAGCCCTTCGGCTGTCTATTCTGAATCCTCTAAGTGAGGGTTCCGTAGCTTCCTCTGATGGCTGGATTCCATCACTTGATTCCTCAAGGATCAGCTCATCAGGTTGGATATCCTCCGGGAAGCCTTGCTCCAAGAATACTGCATTTCTTGAAACAAACACCTTTTGTTCCAAGGGGTCATAAAAGTAATAACCCGCAGTTTCTTTAGGGTATCCAACGAACCTGCATAAGCTAGACCTAGATTCTAACTTATCTCCCACTAACCTCTTGACGTATGCGGGGCTACCCCACACTTTCAAGTAGTTGTAGGATGCAGGCTTGCCGTGCCATATCTCATATGGCGTTTGGGTCAATGCACTAGTAGGCGCTAAATTCAATAATTTGGCCGCCGTTTCTAGTGCATAGCCCCAAAACGATAAGGGCAATTTGGTAAAACTCATCATGGACCGAACCATGTCCAACAGGGTTCGATTCCTCCTTTCAGAGACACCATTTGCGGTGTTCCTGGAGATGTCCATTCTGATATTATACCATGTTCTTTTAGATAATCTAGGAACTCCGTACTAAGGTATTCACCGCCTCGGTCCGACCGAAGGATTTTAATTTTGCAGTTGGTTTGGTTCTCCACTTCAAGTCTGAATTCTTTAAACCTCTCAAGAGCTTCAGACTTGTACCTCATCAGGTAAACATAACCATACCGTGAATGATCATCGGTGAAGGTTATGAAGTATGAGAACCCACCTCGGGCCTGCGTCCTTAGTGGTCCACATACGTCTGTATGGACCAAGTCCAACAGACCTGTGGCAAGCCTGCTTGTCCTACAAAGGGCCTCTTGGTCATTTTCCCTCTTAGACAGGACTCACAAGTTGGTAGATCGCTCAAGTCCCCAACCTCTAGGTTCTTTGAGTCTACCAACCTTTTCATCCTATCTTGGGATATGTGACCTAGCCTAGCCTGCCACAGACGTGCGTGTTAGAATAGGTGACCATGTAAGCCAATTTTGGCAGGAATATGTAACCTATGTCTAGACAATTCTTTGGTATTTGATAAAATATGTATGAATAAAGAAGTGAAAATTCATATGGCAATACTTTGTTTACGTTCACTTATCTGCATTTACATTTCTGTTCACTACGCAAACAAAGCCCACGGACTGAGAAATGATTTCGGGGACTGGGACTACGCTTGGAGGTAGGTCCATGAAATCAGTCTTACCGAATCAGTCCGAAAATCTCCAAGTCAAGGAATCTCGAAAATGGGTACCGGGATTCCCTTTGAGACTTGCACTAAGCATCTGCTGTCGTATTTCATCGACGGGTGACGAAGGTCGTCTAAGCAGTGTTAGTGGGTCAGCATGCTAGGAAGCAGCTGACTGAGGTGACTCGCGGGAACCGTCTTACGGAGGACCTTGAGTATGGTCAGCAAGGTATGACGTGTATTCCCGGTTCCAACGGTACAGGCCAAGTCCTTTGACTTGAGGAACTGCTGAGTTTACCTGTGCATCAGGTCTGTATCTTAGATATGGTGAGAGATTGCCAAAATACTCTTGAGTAGTCATAAGCCATGTCTAGTGCAGCTCGGGTGTACAAAGTGACAGTAGTTTCCAAGAAAGGATCTGTCTCCTGTCACAAGGAGTTGACAGTTGAGTCTCATATATGCTCTGTGTCTTGTCCCTAAAATCTGTGGCCACAGTGACTGAATAGAAGGGAAAAGGTTTCCCTTGCGGCGTTTAGTGAGCACAGACCGACACTTAGGTCCAAAATGGGTACCTGCATCTTCGGTGCCCTAGACCTTAAGTGATGAGACCGAAGACAGAAGGACAAGTGTACTGTTAGAACCTAAATGTTCATCCCCGAATATTTCACCTAGTCTCTAGTGCCATGGACCGTTGCTAGATGGCCACCAATGGTAACGGACGGGTTCTAGGAATCCGACCAAGTCTTGCTGAATGGTGAACCTAAAGAGTCACACACTATCCACACACACTTAGTATTTAATTTGGAATTAAATATTGGAGTAAAGGAATGATTAAATTAGATTTAATCGGGTCCTATATTTTCTTGGAGAAATTAATTCCTTCTATTTGATAAAAGGAATTAAATTAATAAATAGGATTTATTAAAAGGGTTGATTTAATGGGCTTAGAATAAATAATAATATTTATTTATAATATTATATTTATTCTTTTAGCCTTTTGGAATATTTAATAGGATTTAAATATTCCATTAAATTAAAATCAACGGTCGAGATGGAAAGGGGAGATGGAAGGCTAGGATTCGTTTGACTAGGTCAAACACTAGTTTTGACTAGGACTTTGACTAGGTCAAAATCCTAGTCAAATTAGGTTAGTTAGAGTTTGAGTTTAAAGAGGATTAAACTCTTCCTCTATATAAACCCCTAGCTTCCAACATTTAAAGGATGATGATTCTTGAAAAACACACACAACACACACTCTCCCTCTCCTACCTCTCGTTCGCCCCCTCTCTCTTTCTCTAGCAAGAAAATATTTTTCTTAGTTCTTTTTGTTCTTGGAACATCAAGAACTTAGACGAACCAATACCGTTAATTGATAACGAGTTATTGATTCGTCCACTCCAAAAATAAAACTTGTTCGTTGCTAGCACGACGTGCAAGATATGTGGGTGGATCGTGTGTCACGATTTGGAGGATCTCAAGAACGAGGTCTTAATGCAAAATGGGGAACAACGCGAGTAGCAGTTGAAGACGAAAACGACAACGGGTAGGTCTCGTTTAAGATTTTCGTCCCTCTTTATTTTTCAACTCTATGGCCTCCATGATTTATTTAATTGGTTTATGATCATGAGATACACCGAACGCCCGGGAACCTCAAGGGCACACCCCTTGAGCGTGTTCTTTAAATTAAAAGCATGCCTTTTATTTTAATATGTTTATTTTTACCCCGCTTCCGCATTCGCGCAATTCCCGGGACGATCCACCGGATTTTCTTTCAGTGGTATCAGAGCCCGGTTCGTTGTATAGGCCTAGGGTTTATGTGCGTTATAAGCATGAAATGTGAAATTGGCATGTTTTTTATTAAATCTTGATTGTTCTTGATTTTAAGCATGTCGATTTTATTTTTGATTCGTGTGAATTTATGAATGTTGGTGATTTTCTGTTTTGCTTGGGAAACGGGGTGGAAAAATTGAACGGAAAATGAGAAACGACGCAGCCGGCCAGCCGGGAGGGCTGGCCGCGCGCAGCCGCACGCTGCTGGTCAGGGCAGACGCGCGCAGGCAAGGGAGCCCTGCGCGCGCCCGCCCAGCCGGCCGCGCGGGGGCAGCGCGCAGCCATCCAGGCGCGCGCGGGCGCAGACAAGGGTGTCTGCGCGCGCGCGCCCGGCAGGCGCGCTCATGCGCGCGCGCGCGCAAGGCCGCGCCTGCGAGTCCGCGCACGGACGGGCCTTGGGCGGCGCCCGGCAGGCGTGCCCAGTGCGCGTCTGCGCGCGCATTGCGCACGGCACGGCCAGCAGGCCAGCGCGCGCGCGCAAGGCAGGGGAGCCTGCGCGCGCGGCGGCCTGCCGGCATGCCGGGCCGCGCAGCGCGCTGCCGGCCAGGCGCGCGCGCACGCAGGCAAGGGGCCTGCGCGCGGGCGCCCGACCAGGCAGTGCCTGCGCGCGCGCAGGGGCGGCAGGCTGAGCCTGCTGCCCTGCGCGCGTGCCGGCGGACCGCCGCCGCGGCGGCGGCAGCTGCTGCTGCTAGGGTTTCAAAACCCTAGCAGTAATTTTCTTTTATTTTTTAATTATTTTCAGTTTTAATTTTGAATTAATTCTGAAAAATCGTTTTTGGTTCAATTATGCCTATTTTTCTAAAGACATTATTTTAGGAGTAAAATAAATTGGATTCGGAATCCCGGGTTATTTTACTTAAAATAATGAGGAAAGGTTTTCCTAAAACGAGAAAATATTGTTACCAATATTTGTGTTTTACTTTTCACACGTTGTGCACATATTCATTAATTATTTTGGATATTTATGATTGGAAATCATATGTTGGTGGTATTATGTAATTATGTGATTGGATCATGTGATTATGTGTGTTGGATGGAAATGGATGATCGCGAGCCCTAAGACCGGATGTATGGTTTATTTCCTGTTGGGCCTGTGTGCCTCTTTTACTGCTTTCTCCTTCTCTCTTTCTAGTTGCCTTGGAATAATAAGGCATTCTACCTCCCTCCTTATGTACTCCCCTCGGGTTTTCGCTGGGGTTTCTATTTTTCAATATGTAATGAGAGTAGACTAGGAGTGAGGTTTCCTTTTTTTTTTTTTTGTAATTGGTGGAGAAGAAGGAAGGACCACATGGAGAGCCCAGACGGGAGGCCCCTTGGTGTTTTCCATGAAGTGAAGAAAGAGAAAAAGAGACCAAGGCCCATCAGCATGATGATTGGGTTACTATTAATGTAATAGTATAGGACCAACCCTAGATTGACCATAGATCCACTGCGGGCTCAGTGGATCGCATAGGATTCGGGCTCGTGATCATCCAACAGGGGCGTGCTAGGCTTTAATTTTGCATGTGGTTATGATGATGGATGAATGGATTATTTATTTATCGTATAACTGCTATGAATGGTTTATTTACGCATTATGGATGTATGTGTAGATATTTATTTGAGATCTCGGTCATTACTTACTCTCACATTGGTTGGACCAATGTCAAAATATTAGACCCTAGACAAAGTGGACATGAACTCTAGGAGTTTGTCCATGCCTTCCAATCCATGGGATAGTGAGGAAGCTGCTTTAGGTCAATAGCGTGGTCTCACGAGTCGTGGCACGTTATTGTACTTAAAGGAAGCTGCATTATGTCATGAACGAAAAGCAGGCTGCTGCTACCTGTCTCACGAGTCGTGGGGGTACCAGTGGGTCCGTGGCTCGGTCGATTGGGTTGGGTATAACGCCCAATTAACATGATTCGCTTGGAGTCCTCGGGATCATGTGAAAGGGTGAGGCAATAAATCTTGGGAATCTCGTGGAACGAGAATGGTATGGAATACCTCCCACAGGATCTTTTCCATGCGAATCGTAAAAAGCGGGGTATGGGAAAAATCGCTGTGGATCCCAAGCCCACTTGGAAAGGATATCCCGAAAATCACGTTTGAGAGTACCGTGTTTTCGTATAAATAGTGGGAGGATTAAATGACTAAAGTCCATGCATTTAATTATTTTATCAAACCACCGTCTTTATTTTCTGCTGATCGCGCGTTCTGTTTATAAAATGTCTAAGAACCCACTATTAACCATATTTGAGACAAACAATTCAATGGAACCAATCGCAACGACTGGTTGCGTAATCTCAGGATAGTCCTAGATTACGAGAACCAAGGCTACGTCATGGACGAGCCTCTCCCTAGGACCTTACCGGAAGGATCCACGCCAGAAGAACGTGAGACGTTCGAGACTTGGCATAAGGATAACCGGAAGGTCCGTAGCATCATACTTGCTTCGATGACCAATGAGATTCAGAAGCAGTATGAAAGGCTAGACGATGTCCCTTCCATTATGGCTCGCCTAAAGGATTGCTATGCAGTCCCGGACCGGCATACTAGGTATGTCGCGACCAAGGCGTTCTTTGGAACTAAAATGACAGAAGGATCCTCTGTACAAGAGCACGGGGTTAAAATGCTTACCCTGGTGGAAAAGCTCGAGGACCTAAAGGCAGGTCTCGATAATGAAACGTACATAGATGTGATCCTTCAGTCACTCCCACCCTCCTTTGACCAATTTATCGTCAACTACAACATGAACGCACTTGAGAAAGGCATTCATGAGTTGATCAATATGTTGGTGCAATACGAGGCAACGACTAAGAAGTCCACGCCTTCGGTATTGTTTGGAGGTGCTTCAACTTCTAATACGAAAGGCAAGGGTGCCGGACGTTGGAAAAAGAAGAAAGGGAAGGGAAAGGCCGTCAAAGCAGCTACGAACACTAAGAGTGTTCCCATTGCCAAAGAGGGGAAAGGCAAAGGAAAGGGAAAGGTTGTCTCCAAGCAATAGTCAAAAGCATATGACATATGTATCAACTGCCGTGAGAAAGGGCATTGGAAGAGAGAGTGCCCCAAACTCTTATCGAACCAAGGTATATATGTGATTGAGGTTAATATGGTCACTAGTTCTGCCTCTTGGGTATTAGATACCTGCTGTGGAGCTCACATTTGCAATGACTTGCAGGTGTTGAAAAGAAGCAGAAAACTGGGTAGCGGGGACATGATCCTGAAGCTTGGGAATGGCAAGGCCATCTCGGCAGAAGCAGTAGGATCCGCCACTCTAGTGATTAGTGATAATATTAGCATAGATTTAGAACAAGTTTATTTTGTACCCAGTATGATTAAAAACATCATTTCCATTCCATTGTTGGACAATAGTGGTTATGAGTTTAGAATCAATAAAAATTGCTTTTATTTGATGAGGTGTGGAATTGTTCATCTACTTGGTACATTACATAACGGACTCTATATCTTGCAACAAACGAATTTCGTCCTCAATACACAACACAAATAAAAATTAGATAATAACGGGAACGCACGTCTGTGGCAAGCTAGGCTAGGTCACATATCCCAAGATAGGATGAAAAGGTTGGTAGACTCAAAGAACCTAGAGGTTGGGGACTTGAACGATCTACAAACTTGTGAGTCCTGTCTAAGAGGGAAAATGACCAAGAGGCCCTTTGTAGGACAAAGCAGGCTTACCACAGGTCTGTTGGACTTGGTCCATACAGACGTATGTGGACCACTAAGGACGCAGGCCCGAGGTGGGTTCTCCTACTTCATAACCTTCACCGATGATCATTCACGGTATGGTTATGTTTACCTGATGAGGTACAAGTCTGACGCTCTTGAGAGGTTTAAAGAATTCAGACTTGAAGTGGAGAACCAAACCAACTGCAAAATTAAAATCCTTCGGTCGGACCGAGGCGGTGAATACCTTAGTACGGAGTTCCTAGACTATCTAAAAGAACATGGTATAATATCAGAATGGACATCTCCAGGAACACCGCAGTTAAATGGTGTCTCTGAAAGGAGGAATCGAACCCTGTTGGACATGGTTCGGTCCATGATGAGTTTTACCAAATTGCCCTTATCGTTTTGGGGCTATGCACTAGAAACGGTGGCCAAATTATTGAATTTGGCGCCTACTAGCACATTGACCCAAACGCCATATGAGATAAGGCACGGCAAGCCTGCATCCTACAACTACTTGAAAGTGTGGGGTAGCCCCGCATACGTCAAGAGGTTAGTGGGAGATAAGTTAGAATCTAGGTCTAGCTTATGCAGGTTCGTTGGATACCCTAAAGAAACTGCGGGTTATTACTTTTATGACCCCTTGGAACAAAAGGTGTTTGTTTCAAGAAATGCAGTATTCTTGGAGCAAGGCTTCCCGGAGGATATCCAACCTGATGAGCTGATCCTTGAGGAATCAAGTGATGGAATCCAGCCATCAGAAGAAGCCGCGGAACCCTCACTTAGAGGATTCAGGATAGACAGCCGATGGGCTGACCAACCTCGAGAGATCCAACATGCTAGGCATGAAGGACAGCCTCAGGAACGGCCAGCCACGGTTCCTGAACCACCGGCTCCGATACAGTCAGCGCCCACAGTCACCACTAACGTTCCCGTTCTCCGTAGGTCCACTAGAGAGTCCAGACCTGCTATGAGATATGGCTTTCTAGGTGCGACCGATCTTTTGGATAACGATCCTAAGACTTATGGAGAAGCGATGTCTGACATCGACTCCGGGAAATGGCTTGAGGCCATGAAAGCCGAAATGGACTCCATGAGCGAAAACCAAGTTTGGAGTCTCGTAGATCCACCGAAAGGTGTTAAGCCAGTGGGCTGTAAGTGGGTCTACAAGCGCAAACTTGGCGTTGATGGAGAAGTCACAACCTTTAAGGCTAGGCTTGTAGCTAAGGGATACACTCAACGACCCGAGGTCGATTTTGAGGATACCTACTCGCCTGTAGCCATGGCTAAGTCCATTCGGATTCTGCTCGCCATAGCAGCATGGTATGACTATGAGATATGGCAGATGGACGTGAAAACGGCCTTCCTCAACGGTTTCGTTGAAGAAGAGATCTATATGGATCAGCCGCAGGGTTTCACGGTCACTGGAGAAGAACAGAAAGTCTGTCGCCTCCAGAAGTCCATCTATGGCCTCAAACAAGCCTCCCAAAGTTGGAACATTCGATTTGATGAAGTAATACGGGGATATGACTTCATCAAAAACGAATCCGACCCTTGTGTATACAAGAAGGTCAGTGGGAGCTCAATAGTGTTCCTAGTGCTTTATGTGGATGACATTCTGCTCATTGGTAATGACGTCAGAATGTTAGGAAACACAAAAGCATGGTTGTCAACCCAGTTTTCCATGAAGGACTTGGGTGAAGCCTCCTACATCCTAGGCATCCAGATTGTCAGGGACAGATCTAAAACGATGTTAGGACTCACTCAAAACTCGTATATGGAGAAAGTCCTAAAGAGATATCGAATGGACAACTCCAAACGAGGATTCCTTCCAATGAGGCATGGGATCAAGTTATCCAAGAAACAGTCCCCACAGACTGATGAGGAACTTGAAAGGATGAAGGTCATCCCTTATGCCTCCGCCGTAGGTAGCATACAATATGCGGTCCACTGCACTAGGCCTGACATTGCATACGCTTTGAACGTAACAAGCAGATATCAGTCCTGCGCAGGAGAGGCACATTGGAATGCTGTTAAGGGCATCCTTAAGTACCTAAGAAGGACTAAGGAAATGTTCCTAGTCTATGGCAATGGAGAACTAATTCTGGAAGGCTTTAGCGACGCTAGCTTCCAGTCTGATGACGATGATGCCAAGTCTCAATCGGGGTACGTATTCAAACTCAATGGAGGAGTAATAGCTTGGAAAAGTTCCAAGCAAGCAACCATTGCTAACTCCACCACAGAGGCTGAATACATAGCAGCTTCAGAAGCTGCTAAGGAAGAGGTTTGGATGAGAAACTACATCCAAGAGTTGGGTGTGGTGCCTAGCATCGCCGAGCCCGTTGTCATCTTCTATGATAACAACGGCGCTATAGCGCAAGCAAAGGAACCGAGATCTCATCACCATTCCAAACATATTCTTAGACGCTACCATCTTCTTAGAGAAATGGTAGGAAGAGGTGACGTCCGGACGGACCGAGTCAACTCGGCAGACAACACAGCAGACCCGCTGACAAAGCCTGTGTCGCAGAGCGCTCATACGCAACATCTTGAGAAGATGGGGATTAAGCATATGGGCAATTGGCTTTAAAGGTCAAGTGGGAGATTGTTAGAATAGGTGACCATGTAAGCCAATTTTGGCAGTAATATGTAACCTATGTCTAGACAATTCTTTGGTATTTGATAAAATATGTATGAATAAAGAAGTGAAAATTCATATGGCAATACTTTGTTTACGTTCACTTATCTGCATTTACATTTCTGTTCACTACGCAAACAAAGCCCACGGACTGAGAAACGATTTCGGGGACTGGGACTACGCTTGGAGGTAGGTCCATGAAATCAGTCTTACCGAATCAGTCCGGAAATCTCCAAATCAAGGAATCCCGAAAATGGGTACCGGGATTCCCTTTGAGACTTGCACTAAGCATCTGCTGTCGTATTTCATCGACGGGTGACGAAGGTCGTCTAAGCAGTGTTAGTGGGTCAGCATGCTAGGAAGCAGCTGACTGAGGTGACTCGCGGGAACCGTCTTACGGAGGACCTTGAGTATGGTCAGTAAGGTATGACGTGTATTCCCGGTTCCAACGGTACAGGCCAAGTCCTTTGACTTGAGGAACTGCTGAGTTTACCTGTGCATCAGGTCTGTATCTTAGATATGGTGAGAGATTGCCAAAATACTCTTGAGTAGTCATAAGCCATGTCTAGTGCAGCTCGGGTGTACAAAGTGACAGTAGTTTCCAAGAAAGGATCTGTCTCCTGTCAAAAGGAGTTGACAGTTGAGTCTCATATATGCTCTGTGTCTTGTCCCTAAAATCTGTGGCCACAGTGACTGAACAGAAGGGAAAAGGTTTCCCTTGCGGCGTTTAGTGAGGACAGACCGACACTTAGGTCCAAAATGGGTACCTGCATCTTCCGTGCCCTAGACCCTAAGTGATGAGACCGAAGACAGAAGGACAAGTGTACTGTTAGAACCTAAATGTTCATCCCCGAATATTTCACCTAGTCTCTAGTGCCATGGACCGTTGCTAGATGGCCATCCATGGTAACGGACGGGTTCTAGGAATCCGACCAAGTCTAGCTGAATGGTGAACCTAAAGAGTCACACACTATCCACACACACTTAGTATTTAATTTGGAATTAAATATTGGAGTAAAGGAATGATTAAATTAGATTTAATCGGGTCCTATATTTTCTTGGAGAAATTAATTCCTTCTATTTGATAAAAGGAATTAAATTAATAAATAAGATTTATTAAAAGGGTTGATTTAATGGGCTTAGAATAAATAATAATATTTATTTATAATATTATATTTATTCTTTTAGCCTTTTGGAATATTTAATAGGATTTAAATATTCCATTAAATTAAAATCAACGGTCGAGATGGAAAGGGGAGATGGAAGGCTAGGATTCGTTTGACTAGGTCAAACACTAGTTTTGACTAGGACTTTGACTAGGTCAAAATCCTAGTCAAATTAGGTTACTTAGAGTTTGAGTTTAAAGAGGATTAAACTCTTCCTCTATATAAACCCCTAGCTTCCAACATTTAAAGGATGATGATTCTTGAAAAACACACACAACACACACTCTCCCTCTCCTACCTCTCGTCCGCCCCCTCTCTCTTTCTCTAGCAAGAAAATATTTTTCTTAGTTCTTTTTGTTCTTGGAACATCAAGAACTTAGACGAACCAATACCGTTAATTGATAACGAGTTATTGATTCGTCCACTCCAAAAATAAAACTTCTTCGTTGCTAGCACGACGTGCAAGATACGTGGGTGGATCGTGTGTCACGATTTGGAGGATCTCAAGAACGAGGTCTTGGTGCAAAACGGGGAACAACGCGAGTAGCAGTTGAAGACGAAAACGACAACGGGTAGGTCTCGTTTAAGATTTTCGTCCCTCTTTATTTTTCAACTCTATGGCCTCCATGATTTATTTAATTGTTTTATGATCATGAGATACACCGAACGCCCGGGAACCTCAAGGGCACACCCCTTGAGCGTGTTCTTTAAATTAAAAGCATGCCTTTTATTTTAATATGTTTATTTTTACCGCGCTTCCGCATTCGCGCAATTCCCGGGACGATCCACATACATCTGTATGGACCAAGTCCAACAGACCTGTGGCAAGCCTGCTTTGTCCTACAAAGGGCCTCTTGGTCATTTTCCCTCTTAGACAGGACTCACAAGTTGGTAGATCGCTCAAGTCCCCAACCTCTAGGTTCTTTGAGTCTACCAACCTTTTCATCCTATCTTGGGATATGTGACCTAGCCTAGCCTGCCACAGACGTGCGTTCCCGTTATTATCTAATTTTCGTTTGTGTTGTGCATTAAGGACGAAATTCGTTTGTTGCAAGATATAGAGTCCGTTATGCAATGTACCAAGTAGATGAGCAATTCCACACCTCATCAAATAAAAGCAATTTTTATTGATTCTAAACTCATAACCACTATTGTCCAACAATGGAATGGAAATGATGTTTTTAATCATACTGGGTACAAAATAAACTTGCTCTAAATCTATGCTAATATTATCACTAATCACTAGAGTGGCGGATCCTACTGTTTCTGCCGAGATGGCCTTGCCATTCCCAAGCTTCAGGATCATGTCCCCGCTACCCAGTTTTCTGCTTCTTTTCAACACCTGCAAGTCATTGCAAATGTGAGCTCCACAGCCGGTATCTAATACCCAAGAGGCAGAACTAGTGACCATATTAACCTCAATCACATATATACCTTGGTTCGAGAAGAGTTTGGGGCACTCTCTCTTCCAATACCCTTTCTCACGGCAGTTGATACATATGTCATATGCCTTCGACTGTTGCTTGGAGACAACCTTTCCCTTTCCTTTGTCTTTCCCCTTTTTGGCAATAGGAACACTCTTAGTGTTCGTAGCTGCTTTGACGGCCTTTCCCTTCCCTTTCTTCTTCTTCTTCCAACGTCCGGCACCCTTGCCTTTCGTATTAGAAGTCGAAGAAACTCTAAACAATACCGAAGGCGTTCATGTTGTAGTTGACGATAAATTGGTCAAAGGAGGGTGGGAGTGACTGAAGGATCACATCTATGTACGTTTCATTATCGAGACCTGCCTTTAGGTCCTCGAGCTTTTCCACCAGGGTAAGCATTTTAACCCCGTGCTCTTGTACAGAGGATCCTTCTGTCATTTTAGTTCCAAAGAACGCCTTGGTCGCGACATACCTAGTATGCCGGTCCGGGACTGCATAGCAATCCTTAAGGCGAGCCATAATGGAAGGGACATCGTCTAGCCTTTCATATTGCTTCTGAATCTCATTGGTCATCGAAGCAAGTATGATGCTACGGACCTTCCGGTTATCCTTATGCCAAGTCTCGAACGTCTCACGTTCTTCTGGCGTGGATCCTTCCGGTAAGGTCCTAGGGAGAGGCTCGTCCATGACGTAGCCTTGGTTCTCGTAATCTAGGACTATCCTGAGATTGCGCAACCAGTGGTTGTAGTTTGTTCCATTGAATTTGTTTGTCTCAAGAATGGTGGAAAGTGGGTTCTTAGACATTTTAAAATCTATATTTTAGAAAACAGCGCGCGATCAGCAGAAAATAAAAGACGGTGGTTTGATAAAATAATTAAATGCATGGACTTTAGTCATTTAATCCTCCCACTATTTATACGAAAACACGGTACTCTCAAACGTGGTTTTCGGGAAATCCTTTCCAAGTGGGCTTGGGATCCACAGTGATTTTTCCCATACCCCGCTTTTACGATTCGCATGGAAAAGATCCTGTGGGAGGTATTCCATACCATTCTCGTTCCACGAGATTCCCAAGATTATCTCCTCACCCTTTCACATGATCCCGAGGAGTCCAAGCGAATCATGTTAATTGGGCGTCAGACCCAACCCAATCGATCGAGCCACGGACCCACTGGTACCCCCACGACTCGTGAGACAGGTAGCAGCAGCCCGCTTTTCGTTCATGACATAATGCAGCTTCCTTTAAGTACAATAACGTGCCACGACTCGTGAGACCACGCTATTGACCTAAAGCAGCTTCCTCACTATGCCATGGATTGGAAGGCATGGACAAACTCCTAGAGTTCATGTCCACTTTGTCTAGGGTCTAATACTTTGACATTGGTCCAACCAATGTGAGAGTAAGTAATGACCGAGATGTCAAATAAATAAATATCTACACACACATCCATAATGCGTAAATAAACCATCCATAGCAGTTATACGATAAATAAAGAAACCATTCATTCATCATCATAACCACATGCAAAATTAAAGCCTAGCACGCCCCTGTTGGATGATCACGAGCCCGAATCCTATGCGACCCAATGAGCCCGCAGTGTATCTATGGTCAATCTAGGGTTGGTCCTATACTATTACATTAATAGTAACCCAATCATCATGCTGATGGGCCTTGGTCTCTTTTTCTCTTTCTTCACTTCATGGAAAACTCCAAGGGTGCCTCCCGTCTGGGCTCTCCATGTGGTCCTTCCTTCTTCTCCACAAATTATAAAAATAGAAACCTCACTCCTAGTCTACTCTCATTACATATTAAAAATAGAAACCCCAGCGAAAACCCGGGGGGAGTACATAAGGAGGGAGGTAGAATGCCTTATTATTCCAAAGCAACTAGAAAGAGAGAAGGATAAAGCAGTAAAAGAGGCACACAGGCCCAACAGAAAATAAACCATACATCCGGTCTAGGGCTCGCGATCGTCCATTTCCATCCAACACACATAATCACATGATCCAATCATATAATTACAAAATACCAACAACATATGATTTCCAATCATAAATATCCAAAATAATAAATGAATATGTGCACAACCAGTGAAAAATAAACCACAAATATTGGTAATATTATTTTCTCGTTTTAGGAAAACCTTTCCTCATTATTTTAAGTAAAATAACCCCGGGATTCAAAATCCAATTTATTTTAATCCCAAAATAATGTCTTTTAGAAAATAGGCACAATTGAACCAAAAAATGATTTTTCAGAACTAATTCAAAATTAAAACTGAAAATAATTAAATAATTAAATGGAAAAATACTGCTAGGGTTTTGAAACCCTAGCAGCATTAGCTACCGCCGCCGCCGCCGCCGGCACCTCGCCAGCACACGCGCAGGGCAGCAGGCTCAGCCTGCCGCCCCTGCGCGCGTGCAGGCACTGCCTGGCCGGGCGCGCGCGCGCAGGCCCCTTGCCTGCGTGCGCGTGCGCCTGGCCGGCAGCACGCTGCGCGGCCTGGCATGCCGGTAGGCCGCCGCGCGTGCAGGCTCCCTTGCCTTGCGCGCGCGCTGGCCTGCTAGCTGCCGGCCGTGCCGTCCGCAGTGCGCGCGCAGACGTGCACTGGGCACGCCTGCCGGGCGCGCGCGCGCAGACTCCTCCGTCTGCGTGCGCGCGCGCCTGGCGGCGCTGCCCAGAGCCCGTCCGCGCGTGGACTCGCAGGCGCATGGCCTTGCACGCGCGCGCGCGCATGAGCGCATCTGCCGAGCGCGCGCGCGAAGACACCCTTGTCTGCGCGCGCGCCTGGATGCGCTGCCCTGCGCGCGCGCCTGCGCGCAGCCTTCCTGGCTGCGCGATGCCCCTGCCCGACCGGCTGGGCGGGCGCGCGCAGGCCTCCCTTGCCTGCGCGCGTCTGCCCTGCCGGCAGCGTGCGGCTGCGCGCGGCCAGCCCTCTCGGCTGGCCGGCTGCGTCGTTTCTCGTTTTCCGTTCAATTTTCCACCCCATTTCCCAAGAAAAATAGAAAATTACCAAAATTCATAAATTCACACGAATCAAAAGCAATAAAATCGACATGCTTAATATAAAACATGCCAATATCACATTTCATGCTTATAACGCACATAAACCCTAGGCCTATACACCGAACCGGGCTCTGATACCACTGATAGAAATCGGTGGATCGTCCCGGGAATTGCGCAAATGCGGAAGCGCGGTAAAAATAAACATACAAAAATAAAAGGCATGCTTTTAATTTAAAAGGATACGCTCAAGGGGTGTACCCTTGAGGTTCCCGGGCGTTCGGTGTATCTCATGATTATAAAACTAATAAAGAAATCATGGAGGCCATAGAGTTGAAAATTAAAGAGGGACGAAAATCTTAAACGGGACCTACCCGTTGTCGTTTTCGTCTTCAACTGCTACTCGCGTTGTTCCCCGTTTTGCACCAAGACCTCGTTCTTGAGGTCCTCCAAATCGTGACACACGATCCACCCACGTATCTTGCACGTCGTGCTAGCAACGAACAAGTGTATAAATTTTGGAGTGGACGAATGAATAACACGTTATCAATTAATGGTATTGGTTCGTCTAAGCTCTTAATGTTCCAAGAACAAAAAGAACTAAGAAATATTTTCTTGGAGGAGAGAGAGGGGGCGGACGAGAGATAGAAGAAGGGGAGAGTGTGTGTTGTGTGTGTTTTCAAGAATCATCCTCTTACAAATGTTGGAAGGTAGAGGTTTATATAGAGGAAGAGTTTAATCCTCTTGAAACTCAAACTCTAAGTAACCTAATTTGACTAGGATTTTGACCTAGTCAAAGTCCTAGTCAAACTAGTGTTTGACCTAGTTAAACGAATCCTAGCCTTCCATCTCCCCTTTCCATCTCAACCGTTGATTTTAATTTAATGGAATATTTAAATCCTATTAAATATTCCAAAAGGCTAAAAGAATAAATATAATATAATAAATAAATATTATATAATTTATTCTAAGCCCATTAAATCAACCCTTTTAATAAATCCTATTATTAATTTAATTTCCTTATCAAATAGAAGGAATTAATTTCTCCAAGAAAATATAGAACCCGATTAAATCTAATTTAATCATTCCTTTACTCCAATATTTAATTCCAAATTAAATACCAAGTGTGTGTGGATAGTGTGTGACTCTTTAGGTTCACCATTCAGCTAGACTTGGCCGGATTCCTAGAATCCGTCCGTTACCATGGGTGGCCATCTAGCAACGGTCCATGGCACTAGAGACTAGGTGAAATATTCGGGGATGAACATTTAGGCTCTAACAGTACACTTGTCCTTCTGTCTTCGGTCTCATCACTTAGAGTCTAGGGCACGGAAAAAGCAGGTACCCATTTTGGACCTAAGTGTCGGTCTGTCCTTACTAAACGCCGCAAGGGAAACCTTTCCCTTCTGTTCAGTTACTGTGGCCACAGATTTCAGGGACAAGACACAGAGCATACATGAGACTCAAGTGTCAACACCTTTTGACAGGAGACAGATCCTTTCTTGGAAACTACTGTCACTTTGTACACCCGAGCTGCACTAGACATGGCTTATGACTACTCAAGAGTATTTTGGCAATCCTCACCATATCTAAGATACAGACCTGATGCACAGGTAAACTCAGCAGTTCCTCAAGTCAAAGGACTTGGCCTGTACTGTTGGAACCGGGAATACACGTCATACCTTGCTGACCATACTTAAGGTCCTCCATAAGACGGTTCCCACGAGTCACGTCAGTCAGCTGCTTCCTAGCACGCTGACCCACTAACACTGCTTAGACGACCTTCGTCACCCGTCGATGAAATACGACAGCAGATGCTTAGTTCAAGTCTCAAAGGGAATCCCGGTACCCATTTCCGGGATTCCTTGACTTGGAGATTTCCGGACTGATTCGGTAAGACTGATTTCATGGACCTACCTCCAAGCATAGTCCTAATCCCCGAAATCGTTTCTCAGTCCGTGGGCTTTGTTTGCGTAGTGAACAGAAATGTAAATGCAGATAAGTAAACATAAACAAAGTATTGCCATATGAATTTTCACTTCTTTATTCATAAATGTTTTTATCAAAATACCAAAGAATTGTCTATACATAGGTTACATATTCCTACCAAAATTGGCTTACATGGTCACCTATTCTAACAATCTTGGGATATGTGACCTAGCCTAGCGTGCCACAGTCGTGCGTTCCCGTTATTATCTAATTTACGTATGTGTTGAGCGTTAAGAACGAAGTTCGTTTGTTGCAAGATATAGAGCCCGTTATTTAATGTACCAAGCAGATGAGCAATTCCACACCTCATCAAATGAAAGCAATTTTTATTGATTCTAAACTCATAACCACTATTGTCCAACAATGGAATGGAAATGATGTTTTTAATCATACTAGGTACAAAATAAACTTGCTCTAATTTTATGCTAATACTATCACTAATCACTAGAGTAGCGGATCCTATTGCATCTGCCGAGATGGCCTTGCCATTCTCAAGCTTCAGGATCATGTCCCCGCTACCCAGTTTTCTGCTTCTTTTCAACACCTGCAAGTCATTGCAAATGTGAGTGAAAGAAATCCGGTGGATCGTCCCGGGAATTGCGCGAATGCGGAAGCGCGGTAAAAATAAATTTACAAAATAGAAGGCATGCTTTTAATTTAAAAAACATGCTCAAGGGGTGTGCCCTTGAGGTTCCCGAGCGTTCGGTGTATCTCATGATCATAAAAACAAATAAAGAAATCATGGAGGCCATAGAGTTGAAAAATTAAAGAGGGACGAAAATCTTAAACGAGACCTACCCGTTGTCATTTTCGTCTTCAACTGCTACTCGTGTTTTCCCCGTTTTGCAGCAAGACCTCGTTCTTGAGATCCTCGAAATCGTGACACACGATCCACCCACGTATTCTTGCACGTCGTGCTAGCAACGAACAAGTATTATATTGGAGAGGATAGATTAACCACGCGTTATGAATTAACGGGATCGATCTTCCTTAGTTCAATTGTTCCAAGAACAAAAGAACAAGAAAATAATATTTTCTTGGTGAGAGAGAGAGAGAGGGGAGGAGAGAGTGTGTGTTGTGTGTGTGATTTTCAAGAATCATCAATCTCACAAATGTTGGAAGCTAGAGGTTTATATAGAGGAAGAGTTTAATCCTCTTTAACCTCAAACTCTAAGTAACCTAATTTGACTAGGATTTTGACCTAGTCAAAGTCCTATTCAAACTAGTGTTTGACCTAGTCAAACGAATCCTACCCTTCCATCTCCCCTTTCCATCTCAACCGTTGATTTTAATTTAATGGAATATTTAAATCCTATTAAATGTTCCAAAAGGCTAAAAGAATAAAAATAATATTATAAATAAATATTATTATTTATTCTAAGCCCATTAAATCAACCCTTTTAATAAATCCTATTTATTAATTTAATTCCCTTTATCAAATAAAAGGAATTAATTTCTCCAAGAAAATATGGGACCTGATTAAATCTAATTTAATCATTCCTTTACTCCAATATTTAATTCCAAATTAAATACTAAGTGTGTGTGTAGATAGTGTGTGACTCTTTAGGTTCACCATTCAGCTAGACTTGGTCGGATTCCTAGAATCCGTCCGTTACCATAGGTGGCCATCTAGCAACGGTCCATGGCACTAGAGACTAGGTGAAATATTCGGGGATGAACATTTAGGCTCTAACAGTACACTTGTCCTTTTGTCTTCGGTCTCATCACTTAGAGTCTAGGGCACGGAAAAAGCAGGTACCCATTTTGAACCTAAGTGTCGGTCTGTCCTTACTAAACGCCGCAAGGGAAACCTTTCCCTTCTGTTCAGTTACTGTGGCCACAGATTTCAGGGACAAGACACAGAGCAAACATGAGACTCAACTGTCAATGCCTTTTTGACAGGAGACAGATCCTTTCTTGGAAACTACTGTCACTTTGTACACCCGAGCTGCACTAGACATGGCTTATGACTACTCAAGAGTATTTTGGCAATCTCTCACCATATCTAAGATACAGACCTGATGCACAGGTAAACTCAGCAGTTCGTCAAGTCAAAGGACTTGGCCTGTACTGTTGGAACCGGGAATACACGTCGTACCTTGCTGACCATACTTAAGGTCCTCCGTAAGACGGTTCCCGCGAGTCACCTCAGTCAGCTGCTTCCTAGCACGCTGACCCACTAACACTGCTTAGACGACCTTCGTCACCCGTCGATGAAATACGACAGCAGATGCTTAGTGCAAGTCTCAAAGGGAATCCCGGTACCCATTTCCGGGATTCCTTGACTTGGAGATTTCCGGACTGATTTGGTAAGACTGATTTCATGGACCTACCTCCAAGCGTAGTCCTAGTCCCCGAAATCGTTTCTCAGTCCGTGGGCTTTGTTTGCGTAGTGAACAGAAATGTAAATGCAGATAAGTCAATATAAACAAAATATTGCCATATGAATTTTCACTTCTTTATTCATAAATGTTTTTATCAAAATACCAAAGAATTGTCTAGACATAGGTTACATATTCCTACCAAAATTGGCTTACATGGTCACCTATTCTAACAATCTTGGGATATGTGACCTAGCCTAGCGTGCCACAGTCGTGCGTTCCCGTTATTATCTAATTTACGTATGTGTTGAGCGTTAAGAACGAAGTTCGTTTGTTGCAAGATATAGAGGCCGTTATTTAATGTACCAAGCAGATGAGCAATTCCACACCTCATCAAATGAAAGCAATTTTTATTGATTCTAAACTCATAACCACTATTGTCCAACAATGGAATGGAAATGATGTTTTTAATCATACTAGGTACAAAATAAACTTGCTCTAATTTTATGCTAATACTATCACTAATCACTAGAGTAGCGGATCCTATTGCTTCTGCCGAGATGGCCTTGCCATTCTCAAGCTTCAGGATCATGTCCCCGCTACCCAGTTTTCTGCTTCTTTTCAACACCTGCAAGTCATTGCAAATGTGAGTGAAAGAAATCCGGTGGATCGTCCCGGGAATTGCGCGAATGCGGAAGCGCGGTAAAAATAAATTTACAAAATAGAAGGCATGCTTTTAATTTAAAAAACATGCTCAAGGGGTGTGCCCTTGAGGTTCCCGAGCGTTCGGTGTATCTCATGATCATAAAACAAATAAAGAAATCATGGAGGCCATAGAGTTGAAAAATTAAAGAGGGACGAAAATCTTAAACGAGACCTACCCGTTGTCATTTTCGTCTTCAACTGCTACTCGTGTTGTTCCCCGTTTTGCAGCAAGACCTCGTTCTTGAGATCCTCGAAATCGTGACACACGATCCACCCACGTATTCTTGCACGTCGTGCTAGCAACGAACAAGTATTATATTGGAGAGGATAGATTAACCACGCGTTATGAATTAACGGGATCGATCTTCCTTAGTTCAATTGTTCCAAGAACAAAAGAACAAGAAAATAATATTTTCTTGGTGAGAGAGAGAGAGAGGGGAGGAGAGAGTGTGTGTTGTGTGTGTGATTTTCAAGAATCATCAATCTCACAAATGTTGGAAGCTAGAGGTTTATATAGAGGAAGAGTTTAATCCTCTTTAACCTCAAACTCTAAGTAACCTAATTTGACTAGGATTTTGACCTAGTCAAAGTCCTATTCAAACTAGTGTTTGACCTAGTCAAACGAATCCTACCCTTCCATCTCCCCTTTCCATCTCAACCGTTGATTTTAATTTAATGGAATATTTAAATCCTATTAAATGTTCCAAAAGGCTAAAAGAATAAAAATAATATTATAAATAAATATTATTATTTATTCTAAGCCCATTAAATCAACCCTTTTAATAAATCCTATTTATTAATTTAATTCCCTTTATCAAATAAAAGGAATTAATTTCTCCAAGAAAATATGGGACCTGATTAAATCTAATTTAATCATTCCTTTACTCCAATATTTAATTCCAAATTAAATACTAAGTGTGTGTGTAGATAGTGTGTGACTCTTTAGGTTCACCATTCAGCTAGACTTGGTCGGATTCCTAGAATCCGTCCGTTACCATAGGTGGCCATCTAGCAACGGTCCATGGCACTAGAGACTAGGTGAAATATTCGGGGATGAACATTTAGGCTCTAACAGTACACTTGTCCTTTTGTCTTCGGTCTCATCACTTAGAGTCTAGGGCACGGAAAAAGCAGGTACCCATTTTGAACCTAAGTGTCGGTCTGTCCTTACTAAACGCCGCAAGGGAAACCTTTCCCTTCTGTTCAGTTACTGTGGCCACAGATTTCAGGGACAAGACACAGAGCAAACATGAGACTCAACTGTCAATGCCTTTTGACAGGAGACAGATCCTTTCTTGGAAACTACTGTCACTTTGTACACCCGAGCTGCACTAGACATGGCTTATGACTACTCAAGAGTATTTTGGCAATCTCTCACCATATCTAAGATACAGACCTGATGCACAGGTAAACTCAGCAGTTCGTCAAGTCAAAGGACTTGGCCTGTACTGTTGGAACCGGGAATACACGTCGTACCTTGCTGACCATACTTAAGGTCCTCCGTAAGACGGTTCCCGCGAGTCACCTCAGTCAGCTGCTTCCTAGCACGCTGACCCACTAACACTGCTTAGACGACCTTCGTCACCCGTCGATGAAATACGACAGCAGATGCTTAGTGCAAGTCTCAAAGGGAATCCCGGTACCCATTTCCGGGATTCCTTGACTTGGAGATTTCCGGACTGATTTGGTAAGACTGATTTCATGGACCTACCTCCAAGCGTAGTCCTAGTCCCCGAAATCGTTTCTCAGTCCGTGGGCTTTGTTTGCGTAGTGAACAGAAATGTAAATGCAGATAAGTCAATATAAACAAAATATTGCCATATGAATTTTCACTTCTTTATTCATAAATGTTTTTATCAAAATACCAAAGAATTGTCTAGACATAGGTTACATATTCCTACCAAAATTGGCTTACATGGTCACCTATTCTAACAATCTTGGGATATGTGACCTAGCCTAGCGTGCCACAGTCGTGCGTTCCCGTTATTATCTAATTTACGTATGTGTTGAGCGTTAAGAACGAAGTTCGTTTGTTGCAAGATATAGAGCCCGTTATTTAATGTACCAAGCAGATGAGCAATTCCACACCTCATCAAATGAAAGCAATTTTTATTGATTCTAAACTCATAACCACTATTGTCCAACAATGGAATGGAAATGATGTTTTTAATCATACTAGGTACAAAATAAACTTGCTCTAATTTTATGCTAATACTATCACTAATCACTAGAGTAGCGGATCCTATTGCTTCTGCCGAGATGGCCTTGCCATTCTCAAGCTTCAGGATCATGTCCCCGCTACCCAGTTTTCTGCTTCTTTTCAACACCTGCAAGTCATTGCAAATGTGAGTGAAAGAAATTCGGTGGATCGTCCCGGGAATTGCGCGAATGCGGAAGCGCGGTAAAAATAAATTTACAAAATAAAAGGCATGCTTTTAATTTAAAGAACACGCTCAAGGGGTGTTCCCTTGAGGTTCCCGGGCGTTCGGTGTATCTCATGATCATAAAACAAATAAAGAAATCATGGAGGCCATAGAGTTGAAAAATTAAAGAGGGACGAAAATCTTAAACGAGACCTACCCGTTGTCATTTTCGTCTTCAACTGCTACTCGCGTTGTTCCCCGTTTTGCAGCAAGACCTCGTTCTTGAGATCCTCCAAATCTTGACACACGATCCACCCACGTATTCTTTGCACGTCGTGCTAGCAACGAACAAGTATTATATTTGAGAGGATAGATCAACCACGCGTTATGAATTAACGGGATCGATCTTCCTTAGTTCAATTGTTCCAAGAACAAAAGAACAAGAAAATAATATTTTCTTGGTGAGAGAGAGAGAGAGGGGCGGACGAGAGAGGGGAGGAGAGAGTGTGTGTTGTGTGTGTGATTTTCAAGAATCATCAATCTCACAAATGTTGGAAGCTAGAGGTTTATATAGAGGAAGAGTTTAATCCTCTTTAAACTCAAACTCTAAGTAACCTAATTTGACTAGGATTTTGACCTAGTCAAAGTCCTAGTCAAACTAGTGTTTGACCTAGTCAAACGAATCCTAGCCTTCCATCTCCCCTTTCCATCTCAACCGTTGATTTTAATTTAATGGAATATTTAAATCCTATTAAATATTCCAAAAGGCTAAAAGAATAAATATAATATTATAAATGAATATTATTATTTATTCTAAACGCATTAAATCAACCCTTTTAATAAATCCTATTTATTAATTTAATTCCCTTTATCAAATAAAAGGAATTAATTTCTCCAAGAAAATATGGGACCCGATTAAATCTAATTTAATCATTCCTTTACTCCAATATTTAATTACAAATTAAATACTAAGTGTGTGTGTGGATACTGTGTGACTCTTTAGGTTCACCATTCAGCTAGATTTGGTCGGATTCCTAGAATCCGTCCGTTACCATGGGTGGCCATCTAGCAACGGTCCATGGCACTAGAGACTAGGTGAAATATTCGGGGATGAACATTTAGGCTCTAACAGTACACTTGTCCTTCTGTCTTCGGTCTCATCACTTATAGTCTAGGGCACGGAAAAAGCAGGTACCCATTTTGGACCTAAGTGTCGGTCTGTCCTTACTAAAACGCCGCAAGGGAAACCTTTCCCTTCTGTTCCGATACTGTGGCCACAGATTTCAGGGACAAGACACAGAGCAAACATGAGACTCAACTGTCAATGCCTTTTGACAGGAGACAGATCCTTTCTTGAAAACTACTGTCACTTTCTACACCCGAGCTGCACTAGACATGGCTTATGACTACTCAAGAGTATTTTGGCAATCTCTCACCATATCTAAGATACAGACCTGATGCACAGGTAAACTCAGCAGTTCCTCAAGGCAAAGGACTTGGCCTGTACCGTTGGAACCGGGAATACACGTCATACCTTGCTGACCATACTCAAGGTCCTCCATAAGACGGTTCCCGCAAGTCACCTCAATCAGCTGCTTCCTAGCACGCTGACCCACTAACACTGCTTAGACGACCTTCGTCACCCGTCGATGAAATACGACAGCAGATGCTTAGTGCAAGTCTCAAAGGGAATCCCGGTACCCATTTTTGGGATTCCTTGACTTGGAGATTTTCGGACTGATTCGGTAAGACTGATTTCATGGACCTACCTCCAAGCGTAGTCCCAGTCCCCGAAATCGTTTCTCAGTCCGTGGGCTTTGTTTGCATAGTGAACAGAAATGTAAATGCAGATAAGTGGACGTAAACAAAGTATTACCATATGAATTTTCACTTCTTTATTCATAAATATTTTATCAAAATACCAAAGAATTGTGTAGACATAGGTTACATATTCCTGCCAAAATTGGCTTACATGGTCACCTATTCTAACAACGAGAACCAAGGCTACGTCATGGACGAGCCTCTCCCTAGGACCTTGCCGGAAGGATCCACGCCAGAAGAACGTGAGACGTTCGAGACTTGGCATAAGGATAACCGGAAGGTCCGTAGCATCATACTTCCTTCGATGACGAATGAGATTCAGAAGTAATATGAAAGGCTAGACGACGTTCCTTCCATAATGCCTCGCCTTAAGGATTGTTATGCAGTCCCGGACCGGCATACTAGCTATGTCGCGACCAAGGCGTTCTTTGGAACTAAAATGACAGAAGGATCCTCTGTACAAGAGCACGGGGTTAAAATGCTTACCCTGGTGGAAAAGCTCGAGGACCTAAAGGCAGGTCTCGATAATGAAACGTACATAGATGTGATCCTTCAGTCACTCCCACCCTCCTTTGACCAATTTATCGTCAACTACAACATGAACGCACTTGAGAAGGGCATTGATGAGTTGATCAATATGTTGGTGCAATACGAGGCAACGGCTAAGAAGTCCACGCCTTCGGTATTGTTTGGAGGTGCTTTAACTTCCAAGACAAAAGGAAAAGGTACCGGACGTTGGAAAAAGAAGAAAGGGAAGGGAAAAGCCGTCAAAGCAGCTACGAACACTAAGAGCGTTCCCATTGCCAATGAGAGGAAAGGCAAAGGAAAGGGAAAGGTTGTCTCCAAGCAACAGTCGAAGGCATATGACATATGTATCAACTGCCGTGAGAAAGGGCATTGGAGGAGAGAGTGCCCCAAACTCTTCTCGAACCAAGGTATCTATGTGATTGAGGTTAATATGGTCACTAATTCTGCCTCTTGGTAATAGATACCGGCTGTGGAGCTTACATTTGCAATGACTTGCAGGTGCTGAAAAGAAGCAGAAAACTGGGTAGCGGGGACATGATCCTAAAGCTTGGGAATGGCAAGGCCATCTCGGCAGAAGCAGTAGGATCCGCCACTCTAGTGATTAGTGATAGCATTAGCATATAATTAGAGCAAGTTTATTTTGTACCTAGTATGATTAAAAACATGATTTCCATTCCATTGTTGGACAATAGTGGTTATGAGTTTAGAATCAATAAAAATTGCTTTTATTTGATGAGGTGTGGAATTGCTCATCTGCTTGGTACATTAAATAACGGGATCTATATCTTGCAACAAACGAACTTCTTTCTTAGCGCTCAACACAAACGAAAATTAGATAATAACGGGAACACACGACTGTGGCACGCTAGGCTAGGTCACATATCCCAAGATAGGATGAAAAGGTTGGTAGACTCAAAGAACCTGGAGGTTGGGGACTTGAGTGATCTACCAACTTGTGAATCCTATCTAAGAGGGAAAATAACCAAGAAGCCCTTTGTAGGACAAAGCAGGCTTGCCACAGGTCTGTTGGACTTCGTCCATACGGACGTATGTGGACTACTAAGGATGCAGGCCCGAGGTGGGTTCTCCTACTTCATAACCTTTGCCGATGATCATTCACGGTATGGTTATGTTTACCTAATGAGGTACAAGTCTGAAGCTCTTGAGAGGTTTAAAGAATTCAGACTTGAAGTGGAGAACCAAACGAACTGCAAAATTAAAGTCCTACGGTCAGACCGAGGCGGTGAATACCTTAGTACGGAGTTCCTAGATTATCTAAAAGAACATGGTATAATATCAGAATGGACACCTCCCGGAACACCACAATTAAATGGTGTCTCTGAAGGGAGGAATCGAACTTTGTTGGACATGGTTCGGTCCATGATGAGTTTTACCAAATTACCAAGTGTGTGTGGATAGTGTGTGACTGTTTAGGTTCACCATTCAGCTAGACTTGGTCGGATTCCTAGAATCCGTCCGTTACCATGGTGGCCATCTAGCAACGGTCCATGGCACTAGAGACTAGGTGAAATATTGGGGAATGAACATTTAGGTTCTAACAGTACACTTGTGCTTCTGTCTTCGGTCTCATCACTTAGAGTCTAGGGCACGGAAAAAGAAGGTACCCGTTTTGGACCTAAGTATCGGTCTGTCCTTACGAAACGCCGCAAGGGAAACCTTTCCCTTCTGTTCAGTTACTGTGGCCACAGATTTCAGGGACAAGACACAGAACATACATAAGACTCAACTGTCAATACCTTTTGACAGGAGACATATCCTTTCTTGGAAACTACTGTCACTCTGTACACCCGAGCTGCACTAGACATGGCTTATGACTACTCAAGAGTATTTTGGCAATCTCTCACCATATCTAAGATACAGACCTGATGCACAGGTGAACTCAGCAGTTCCTCAAGTCAAAGGACTTGGCCTGAACCGTTGGAACCGGGAATACACGTCATACCTTGCTGACCATGCTCAAGGTCCTCCGTAAGACGGTTCCCGCGAGTCACCTCAGTCAGCTGCTTCCTAGCATGCTGACCCACTAACACTGCTTAGACGACCTTCGTCACCCGTCGGTTCCCACTGGCTTAACACCTTTCGGTGGATCTACAAGACTCCAAACTTGGTTCTCGCTCATGGAGTCCATTTCGGCTTTCATGGCCTCAAGCCATTTCCCGGAGTGGATGTCTGACATCGCTTCTCCATAAGTCTTAGGATCGTTATCCAAAAGATCGGTCGCACCTAGAAAGCCATATCTCACTGGAGGTCTGGACTCTCTAGTGGACCTACGGAGAACGGGAACGTCAGTGGTGACTGTGGGCGCTGACTGTATCGGAGCCGGTGGTTCAGGAACCGGCGCTGGCTGTTCCTGAGGCCGTCCTTCATGCCTAGCATGTTGGACCTCTCGAGGTTAGTCAGCCCTTCGGCTGTCTATCCTGAATCCTCTAAGTGAGGGTTCCGTGGCTACCTCTGATGGCTGGATTGCATCACTTGATTCCTCAAGGATCAGCTCATCAGGTTGGGATATCCTCCGGGAAGCCTTGCTCCAAGAATACTGCATTTCTTGAAACAAACACCTTTTGTTCCAAGGGGTCATAAAATTAATAACCCGCAGTTTCTTTAGGGTATCCAATGAACCTGCATAAGCTAGACTTGGATTCTAACTTATCTCCCACTAACCTCTGGACGTATGCGGGGCTACCCCACACTTTCAAGTAGTTGTAGGACGCAGGCTTGCGTGCCATATTTCATATGGCGTTTGGGTTAATGTACTAGTAGGCGCCCAATTCAACAAC
The DNA here is from genome assembly GCA_034509735.1 of Sesamum alatum. Taxonomy (NCBI): domain Eukaryota; kingdom Viridiplantae; phylum Streptophyta; class Magnoliopsida; order Lamiales; family Pedaliaceae; genus Sesamum; species Sesamum alatum. Next base: position 9,818,969 of record JACGWO010000013.1, read on the forward strand.
TTGGCCGTCGTTTCTAGTGCATAGCCCCAAAAGGATAAGGGCAGTTTGGTGAAACTCATCATGGACCGAACCATGTCCAACAGGGTTCGATTCCTCCTTTCAGAGACACCATTTAACTGTGGTGTTCCTGGAGGTGTCCATTTTGATATTATACCATGTTCTTTTAGATAATCTAGGAACTCCGTACTAAGGTATTCACCGCCTCGGTCTGACCGTAGGACTTTAATTTGCAGTTGGTTTGGTTCTCCACTTCAAGTCTGAATTCTTTAAACCTCTCAAGAGCTTCAGACTTGTACCTCATCAGGTAAACATAACCATACCGTAAATGATCATCGGTAAAGGTTATGAAGTAGGAGAACCCACCTCGGGCCTGCGTCCTTAGTGGCCCACATACGTCTGTATGGACCAAGTCCAACAGACCTGTGGCAAGCCTGCTTTGTCCTACAAAGGGCTTCTGGGTCATTTTTCCCTCTTAGACAAGACTCACAAGTTGATAGATCGCTCAAGTCCCCAACCTCTAGGTTCTTTGAGTCTACCAACCTTTTCATCCTATCTTGGGATATGTGACCTAGCTTAGCGTGCCACAGTCGTGCGTTCCCGTTATTATCTAATTTCCGTTTGTGTTGTGCATTGAGGACGATATTCGTTTGTTGCAAGACATAGAGTCCGTTATGCAATGTACCAAGTAGATGAGCAATTCCACACCTCATCAAATAAAAGCAATTTTTATTGATTCTAAACTCATAACCACTACTGTCCAACAATGGAATGGAAATCATGTTTTTAATCATACTAGGTACAAAATAAACTTGCTCTAAATCTATGCTAATACTATCACTAATCACTAGAGTGGCGGATCCTACTGCTTCTGCCGAGATGGCCTTGCCATTCCCAAGCTTCAGGATCATGTCCCCGCTACCCAATTTTCTGCTTCTTTTCAACACCTGCAAGTCATTGCAAATGTGAGCTCCACATTTGTCATATGCCTTCGATTGTTTCTTGGAGACAACCTTTCCCTTTCCTTTGCCTTTCCCCTCTTTGGCAATGGGAACACTCTTAGTGTTCGTAGCTGCTTTGACGGGCTTTCCCTTCCCTCTCTTCTTCTTCCAACGTCCGGCACCCTTGCCTTTCGTTTTAGAAGTCGAAGCACCTACAAACAATACCGAAGGCGTGGACTTCTTAGTCGTAGCCTCGTATTGCACCAACATATTGATCAACTCATGAATGCCCATCTCAAGTGCGTTCATGTTGTAGTTGACGATAAATTGGTCAAAGGAGGGTGGGAGTGACTGAAGGATCCATCTATGTACGTCTCATTGTCGAGACGTGCCTTTAGGTCCTCGAGCTTTTCCACCAGGGTAAGCATTTTAACCCTGTGCTCTTGTACAGAGGATCCTTCTGTCATTTTAGTTCCAAAGAACGCCTTGGTCGCGACATACCTAGTATGCCGGTCCGGGACTGCATAGCAATCCTTAAGGCGAGCCTTAATGGAAGGGACATCGTCTAGCCTTTCATATTGCTTCTGAATCTCATTGGTCATCGAAGCAAGTACGATGCTACGTACCTTCCGGTTATCCTTATGCCAAGTCTCGAACGTCTCACGTTCTTCTGGCGTGGATCCTTCCGGTAAGGTCCTAGGGAGAGGCTCGTCCATGACGTAGCCTTGGTTCTCGTAATCAAGGACTATCCTGAGATTGCGCAACCAGTCGTTGTAGTTTGTTCCATTGAATTTGTTTGTCTCAAGAATGGTGGAAAGTGGGCTCTTAGACATTTTAAAATCTACATTTTAGAAAACAGCGCGTGATCAGCAGAAAATAAAAGACGGTGGTTTGATAAAATAATTAAATGCATGGACTTTAGTCATTTAATCCCCCCACTATTTATACGAAAACACGGTACTCTCAAACGTGATTTTCGGAAAATCCTTTCCAAGTGGGCTTGGGATCCACAACGATTTTTCCCATACCCCGCTTTTACGATTCACATGAAAAAGATCCTGTGGGAGGTATTCCATACCATTCTCGTTCCACGAGATTCCAAGATTATTGCCTCACCCTTTAACATGATCCCGAGGACTCCAAGCGAATCATGTTAATTGGGCGTTAGACCCAACCCAATCGACCGAGCCACAGACCCACTGGTACCCCCACGACTCGTGAGACAGGTAGCAGCAGCCCGTTTTTCGTTCATGACATAGTGCAGCTTCCTTTAAGTACAATAACGTGCCTCGACTCGTGAGACCACGCTATTGACCCAAAGCAGCTTCCTCACTATGCCATGGATTGGAAGGCAGGGACAAACTCCTAGAGTTTATGTCCACTTTGTCTAGGGTCTAATATTTTGACATTGGTCCAACCAATGTGAGAGTAGTAAATGACCGAGATCTCAAATAAATAAATATCTACACATACATCCATAATGCGTAAATAAACCATTCATAGCAGTTATATGATAAACAAACAACCCATTCATCCATCATCATAACCACATGCAAAATTAAAGCCTAGCACGCCCCTGTTGGATGATCACGAGCCCGAATCCTATGCGACCCACTGAGCCCGCAGTGGATCTATGGTCAATCTATGGTTGGTCCTATACTATTACATTAATAGTAACCCAATCATCATGCTGATGGGCCTTGTGTTAGAATAGGTGACCATGTAAGCCAATTTTGGCGGGTATATGTAACCTATGTCTAGACAATTATAAGTGTTTTGATAAATCATTAATGAATAAAGAAGTGAATTTTCATTTGGCATTACTTTGTTTGTGTTCACTTGCACCTATTTTTCCATATCTGTTCACTACGCAAACAGAGCCCACGGACTGAGATTCGATTTCGGGGACTGGGACTACGCTTGGAGGTAGGTCCATGGAATCAGTCTTCCCGAATCAGTCCGGAAATCTCCAAGTCAAGGAATCCCGAAAATGGGTACTGGGATTCCATTTGAGACTTGCACTAAGCATCTGCTGTCGTGTTTCATCGACGGGTGACGAGGATCGTCTAAGCAGTGTTAGTGGGTTAGCCTGCTAGGACGCAGCTGACTGAGGTGACTCGTGGGAACCGTCTTACGGAGGACCTTGAGTATGGTCTGCAAGGTATGACGAGTATTCCCGGTTCCAACGGTACAGGTCAAGTCCTTTGACTTGAGGAATTACTGAGTTTACCTGTACATCAGAACTGTATCTTAGATATGGTGAGAGATTGCCAGAATTCTCTTTGGTAGTCATAAGCCATGTCTAGTGCAGTCCTGGTGTGCAAAGTGACAGTAGTTTCCAAGAAAGGATCTGTCTCCTGTCAATAGGTTTTGACAGTTGAGTCTCATGTATGCTCTAGGTCTTGTCCCTAAAACTGTGGCCACAGTGACTGAACAGAAGGGAAGGTTTCCCTTGCGGCGTTTAGTGAGGACAGACCGACACTTAGGTCCAAGATGGGTACCTGCGTTATCCGTGCCCTAGACACTAAGTGATGAGACCGAAGACAGAAGGACAAGCGTACTGTTAGAGCCTAAATGTTCATCCCTGAATATTTCACCTAGTCTCTAGTGCCATGGACCGTTGCTAGATGGCCACCCATGGTAACGGACGGATTCTAGGAATCCGACCAAGTCTAGCTGAATGGTGAACCTAAAGAGTCACACACTATCCACACACAATTAAATATTTAATTTGGAATTAAATATTGGAGTGAAGGAATGATTAAATTAGATTTAATCGGGACCTTTATTTTTCTTGGAGAAATAATTCTTTCTATTTGATAGAAGGAATTAAATTGATAAATTGGATTTATCAAAGGGATTTATTTAATGGGCTTAAATAATATTTATATTTATTTTAGCCTCTTGGAAATATTTAAATAGGTTTTAAATATTTCCATTAAATTAAATTAAATCAACGGTTGAGATTAATGGGAGAGATGGATGGCTAGGATCGTTTTGACTAGGTCAAAACATTAGTTTGACTAGGACTTTGACTAGGTCAAAATCCTAATCAAATTAGAGTTCTTAAAAGAGGAGTTTAAAGAGGATTAAACTCCTCTTCTATATAAACCCCTAGCACCCTACAATTTACATGATGATGAAACTCCAACACACACACACAACACACACACACGGTTTCTCTCTCTCTCCCCATCTCTCTCGTCCGCCCTCTCTCTCTCTCAAGAAAATAGTTTTTCTTGATTCTTTTGTTCTTGGAACATTAGAATCTTGATGAATCAATACCATTAATTGATAATGTGTTATTGATTCATCCACTCCAAAATTATACACTTGTTCGTTGCTAGCACGACGTGCAAGATACGTGGGTGGATCGTGTGTCACGAATTAGAGGGTCTCAAAGACGGGATCTTGGTGCAAAACGGGGAACAACGCGTGTAGCCGTTGAAGACGAAAACGACAACGGGTAGGTCTCGTTTTAAATTTTCGTCCCTCTTTAATTTTCAACCCTATGGCCTCCATGATTTATTTTATGTTATACGTTCATGAGATACACCGAATGCCCGGGAAAATTTCAAAGGCACACCCTTTGAAACGTGTTTTTTTAATTTAAAAGCATGTTTAAATTCCGTTTTAATTTTTAATTATACCGCGCTTCCGCATTCGCGCTTTTCCCGGGACGATCCACATAATCTTTCACCTTGGTCTCTTTTCTCTTTCTTCACTTCATGGAAAACTCCAAATGACCTCCCGTCTGGGCTCTCCATGTGGTCCTTTCTTCTTCTCCACCAATTACAAAAAAAGAAACCTCACTCCTAGTCTACTCTCATTACATATTAAAAAATAGAAACCCCAGCGAAAACATGGGGGGAGTACATAAGGAGGGAGGTAGAATGCCTTATTATTCCAAGGCAACTAGAAAGAGAGAAGGAGAAAGCAGTAAAAGAGGCACACAGGCCCAACAGAAAATAAACCATACATTCGGTCTAAGGCTCGTGATCATCCATTTCCATACAACACACATAATCACATGATCCAATCATATAATTACAATGTACCAACAACATATGATTTCCAATCATAAATATCCAAAATAATAAATGAATATGTGCATAATGTGTGAAAAAAATAAAACGCAAATATTGGTAATAATATTTTCTCGTTTTAGGAAAACCTTTCCTCATTCTTTTAAGTAAAATAACCCCGGGATTCCAAATCCAATTTATTTTACTGCTAAAATAATGTCTTTAGAAAAATAGGCATAATTGAACCAAAAAATGATTTTTCATAATTAATTCAAAAATAAAACTGAAAATAATTAAATAATAAAAGAAAAATACTGCTAGGGTTTTGAAACCCTAGCAGCAGCAGCCGCCGCCGCCGGCAGCGGCCCGCCGGCACGCGCACAGGGCAGCAGGCTCAGCCTGCCGCACCTGCGCGCGCGCAGGCGCTGCCTGGCCGGGCGCGCGCGCACAGGCCCCTTGCCTGCGTGCACGCGCGCCTGGCCGCGCTGGCCAGGCAATCCGGCAGGCCGTCGCACGCGCAGGCTCCCTTGCCTTGCGCGCGCGCTGGCCTGCTGGCTGTCGGTCGTGCCGTGCGCAGTGCGCGCGGGCCTGGCGGCGCTGCCCAGAGTCCGTCCGCACACGGACTCTCAGACGCCCAGCCTTGCGCGCGCCTGCCGATGCGCCAGGCCGCGCAGACTGATGCCGGCCAGGCGCGCGCGCACACAGGCAGGGGCCTGCGCGCGCGCGCCCGGCAAGGCGGTGCCTGCGCGCGCTCAGAGGCGGCAGGCAGGGCCTGCTGCCCTGCGCGCCCGGCGGCCGACTGCTGTAGGCGGCGGCGGCCGGTGGCTCCTTGGCTAGGGTTTTGAAACCCTAGTGTAATATTATTTTTAAATTTATTTTCAGTTTTAATTTTGAATTAATTCTGAAAAAATTCGTTTTTTGGGTTCAATTTTTCCTAAATTCCTAAAGACATTATTTTAGGAGTAAAATAAATGGATTTGGAATCCCGGGGTTATTTTACTTAAAATAATGAGGAAAGGTTTTCCTAAAACGAAAAATTTTACATTGCCAATATCTATATTTTATTTTCACACGTTACGCACATGTTCATTTATTTTCATCTTGGATTGATGTGATTGGAAATCATGTGTTGTTGGAATATTATGATTATGTGATTGGATCATGTAATTATGTGTGTTGGATGGAAATGGATGATCACGAGCCCTAGACCGAACGTATGGTTTAATTTTCTGTTGGGCCTGTGTGCCTCTTTAACTGCTTTATCCTTCTCTCTTTCTAGTGCCTTGGAATAATAAGGCTTTCTACCTCCCTCCTTATGTACTCCCCCCGGGTTTTCGCTGGGGTTTCTATTTTTTTAAAATATGTAATGAGAGTAGACTAGGAGTGAGGTTTCCATTTTTGTAATTGGTGGAGAAGAAGGAAGGACCACATGGAGAGCCCAGACCGGAGGTCCCTTGGCGTTTTCCATGAAGTGAAGAAAGAGAAAAAGAGACCAAGGCCCATCAGCATGATGATTGGGTTACTATTATTGTAATAGTATAGGACCAACCCTAGATTGACCATAGATCCACTGCGGGCTCAGTGGATCGCATAGGATTCGGGCTCGTGATCATCCAACAGGGGCGTGCTAGGCTTTAATTTTGCATGTGGTTATTGTGATGGATGAATGGGTTTTATTTATCATGTATAACTGCTATGGATGAATTTCATTTATGCATTTTTGGATGAATGTATGGATATAGTATGAGATCTCGGTCATTATTACTCTCACATTGGTTGGACCAATGTTAAAATATTAGACCCTAGATAAAGTGGACATGAACTCTAGGAGTTCGTCCATGCCTTCCAATCCGTGGCATAGTGAGGAAGCTGTTTTAGGTCAATAGCGTGGTCTCACGAGTCGTGGCACGTTATTGTACTTAAAAGAAGCTGCACTATGTCATGAACGAAAAATGGGCTGCTGCTACCTGTCTCACGAGTCGTGGGGGTACTAGTGGGTCCATGGCTCGGTCGATTGGGTCGGGTCTAACGCCTAATTAGCATGATTCGCTTGGAGTCCTCGGGATCATGCAAAAGGGTGAGGCAATAATCTTGGGAATCTCGTGGAACGAGAATGGTATGGAATACCTCCCACAGGATCTTTTCCATGCGAATCGTAAAAGCGGGGTATGGGAAAAATCGCTGTGGATCCCAAGCCCACTAGGAAAGGATTTCCCGAAAACTACGTTTGAGAGTACCGTGTTTTCGTATAAATAGTGGGAGGATTAAATGACTAAAGACCAAACATTTAATTATTTTTATCAAACCACCGTCTTTACTTTCTGCTGATCGCGCGTTGTTTTTCAACATGTAGATTTTAAAATGTCTAAGAACCCACTTTCAACCATTCTTGAGACAAACAAATTTAATGGAACCAACTACAACGACTGGTTGCGCAATCTCAGGATAGTCCTGGATTATGAGAACCAAGGCTACGTCATGGACGAGCCTCTCCCTAGGACCTTACCGGAAGGATCCACGCCAGAGGAACGTGAGACGTTCGAGACTTGGCATAAGGATAACCGGAAGGTTCGTAGCATCATACTTGCTTCGATGACCAATGAGATTCAGAAGCAATATGAAAGGCTAGACGATGTCCTTTCCATAATGGCTCGCCTTAAGGATTGCTATGCAGTCCCGGACCGGCATACTAGGTATGTCGCGACCAAGGCGTTCTTTGGAACTAAAATGACAGAAGGATCCTCTGTACAAGAACATGGGGTTAAAATGCTTACCCTAGTGGAAAAGCTCGAGGACCTAAAGGCAGGTCTCGATAACGAAACGTACATAGATGTGATCCTTCAGTCACTCCCACCCTCCTTTGATCAATTTATTGTCAACTACAACATGAATGCACTTGAGAAGGGTATTCATGAGTTGATCAATATGTTGGTGCAATACGAGGCAACGACTAAGAAGTCCACGCCTTCGGTATTGTTTGGAGGTGCTTCTACTTCCAAGACGAAAGGCAAGGGCGCCGGACGTTGGAAAAGGAAGAAAGGGAAGGGAAAGGCAGTCATAGCAGCTACGAACACTCAGAGTGTTCCCATTGCCAAAGAGGGGAAAGGCAAAGGAAAGGGAAAGGTTGTCTCCAAGCAACAGTCGAAGGCATATGACATATGTATCAACTGCCGTGAGAAAGGGCATTGGAAGAGAGAGTGCCCCAAACTCTTCTCAAACCAAGGTATATTTGTGATTGAGGTTAACATGGTCACTAATTCTGCCTCTTGGGTATTGGATACCGGCTGTGGAGCTCACATTTGCAATGATCTGCAGGTGTTGAAAAGAAGCAGAAAACTAAGTAGCGGGGACATGATCCTGAAGCTCGGAAATGGCAAGGCCATATCGGCAGAAGCAGTAGGATCCGCCACTTTAGTTATTAGTGATACCATTAGCATAGAATTAGAGCAAGTTTATTTTGTACCCAGTATGATTAAAAACATCATTTCCATTCCATTGTTAGACAATAATGGTTATGAGTTTAAAAATCAATAAAAATTGCTTTTATTTGATGAGGTGTGGAATTGCTCATCTACTTGGTACATTACATAATGGGCTCTATATCTTGCAACAAACGAATTTCGTTCTTAACGCTCAACACAAACGGAAATTAGATAATAACGGGAACGCACGTCTGTGGCACGCTAGGCTAGGTCACATATCCCAAGATAGGATGAAAAGGTTGGTAGACTCAAAGAACCTAGAGGTTGGGGACTTGAGTAATCTACCAACTTGTGAATCTTGTCTAAGAGGGAAAATGACCAAGAAGCCCTTTGTAGGACAAAGCAGGCTTGCCACAGGTCTGTTGGACTTGGTCCATACAGACGTGTGTGGACCACTAAGGACGCAGGCCCGAGGTGGGTTCTCCTACTTCATAACCTTCACCGATGATCATTCACGGTATGGTTATGTTTACCTGATGAGGTACAAGTCTGAAGCTCTTGAGAGGTTTTAAAGAATTCAGACTTGAAGTGGAGAATCAAACCAACTGCAAAATTAAAGTCCTACGGTCAGACCGAGGCGGTGAATACCTTAGTGCCGAATTCCTAGATTATCTAAAGGAACATGGTATAATATCAGAATGGACACCTCCCGGAACACCACAGTTAAATGGCGTCTCTGAAAGGAGGAACCGAACCCTGTTGGACATGGTTCGTTCCATGATGAGTTTTACCAAATTGCCCCTATCGTTTTGGGGTTATGCATTAGAAACGGCAGCCAAGTTATTGAATTTGGCGCCTACTAGTGTAGTGACCCAAACGCCATATGAGATATGGCACGGCAAGCCTGCATCCTACAACTACTTGAAAGTGTGGGGTAGCCCCGCATACGTCAAGAGGTTAGTGGGAGATAAGCTAGAATCCAGGTCTAGCCTATGCAGGTTCGTTGGATACCCTAAAGAAACTGCGGGTTATTACTTTTATGACCCTTTGGAACAAAAGGTATTTGTTTCAAGGAATGCAGTATTCTTGGAGCAAGGCTTCCCGGAGGATATCCAACCTGATGAGCTGATCCTTGAGGAATCAAGTGATGGAACTCAGTCATCAGAAACAGTCGCGGAAACCTCACCTAGAGGATTCAGGATAGACACTAGGAGGACTGACCTACCTAGAGAAGTCCAACATGCTAGGCATGAAGGACAACCTCAAGGCAGGCCAGCCCCGGCCCCTGAACCGCCGGCTCCGATACAGTCAGCGCCCACAGTTACCACTAACGTTCCCGTTCTCCGAAGGTCCACTAGAGAATCCAGACCTCCAGTGAGATATGGATTTCTAGGTGCGACCGATCTTCTGGATAACGATCCTAAGACATACGGGGAAGCGATGTCAGACATCGACTCTGGGAAATGGCTTGAGGCCATGAAAACCGAAATGGACTCCATGAGCGAGAACCAAGTTTGGAGACTTGTAGATCCACCGAAAGGTGTTAAGCCAGTGGGCTGTAAGTGGGTCTACAAGCGCAAACTCGGCGTTGATGGAGAGGTCACTACCTTCAAGGCTAGGCTTGTAGCTAAGGGATACACTCAACGACCCGGGGGTCGATTTTGAGGATACCTACTCGCCAGTAGCCATGGCTAAATCCATTCGGATCCTGCTTGCCATAGCAGCATGGTATGACTATGAAATATGGCAGATGGACGTGAAAACGGCCTTCCTCAACGGCTTCGTTGAAGAAGAGATCTATATGGATCAGCCGGAGGGTTTCACGGTCGCTGGAGAAGAACAGAAGGTCTGTCGTCTCCAGAAGTCCATCTATGGCCTCAAACAAGCTTCCCGGAGTTGGAACATTCGATTTGATGAGGTAATACGGGGTTATGACTTCATCAAAAACGAATCCGACTCTTGTGTATACAAGAAGGTCAGTGGGAGCTCCATAGTGTTCCTAGTGCTTTACGTGGATGACATTCTGCTCATTGGAAATGACGTCAGAATGTTAGGAAACACGAAAGCATGGCTGTCAACCAAGTTTTCCATGAAGGACTTGGGTGAAGCATCCTACATCCTAGGCATCCAGATTGTCAGGGACAGATCTAAAAGGATGTTAGGGCTCACCCAAAACTCGTATATGGAGAAAGTCCTAAAGAGATATCGAATGGACAACTCCAAACGAGGGTTCCTTCCTATGAGGCATGGGATCAAGTTGTCAAAGAAACAGTCCCCGCAGACTGATGAGGAACTTGAAAAGATGAAAGTCATCCCCTATGCTTCTGCCGTAGGTAGCATCCAATATGCGGTCCACTGCACCAGGCCTGACATTGCATACGCTTTTGAGCGTGACTAGCAGATATCAGTCCTGTGCAGGAGAGGCACATTGGAATGCAGTTAAGGGCATCCTTAAGTACCTAAGGAGGACTAAGGAAATGTTCTTAGTCTATGGCAATGGAAAAACTAATTCTGGAAGGCTTTAGCGACGCCAGCTTCCAGTCTGATGACGATGATGCCAAGTCTCAATCGGGGTATATATTCAAGCTCAACGGAGGAGTAGTGGCTTGGAAAAGTTCCAAGCAAGCAACCACTGCTGACTCCACCACTGAGGCTGAATACATAGCAGCTTCAGAAGCTGCCAAGGAAGCGGTTTGGATGAGAAACTACATCCAAGAGTTGGGTGTGGTGCCTAGCATCGCCGAGCCCGTTGTCATCTTCTGTGATAACAATGGTGCAATTAGCGCAAGCGAAGAACCGAGATCTCACCACCGTTCCAAACACATTCTTAGACGCTACCATCTTCTTAGAGAAATGGTAGGAAGAGTGACGTTCGGATGGACCGAGTCAACTCAGCAGACAACACAGCAGACCCGCTGACAAAGCCTATGTCGCAAAGTGCTCATACGCAACATCTTGAGAAGATGGGGATTAGGCATATGGGTGATTGGCTTTAAAGGTCAAGTGGGAGACTGTTAGAATAGGTGACCATGTAAGCCAATTTTGGCGGGTATATGTAACCTATGTCTAGACAATTATAAGTGTTTTGATAAATCATTAATGAATAAAGAAGTGAATTTTCATTTGGCATTACTTTGTTTGTGTTCACTTGCACCTATTTTTCCATATCTGTTCACTACGCAAACAGAGCCCACGGACTGAGATTCGATTTCGGGGACTGGGACTACGCTTGGAGGTAGGTCCATGGAATCAGTCTTCCCGAATCAGTCCGGAAATCTCCAAGTCAAGGAATCCCGAAAATGGGTACCGGGATTCCATTTGAGACTTGCACTAAGCATCTGCTGTCGTGTTTCATCGACGGGTGACGAGGATCGTCTAAGCAGTGTTAGTGGGTTAGCCTGCTAGGACGCAGCTGACTGAGGTGACTCGTGGGAACCGTCTTACGGAGGACCTTGAGTATGGTCTGCAAGGTATGACGAGTATTCCCGGTTCCAACGGTACAGGTCAAGTCCTTTGACTTGAGGAATTACTGAGTTTACCTGTACATCAGAACTGTATCTTAGATATGGTGAGAGATTGCCAGAATTCTCTTTGGTAGTCATAAGCCATGTCTAGTGCAGTCCTGGTGTGCAAAGTGACAGTAGTTTCCAAGAAAGGATCTGTCTCCTGTCAATAGGTTTTGACAGTTGAGTCTCATGTATGCTCTAGGTCTTGTCCCTAAAACTGTGGCCACAGTGACTGAACAGAAGGGAAGGTTTCCCTTGCGGCGTTTAGTGAGGACAGACCGACACTTAGGTCCAAGATGGGTACCTGCGTTATCCGTGCCCTAGACACTAAGTGATGAGACCGAAGACAGAAGGACAAGCGTACTGTTAGAGCCTAAATGTTCATCCCTGAATATTTCACCTAGTCTCTAGTGCCATGGACCGTTGCTAGATGGCCACCCATGGTAACGGACGGATTCTAGGAATCCGACCAAGTCTAGCTGAATGGTGAACCTAAAGAGTCACACACTATCCACACACAATTAAATATTTAATTTGGAATTAAATATTGGAGTGAAGGAATGATTAAATTAGATTTAATCGGGACCTTTATTTTTCTTGGAAAAATAATTCTTTCTATTTGATAGAAGGAATTAAATTGATAAATTGGATTTATCAAAGGGATTTATTTAATGGGCTTAAATAATATTTATATTTATTTTAGCCTCTTGGAAATATTTAAATAGGTTTTAAATATTTCCATTAAATTAAATTAAATCAACGGTTGAGATTAATGGGAGAGATGGATGGCTAGGATCGTTTTGACTAGGTCAAAACATTAGTTTGACTAGGACTTTGACTAGGTCAAAATCCTAATCAAATTAGAGTTCTTAAAAGAGGAGTTTAAAGAGGATTAAACTCCTCTTCTATATAAACCCCTAGCATCCTACAATTTACATGATGATGAAACTCCAACACACACACACAACACACACACACGGTTTCTCTCTCTCTCCCATCTCTCTCGTCCGCCCTCTCTCTCTCTCAAGAAAATAGTTTTCTTGATTCTTTTGTTCTTGGAACATTAGAATCTTGATGAATCAATACCATTAATTGATAATGTGTTATTGATTCATCCACTCCAAAATTATACACTTGTTCGTTGCTAGCACGACGTGCAAGATACGTGGGTGGATCGTGTGTCACGAATTAGAGGGTCTCAAAAGACGGGATCTTGGTGCAAAACGGGGAACAACGCGTGTAGCCGTTGAAGACGAAAAACGACAACGGGTAGGTCTCGTTTTAAATTTTCGTCCCTCTTTAATTTTCAACCCTATGGCCTCCATGATTTATTTTATGTTATACGTTCATGAGATACACCGAATGCCCGGGAAAATTTCAAAGGCACACCCTTTGAAACGTGTTTTTTTAATTTAAAAGCATGTTTAAATTCCGTTTTAATTTTTAATTATACCGCGCTTCCGCATTCGCGCTTTTCCCGGGACGATCCACATAATCTTTCACCTTGGTCTCTTTTCTCTTTCTTCACTTCATGGAAAACTCCAAATGACCTCCCGTCTGGGCTCTCCATGTGGTCCTTTCTTCTTCTCCACCAATTACAAAAAAAGAAACCTCACTCCTAGTCTACTCTCATTACATATTAAAAAATAGAAACCCCAGCGAAAACATGGGGGGAGTACATAAGGAGGGAGGTAGAATGCCTTATTATTCCAAGGCAACTAGAAAGAGAGAAGGAGAAAGCAGTAAAAGAGGCACACAGGCCCAACAGAAAATAAACCATACATTCGGTCTAAGGCTCGTGATCATCCATTTCCATCCAACACACATAATCACATGATCCAATCATATAATTACAATGTACCAACAACATATGATTTCCAATCATAAATATCCAAAATAATAAATGAATATGTGCATAATGTGTGAAAAAAATAAAACGCAAATATTGGTAATAATATTTTCTCGTTTTAGGAAAACCTTTCCTCATTCTTTTAAGTAAAATAACCCCGGGATTCCAAATCCAATTTATTTTACTGCTAAAATAATGTCTTTAGAAAAAATAGGCATAATTGAACCAAAAAATGATTTTTCATAATTAATTCAAAAATAAAACTGAAAATAATTAAATAATAAAAGAAAAATACTGCTAGGGTTTTGAAACCCTAGCAGCAGCAGCCGCCGCCGCCGGCAGCGGCCCGCCGGCACGCGCACAGGGCAGCAGGCTCAGCCTGCCGCACCTGCGCGCGCGCAGGCGCTGCCTGGCCGGGCGCGCGCGCACAGGCCCCTTGCCTGCGTGCACGCGCGCCTGGCCGCGCTGGCCAGGCATTCCGGCAGGCCGTCGCACGCGCAGGCTCCCTTGCCTTGCGCGCGCGCTGGCCTGCTGGCTGTCGGTCGTGCCGTGCGCAGTGCGCGCGGGCCTGGCGGCGCTGCCCAGAGTCCGTCCGCACACGGACTCTCAGACGCCCAGCCTTGCGCGCGCCTGCCGGCGTGCGCGCACAGACACCCTTGTTAGAATAGGTGACCATGTAAGCCAATTTTGGCGGGAATATGTAACCTATGTCTAGACAATTTCAGGTGTTTGATAAATCATTTATGAATAAAGAAGTGAAAATTTATAGGGCAACACTTTGTTTACGTTCACTTATATCTGCTATTACATATCTGTTCACTACGCAAACAAAGCCCACGGACTGAGAATCGATTTCGGGGACTGGGACTACGCTTGGAGGTAGGTCCATGAAATCAGTCTTACCAAATCAGTCCGGAAATCTCCAAGTCAACGAATCTCGAAAATGGGTACCGAGATTCCCCTTGAGACTTGTACTAAGCATCTGCTGTCGTATTTCATCGACGGGTGACGAAGGTCGTCAAAGCAATGTTAGTGGGTTAGCATGCTAGGAAGCAGCTGACTGAGGTGACTCGCGGGAACCGTCTTACGGAGGACCTTGAGTATGGTCAGCAAGGTACGACGTGTATTCCCGGTTCCAACGGTACAGGTCAAGTCCTTTGACTTGAGGAACTACTGAGTTTACCTGTACATCAGGTCTGTATCTTAGATATGGTGAGAGATTGCCAAAATACTCTTGAGTAGTCATAAGCCATGTCTAGTGCAGCTCTGGTGTACAGCGTGACAGTAGTTTCCAAGAAAGGATCTGTCTCCTGTCAAAAGGCATTGACAGTTGAGTCTCATGTATGCTCTGTGTCTTGTCCCTAAAATCTGTGGCCACAGTAACTGAACAGAAGGGAAGGTTTCCCTTGCGGCGTTTAGTAAGGACAGACCGACACTTAGGTCCAAAATGGGTACCTGCATTTTCCGTGCTCTAGACCCTAAGTGATGAGACCGAAGACAGAAGGACAAGTGTACTGTTAGAGCCTAAATGTTCATCCCCGAATATTTCACCTATTCTTTAGTACCATGGACCGTTGTTAGATGGCCACCCATGGTAACAGACGGAGTCTAGGAACCTAAAGAGTCACACACTATCCACACACACACGTAGTATTTAATTTGGAATTAAATATTGGAGTAAAGGAATGATTAAATTGCATTTAATCGAGTCCTATATTTTCTTGGAGAATTAATTCCTTCTATTTGATAAAGGGAATTAAATTAATAAATTAGATTTATTAAGGGAATTAATTTAATGGGCCTAGAATAAATATTAATATTTATTTATTATATTTATTTGGCCTTTTGGAATATTTAATAGGATTTAAATATTCCATTAAATTAAATTAATGGTTGAGATTTAATGGGAGAGATGAAAGGCTAGGATTGAATTTGACAAGGTCAAATTCTACTTTGACTATGACTTTGACTAGGTCAAAATCCTAGTCAAATTAAGCTTCTAAAGAGTTGGAGTTTAAAGAGGATTAAACTCCTCCTCTATATAAACCCCTAGCCTTGCACCTTTTGAAGGATGATGAAATTCCAACACACACACAACACACTCCCTCTCTCGTTTCTCTCCCTCTCGTCCGCCCCCTCTCTCTCCAAGAAAACATCTTTTCTTGTTCTCTTGTTCTTGGAACATTAGAACATTGATGAATCAATACCGTTAATTCATAACGTGTTGTTGATTCATCCACTCCAATAAATTACATACTTGTTCGTTGCTAGAACGACGTGCAAGATACGTGGGTGGATCGTGTGCCACGATTTGGAGGGTCTCAAGAATGAGATCTTGGTGCAAAACGGGGAACAACAAGTGTAGCCGTTGAACACGAAAACGACAACGGGTAGGTCTCGGTTTACGTTTTCGCCTCTTTTATTTTTCAACCCTATGGCCTCCATGATTGCTTACATGTTATTTATTCATGAGATACACCGAACACCCGGGAAATTTCAAGGGCACACCCCTTGAAACGTGTTCTTTATTTAAAAGCATGTTTTAAATTCCGCAATTTTATTTTATACCGCGCTTCCGCATTCACTCAATTTTCCCGGGATGATCCACGCATTCTTTCAAGTCAGCTGCTTCCTAGCATGCTAACCCACTAACACTGCTTAGACGACCTTCGTCAGCCGTCGATGAAATACGACAGCAGATGCTTAGTGCAAGTCTCAAGGGGAATCTCGGTAACCATTTTCGAGATTCCTTGACTTGGAGATTTTCGGACTGATTCGGTAAGACTGATTTCATGGACCTACCTCCAAGCGTAGTCCCAGTCCCTGAAATCGATTCTCAGTCCGTGGGCTTTGTTTGCGTAGTGAACAGATATGTAATAGCAGATATAAGTGAACGTAAACAAAGTGTTGCCATATGAATTTTCACTTCTTTATTCATAAATGATTTATCAAACACCTGAAATTGTCTAGACATAGGTTACATATTCCCGCCAAAATTGGCTTACATGGTCACCTATTCTAACACACCCATGGTAACGGGCCCAAGTCCAGCTCAGGGTGAAACCTAAAAGGTCACACACAAATCGCCGAGGAGGTTGAGAGATCGACTTGGAGTCAATCTCGAAGGATAAATAAGTAATTGGATTACTTAAGGGAAAGTCCATTGGATGGACGGGCCAATATTGTATCGGGCCTTCATTTAATAGGTAAATTGGATTTTTGATTAAATATGGAAAGTTGAGACGTTGAGACATTGGATCTTTTAATTGGATTACAAGATCAACGTGAATAATTTAAATGGACATTAAATTGGATTTAATGTTGGGTTCGTCGTAATTGGATTACGATAAAACTCGATCCGTTAAATTTTACCCGAGAGGAGAAAAAATTCCTATTTTGGAATAGGAAGAAGTTGGACTTCTTCCCTTAATTAAACATGGCCGAGATGCTCCCTTGGAGGAAGCAAAATCAGCCATGTTTTATGCTAGGTGGTGTTAGAATAGGTGACCAGAAAGTCAATGGTATTGGCTGTTCTGAGAACCATTCGTCAATCTGTGAACAAGTAATATTATGTTAATGAATGTAGTAAGGATTCATAGGCATGAGTTTGTTGTACTTACTGTTTGCATCGTTTCAATGTCACAACAAACGCCCACAGACTGAAATAACATTTCGGGAAATTGGAACTACGCTTGGAGGTAGGTTCATGAAATCAGTTTCGCCGAATCAGTTTGAAATACTCCAAGTCAAAGGAATCTCGAGACAGGGCATCGAGAATCCATTTGAGACTTGCACTAAGCATCTGCTGTCGTGTTTCATCGATGGGTGATGAGGATCGTCTAAGCTTAAAGAAATCGGTGGATCGTCCCGGGAATTGAGCGAATGCGGAAGCGCGATATATAAAATAACATACAAAAATTAAAGCATGCTTTTAATAATAAAAGAACACGCTCAAGGGGTGTACCCTTGAGATTCCCGGGTGTTCGGTGTATCTCATGATTAAACAACATGTAAAGAAATCATGGACGCCATAGAGTTGAAAATAAAGAGAGACGAAAAAATAAAATGAGACCTACCAGTTGTCGTTTTCGTCTTCAACGGCTACACGCGGTGTTCCCCGTTTTTGCACCGAGAGCTCGTTCTTGAGACCCTCCAAATCGTGACACACGATCCACCCACGTATCTTGCACGTCGTGCTAGCAACGAACAAGTGTATATTTTGGAGTGGATGAATCAACAACACGTTATCAATTAACGGTATTGATTCATCTAAGTTCTAATGTTCCAAGAACAAAAGAACTACAAAATATTTTCTTGGAGAGTGGAGAGAGAGAGGGCGGACGAGAGAGAGGGGAGAGAGGCCGAATTATGTGTGTGTTGTTTGTGTGTTCGAATTTCATCATCCTTCAAAAAGATGGAAGCTAGTGTTAGAATAGGTGACCATGTAAGCCAATTTTGGCAGGAATATGTAACCTATGTCTAGACAATTTCAGGTGTTTGATAAATCATTAATGAATAAAGAAGTGAATTTCATTTGGCATCACTTTGTTTGTGTTCACTTATATTTGTTTTCCATATCTGTTCACTACGCAAACAAAGCCCACGGACTGAGAATCAATTTCGGGGACTGGGACTACGCTTGGAGGTAGGTCCATGGAATCAGTCTTCCCGAATCAGTCCGGAAATCTCCAAGTCAAGGAATCTCGAAAATGGGTACCGGGATTCCATTTGAGACTTGCACTAAGCACCTGCTGTCGTGTTTCATCGACGGGTGACGAGGATCGTCAAAGCAGTGTTAGTGGGTCAGCATGCTAGGACGCAGCTGACTGAGGTGACTCGCGGGAACCGTCTTACGGAGGACCTTGAGTATGGTCAGCAAGGTATGACGTGTATTCCCGGTTCCAACGGTACAGGTCAAGTCCTTTGACTTGAGGAATTGCTGAGTTTACCTGTACATCAGGGCTGTATCTTAGATATGGTGAGAGATTGCCAGAATTCTCTTTGGTAGTCATAAGCCATGTCTAGTGCAGTTCTGGTGTGCAAAGTGACAGTAGTTTCCAAGAAAGGATCTGTCTCCCGTCAATAGGTTTTGGCAGTTGAGTCTCATGTATACTCTAGGTCTTGTCCCTAAAACTGTGGCCACAGTGACTGAACAGAAGGGAAGGATTCCCTTGCGGCGTTTAGTGAGGACAGACCGACACTTAGGTCCAAAATGGGTACCTGCATTTTCCGTGCCCTAGACTCTAAGTGATGAGACCGAAGACAGAAGGACAAGCGTACTGTTAGAGCCTAAATGTTCATCCCTGAATATTTCACCTAGTCTCTAGTGCCATGGACCGTTGCTAGATGGCCACCCATGGTAACGGAAGGATTCTAGGAATCCGACCAAGTCTAGCTGAAAGGTGAACCTAAAGAGTCACACACTATCCACACACATTTAGATATTTAATTAGGAATTAAATATTGGAGTGAAGGAATGATTAAATTGGATTTAATCGGGTCCTTTATTTTTCTTGGAGAAATAATTCCTTAGATATAAGGAATTAAATTGATGAATTAGATTTATCAAAGGGATTTATTTAATGGGCTTAAATAATATTTATATTTATTTTAGCCTCTTGGAAATATTTAAATAGGTTTTAAATATTCCATTAAATTAAATTAAATCAACGGTGAGATGAATGGGAGAGATGGATGGCTAGGATTGTTTTGACTAGGTCAAAACACTACTTTGACTAGGACTTTGACTAGGTCAAAATCCTAGTCAAAATAGAGTTCTTGAAAGAGGAGTTTAAAGAGGATTAGACTCCTCTTCTATATAAACCCCTAGCATCCTACAAGTTGAAGGATGATGAAACTCCAACACACACACTACAACACACACACACACAGATTCTCTCTCCCTCTCTCTCGTCCGATTCTCTCTCCCTCTCCAAGAAATATTTTCTTGGTTCTTTTTGTTCTTGGAACATTAAGAACTTGATGAATCTATACCATTAATCAATAATGTGTTATTGATTCATCCACTCCAAAACATAAACTTGTTCGTTGCTAGCACGACGTGCAAGATACGTGGGTGGATCGTGTGTCACGATTTAGAGGGTCTCAAAGACGAGATCTTGGTGCAAAACGGGGAACAACGCGTGTAGCCGTTGAAGACAAAGACGACAACGGGTAGGTCTCGTTTATGATTTTCGTCCCTTTTAATTTTCTACCCTATGGCCTCCATGATTCTTTTGTGTTTTATTATTCATGAGATACACCGAACACCCGGGAATTTCAAAGGCACACCCTTTGAAACGTGTTCTTTAATTTAAAGCATGTTTAAATTCCGCATTTATTTTTAATTATACCGCGCTTCCGCATTCGCGCTTTTCCCGGGACGATCCACAATTCCTTTCAGCTAGAGGTATTTATAGAGGAGGAGTTTAATCCTCTTTAAACTCCTACTCTAAGAACTCTAATTTGTACAATAACGTGCCACGACTCGTGAGACCACGCTATTGACCCAAAGCAGCTTCCTCACTATGCCATGGATTGGAAGGCATGGACAAACTCCTAGAGTTTATGTCCACTTTGTCTAGGGTCTAATATTTTGACATTGGTCCAACCAATGTGAGAGTAGTAAATGACCGAGATCTCTCATAAATATACATTCACACATACAACCATAATGCGTAAATAAACCATCCATAGCAGTTCTATGATAAATAAATAACCCATTCATCCATCATCATAACCACATGCAAAATTAAAGCCTAGCACGCCCCTGTTGGATGACCACGAGCCCGAATCCTATTCGACCCACTGAGCCCGCAGTGGATCAATGGTCAATCTAGGGTTGGTCCTATACTATTACATTAATAGTAACCCAATCATCATGCTGATTGGCCTTGGTCTCTTTTCCCTTTCTTCACTTCATGGAAAACTCCAAGGGACCTCCCGTCTGGGCTCTCCATGTGGTCCTTCCTTCTTTCTCCACCAATTACAAAATTAGAAACCTCACTCCTATTCTATTCTCATTACATATAAAAAAAGAAACCCCAGCGAAAACCCAAGGGGAGTACATAAGGAGGGAGGTAGAATGCCTTATTATTCCAAGGCAACTAGAAAAAGAGAAGGAGAAAGCAGTAAAAGAGGCACACAGGCGCCACAGAAAATAAACCATACATTCGGTGTAGGGCTCGTGATCATCCATTTCCATCCAACACACATAATCACATGATCCCATCATATAATTACAATATACCAACAACACATGATTCCCAATCATAAATATTCAAAACAATAAATGAATATGTGCGTAACGTGTGAAAAATAAAACATAAATATTGGTAATAAAATTTTCTGGTTTTAGGAAAACCTTTCCTCATTATTTTAAGTAAAATAACCCCGGGATTCCAAATCCAATTTATTTTACTGCTAAAATAATGTGTTTAGAAAATTAGGCATAATTGAACCCACAAAACGATTTTTCAGAATTAATTTAAAATTAAAACTGAAAATAATTAAAAACATAAAAGAAAACACTACTAGGGTTTTGAAACCCTAGCAGCAGCCGCCGCCGGCGGCAGCGGCCTGCCGGCGCGCGCACAGGGCAGCAGGCTCAGCCTGCCGCCCCTGCGTGCGCGCCTGGCCAGCAACATGCTGCGCGGCCCGGGCATTCCGGCAGGCCGTCGAGCGCGCTGGCCTGCTGGCTACCGGCCGCGCCATGCGCAGTGCGCGCGCAGACGTGCACTGGGCATGCCTGCCGGGCCCGCGTGCGCAGACTCCTCCGTCTGCGTGCGCGCGCGCCTGGCGGCACTGCCCAGAGTCCGTCCGCGCGCGGACTCTCAGGCGCGCAGCCTTGCGCGCGCGCGTCTGCGCGCAGCCTCCCTGGCAGCGTGCTGCCCCTGCGCGACCGGCTGGGCGGACGCGCACAGGCTTCCCTTGCCTGCGCGCGTCTGTCCTGCCGGCAGCGCGCGGCTGCGCGCGGCCAGCCCTCCCGGCTGGCCGGCTGCGTCGTTTCTCGTTTTCCGTTTAATTTTTCCACCCCGTTTCTCAAGAAAAATAGAAAAATACCAATATTCAGAAAATACACACGAATCAAAAGCAATAAAAACGACATGCTTTAAAATCAAGAAAATCAAGATTTAATAAAAACATGCCAATTTCACGTTTCATGCTTATAACGCATATAAACCCTAGGCCTATACACGGAACCGGGCTCTGATACTACTGAAAGAAATCGGTGGATCATCCCGGGAATTGCGCGAATGCGGAAGCGCGATATATAAAATAACATACAAAAATTAAAGCATGCTTTTAATAATAAAAGAACACGCTCAAGGGGTGTACCCTTGAGATTCCCAGGTGTTCGGTGTATCTCATGATTAAAAAACATGTAAAGAAATTATGGAGGCCATACAGTTGAAAATAAAGAGAGACGAAAAAATAAAACGAGACCTACCCGTTGTCGTTTTCGCTTCAATGGCTACATGCGTTGTTCCCCGTTTTGCTCCGAGATCTCGTTCTTGAGACCCTCCAAATCGTGACACACGATCTACCCACGTATCTTGCACGTCGTGCTAGCAACGAACAAGTGTATATTTTGGAGTGGATGAATCAACAACACGTTATCAATTAACGGTATAGATTCATCTAAGTTCTAATGTTGCAAGAACAAAAGAACTAGAAAATATTTTCTTGGAGAGTGGAGAGAGAGAGGGCGGACGAGAGAGAGGGGAGAGAGGCCGAATTATGTGTGTGTTGGAATTTCATCATCTTTCAAAAAGTTGGAAGCTAGAGGTATTTATAGAGGAGGAGTTTAATCCTCTTTAAACTCCTACTCTAAGAACTCTAATTTGTCTAGGATTTTGACCTAGTCAAACTAGTGTTTGACCTAGTCAAACAAATCCTAGCCTTCCATCTCCCCTTTCCATCTCAACCGTTGATTTTAATTTAATGGAATATTTAAATCCCATTAAACATTCCAAAAGACTAAAAATAAATATAAAAAAAATATTAATATTTATTCTAAGCCCATTAAATCAACCCTTTAATAAATCCTATTTACTAATTTAATTCCCTTTATCAAATAGAAGGAATTAATTTCTCCAAGAAAATATAGGACCCGATTAAATCTAATTTAATCATTCCTTTACTCAAATATTTACTTCCAAATTAAATACTAAGTGTGTGTGGATAGTGTGTGACTCTTTAGGTTCACCTTTCAGCTAGACTTGGTCGGATTCCTAGAATCCGTCCGTTACCATGGGTGGCCACCTAGCAACGGTCCATGGCACTAGAGACTAGGTGAAATAATTGGGGATGAACATTTAGGCTCTAACAGTACACTTGTCCTTCTGTCTTCAGTCTCATCACTTAGAGTCTAGGGCACGGAAAAAGCAAGTACCCATTTTTGGACCTAAGTGTCGGTCTGTCCTTACTAAATGCCGCAAGGGAAACCTTCCCTTCTGTTCAGTTACTGTGGCCACAGATTTTAAGGACAAGACACAGAGCATACATGAGACTCAACTGTCAATACCTTTTGACAGGAGACAGATCCTTTCTTGGAAAATATTGTCACTCTGTACACCCGAGCTGCACTAGACATGGCTTATGACTACTCAAGAGTATTTTGGCAATCTCTCACCATATCTAAAATAAAGACCTGATGCACAGGTGAACTCAGTAGTTCCTCAAGTCAAAGGACTTTGCCTGTACCGTTGGAACCGGGAATACACGTCATACCTTGCTGACCATGCTCAAGGTCCTCCGTACGACGGTTCCCGCGAGTCACCTCAGTCAGCTGCTTCCTAGCATGCTGACCCACTAACACTGCTTAGACGACCTTCGTCACCCGTCGATGAAATACGACAGCAGATGCTTAGTGCAAGTCTCAAAGGGAATTTCGGTACCCATTTTCGGGATTCCTTAACTTGGAGATTTCTGGACTGATTCGGTAAGACTGATTGCATGGACCTACCTCCAAGCGTAGTCGCAGTCCCCGAAATCGATTCTCAGTCCGTGGGCTTTGTTTGCGTAGTGAACAGAAATGTAAATGCAGATATAAGCGAACGTAAGCAAAGTATTGCCATATGAATTTTCACTTCTTTATTCATAAATGTTTTTATCAAACACCAGAAATTGTCTAGACATAGGTTACATATTCCTGCCAAAATTGGCTTACATGGTCACCTATTCTAACATAAGCAGTATTAGTGGGTCGGCCTGCTGGGGAGCGGCCGACTGAGGTGACTCGCGGGAATCATCATATGGAAGCCACTCGGGCTTCGTCGGTATGACTCGTATTCCCGGTTCCGATAGTACGGGATTAGTCCTCGGACTTGAAGATCACGGCAGTCCCTACATACTAAGGCTGTATCTTGGATATGGTGAAATTTGACCGGTTATATTACATAGTCATCATAAGCCTTGTTCAGTGTAGTCGGAGTATGTAAGAACGGTGAATTCCAATATAGGATCTGTCCCCTGTCAAAGGATATGACAGCAAGATCTCCTATGCGCTCGGAGATGGTTTAGACTCACAAAGTCTATGGCCATAGCACTTGATGTAGTGGGAAAGGATTTCCTACGTCGAGTTAAACCTATCTCGAGCATTATGCATAGTTTCCTAGTCAAGGATGGGAACCGACCCCTAGACTAAAGGCCGGGAGACAGGCGACAGTAGCACCGTACCCGTACGTATCGAGTGTCGGTAGGACCGCTCCTGCGTATAACTCGGAGCCTAAATGTTCACACCATAAATTCACCTAGTCTCTAGTGCCATGGACCGTTGCTAGATGGCCACCCATGGTAACGGACTACTTTGGTTATGAAATAACAAGAAGTAGGTCCAAGTCTAGTTGAAAGGTGAACCTAAAGAGTCACACCCGCTACACCAAATGAAAGGGAATTAATTTGGAATTAATTCCGGGAGAAGGTTTAATTTAATGGAATTAAATTATACTTCTTGGAGAATCAAGTCTCGATGGATTATTTGGGATAATCGGGCTTGAGTTCATAAATTAGATTTATGAATTCTATAAAGCATGGGCTTTCCTTTTAATTAAATTAAAAGGGTGAATTAATTAATTAGTGGGCTTGGTATATTAAATAGGATTTAATATAAAGTCCATGGAATTATTTGATTTAGAATTAAATAATCCCATTCTATGGAATTAATTAATGGGCTTGGTATATTAAATAGAATTTAATATAAATTCCATGGGACTATTTAATTTAGAATTAAATAAGTCATTTCCATTAATTGATTAATGGACTTAGTATATTAAATATGATTTAATATAAAGTCCATGTGAATATCTAATTTAGAATTAAATAGGCTCATTCCATAAAGCCCATCAAAATGGATGGACAAGATTTGATCTAGAGAATGATGAGATGAAGGGCCATGATTAATTTGACTTAATCAAAGCCTAATTTGACTAGGTCAAAATTCTAGTCAAAGTGTGTCTCTTTGGAAGAGTTTGAGAAGGAATAGGAAATTCCATCTTCTATAAATACTCAAAAAATACACACTCACACCGAGTATTCTCTACAACTCTCATCTCTCAATTCTCCCTCAAATTTTCGTCCATCCCTATTTCACTCTCCAAGAATACTACTTTGTTCTTCTTGATTTATTCAAGTTAAGAACATAAGAGACATTGATTGCGTTAATTCATAGCGTGTATCGATGTCTCTTCTCCCCAAATAATTTCTTGCTAGCACAAGGGTTGTTTGCTTTCCGGTGGAGCGAGTGAGATGATTTAGAGGGTCTCTTCTTTGAGATCTTGGTGCAAAACGGGGAACAATGCATGTAGCCGAAACGAAGACAAAACTACAACCGGGTAGGTTCTTTAATTTCGTTTTTTTCGGTTTCAATTCTATGGCCTCCATGTTATGTTTCATTGAACATGAGATACACCGAACGTCCGGGAGAATCAAGGGCACACCCCTTGATTCGTTTATGTATGTTATGCATAATTTAAATTCCTTTTAATTATGCTTTGTAATTTTTATTACTCATTCTTTCGCGCTTCCGCTGTACGCGCTCATCTCCCGGGACGATCCACATTATCTTTCAGGTGGTATGTTGACTTATCTCTTTTGGAAAGAGACAAATCAACTCCAATCAAGCTCTTCCCTTTTTATATGATTTGATCATACCATAAATTTTGGCAAGCTTGATTGAAGAATTGATGCTGATTGATTGGAATGATTCTAGACATCCTTGGATGAACCTAGGCACATTCCAATAATCACATTAATTATGTATATATATTAGAATATACAACACCAAGCATAAGGGATTCATTATTCATCTTTTTCTAGGAAAAAGAGAAGAAAAAAAATCGGATCTCCTCTCCCTCTCTAAATCACGGTTTTTCCTCCCCCTTTTCACTTGTGTTCTTCACTTTGTTCTGAATCAAGAGGAAGAACAAAGTAAGTTTAAGAGAGCACTAATTCATAGTGTTCTTCCCTTAAACCGATTCCTTCTTAAATCCGTTCTTTTCTAGCAAGAAGAACGTGCGTTTCTTCCGGTGTGGTGTGGATCACCTTTGGAGAATCCATATGTTTGGATTTCGTGAGCATTTCGGAGAAGGAACAACGCAAGTAGTCGGGAGCACACGCTAAACAATGAAAGGTAACTGTTTTACTACGCTTTGATTTATTTAATATATATCTATGCCCTATGTGTTTAAATATATGTTTCTAATATGTACACATCCTACATCGAACGCCCGGTTGAGCACCCATGGGTACACCCCTTAGGATTCGTTTATTTAAATTAGATTTAAATTTACGCACTATTTCTTGCTTTCTCGCTTCCGCTCGCGCTCCTGGGCGGATCCGCTTGTCCTTCAAAACCTGTAGTGGCAGATTCAAGTACTGCTTGCACAAGGCCATAGCCAGACTCTGGTGAAAAGGCAAAAGTTGACTTACAGGAAAGTGCAAACTCCTGATAATTCAAGTCAACCCAGCACCTCTAGGATAAAAGAGGAAGAGATTAACCGTAGGCCAATGACGGGCACTTCTAAGGTTAATACTAACGAAACTTTATCATCGGTTTTCGCTTGGCAGGATTATCAGAGATCATGGGAAAAACTTGTTTCCCGTAATGGCATAAGCCCAGGGAAAACCATCGTAGACTTATCTGGAAGATATAACAGAATCTGGATGCTCGAGGGGTCTAAACCAGAAGAGGTACGAGAGTGGTATGATTTTGGAGCCCTTGCGTCAGTTCATACTATGTCACCATGCTTTTCGGAAATCTCAAAGCTTCCGGAATGGATTAGTGGGGCGGTATATAACGCATGGAAAAACAACCCCCACCTTAAACGAGGCGATATTTTGGAGCTCAAGTTCATTTCCATAGCTCTAGAAATCGCAGGAAAAGGGTCTCATCCAGCATTTCATTTCATCAAATTGTAGAGACCAGACATGGTAGCATTCAACAGAGTCAAGGCTGCCACAGGAGAAGCTCCCCTGGTATCTTCCCTCAGTGAAGATGACATATCCACTAGAAGAGCTTGGGGTTATTGGGCCTGTCTCACAGAGATGGATAAAGTCAGGTATCCATTTAAAATATCTTCCAATAAATTAAATGGATCATTCATGTTCAACTCCATGACGGGAAGAAGTACAGAGTTCATGGAGAGCTTGTTTGAAAAGAAACGAATGCTTATTTGGGAAAACAAGCTACCAGGGACAGAGGCCACAAGAAAGAAGGCCTGCAATATGATGCACGTCGGGCAATGGCATAACCATGTCTGCCCTTGCTGTGAAAAATAAGAAAAGCCCCTGTTTGGGACAAGGATTCGGGTAACCCAAAATAACCAGAAAAGGGTAAAAGAAAGGATTATTACAAATAGAGGTAAACATCTCAAAATGTCAAAAGGCAAGGAGAAGACTGTCGGCAGAAAACAACGAAAAACCAACAGTCAGAGAGGACAGGGTGCACCAGCTGGAGAACACATAGCCAACAAGCCATAATAACCACAGTTGGAAAGTAGAAAGACAAAATGGGTGACGAACACAGTGACGACATCGCCATCCAAAGCAAGAATGAAGTCCGTGGACTATTATAAATAGAGGGCTAGGAAGCAGATGAAGGACATCAGAAAACTACTCCAACTCTTCAGAAAAATAAAATTGTGTCTTTAAATTTTCTAAGTGTTAGGATATCCAATGTATGCGGTTATCCCCAACCAGTCAAGTGCTCTCCTACATGAGAGGCTAAATAGTTTTCTCCTCCGATAGAGGAATCAAATATCTATGTAATATTTCAAGTATTTCTTCAATAAATTATAGGCTTTTGTTCAATTTGTTTACCTAAAATTTTATTAGGTCTCTATTATTGGAATACTTTTACGCTCTAAGGTAGGAAACGAAATAGGGTTGTGTTGTTTGCTGCTGAAGGAGCCAAGGATCCACGAACCATCTGCTGCGGTAGTGTGGTTGGAGGAAGTCCATAAAACTGAGGACTTGGAATACCCGGTGGCAAGGCGGTCAAACAAGGTATGAATTTATAGAGGCTTAATTTCATTTCGAAAGCATGTTGGGCCACTCTGAAAGCATGAAGGACTAATTGTGGTTTTATCATCAAAAGGGCAAAATGTTCATAAATAGGGCCAATGTACCGAATCTCAGCAAAATTGAAAGATAATGGACCAAAACTAATATTGTCAAAGTAATTGGACCAAAATTAATCGGAGACAAAGTTAGTGTATGAAACTTTTCTTTTCCCCCAGAATTAGTTATCATGTTTACTTCAACAAAAAACATACCTGGATTGGAGAGGAGTTGTGAGCACTCCCTCCTGCAATGCCCTTTTCCTTGGAAATGCATGCAGACATCATTTGACTTAGACAGCTAAGAACCACGGGCCTTCCCTTTCCATTTGCCCATTCCCACCGAGGCAACAAGGGTGCCAAGAGTGCGCGCAGGTGCCGCAACCGTCTTCCCTTTTCCCTTCTTCCTCTTCCAGCGTCCGTCCCTGTTTCCATTCGCTTTAAAGGTCGAAGCCTCTCCTATCAATACCGCCGGCGCCGACTTGTGGGCCGTAGCCTCGTATTGCACCAGCATGTTGATCAACTCATGAATAGACTTTTCAAGTCCGTTCATGTTGTAGTTTACAACAAACGGGTCATAAGACTAAGGAAGTGACTAGAGAATCACGTCAATGTACGTGTCATTGTTAAGCCTAGCTTTACGGTCCTCGAGCTTCTCCACTAGGGAAGGCATCTTGACCCTATGACTCTGTACAGATGATCCTTCAGCCAGCTTGGTGCTAAACAATGCTTTTGTGGCGGCAAATCTAATATGCTTGTCCGGAACCGCATAAACCTCGTTCATGCAGAGCATTATGGCGAAGACGTTGTCTAGCCTTTCATATTGCTTCTAGATGTCGTTAGACATTGAAGCGAATATGATACTGCGTACTTTTCGGTTGTCCTCATCCCATTTCTCGAACGTCAAACGTTCTTCTAGCGTCGACTCCTCCAGCAAGTCGCTCGGCGGCGGCTCGTCCAAGATGTAGCCTTGGTTCTCGAAACTGAGGACAATCCTCAGGTTTCTTAGCCAGTCTGAGTAGTTCGTTACGATAAACTTATTAGTCTCAAGTACCATGGTCAAAGGATTCTTAGACATATCTACATTTATAAAATATAAAGTAGAAATTAGTAGATGTTGGTAATATTATTATTCAAGTTGGAAACATGGTCATTTTAGTCTTTAACCCTCCCATTATTTATACGAAAGTCCACCACTCTCAAGTAGAGTTTCGGAAAACCGTTTCCTAGTAGGCTTGGGATCTACAAGCATGATCTCCATGCCCTGCTTTTACGATCCACATGAAGAAAAACCTCATGGGAGATATCCAATATCATTCTCATCCAATGGGATTCCCAAGATATTTTGCCTTACCTATTCGCATGGTTCCGAGGACTCCAAGCGAACTATGTTACTCAGTGTTGGGCCTGACCCATCAACTAAATTATGCCTCAACTATCGTCCCCCACGACTCGTGAGACAGGAAAATAACGAGTGCAATCTCTTTGCTCACAACAATGGCGCAACTTTCCCCTAGTCTAAGTGTGTCACGACTCATGAGACCACACTTGGGTAGTGGTAGCTTCCTCACCACATTGTTGTGGATGGACGGCTCGGACAGATCAAAATACCATTTTGATCCAAGTCCGTTCTGGGCCTAATATTTAATTTGGTCCAACCAAATGAGAGATTGATAATGACCGAGACCTCATCACATTAAGTGTTTTAGCATGCATAAAATATCCAATATTCATAAAGCGTTTAAATAAAATACGCCGCATGCAGAAAAACATAGCATACCCCTGTTAGGATGATCACAAGCCTAACCTATGCGACCCACTGTCCTACACTATTACATAAGTAATAAACCCATTGTCATTCCAATGGCCTTGTGGCTCTTCTTGTTTCACGCATTGTTGTTACACCTTGGGTCTCCGACTCCATGGGCTTGTCAAAATAAAACCTCACCAGAGCTATCTACTCTCATCACATATGAAAGCAATACATGAAAATAAATGAACAAGCCTTAACATCATGAGGCTAGAAAACGGGAGACGGTAGTCCCAAAACAAGAGGCACGCAGGCCCTACCCAACAGAAATGTAATTAAACAACATTCATCCATACATAAGGTCTAGGGCTCTTGTGATCATCCCATGTTGATCCCATCAACACACATAACACAATTATACAAAACAATCATGCTTAATCATGGATATTCAAAAATATCCAAGTGATGTCCAACATCACAAGGTACACATATACAAATAATAAGCAAAGTTCAAATTTTAAATTTAATAGACATTACATACAATGCATCCAATGCATGAATTAAACCCAAAGCTTGACTTTGAAGGTTGAAACCTCTCCGTCCTGTCCAAGCTTATGTTTGTAGACCCATTTACACCTTACGGGTTTTACTCCTTTGGAAAGCCCTTTTCCAAGAATACTGCGTTCAGCGAGACAATGATCTTTTGCTCGAAAGGATCATAGAAGTAATACCCTGCAGTTTCTTTCGGATATGCGAAGAACCTGCATAAACTAGACCTAGAGTCCAGTTTATCTCCCACTAATCTCTTGACATATGCGAGGCTTCCCCACACTTTTAAGTATTTGTAGGAGGCAGGCGTGCCATGCATATCTCATATGGTGTCTGGGATATCTTCTTAGATGACGCCAGGTTCAAAATTTTGGTTGCCGTGTCAAGAGTGTATCCCCAGATAGACAAGGAGAGTTCAGTAAAAACTCATCATGGATCAGAGTATGTCCAACAAGGTCCGATTCCTCCTTTCAGAGAAACCGTTCAACTGTGGTGTTTCAAGAGGACTCCACTGAAAGAGAATTCCATTCTCTTTTAGATAATGAATGAACTCACCACTTAAATACTCTCTACCTTGGTCCGGTCGAAGAACTTTGATCTTGTGACCGGTTTGGTTCTCAACTTCACGTCTGCATTCCTTAAACCTTACAAAGGTTTTAGACTTGTAACTCATAAGGTAAACATAACCATACTGTAAGTGATTATCGATAAAGGTTATGAAGTATGAATATCCACCTATTGCTTAAGTATTTAATGAAGGACAAGCAGATCCGCCCGGGAGCGCGAGCGGAAGCGAGAGAATGAAAATTAAATGCAATAATCATGAAAACCAAGGGGTGTACGCTTTGGGTGCTCAACCGGGCGTTCGATGTAGAACGTATTAATATTAAAAGCATATATTATACATAGGGCATAGAAACAAAATGATAAACTACAATAACGTAAAATCAAGAGTACCTTTGTAGTTTAACTTGTCGCACGGCTACTTGTTCACCAAGTTCAAAGTGTATTAACTCTCAAGAGGTGATCCACACCACATCGGAAGAGATACTCATTTTCCTTGCTAGAAGAAAATGGATCTAGGAGGATTCAGTTTAAACACAGGAACACTATTAATTAGTGTTCTTCTTAAACTTACTTTGTTCTTCCAAATGATTCAAGATCAAATGAAGAACATAGGGGATATGTGTAAGAGAGAGAGTGGCCGAGAATTAGAGAGAAAGGAGTGTAATTTTTCTTCTTCTTTTTCCTAGAAAAAGATGAATTATGATTCTCATGCTTTGATGTTTGTATATATTCATATATATACAAAATTAATGTGATTATTGAAATGTGTCTAGGTTCATCCATGGATGCCTAGATACATCCCAATCAATCCCACCAGTTCATCAATCAAGCCTACCATCTCTTAAGGTATGATTTAATCATACCAAAAGAGAGAGGCTTGATTGGAATTGACTTGTCCCTTACCAAAAGGAGACAAGTCAATACAACAAGAATGTATGGAAAATTTTTACCCCTTCAAAAGTGCTAGTTTTCGGCCATACCACATTAGGGAAGAAGTCTAACTTCTTCCTATTCCAAAAGTGGAATTAAAACATCTTGGGCCAAAATTTAACGGACCGGGTTCCACTATAATCCAATTACAACGATTCAAAAATTAAATCCCATTTAATTCAAGGTCCACTTAAATAATCCCATTTACCTTTTAATCCAATTAAAAGATCCAATCTTTCGACCCCTCTTCATTAACCGATAAATCCCATTTACCGATTAAATGAGGGCCCAATATCATATCGGCTCCATCCAATGGACAATCCCTTAAGTAATGCAATTACTTAATTATCCTCCGAAGTTGACTCCAAGTCAATTTCTCCATCTTCTCGGTGATTTATGTGTGACCTTTTAGGTTCACCATCAGCTAGACTTGGGCCCGTATCCAACAATAGGCCCATTGTCATGGGTGGCCGTCTAGCAACGGTACATGGCACTAGAGACTAGGTGAATGTTGGCGTGAACATTTAGGCGCCGATTTCGTATGGGTACGGTGAAAGCATCGGGTACGGCCCGGGAACGCAACGGAAGCGTAAAAACGTGAAATTAAAGCATAATATAAAACGGGTTCAAAGGCGTGTTCCCTTTGAAGTTCCTGGGTGTTTGGTGTTTGTCATAACATAAATAAGGAGAAGATCCTGGACATGTGGCTAAAGGACTAAAACAAAAAGATACGTGAAAATGTAAAGAAAACCTACCTTTTGTTTACTACACGTATAACTAGTATGTGCGTTGTTTCCTTTCCATTTCTCCTTCCGTTCACTTGAGAATTCAATGTAGAACTCCTCTAATTTGTCCACACCACACTATAGAATAGATCTCTAATTTGTTGCTAGATGGAAGTAGAGAAAAGAAGAAGAAACACTTCCAAAACAACACTATTGTTTAGTGTCTTTTGGAATGTTTTGGTTCAATCCTTTCCAAAAGGTATGAACACAAAAAGGAGAGTTTTTCAGAGAATTTTGGAGAGTATTTTGATGGAAAAATTCGTGCAAGCCAAGGCCATACAAGTTATGTGAATGGTTTTGTGTATATAGAGTTGTTGAATTCAAAATTCAACTTCTATGGTTAACTTTCAAAACAACCTACATACACTCACCACTCTCTACATAAACATGCAACATTATAGCAAATAAAACCACCCACCAAACCATATAAAGGTTGGTCACATGTGCCTCACATGTGGAAGATTTAAATTCTTCCTTCACTTGCTATAAATTTAATTTTTCCATGGACTAGGACTACTAGTCTTGGACTTTTATTTAATATAATTAAATTAAGTCCAAAAAAAGTCCATTGGGCATTAATTAATCCAATTAATCTCATTCCAATCGATGCCCATAAATTTATTTAATCAAATTAAATAAACATAAGCCCGGACTCTAATTAATTTGATCCAGTCAATTAACTAATACAAACTCGATAAATTAATCCAATTAATTTAAAGGTTCTAAGTCTAAAAATTAACTAATTCAATTAATTAATCCTTGTACCATCCATCAAATGGATTTCCCAATAAATGATCCAATCATTTTATTTTTCTCCTTGAATTAATTTAATCCAATTAAATTAATTCGCTTCTTCTAAAATTAATTCCAAATTAATTCTACCAATTCCATAGTGATTTGTGTGTGACTCTTTAGGTTCACCCAGCTAGACTTGGGCTTGTGTCCAACACAATTGGTCAAATCTAATTTAATTAACTATTTTCTAATTAACAATTAATCGAAAAAAACGCCCGTCACCATGGGTGGCCGTCTAGCAACGGTCCATGGCACTAGAGACTAGGTGAATATTTGCGTGAACGTTTAGGCCCCCGAGTTCCATACGAGTACAGTCCTTCCATCATCCGTCTCCTGGTCTAAGTCTAGGGCATGGAATTGGGCGTCGGTTCCCATCCTAGACTAGACAACTATGCTCAATAACTCGAGACACGTTTGCTCTATTGATCGACTTAGGAAACCATTTCCTACTCCACCAATCGTTGTGGCCACAGAGTTTAAAGAGTTTAAACCGTCTCAGAGTGCATAGGAGACTCGACTGTCATATACTGACAGGTGACGGATCCTATCTTGGAATCCACCGTCCTCAATACATATTCCGACTGCACTGGATAAAGCTTATGATGAATGTATCCCAGATACGGACATCTCTTACCTGACCTTCGATACAACCTTCATATGCATGTGACTACCATGATTCCTCAAGTCCGAGGACTAATCTCATACTACCGGAGCCGGAAATTCCAGTCATACCGACCAAGCCTCCAAGGCTTCCATATGACAATTCCCGCGAGTCAGTTCAGTCAGCTAACACCCTGGTCAACTATCCCACTAATATTGCATAGACGTCCAACGTCTGTCGCCGATGAAACACGGCACTCATCCAATGAATGCAATCCTTAGTGCAAGTCTCTGTAGGACCCTCGATGCCCTGTCTCGAGGTCCTCGACTTGGAACATTCCAGACCAACCCTCAAAGTTGGTTTCATAGCTGCCATCCAATGCGCATCCCAACTACATGGGTTATCCAATTGGTCTGTGGGCATTTGTTGTGACGTTAAAACGTCGTTTAACGTAATCAATAAGCACAACAAACACATAATGCCACAGATGAATACTTACTATATTCATCAAGTCAATAAAGATTACTAAATAGTACCTAAAACTGCCAATCCAATTGTCTTTCTGGTCACCTAGTCTAACAATATCCCACTTGACCTAAAGTCAATCACCCATGTTGATTAGACTTATCTGAGCATGAGTAATATGCGATATCCGGCTCGGTCTCACAGGTCTACTTTATTTCTGCCAAGACGATGTAGTCCAACCGCACGTCACCTCTTAATACCATTGCTCCAAGCAGATAGTACTGTCTAAGAATTTTCCTGGATCCGTGATGAGATCTCGGTCCCATAGCTTGCGCTACAACCATGTTGTTATCCTCCAAGGTAACTACTGGCTAGCTCGTGCTAGGCACCACACCTAACCATTGGATGTGGCTTTTCATCCAAACCACTCTCCGGAGCAACTTCTAAAGTTGCCACACATTCAACTTTCATGGTCTGTCGTGGTGTCACGCTTGAAACCTTTCCAAGCCACCACCTTACCATTAAGCCTGAATATATGTTCATACTGAAACTAGACATTATTCACATGATCCTGGAAGCTAGTATTGCTATAGCCTTCAAGAATCAACTCTCCATAGAACTTGCATCAAGAACACTTCTTTAATCCTTATTCAGGTATTAAAGACTGTTCTCAATAGCAGTCTACTGCCTTCTCGGTACACACCCGATTTCTGTCGTTACGCCCGAAGCATACACAACATCAGGTCCAATGCACCAAACAACATACCCATGTTGCCTACGGCAAAGACGTAGGGGATGTCAAACATCTTTGTTTCCTCATCAGCCAACCTTGACTGAGTCTTGGACAACTTAATCCTATATATAGGAATCCAATTCCTTTCATGGAGAATTGCGTGAACAACGTTCGTGTGTTTCAGTGTTTCCTAACATCTTAAATTCATTCCAAATGAATAACATGTGACACACTTAAACACTAGGAACACAACTAAACTCCCACTGACCCTCAAAGCTCGTTATTGATCGAGTCATACCCTGCATGAACTCATCAAAACGAATATTCCAATTACATAGAGTTTCAAACCTAGTTTGAATTCCATGTCAAATTACATGGCTCCAAGCCATTGATTCAATCCAATGTCCAACATTGCTTCTCCTTATGTCTTTTGGATTATAATCCAATTGATCGGACTGACCCAGAAACCTGTACCTCTCAGGTATCTAGGATATTCTGGTCATCCTTAGGAGGACTGGAATATAGTCAGTGAGCAAACTTGATTTCAAATGATGTTTGCAATATCATACTACATACTCAAGTACTTTGTAGGATACAGGCTTGCCATGCCATATCCAAAATGGGGTCTGGGCCACGATCTTTAGAAAGTGCCATGTTTTACAACTTGGCTACTATCTTAAGAACACGCCTAGATGGGCCAAGGTAGTTCAGTGAAAACACCGACCGAACCATGTCCAACAAGGTTCGATTCCTCCTTAATCAGAGACGCCGTTCAATTGTGGCGTTCCAGGAAGAATTCCACTGAGTGAGAATTCCATTCCCATTTAGATACATCAAGAGCTCCTACTAAATACACATCACTCGATCCAATCGAAGGTTAATTTTGCAACCAGTTTGGTTCCCACTTCAAATCTAATTCCCTGAGCCTTCCAAAGGCCCTTAGACTTGTGAACCCTCTTCCGGTCTTGTGTATTCAGTGACCCACAGATGTGTGACTAGATCCAATCCAACAGACCACTAGCAAGCATACTTTGTCCTACAAAGAGCTTCTTGGCCATCTTCCTGCTCAGGAAGGACTTGCAAGCTAGCAAGCTCAAATTGTCTATTTCTAGACTCCTTGAATCTGAAAGAAATCGGTGGATCGTCCTGGGAATTGCGCGAATGCGGAAGCGCGATATAAAATAACATACAAAAAATTAAAGCATGCTTTTAATAATAAAAGAACACGCTCAAGGGGTGTACCCTTGAGATTCCCGGGTGTTTGGTGTATCTCATGATAAAACAACATGTAAAGAAATCATGGAGGCCATAGAGTTGAAAATAAAGAGAGACGAAAAATAAAACGAGACCTACCCGTTGTCGTTTTCGTCTTCAACGGCTACACGCGTTGTTCCCCGTTTTGCACCGAGATCTCATTCTTGAGACCCTCCAAATCGTGACACACGATCCACCCACGTATCTTGCACGTCGTGCTAGCAACGAACAAGTGTATATTTTGGAGTGGATGAATCAACAACACGTTATCAATTAACGGTATTGATTCATCTAAGTTCCAATGTTCCAAGAACAAAAGAACTAGAAAATATTTTTCTTGGAGAGTGGAGAGAGAGACGGTGGACGAGAGAGAGGGGAGAGTGGCCGAAATTATGTGTGTGTTGTGTGTGTGTTGGAATTTCATCATACTTCAAAAAGTTGGAAGCTAGAGGTATTTATAGAGGAGGAGTTTAATCCTCTTTAAACTCCTACTCTAAGAACTCTAATTTGTCTAGGATTTTGACCTAGTCAAAGTCCTAGTCAAACTAGTGTTTGACCTAGTCAAACAAATCCTAGCCTTCCATCTCCCCTTTCCATCTCAACCGTTGATTTTAATTTAATAGAATATTTAAATCCCATTAAATATTCCAAAAGGATAAAAATAAATATAATAAATAAATATTAATATTTATTCTAAGCCCATTAAATCAACCCTTTAATAAATCCTATTTATTAATTTAATTCCCTTTATCAAATAGAAGGAATTAATTTCTCCAAGAAAATATAAGACCCGATTAAATCTAATTTAATCATTCTTTTTACTCCAATATTTAATTCCAAATTAAATACTAAGTCTGTGTGGATAGTGTGTGACTCTTTAGGTTCACCTTTCAGCTAGACTTGGTCGGATTCCTAGAATCCGTCCGTTACCATGGGTGGCCATCTAGCAACGGTCCATGGCACTAGAGACTAGGTGAAATAATTGGGGATGAACATTTAGGCTCTAACAGTACACTTGTCCTTCTGTCTTCGGTCTCATCACTTAGAGTCTAGGGCACCGAAAAAGCAGGTACCCATTTTGTACCTAAGTGTCGGTCTGTCCTTACTAAACGCCGCATGGGAAACCTTCCCTTCTGTTCAGTTACTGTGGCCACAGATTTTAGGGACAAGACACAGAGCATACATGAGACTCAACTGTCAATACCTTTTGACAGGAGACATATCCTTTCTTGGAAAATACTGTCACTCTGTACACCCGAGCTGCACTAGACATGGCTTAGGACTACTCAAGAGTATTTTGGCAATCTCTCACCATATCTAAGATACAGACCTGATGCACAGGTGAACTCAGCAGTTCCTCAAGTCAAAGGACTTGGCCTGTACCGTTGGAACCGGGAATACACGTCATACCTTGCTGACCATACTCAAGGTCCTCCGTAAGACGGTTCCCGCGAGTCACCTCAGTCAGCTGCTTCCTAGCATGCTGACCCACTAACACTGCTTAGATGACCTTCGTCACCCGTCGATGAAATACGATAGCAGATGCTTAGTGCAAGTCTCAAAAGGAATCCCGGTACCCATTTTCGGGATTCCTTGACTTGGAGATTTCCGGACTGATTCGGTAAGACTGATTTCATGGACCTACCTCCAAGCGTAGTCCCAATCCCCGAAATCGATTCTCAGTCCGTGGGCTTGTTTGCATAGTGAACAGAAATGTAAATGCAGATATAAGTGAACGTAAACAAAGTATTGCCATATGAATTTTCACTTCTTTATTCATAAATGTTTTTATCAAACACCAGAAATTGTCTAGACATAGGTTACATATTCCTGCCAAAATTGGCACATGGTCACCTATTCTAACAATCTCCCACTTGACCTTTAAAGCCAATCGCCCATATATCTAATCCCCATCTTCTCAAGATGTTGCGTATGAGCGCTCTGCGACATAGGCTTTGTCAGCGGATCTGCTGTGTTGTCTGCTGAGTTGACTCGGTCCATCCGGACGTCACCTCTTCCTACCATTTCTCTAAGAAGATGGTAGCGTCTAAGAATGTGTTTGGAACGGTGATGAGATCTCGGTTCCTTTGCTTGTGCTATTGCTCCGTTGTTATCACAGAAGATGACAACAGGCTCGGCGATGCTAGGCACCACACCCAACTCTTGGATGTACTTTATCTTCCAAACCGCTTCCTTAGCAGCTTCTGAAGCTGCTATGTATTCAGCCTCTATGGTGGAGTCAGCAATGGTTGCTTGCTTGGAACTTTTCCAAGCTACTACTGCTCCATTGAGTTTGAATACGTACCCCGATTGAGACTTGGCATCATCGTCATCAGACTGGAAGCTAGCGTCGCTAAAGCCTTCCAGAATTAGTTCTCCATTGCCATAGACTAGGAACATTTCCTTAGTCATCCTTACGTACTTAAGGATGCCCTTAACAACATTCCAATGTGCCTCTCCTGCGCAGGACTGATATCTGCTGGTTACGCTCAAAGCGTATGCAATATCAGGCCTAGTGCAGTGGACCGCATGTTGGATGCTACCTACGGCAGAAGCATAGGGGATGACTTTCATCCTTTCAAGTTCCTCATCAGTCTGTGGGGACTGTTTCTTGGACAACTTGATCCCATGCCTCATGGGAAGGAATCCTCGTTTGGAGTTGTCCATTCGATATCTCTTTAGGACTTTCTCCATATACGAGTTTGGGGTAAGTCCTAACATCCTTTTAGATCTGTTCCGGACAATCTGGATGTCTAGGATGTAGGAGGCTTCACCTAAGTCCTTCATGGAAAACTGGGTTGACAACAATGCTTTTGTGTTTCCTAACATTCTAACGTCATTACCAATGAGCAGAATGTCATCCACATAAAGCACTAGGAACACAATTGAGCTCCCACTGACCTTCTTGTATACACAAGGGTCAGATTCGTTTTTGATGAAGTCATACCCCCGTATTACTTCGCCAAAGCGAATGTTCCAATTTCGGGAGGCTTGTTTGAGGCCATAGATGGACTTCTGGAGACGACAGACTTTCTGTTCTTCTCCAGTGACCGTGAAACCCTCCGGCTGATCCATATAGATCTCTTCTTCAATGAAACCATTGAGGAAGGCCGTTTTCACGTCCATCTGCCATATCTCATAGTCATACCATGCTGCTATGGCAAGCAGGATCCGAATGGACTTAGCCATGGCTACTGGCGAGTAGGTATCCTCAAAATCGACCCCGGGTCGTTGAGTGTATCCCTTAGCTACAAGCCTAGCCTTAAAAGTTGTGACTTCTCCATCAATGCCAAGTTTGCGCTTGTAGACCCACTTACAGCCCACTGGCTTAACACCTTTCGGTGGATCTACAAGACTCCAAACTTGGTTCTCGCTCATGGAGTCCATTTCGGCTTTCATGGCCTCAAGCCATTTCCCGGAGTCGATGTCTGACATCGCTTCTCCATAAGTCTTAGGATCGCTATCCAAAAGATTGGTCGCACCTAGAAAGCCATATCTCACTGGAGGTCTGGACTCTCTAGTGGACCTACGGAGAACGGGAACGTCAGTGGTGACTGTGGGCGCTGACTGTATCGAAGCCGGTGGTTCAGGAACCGGGGCTGGCTGTTCCTGAGGCGGTCCTTCATGCCTAGCATGTTGGACCTCTCGAGGTTGGTCAGTCCTTCGGCTGTCTATCCTGAATCCTCTAAGTGAGGGTTCCGTGGCTACCTCTGATGGCTGGATTCCATCACTTGATTCCTCAAGGATCAGCTCATCAGGTTGGATATCCTCCGGGAAGTCTTACTCCAAGAATACTGCATTTCTTGAAACAAAGACCTTTTGTTCCAAGGGGTCATAAAAGTAATAACCCGCAGTTTCTTTAGGGTATCCAATGAACCTGCATAAGCTAGACCTGGATTCTAACTTATCTCCTACTAACCTCTTGACGTATGCGGGGCTACCCCACACTTTCAAGTAGTTGTAGGACGCAGGCTTGCCGTGCCATATTTCATATGGCGTTTGGGTTAATGTACTAGTAGGCGCCAAATTCAACAACTTGGCCGCCGTTTCTAGTGCATAGCCCCAAAACGATAAGGGCAGTTTGGTGAAACTCATCATGGACCGAACCATGTCCAACAGGGTTCGATTCCTCCTTTCAGAGACACCATTTAACTTTGGTGTTCCTGGAGGTATCCATTCTGATATTATACCATGTTCTTTTAGATAATCTAGGAACTCCATACTAAGGTATTCACCGCCTCGGTCTGACCGTAGGACTTTAATTTTGCAGTTGGTTTGGTTCTCCACTTCAAGTCTGAATTCTTTAAACCTCTCAAGAGGTTCAGACTTGTACCTCATCAGGTAAACATAACCATACCGTGAATGATCATCGGTAAAGGTTATGAAGTAGGAAAACCTACCTCGGGCCTGCGTCCTTAGTGGCCCACATACATCTGTATGGACCAAGTCCAACAGACCTGTGGCAAGCCTGCTTTGTCCTACAAAGGGCTTCCTGGTCATTTTCCCTCTTAAACAGGATTCACAAGTTGGTAGATCGCTCAAGTCCCCAACCTCTAGGTTCTTTTGAGTCTACCAACCTTTTCATCCTATCTTGGGATATGTGACCTAGCCTAGGGTGCCACAGTCGTGCGTTCCCGTTATTATCTAATTTCCGTTTGTGTTGTGCATTGAGAATGATATTCGTTTGTTGCAAGATATAGAGTCCGTTATGCAATATACCAAGTAGATGAGCAATTCCACACCTCATCAAATAAAAGAAATTTTTATTGATTCTAAACTCATAACCACTATTGTCCAACAATGGAATGAAATGATGTTTTTAATCATACTAGGTAAAAAATAAACTTGCTCTAAATCTATGCTAATACTATCACTAATCACTAGAGTGGCGGATCCTACTGCTTCTGCCGAGATGGCCTTGCCATTCCCAAGCTTCAGGATCATGTCCCCGCTACCCAATTTTATACTTCTTTTCAACACCTGCAAGTCATTGCAAATGTGAGCTCCACAGCCGGTATCTAATACCCAAGAGGCAGAATTAGTGACCATATTAACCTCAATCACATAAATACCTTGGTTCGAGAAGAGTTTGGGGCACTCTCTCTTCCAATGCCCTTTCTCACGGCAGTTGATATATATGTCACATGCCCTCGACTGTTGCTTGGAGACAACCTTTCCCTTTCCTTTGCCTTTCCCCTCTTTGCAATGGGAACACTCTTAGTGTTCGTAGCTGCTTTGATGGCATTTCCCTTCCCTTTCTTCTTCTTCCAACGTCCGGCACCCTTGCCTTTCGTATTTGCAGTTGAAGCACCTCCAAACAATACTGAAGGCGTGGACTTCTTAGTCGTTGTCTCGTATTGCACCAACATATTGAACAACTCATGAATGCCCTTTTCAAGTGCGTTCATGTTGTAGTTGACGATAAATTGGTCAAAGAGGGTGGGAGTGACTGAAGGATCACATCTATGTATGTTTCATTATCAAGACCTGCCTTTAGGTCCTCCTGCTTTTCCACCAGGGTAAGCATTTTAACCCTGTGCTCTTGTACAGAGGATCCTTCTGTCATTTTCGTTCCAAAGAACGCCTTGGTCGCGACATACCTAGTATGCCGGTCCGGGACTGCATAGCAATCCTTAAGGCGAGCCATAATGGAAGGGACATCGTCTAGCCTTTCATATTGCTTCTGAATCTCATTGGTCATCGAAGCAAGTATGATGCTACGGACCTTCCGGTTATCCTTATGCCAAGTCTCGGACGTCTCACGTTCTTCTGGCGTGGATCCTTCCGGCAAGGTCCTAGGGAGAGGCTCGTCCATGACGTAGCCTTGGTTCTCGTAATCTAGGACTATCCTGAGATTGCGCAACCAGTCGTTGTAATTTGTTCCATTGAATTTGTTTGTCTCAAGAATGGTGGAAAGTGGGTTCTTAGACATTTTAAAATCTACATTTTAGAAAACAGCGCGCGATCAGCAGAAAATAAAAGACGGTGGTTTGATAAAATAATTAAATGCATGGACTTTAGTCATTTAATCCTCCCACTATTTATACGAAAACACGGTACTCTCAAACGTGATTTTCGGGAAATCCTTTCCTAGTGGGCTTGGGATCCACAGCGATTTTTCCCATACCCCGCTTTTACGATTCGCATGGAAAAGATCCTGTGGGAGGTATTCCATACCATTCTCATTCCACGAGATTCCCAAGATTATTGCCTCACCCTTTCATATGATCCCGAGGACTCCAAGCGAATCATGTTAATTGGGCGTTAGACCCAACCCAATCAACCGAGCCACAGACCCACTGGTACCCCCACGACTCGTGAGACAGGTAACAGCAGCCCATTTTTCGTTCATGACATAGTGCAGCTTCCTTTAAGTACAATAACGTGCCACGACTCGTGAGACCACGCTATTGACCCAAAGCAGCTTCCTCACTATGCCATGGATTGGAAGGCATGGACAAACTGCTAGAGTTCAAGTCCACTTTGTCTAGGGTCTAATATTTTAACATTGGTCCAACCAATGTGAGAGTAGTAAATGACCGAGATCTCATAAATATACATTCACACATACAACCATAATGCGTAAATAAACCATCCATAGCAGTTATATGATAAATAAATAACCCATTCATCCATCATCATAACTACATGGAAAATTAAAGCCTAGCACGCCCCTGTTGGATGATCACGAGCCCGAATCCTATTCGACCCACTGAGCCCGCAGTGGATCTGTGGTCAATCTAGGGTTGGTCCTATACTATTACATTAATTTTAACCCAATCATCATGCTGATGGGCCTTGGTCTCTTTTCTCTTTCTTCACTTCATGGAAAACTCCAAGGGGCCTCCCGTCTGGGCTCTCCATGTGGTCCTTCCTTCTTTCTCCACCAATTACAAAATTAGAAACCTCACTCCTATTCTACTCTCATTACATATATAAAAAAAAGAAACCCCAGTGAAAACCCGGGGGGAGTACATAAGGAGGGAGGTAGAATGCCTTATTATTACAAGGCAACTACAAAGAGAGAAGGAGAAAGCAGTAAAAGAGGCACACAGGCCCAACAGAAAATAAACCATACATTCGGTCTAGGGCTCGTGATCATCCATTTCCATCCAACACACATAATCACATGATCCCATCATATAATCACAATATACCAACAACACATGATTCCCAATCATAAATATTCAAAATAATAAATGAATATGTGCGTAACGTGTGAAAAATAAAACATAAATATTGGTAATAAAATTTTCTCGTTTTAGGAAAACCTTTCCTCATTGTTTTAAGTAAAATAACCCCGGGATTCCAAATTCAATTTATTTTACTCCTAAAATAATGTCTTTAGAAAATTAGGCATAATTGAACCCACAAAAACGATTTTTCAGAATTATGTTAGAATAGGTGACCATGTAAGCCAATTTTGACTGGAATATGTAACCTATGTCTAGACAATTCTTTGGTATTTAATAAAAACATTTATGAATAAATAAGTGAAAATTCATATGGCAATACTTTGTTTACGTTCACTTATCTGCATTTACATTTCTGTTCACTACGCAAACAAAGTCCACGGACTGAGAAACGATTTCGGGGACTGGGACTACGCTTGGAGGTAGGTCCATGAAATCAGTCTTATCGAATCAGTCCGGAAATCTCCAAGTCAAGGAATCCCAAA
Source organism: Sesamum alatum (assembly GCA_034509735.1). NCBI lineage: Eukaryota > Viridiplantae > Streptophyta > Magnoliopsida > Lamiales > Pedaliaceae > Sesamum > Sesamum alatum. The sequence continues at coordinate 9,863,374 of JACGWO010000013.1, forward strand.
AATGGGTACCGGGATTCCCTTTGAGACTTGCACTAAGCATCTGCTATCGTATTTCATCAACGGGTGACGAAGATCGTCTAAGCAGTGTTAGTGGGTCAGCATGCTAGGAAGCTGCTGACTGAGGTGACTCGCGGGAACCGTCTTACGGAGGACCTTGAGTATGGTCAGCAAGGTATGACGTGTACTCCCGGTTCCAACAGTACAGGCCAAGTCCTTTGACTTGAGGAACTGCTGAGTTTACCTGTGCATCAGGTCTGTATCTTAGATATGGTGAGAGATTGCCAAAATACTCTTGAGTAGTCATAAGCCATGTCTAGTGCAGCTCGAGTGTACAAAGTGACAGTAGTTTCCAAGAAAGGATCTGTCTCCTGTCAAAAGGTATTGACAGTTGAGTCTCATGTATGCTCTGTGTCTTGTCCCTGAAATCTGTGGCCACAGTAACTGAACAGAAGGGAAAGATTTCCCTTGCGGCGTTTAGTAAGGACAGACCGACACTTAGGTCCAAAATGGGTACCTGCATTTTCCGTGCCCTAGACCCTAAGTGATGAGACCGAAGATAGAAGGACAAGTGTACTGTTAGAGCCTAAATGTTCATCCCCGAGTATTTCACCTAGTCTCTAGTGCCATGGACCGTTGCTAGATGGCCACCCATGGTAACGGGCGGATTCCAGGAATCCGACCAAGTCTAGCTGAATGGTGAACCTAATGAGTCACACACTATCCACACACACACTTAGTATTTAATTTGGAATTAAATATTCGAGTAAAGGAATGATTAAATTAGATTTAATCGGGTCCTATATTTTCTTGGAGAAATTAATTCCTTCTATTTGATAAAGGGAATTAAATTAATAAATAGGATTTATTAAAGGGTTGATTTAATGGGCTTAGAATAAATAATAATATTTATTTATTATATTATATTTATTCTTTTAGCCTTTTGGAATATTTAATGGGATTTAAATATTCCATTAAATTAAAATCAACGGTTGAGATGGAAAGGGGAGATGGAAGGCTAGGATTCGTTTGATTAGGTCAAACACTAGTTTGACTAGGACTTTGACTAGGTCAAAATCCTAGTCAAATTAGAGTTCTTAGAGTTGGAGTTTAAAGAGGATTAAACTCCTCCTCTATATAAACCTCTAGCTTCCAACAATTGTAGGATGATGGTTCTTGAAAACACACACAACACACACCCTCCCCTTCTCACCTCTCGTCCGCCCCCTCTCTCTCTACAAGAAAATATTTTTTTCTTAGTTCTTTTGTTCTTGGAACATTAGAACTTAGATGAATCAATACCGTTAATTGATAACGTGTTGTTAATTCATCCACTCCAAAAATATACACTTGTTCGTTGCTAGCACAACGTGCAAGATACGTGGGTGGAGCGTGTGTCACGATTTGGAGGGTCTCAAGAACGAGATCTCGGTGCAAAACGGGGAACAACGCGAGTAGCCGTTGAAGACAAAAACGACAACGGGTAGGTCTCGTTTTACTTTTTCGTCCCTCTTTAATTTTCAACTCTATGGCCTCCATGATTTATTTACATGCTTTATAATCATGAGATACACCGAACGCCCGGGAACCTCAAGGGTACACCCCTTGAGCGTGTTCTTTTAAATTAAAAGCATGCTTTATTTTTTCGTATGTTTATTTTTATCGCGCTTCCGCATTCGCGCAATTCCCGGGACGATCCACCGATTTCTTTCAAATTAATTCAAAATTAAAACTGAAAATAATTAAAGAATAAAAGAAAACATTACTAGGGTTTTGAAACCCTAGCAGCAGCCGGCCCGGATATTCCGGCAGGCCGTCGCACGCGCAAGCTCCCTTGCCTCGCGCGTGCGCTGGCCTGCTGGCTGCCGGCCGCGCCATGCGCAGTGCGCGCGCAGACGTCCACTGGGCACGCCTGCCGGGTGCGCGCGCGCAGACTCCTCCGTCTGCGTGCGCGCGCGCCTGGCGGCGCTGCCCAGAGTCCATCCGCGCGCGGACTTCTCAGGCGCTCAGCCTTGCGCGCGCGCGCGCAGACACCCTCGTCTGCGAGCGCGCGCGCCTGGAGGCGCTGCCCCTGCGCGACCGGCTGGGCGGGCGCGCAGGCTTCCCTTACCTACGCGCGTCTGTCCTGCTGGCAGCGCGCGGCTGCGCGCGGCCAGCCCTCCCAGCTGGCCGGCTGCGTCTTTTTTCGTTTTGCGTTCAATTTTTCCACCCCGTTTCCCAAGAAAAACAGAAAAATACCAATATTCAGAAAATACACACGAATCAAAAGCAATAAAAACGACATGCTTTAAATCAAGAAAATCAAGATTTAATAAAAACATGCCAATTTCACGTTTCATGCTTATAACGCACATAAACCCTAGGCCTATACAACGAACCGGGCTCTGATACCACTGGAAGAAATCTATGGATCGTCCCGGGAATTGCGCGAATGCAGAAGCGCAATATAAAATAACATACAAAAAATTAAAGCATGCTTTTAATAATAAAAGAACACGCTCAAGGGGTGTACCCTTGAGAGTCCCGGGTGTTTGGTGTATCTCATGATTATACAACATGTAAAGAAATCATGGAGGCCATAGAGTTGAAAATAAAGAGAGACGAAAAATAAAACGAGACCTACCCGTTGTCGTTTTCGTCTTCAACGGCTACATGCGTTGTTCCCCGTTTTGCACCGAGATCTCATTCTTGAGACCCTCCAAATCGTGACACACGATCCACCCACGTATCTTGCACGTCGTGCTAGCAACGAACAAGTGTATATTTTGGAGTGGATGAATCAACAACACGTTATCAATTAACGGTATTGATTCATCTAAGTTCCAATGTTCCAAGAACAAAAGAACTAGAAAATATTTTTCTTGGAGAGTGGAGAGAGAGACGGTGGACGAGAGAGAGGGGAGAGTGGCCGAAATTATGTGTGTGTTGTGTGTGTGTTGGAATTTCATCATACTTCGAAAAGTTGGAAGCTAGAGGTATTTATAGAAGAGGAGTTTAATCCTCTTTAAACTCCCCTTTCCATCTCAACCATTTATAGAGGTACTTCAAACAAATCCTAGCCTTCCATCTCAACCGTTGATTTTAATTTAATGGAATATTTAAATCCCATTAAATATTCCAAAAGGCTAAAAATAAATATAATAAATAAATATTAATATTTATTCTAAGCCCATTAAATCAACCCTTTTAATAAATCCTATTTATTAATTTAATTGCCTTTATCAAATAAAAGGAATTAATTTCTCCAAGAAAATATCGGACCCGATTAAATCTAATTTAATCATTCCTTTACTCCAATATTTAATTCCAAATTAAATACTAAGTGTGTGTGTGGATAGTGTGTGACTCTTTAGGTTCACCATTCAGCTAGACTTAGTCGGATTCCTAGAATCCGTCTGTTACCATGGGTGGCCATCTAGCAACGGTCCATGACACTAGAGACTAGGTGAAATATTCGGGGATCAACATTTTGGCTCTAACAGCACACTTGTCCTTCTGTCTTCGGTCTCATCACTTAGAGTCTAGGGCACGAAAAAAGCAGGTACCCATTTTGGACCTAAGTGTCGGTCTGTCCTTACTAAACGCCGCAAGGGAAACCTTTCCCTTCTGTTCAGTTACTGTGGCCACAGATTTCAGGGACAAGACACAGAGCATACATGAGACTCAACTGTCAATGCCTTTTGACAGGAGACATATACTTTCTTGGAAACTACTGTCACTTTGTACACCCGAGCTGCACTAGACATGGCTTATGACTACTCAAGAGTATTTTGGCAATCTCTCACCATATCTAAGATACAGACCTGATGCGCAGGTAAACTCAGCAGTTCCTCAAGTCAAAGGACTTGGCCTGTACCGTTGGAACCGGGAATACACGTCATACCTTGCTGACCATACTCAAGGTCCTCCGTAAGACGGTTCTCGCGAGTCACCTCAGTCAGCTGCTTCCTAGCACGCTGACCCACTAACACTGCTTAGACGACCTTCGTCACCCGTCGATGAAATACGACAGCAGATGCTTAGTGCAAGTCTCAAAGGGAATCCCGGTACCCATTTTCGAGATTCCTTGACTTGGAGATTTCCGGACTGATTCGGTAAGACTGATTTCATGGACCTACCTCCAAGCGTAGTCCCAGTCCCCGAAATCGATTCTCAGTCCGTGGGCTTTGTTTGCGTAGTGAACAGAAATTTAAATGCAGATATAAGTGAACGTAAACAAAGTATTGCCATATGAATTTTCACTTCTTTATTCATAAATGTTTTTATCAAACACCAGAAATTGTCTAGACATAGGTTACATATTCCTGCCAAAATTGGCTTACATGGTCACCTATTCTAACAGAATCTACTAACCTCCTTATCCTATCTAGGGGAATGTGACCTAGCTTTGCATGCCAAATCTGTGAGTTTATCTTGATTATCCATTTCATCATTTGTTTGAGCATTCATAATCTAATTATCGGATAGTATTGAAATAATTATGCAAATAACCTAGCAGACAAGAATAATCATTCTTTGTCAAATAAAAGAAGCTTTCATTGATCAAAAAGATGTAATCCTCATTGTCCAACAATAGAAAAACATAAGTTTGATCATGCTAGGTTACATAATTGTGACCTATCAACTATATCCTAACATGATCACTGATAGCTAAGCCTTACTAGTCCTATAACTTCTATGACAATAGCCGAGCCATTGCCTAGCTTTAGAGCCATCTCCGTCTTAGCCTTCTACTCCTTTCCATCACCTGCAAACCATTTGCAGATATGAGCTCTACAGCTGGTATCCAATACCCAAGAGTAGAATAATAATTATGTTAAAGCTCAAATCAAATGTACCTTGGTTGGAGAGGAGTTTAGAACACTCCCTATTCCAATGCCCCTTATCACGACAATATATGCAAACATCTTTTGCAATCCTTGACTACCGAACCGCCTTCCTCTTTCCTTTGCCCAAGCCCAGCATGGCAACAGGAGCGCTCTGTGCGCTTGCAGCGGCTGATTCTGTCTTACCCTTCTTGTTAGAATAGGTGACTAGAAAGCCAATAGGTTTGGCGATTTGTAACCTATCTGACAACTTGATGAAAATGTAATATTATTATGTGATGAATAAGATCAATGTTCGTCACCAATGGTACCTTCTTTGTTGCGCTCATCTTACATTTGTTAAACGGTGTTTAACTTATATCGCAACAAAGCCCACAGACCATGGATAACAACTCGTGCAGTTGGGCCATGCATTGGATGGTGGTCATGAAACCAACTGATTAAGAGTTGGGTCTGAAACGTTCCAAGTCGAGGACCTCGAGACAGGGCATCGAGAGTCCTATTGAGACTTGCGTCAAGAGTCGTGTTCATTGGATGAGTGTCGTGTTACATCGGCGACAGGCGTGGGACGCCTACACGATCTTGATGGGTTGGTCGACTGGGGTCGAGCCGATTGGACTGACTCGCGGGGATCATCATATGGAAGCCTTGGAGGCTTGGTCGCTATGAATGGCTTTCCCCAGTTCCGATAGTACGGGAGTAATCCTCAAACTTGAGGAATCATGGCAATCGCATGCACAGGACGGCTGTATCTTGGATCTGGCGAGAGGTAATCATTCTGTAAGATAATTATCATAAGCCTGGTCCAGTGCAGTCGGAATGTGTAGCGAGGACGGTAGATTCCAAGAAGAGGATCCGTCCCCTGTCAGTATGTGACAGAGGTATCTCCTATGCACTCGGAGACACGTTCATGCTGTTTGAAGCTGTGGCCACAGTGGTTGGTCGAACAGGGAATGGTTTCCTGTGTCGACGCAATGAAGCATATGTGGTCTCGAGTATTAAGCATAGATGCCTAGTCAAGGATGGGAACCGACGCCCAATTCCATACCCTAGACTAAGGCCGGGAGACGGTAGACGGAGGGATCGTACCCGTACGAAATCAGCGCCTAAATGTTCACGCCAATTCACCTAGTCTCTAGTGCCATGGACCGTTGCTAGACGGACACCCATGGTAACGGGCCCTTGTGGGACACGGGGCCAAGTCTAGCTGAGGGTGAACCTAAAGGGTCAAACATAAATCACCGAGGAGGTTGAAAGATCGACTTGGAGTCAATCTCGAAGGATAAAATAAGTAATTGGATTACTTAAGGAAAGTCCATTGGATGGACCGGCCGATATTGTATCGGGCTTCCGTTTAATCGGTAAATTGGATTTTCGATTAAATATGGAAAGTTGAGACGTTGAGACGTTGGATCTTTTAATTGGATTAAAAGATCAACGAGAATAATTTAAGTGGACATTAAAATGGATTTAATATTGGGTTCGTCGTAATTGGATTACGATAAAACCCGGTCCGTTAAATTATACCCGAGAGGAGAAATAATTCCTAATTTGGAATGGGAAGAAGTTGGACTTCTTCCCTTAATTAAACATGACCGACATGCTCCCTTTGTTGGAATAGGTGACCAGAAAGCCAATAGGTTTGGCAATTTGTAACCTATCCGACAACTTGATGTGAATGTAATATTATTATGTGATGAATAAGATGAGTATTCGTCACCAATGGTACCTTCTTTGTTGCGCTCATCTTACATTTGTTAAAATGGTGTTTAACATATATCGCAACAAAGCCCACAGACCATAGATAACAACTCGTGCAGTTGGGCCACGTATTGGATGGTGGTCATGAAACCAACTGATTAAGAGTTGGGTCTGAAACGTTCCAAGTCGAGGACCTCGAGACAGGGCATCGAGAGTCCTATTGAGACTTGCATCAAGAGTCGTGTTCATTGGATGAGTGCCGTGTTTCATCGGCGACAGGCGTGGGACGCGTACACGGTCTTGATGGGTTGGTCGACTGGGGTCGAGACAACTGGACTGACTCGCGGGGATCATCATATGGAATCCTTGGAGGCTTGGTCGGTATGATTGGTTTTCCCCGGTTCCGATAGTATGGGAGTAATCCTCAGACTTGAGGGATCATGGCAGTCGCGTGCACAGGACGGCTGTATCTTGGATCTGGCGAGAGGTAATCATTCTGTAAGATGATTATCATAAGCCTTGTCCAGTGCAGTCAGAATGTGTAGCGAGGACGGTGGATTCCAAGAAGAGGATCCGTCCCCTGTCAGTATGTGACAGAGGTATCTCCTATGCACTCGGAGACACGTTCATGCTGTTTGAAGCTGAGACCACAGTGGTTGGTCGAACAGGGAATGGTTTCCTGTGTCGACGCAATTAAGCATACGTGGTCTCGAGTATTAAGCATAGATGCCTAGTCAAGGATGGGAACCGACGCCCAATTCCATACCCTAGACTAAGGCCGGGAGACGGTAGACGGAAGGATCGTACCCGTACGGAATCGGCGCCTAAATGTTCACGCCAATTCACCTAGTCTCTAGTGCCATAGACCGTTGCTAGACGGCCACCAATGGTAACGGGCCCTTGTGGGACACGGGCCCAAGTCTAGCTAAGGGTGAACCTAAAGGGTCACACACAAATCACCGAGGAGGTTGAGAGGTCGACTTGGAGTCAATCTCGAAGGATAAAATAAGTAATTGGATTACTTAAGGGAAAGTCCATTGGATGGACGGGCCGATATTGTATCGGACTTTCATTTAATCGGTAAATTGGATTTTCGATTAAATATGGAAAGTTGAGATGTTGAGACGTTGGATCTTTTAATTGGATTAAAAGATCAACGGGAATAATTTAAGTGGACATTAAATTGAATTTAACATTGGGTTCCTCGTAATTGGATTACGATGAAACCCGGTCCGTTAAATTATACCCGAGAGGAGAAATAATTCTTAATTTGGAATGGGAAGAAGTTGGACTTCTTTCCTTAATCAAACATTTCCGACATGCTCCCTTGGAGGAAGCAAAATCAGCCATGTTTCATGCTAGGTGGTATGTTGACTTATCTGTTTTGGAAAGAGACAAATCAACTCCAATCAAGCTCTTCCCTTTTGGTATAATTTGATCATACCATAAATTTTGGTAGGCTTGATTGAAGAATTGATGGTGATTGGTTGGAATGAATCTAGACATCCTTGGATGAACCTAGACACATTCCAATAATCACATTAATTATGTATATATATTAGAATATACAACACCAAGCATAAGTGATTCATTATTCGTCTTTTTCTAGGAAAAAGAGAAGACAAAAATCCTCTCCTCTCTCTCAAAATTTCGTGCTCCCTCCCTCTCTTACACTTGTGTTCTTCACTTGATTTTGAATCAAGAAGAAGAACAAAGTAAGTTTAAAAGAACACTAATTCATAGTGTTCTTCTCTTAAACCGATTCCTTCCTAAACCCGTTCTTTCCTAGCAAGAAGAACGTGTGTTTCTTCCGGTGTGGTGTGGATCAACTTTGGAGAATCCATACGTTTCGATTTCGTGAGCATTCCGAAGAAGGAACAACGCTAGTAGCCTGGAGCATACGCTAAACAATCAAAGGTAACGGTTTATTACGCTTTGATTGATTTCATTTGTATATATATGCCCTATGTGTTTAAATATATGTTTTAATATTTACACATCCTACATCGAACGCCCGGTTGAGTACCCAAGGGTACACCCCTTGGGATTCGCGTATTTTGAATTTGATTTAAATTTACGCACTTATCTCGCTTTTCTCGCTTCCGCTCGCGCTCCCGGGCGGATCCGCTTGTCCTTCACCCTTGGAGGAAGCAAAATCAGCCATGTTGCATGCTAGGTGGTATGTTGACTTGTCTCTTTTGGAAAGAGACAAATCAATTCCAATCAAGCTCTTCCCTTTTGGTATGATTTGGTCATACCATAGATTTTGGTAGGCTTGATTGAAGAATTAATGGTGAATGATTGGAATGAATCTAGACATCATTGGATGAACCTAGACACATTCCAATAATCACATTAATTATGTATATATATTAGAATATACAACACCAAGCATAAGTGGTTCATTATTCATCTTTTTCTAGAAAAAAGAGAAGACAAAAATCTCTCTCCTCTCTCTCAAATTTCGTGCTCTCTCCCTCTCTCACACTTGTGTTCTTCACTTGATTTTGAATCAAGAAAAAGAACAAAGTAAGTTTAAGAGAACACTAATTCATAGTGTTCTTCTCTTAAACCGATTCCTTCTAAACCCATTCTTTTCTAGCAAGAAGAACGTGTGTTTCTTCCGGTGTAGTGTGGATCACCTTTGGAGAATCCATACGTTTGGATTTCGTGAGCATTCCGGAGAAGGAACAACGCAAGTAGCCGGGAGCATACGCTAAACAATCAAAGGTAACGGTTTATTACGCTTTGATTGATTTGATTTGTATATCTATGCCCTATGTGCTTAAATATATGTTTTAATATTTACACATCCTACATCGAACGCCCGGTTGAGCACCCAAGGCTACACCCCTTGGGATTCGCGTATTTTAAATTTGATTTAAATTTACTCACTTTTCTCGCTTTCTCGCTTCCGCTCGCGCTCCCTGGCGGATCTGCTTGTCCTTCAAGTGGTATCAGAGCCCGGTTCGATGTAAGGGGCATAGATCTATGTGTTTGGCATGATCTACTTGCTTTTAAATGGCTCTATTGGCATGTTAGATTACATAAATATATGAATAATATGATGATTCAATTGTTTGGATTTAATGGACTTTTGGCATGCTTAACCCATGCGTAGTCGGCCGCTGCCAGCGCGCGGCACAGAGCGCGCGCGCGCTGCCCTGTTCGCGCGGGCGGCCGGCCAGCACAACGGCTGGGCCGTTTTGTGCAGTTTTTCGACTTTTTTCGAAAAATTTGATTTTGTGAATTTTCTGCACAATATTCTGAAAATATATTAATTTTGCATATTTGATTTTGGAATAATTGGATTATTCCTTGAATTAAATTTGCTTAGTTAATTTGGGATTAATACATGCATTCGATGCATTGTTTAAAATGTCCATTAAATTTAAAACTTGAATTTTGCATATTATTTGTATATTTATGCTTTTGTGATGTTGGACATCACTTGGGTATTTGGAATATCCATTGGTTATTTATGCATGATTATTTGGAATAATTATGTTATGTGAGTTGATGGAATCAACATGGGATGATCGCAAGAGCCCTAGACCTTATGTATGGATGAATGTATGATCATTTATTTTCTGTTGGGTAGCGCCTGCGTGTTAGAATAGGTGATCATGTAAGCCAATTTTGGCAGGAATATGTAACCTATGTCTAGACAATTCTTTGGTATTTGATAAAACATTTATGAATAAAGAAGTGAAAATTCATATGGCAATACTTTGTTTACGTTCACTTATCTGTATTTACATTTCTGTTCACTACGCAAACAAAGCCCACGGACTGAGAAACGATTTCGGGGACTGGGACTACGCTTGGAAGTAGGTCCATGAAATCAGTCTTACCGAATCAGTCCGAAAATCTCCAAGTCAAGGAATCCCGAAAATGGGTACCGGGATTCCCTTTGAGACTTGCACTAAGCATCTGCTGTCGTATTTCATCGACGGGTGACGAAGGTCGTCTAAGCAGTGTTAGTGGGTCAGCGTGCTAGGAAGCAGCTGACTGAGGTTACTCGCGGGAACCGTCTTACGGAGGACCTTGAGTATGGTCAGCAAGGTATGACGTGTATTCCCGGTTCCAACGGTACAGGCCAAGTCCTTTGACTTGAGGAACTGCTGAGTTTACCTGTGCATCAGGTCTGTATCTTAGATATGGTGAGAGATTGCCAAAATACTCTTGAGTAGTCATAAGCCATGTCTAGTGCAGCTCGGGTGTACAGAGTGACAGTAGTTTCCAAGAAAGGATCTGTCTCCTGTCAAAAGGCATTGACAGTTGAGTCTCATGCATGCTCTGTGTCTTGTCCCTGAAATCTGTGGCCACAGTAACTGAACAGAAGGGAAAGGTTTCCCTTGCGGCGTTTAGTAAGGACAGACCGACACTTAGGTCCAAAATGGGTACCTGCTTTTTCCGTGCCCTAGACTCTAAGTGATGAGACCGAAGACAGAAGGATAAGTGTACTGTTAGAGCCTAAATGTTCATCCCCGAATATTTCACCTAGTCTCTAGTGCCACGGACCGTTGCTAGATGGCCACCCATGGTAACGGACGGATTCTAGGAATCCGACCAAGTCTAGCTGAATGGTGAAGCTAAAGAGTCACACAATATCCACACACACACTTAGTATTTAATTTGGAATTAAATATTGGAGTAAAGGAATGATTAAATTAAATTTAATCGGGTCCCATATTTTCTTGGAGAAATTAATTCCTTTTATTTGATAAAGGGAATTAAATTAATAAATAGGATTTATTAAAAGGGTTGATTTAATGGGCTTAGAATAAATAATAATATTCATTTATAATATTATATTTATTCTTTTAGCCTTTTGGAATATTTAATAGGATTTAAATATTCCATTAAATTAAAATCAACGGTTGAGATGGAAAGGGGAGATGGAAGGCTAGGATTCGTTTGACTAGGTCAAACACTAGTTTGACTAGGACTTTGACTAGGTCAAAATCCTAGTCAAATTAGGTTACTTAGAGTTTGAGTTTAAAGAGGATTATACTCTTCCTCTATATAAACCTCTAGCTTCCAACATTTGTGAGATTGATGATTCTTGAAAATCACACACACAACACACACACTCTCCTCCCCTCTCTCATCCGCCCCTCTCTCTCTCTCTCACCAAGAAAATATTATTTTCTTGTTCTTTTGTTCTTGGAACAATTGAACTAAGGAAGATCGATCCCGTTAATTCATAACGCGTGGTTGATCTATCCTCTCCAATATAATACTTGTTCGTTGCTAGCACGACGTGCAAGAATACGTGGGTGGATCGTGTGTCACGATTTGGAGGATCTCAAGAACGAGGTCTTGGTGCAAAACGAGGAACAACGCGAGTAGCAGTTGAAGACGAAAACGACAACGGGTAGGTCTCGTTTAAGATTTTCGTCCCTCTTTAATTTTTTCAACTCTATGGCCTCCATGATTTCTTTATTTGTTTTATGATCATGAGATACACCGAACGCCCGGGAACCTCAAGGGCACACCCCTGAGCGTGTTCTTTAAATTAAAAGCATGCCTTTTATTTTGTAAATTTATTTTTACCGCGCTTCCGCATTCGTGGAATTCCCGGGACGATCCACCGGATTTCTTTCAATGGTATCAGATCCCGGTTCGGTGTATGGGCCTAGGGTTTATGTACGTTATAAGCATGAAACGTGATATTGGCATGTTTTATATTAAATCTTGATTGTTCTTGATTTTAAGCATGTCGATTTTATTGCTTTTAATTCGTGTGAATTTATGAATGTTGGTAATTTTCTGTTTTTCTTGGGAAACGGGGTGGAAAATTGAACGAAAAACGAGAAACGACGCAGCCGGCCAGCCGGGAGGGCTGGCCGCGCGCAGCCGCACGCTGCCGGCCGGGCAGACGCGCGCAGGCAAGGGAGGCCTGCGCGCGCCCGCCCAGCCGGCCGCTCGGGGGCAGCGCGCAGCCAGGAAGGCTGCGCGCAGGCGCGCCTGCGGGTCCGCGCGCGGACGGGCTCTGGGCAGCGCCGCCAGGCGTCTGCGCGCGGCAGCGTGCCCAGTGCGCGTCTGCGCACGCACTGCGCACGGCACGGCCGGCAGCCAGCAGGCCAGCGCACGCGCAAGGCAGGGGAGCCTGCGCGCGCGGCGGCCTGCCGGCATGCCAGGCCGCGCAGCGCGCTGCCGGCCAGGCGCCCGCGCACGCAGGCAAGGGGCCTGCGCGCGCGCGCCCAGCCAGGCAGTGCCTGCGCGCGTGCCGGCGAGCCGCCGGCGGCGGCGGCGGCGGCAGCTACTGCTGCTAGGGTTTCAAAACCCTAGCAGTATTTTTTTCTTTTATTTTTTAATTATTTTTAATTTTAATTTTGAATTAATTCTGAAAAATCGTTTTTTGGTTCAATTATGCCTATTTTTCTAAAGACATTATTTTAGGAGTAAAATAAATTGAATTCGGAATCCCGGGGTTATTTTACTTAAAATAATGAGGAAAGGTTTTCCTAAAACGAGAAAATATTATTACCAATATTTGTGTTTTATTTTTCACACGTTGTGCACATATTCATTAATTATTTTAGATATTTATGATTGGAAATCATATGTTGTTGATATTATGTAATTATATGATTGGATCATGTGATTATGTGTGTTGGACGGAAATGGATGATCGCGAGCCCTAAGACCGGATGTATGGTTTATTTTCTGTTGGGCCTGTGTGCCTCTTTTACTGCTTTCTCCTTCTCTCTTTTCTAGTTGCCTTGGAATAATAAGGCATTCTACCTCCCTCCTTATGTACTCCCCCCGGGTTTTCGCTGGGGTTTTCTATTTTTTCAATATGTAATGAGAGTAGACTAGGAGTGAGGTTTCCTTTTTGTAATTGGTGGAGAAGAAGGAAGGACCACATGGAGAGCCCAGACGGGAGGACCCCTTGGAGTTTTCCATGAAGTGAAGAAAGAGAAAAAGAGACCAAGGCCCATCAGCATGATGATTGGGTTACTATTAATGTAATAGTATAGGACCAACCCTAGATTGACCATAGATCCACTGCGGGCTTAGTGGATCGCATAGGATACGGGCTCGTGATCATCCACAGGGGCGTGCTAGGCTTTAATTTTGCATGTGGTTATGATGATGGATGAATGGAATGTTTATTTATCATATAACTGCTATGAATGGTTTATTTACGCATTATGGATGTATGTGTAGATATTTATTTGAGATCTCGGTCATTACTTACTCTCACATTGGTTGGACCAATGTCAAAATATTAGACCCTAGATAAAGTGGACATGAACTCTAGGAGTTTGTCCATGCCTTCCAATCCATGGCATAGTGAGGAAGCTGCTTTAGGTCAATAGCGTGGTCTCACGAGTCGTGGCACGTTATTGTACTTAAAGGAAGCTGCATTATGTCATGAACGAAAAGCGGGCTGCTGCTACCTGTCTCACGAGTCGTGGGGGTACCAGTGGGTCCGTGGCTCGGTCGATTGGGTTGGGTCTAACGCCCAATTAACATGATTCGCTTGGAGTCCTCGGGATCATGTGAAAGGGTGAGGCAATAATCTTGGGAATTTCGTGGAACGAGAATGGTATGGAATACCTCCCACAGGATCTTTTCCATGCGAATCGTAAAAGCGGGGTATGGGAAAAATCGATGTGGATCCCAAGCCCACTTGGAAAGGATTTCCCGAAAATCACGTTTGAGAGTACCGTGTTTTCGTATAAATAGTGGGAGGATTAAATGACTAAAGTCCATGCATTTAATTATTTTATCAAACAACCGTCTTTTATTTTCTGCTGATTGCGCGCTGTTTTCTAAAATGTAGATTTTAAAATGTCTAAGAACCCACTTTCCACCATTCTTGAGACAAACAAATTCAATGGAACAAACTACAACGACTGGTTGCGCAATCTCAGGATAGTCCTAGATTACGAGAACCAAGGCTACGTCATGGACGAGCCTCTCCCTAGGACCTTACCGGAAGGATCCACGCCAGAAGAACGTGAGACGTTCGAGACTTGGCATAAGGATAACCGGAAGGTCCGTAGCATCATACTTGCTTCGATGACCAATGAGATTTAGAAGCAATATGAAAGGCTAGACGATGTCCCTTCCATTATGGCTCGCCTTAAGGATTGCTATGCAGTCCCGGACCGGCATACTAGGTATGTCGCGACCAAGGCATTCTTTGGAACTAAAATGACAGAAGGATCCTCTGTACAAGAGCACGGGGTTAAAATGCTTACCCTGGTGGAAAAGCTCGAGGACCTAAAGGCAGGTCTCGATAATGAACGTACATAGATGTGATCCTTCAGTCACTCCCACCCTCCTTTGACCAATTTATCGTCAACTACAACATGAACGCACTTTGAGAAGGGCATTCATGAGTTGATCAATATGTTGGTGCAATACGAGGCAACGACTAAGAAGTCCACGCCTTCGGTATTGTTTGGAGGTGCTTCGACTTCTAATACGAAGGCAAGGGTGCCGGACGTTGGAAGAAGAAGAAAGGAAAGGAAAGGCCGTCAAAGCAGCTACGAACACTAAGAGTGTTCCCATTGCCAAAGACGGGAAAGGCAAAGGAAAGGGAAAGGTTGTCTCCAAGCAATAGTCAAAGGCATATGACATATGTATCAACTGCCGTGAGAAAGGGCATTGGAAAAGAGAGTGCCCCAAACTCTTCTCGAACCAAGGTATATATGTGATTGAGGTTAATATGGTCACTAGTTCTACCTGTTGGGTGTTAGATACCGGCTGTGGAGCTCACATTTGCAATGACTTGCAGGTGTTGAAAAGAAGCAGAAAACTGGGTAGCGGGGACATGATCCTGAAGTTTGGGAATGGCAAGGCCATCTCGGCAGAAGTAGTAGGATCCGCCACTCTAGTAATTAGTGATAATATTAGCATAGATTTAGAACAAGTTTATTTTGTACCCAGTATGATTAAAAACATCATTTCCATTCCATTGTTGGACAATAGTGGTTATGAGTTTAGAATCAATAAAAATTGCTTTTATTTGATGAGGTGTGGAATTGCTCATCTACTTGGTACATTACATAACGGACTCTATATCTTGCAACAAACGAATTTCGTCCTCAATGCACAACACAAACGAAAATTAGATAATAACGAGAACGCACGTCTGTGGCACGCTAGGCTAGGTCACATATCCCAAGATAGGATAAAAAGGTTGGTAGACTCAAAAAACCTAGAGGTTGGAGACCTGAGCGATCTATCAACTTGTGAGTCCTGTCTAAGAGGAAAATGACCAAGAGGCCCTTTGTAGGACAAAGCAGGCTTGCCACAAGTCTGTTGGACTTGGTCCATACAGACGTATGTGGACCACTAAGGACGCAGGCCCGAGGTGGGTTCTCATACTTCATAACCTTCACCGATGATCATTCACGGTATGGTTATGTTTACCTGATGAGGTACAAGTCTGAAGCTCTTGAGAGGTTTAAAGAATTCAGACTTGAAGTGGAGAACCAAACCAACTGCAAAATTAAAATCCTTCGGTCGGACCGAGGCGGTGAATACCTTAGTACAGAGTTCCTAGATTATCTAAAAGAACATGGTATAATATCAAAATGGACGCCTCCAGGAACACCACAGTTAAATGGTGTCTCTGAAAGGAGGAATAGAACCCTGTTGGACATGGTTCGGTCCATGATGAGTTTTACCAAATTGCCCTTATCGTTTTGGGGCTATGCACTAGAGACAGCGGCCAAATTATTGAATTTAGCGCCTACTAGTGCATTGACCCAAACGCCATATGAAATATGGCACGGCAAGCCTGCATCCTACAACTACTTGAAAGTGTGGGGTAGCCCGCATACGTCAAGAGGTTAGTGGGAGATAAATTAGAATCTAGATCTAGCTTATGCAGGTTCGTTGGATACCCTAAAGAAACTGCGGGTTATTACTTTTATGACCCCTTGGAACAAAAGGTGTTTGTTTCAAGAAATGCAGTATTCTTGGAGCAAGGCTTCCCGGAGGATATCCAACCTGATGAGCTGATCCTTGAGGAATCAAGTGATGGAATCCAGCCATCAAAGGAAGCCGCGGAACCCTCACTTAGAGGATTCAGGATAGACAGCCGAAAGGCTGACCAATCTCGAGAAGTCCAACATGCTAGGCATGAAGGACAGCCTCAGGAACAGCCAGCCCCGATTCCTGAACCACCGGCTCCGATACAGTCAGCGCCCACAGTCACCACTGACGTTCCCGTTCTCCGTAGGTCCACTAGAGAGTCCAGACCTCCAATGAGATATGGCTTTCTAGGTGCGACCGACCTTTTTGGATGACGATCCTAAGACTTATGGAGAAGCGATTTCTGACATCGACTCTGGGAAATGGCTTGAGGCCATGAAAGCCGAAATGGACTCCATGAGCGAGAACCAAGTTTGGAGTCTTGTAGATCCACCGAAAGGTGTTAAGCCAGTGGGCTGTAAGTGGGTCTACAAGCGCAAACTTGGCGTTGATGGAGAAGTCACAACCTTTAAGGCTAGGCTTGTAGCTAAGGGATACACTCAACGAGCCGGGGTCGATTTTGAGGATACCTACTCGCCAGTAGCCATGGCTAAGTCCATTCGGATTCTGCTCGCCATAGCAGCATGGTATGACTATGAGATATGGTAGATGGACATGAAAACGGCCTTCCTCAATGGTTTCGTTGAAGAAGAGATCTATATGGATCAGCCGCAGGGTTTCACGGTCACTGGAGAAGAACAGAATGTCTGTCGCCTCCAGAAGTCCATCTATGGCCTCAAACAAGCCTCCCGAAGTTGGAACATTCGATT
This sequence comes from Sesamum alatum, assembly GCA_034509735.1. Taxonomy (NCBI): domain Eukaryota; kingdom Viridiplantae; phylum Streptophyta; class Magnoliopsida; order Lamiales; family Pedaliaceae; genus Sesamum; species Sesamum alatum. The sequence continues at coordinate 9,880,670 of JACGWO010000013.1, forward strand.
TGATGAAGTAATACGGGGTTATGACTTCATCAGAAACGAATCCGGCCCTTGTGTATACAAGAAGGTCAGTGGGAGCTCAATAGTGTTCCTAGTGCTTTAATGTGGATGACAATTCTGCTCATTGGTAATGACGTTAGAATGTTAGGAAACACAAAAGCATGGTTTGTCAACCCAGTTTTTCCAACATGAAGGACTTGGGTGAAGCCTCCTACATCCTAGGCATCCAGATTGTCAGGGACAGATCTAAAAGGATGGTAGGACTCACCCAAAACTCGTATGTGGAGAAAGTCCTAAAGAGATATCGAATGGACAACTCCAAACGAGGATTCCTTCCAATGAGGCATGGGATCAAGTTATCAAGAAACAGTCCCCACAGACTGATGAGGAATTTGAAAGGATGAAGTCAATCCCCTATGCCTCCGCCGTAGGTAGCATACAATATGCGGTCCACTGCACTAGGCCTGACATTGCATACGCTTTGAGCGTGACAAGCAGATATCAGTCCTGCGTAGGAGAGGCACATTGGAATGCTGTTAAGGCATCCTTAAGTACCTAAGAAGGACTAAGGAAATGTTCCTAGTCTATGGCAATGGAGAACTAATTCTGGAAGGCTTTAGCGACGCTAGCTTCCAGTCTGATGACGATGATGCCAAGTCTCAATCGGGGTACGTATTCAAACTCAATGGAGGAGTAGTAGCTTGGAAAAGTTCCAAGCAAGCAACCATTGCTGACTCCACCACAGAGGCTGAATACATAGCAGCTTCAGAAGCTGCTAAGGAAGCGGTTTGGATGAGAAACTACATCCAAGAGTTGGGTGTGGTGCCTAGCATCGCCGAGCCCGTTGTCATCTTCTGTGATAACAACGGCGCTATAGCGCAAGCAAAGGAACCGAGATCTCATCACCGTTCCAAACATATTCTAGACGCTACCATCTTCTAGAGAATGGTAGGAAGAGGTGACGTCCGGATGGACCGAGTCAACTCGGCAGACAACACAGCAGACCCGCTGACAAAGCCTATGTCGCAGAGCGCTCATACGCAATATCTTGAGAAGATGGGGATTAAGCATATGGGCAATTGGCTTTAAAGGTCAAGTGTGAGATTGCTAGAATAGGTGACCATGTAAGCCAATTTTGGCAGGAATATGTAACCTATGTCTAGACAATTCTTTGGTATTTGATAAAACATTTATGAATAAAGAAGTGAAAATTCATATGACAATACTTTTTTACGTTCACTTATCTGCATTTACATTTCTGTTCACTACGCAAACAAAGCCCACGGACTGAGAAATGATTTCGGGGACTGGGACTACGCTTGGAGGTAGGTCCATGAAATCAGTCTTACCGAATCAGTCCGAAAATCTCCAAGTCAAGGAATCCCGAAAATGGGTACCGCGGGATTCCCTTTGAGACTTGCACTAAGCATCTGCTGTCGTATTTCATACGACGGGTGACGAAGGTCGTCTAAGTAGTGTTAGTGGGTCAGCGTGCTAGGAAGCAGGCTGACTGAGGTGACTCGCGGAAACCGTCTTACGGAGGACCTTGAGTATGGTCAGCAAGGTATTATACGTGTATTCCCGGTTCTAACGGTACAGGCCAAGTCCTTTGACTTGAGGAACTGCTGAGTTTACCTGTGCATCAGGTTTGTATCTTAGATATGGTGAGAGATTGCCAAAATACTCTTGAGAGTCATAAGCCATGTCAGTGCAGCTCGGGTGTACAAAGTGACAGTAGTTTCCAAGAAAAGGATCTGTCTCCTATCAAAAGGCATTGACAGTTGAGTCGTATGCTTCTGTGTCTTGTCCCTGAAATCTGTGGCTCACAGTAACTGAACAGAAGGGAAAGGTTTCCCTTGCGGCGTTTAGTAAGGAAGACCGACACTTAGGTCCAAAATGGGTACCTACTTTTTCCGTGCCCTAGACTCTAAGTGATGAGACGAAGACAGAAGGAAAGTGACTGTTAGAGCCTAAATGTTCATTCCCGAATATTTCACCTAGTCTCTAGTGCCATGGACCGTTGCTAGATGGCCACCCATGGTAACGGACGATTCTAGGAATCCGACCAAGTCTAGCTGAATGGTGAAGCTAAAGAGTCACACTATCCACACACACACTTAGTATTTAATTTGGAATTAAATATTGAGTAAAAGAATGATTAAATTAGATTTAATCGGGTCCATATTTTCTTGGAGAAATTAATTCCTTTATTTGATAAAGGGAATAAATTAATAATAGGATTTTTAAAAGGGTTGATTTAATGGCTTAGAATAAATAATAATATTATTTTAAATATTATATTTATTCTTTTAGCCTTTTGGATATTTAATAGGATTTAAATATTCCATTAAATTAAATCAACGGTTGAGATGGAAAGGGGAGATGGAAGGCTAGGATTCGTTTGACTAGGTCAAACACTAGTTTGACTAGGATTCTTTCATCCAATTCCCTAGTCAATTATTACTTAGAGTTTGAGTTTAAGAGGATTAAACTCTTCCTCTTATATAAAACCTCTAGCTTCCAACATTTTGTGAGATTGATGTTCTTGAAAGTCACACACACAACACACACTCTCTCCCCCCTCTCTCATGCCCCCTCTCTCTCTCACCAAGAAAATATTTATTTTCTTGTTCTTTGTTCTTGGAACAATTGAACTAAGAAGATCGATCCCGTTAATTCATAAGCTGGTTGATCTAATCCTCTCCATTATTTTCAATACTTGTCTCGTTCTAGCACGATGTGCAAGAATGTGGGTGGATCGTGTGTCACGATTTGGCAGGATCTCAGAACGAGGTCTTGGTGCAAAACGGGGAACAACGCGAGTGCAGTTGAAGACGAAAACGACAAGGTAGGTCAGTTTCGTCCCTCTTTAAATTTTTCAACTCTATGGCCTCCATGATTTCTTTATTTGTTTTATGATCATGAGATACACCGAACGCCCGGGAAACCTCAAGGGCACACCCCTTGAGTGTGTTTCTTTTATATTAAACATGCCTTTTGTTTTGTAAATTTATTTTTACCGCGCTTTCCGCATTCGCGCAATTCCCGGGACGATCCACCGGATTTCTTTCAGCTTGGACGTAGGTCCATGAATCAGTTCTTTACCCGATCAGTCCGAAAATCTCCAAGTCAAGGAATCCTGAAAAATGGTACCGGGATCCCTTTGAGACTTGCACTAAGCATTTGCTGTCGTATTTCATCGATGTGACGAAATGGTCGTCTAAGCAGTGTTAGTGGGTCAGCGTGCTAGGAAGCGCTGACTGAGGTGACTCGCGGAACCGTCTTATGGAGGACCTTGAGTATGGTCAGCAAGGTATGACGTGTATTCCCCGGTTCCAACGGTACAGGCCAAGTCCTTTGACTTGAGGAACTGCTGAGTTTACCTCATCAGGTCTGTATCTTAGATATGGTGAGAGATTGTTCAAAATACTCTTGAGTAGTCATAAGCCATGTCTAGTGCAGCTCGGGGTACAAAGTGACAGTAGTTTCCAAGAAAGGATCTGTCTCCTGTCAAAAGCCATTTGACAGTTGAGTCTCATGTATGCTCTGTGTCTTGTCCCTGAAATCTGTGGCCACAGTAAACTGAAACAGAAAGGGAAAGGTTTCCCTTGCGGCGTTTAGTAAGGACAGACCGACACTTTAGGTCCAAAATGGGTACCTGGACTTTTTCCGTGCCCTAGACTCTAAGTGATGAGACCGAAGACAGAAGGACAAGTGTACTGTTAGAGCCAAAATGTTTCATCCCCGAATATTTCACCTAGTCTCTAGTGCCATGGACCGTTGCTAGATGGCCACCCATGGTAACGGACGGATTCTAGGAATCCGACCAAGTCTAGCTGAATGGTGAAGCTAAAGAGTCACACACTATCCACACACACACTTAGTATTTAATTTGGAATTAAATATTGGAGTAAAGGAATGATTAAATTAGATTTAATCGGGTCCCATATTTTTCTTGGAGAAATTAATTCCTTTTATTTGATAAAGGGAATTAAAATTAATAAATAGGATTTATTAAAAGGGTTGATTTAATGGGCTTAGAATAAATAATAATATTCATTATAATATTATATTTATTCTTTTAGCCTTTTGGAATATTTAATAGGATTTAAATATTCCATTAAATTAAAATCAACGGTTGAGATGGAAAGGGGAGATGGAAGGCTAGGATTCGTTTGACTAGGTCAAACACTAGTTTGACTAGGACTTTCACTAGGTCAAATTCCTAGTCAAATTAGGTTACTTAGAGTTTGAGTTTAAAGAGGATTAAACTCTTCCTCTAATATAAACCTCTAGCTTCCAACATTTGTGAGATTGATGTTTCTTGAAAAGTCACACACACAACACACACTCTCTCCTCCCCTCTCTCATCCGCCCCCCTCTCTCTCTCTCACCAAGAAAATATTATTTTCTTGTTCTTTGTTCTTGGAACAATTGAACTAAGGAAGATCGATCCGTTAATTCATAACGCGTGGTTGATCTATCCTCTCCATTTATAATACTTGTTCGTTGCTAGCACGATGTGCAAGAATACGTGGGTGGATCGTGTGTCACGATTTGGAGGATCTCAAGAACGAGGTCTTGGTGCAAAACGAGGAACAACGCGAGTAGCAGTTGAAGACGAAAACGACAACGGGTAGGTCTCGTTTTAAGATTTTCGTCCCTCTTTAATTTTTTCAACTCTATGGCCTCCATGATTTTCTTTATTTGTTTTATGATCATGAGATACACCGAACGCCCGGGAACCTCAAGGGGCACACCCCTTGAGTGTGTTCTTTATATTAAAAAGCATGCCTTTTGTTTTGTAAATTTATTTTTACCATGCGCTTCCGCATTCGCGCAATTCCCGGGACGATCCACCGGATTTCTTTCAGGTTGGACGTAGGTCCATGAAATCAGTCTTACCGAATCAGTCCGAAAATCTCCAAGTCAAGGAATCCCGAAAATGGGTACCGGGATTCCCTTTGAGACTTGCACTAAGCATTTGCTGTCGTATTTCATCGACGGGTGACGAAGGTCGTCTAAGCAGTGTTAGTGGGTCAGCGTGCTAGGAAGTAGCTGACTGAGGTGGACTCGCGGGAACCGTCTTATGGAGGACCTTGAGTATGGTCAGCAAGGTATGACGTGGTATTCCCGGTTCCAACGGTACAGGCCAAGTCCTTTATTGACTTGAGGAACTGCTGAGTTTACCTGTGCATCAGGTCTGTATCTTAGATATTGGTGAGAGATTGCCAAAATACTCTTGAGTAGTCATAAGCCATGTCTAGTGCAGCTCGGGTGTACAAAAGTGACAGTAGTTTCCAAGAAAGGATCTGTCTCCTGTCAAAAGGCATTGACAGTTGAGTCTCATGTATGCTCTGTGTCTTGTCCCTGAAATCTGTGGCCACAGTAACTGAACAGAAGGGAAAGGTTTCCCTTGCGGCGTTTAGTAAGGACAGACCGACACTTAGGTCCAAAATGGGTACCTGCTTTTTTTCCGTGCCCTAGACTCTAAGTGATGAGACCGAAGACAGAAGGACAAGTGTACTGTTAGAGCCAAAATGTTCATCCCCGAATATTTCACCTAGTCTCTAGTGCCATGGACCGTTGCTAGATGGCCACCCATGGTAACGGACGGATTCTAGGAATCCGACCAAAGTCTAGCTGAATGGTGAAGCTAAAGAGTCACACACTATCCACACACACACTTAGTATTTAATTTGGAATTAAATATTGGAGTAAAGGAATGATTAAATTAGATTTAATCGGGTCCCATATTTTCTTGGAGAAATTAATTCCTTTTATTTGATAAAGGGAATTAAATTAATAAATAGGATTTATTAAAGGGTTGATTTAATGGGCTTAGAATAAATAATAATATTCATTTATAATATTATATTTATTCTTTTAGCCTTTTGGAATATTTAATAGGATTTAAATATTCCATTAAATTAAAATCAACGGTTGAGATGGAAAGGGGAGATGGAAGGCTAGGATTCGTTTGACTAGGTCAAACACTAGTTTGACTAGGACTTTGACTAGGTCAAATTCCTAGTCAAATTAGGTTACTTAGAGTTTGAGTTTAAAGAGGATTAAACTCTTCCTCTATATAAACCTCTAGCTTCCAACATTTGTGAGATTGATGTTTCTTGAAAGTCACACACACAACACACTCTCTCTCCTCCCCTCTCTCATCCGCCCCCCTCTCTCTCTCTCACCAAGAAAATATTATTTTCTTGTTCTTTTGTTCTTGGAACAATTGAACTAAGGAAGATCGATCCCGTTAATTCATAACGCGTGGTTGATCTATCCTCTCCATTATAATACTTGTTCGTTGCTAGCACGATGTGCAAGAATACGTGGGTGGATCGTGTGTCACGATTTGGAGGATCTCAAGAACGAGGTCTTGGTGCAAAACGAGGAACAACGCGAGTAGCAGTTGAAGACGAAAACGACAACGGGTAGGTCTCGTTTAAGATTTTCGTCCCTCTTTAATTTTTCAACTCTATGGCCTCCATGATTTCTTTATTTGTTTTATGATCATGAGATACACCGAACGCCCGAGAACCTCAAGGGCACACCCCTTGAGCGTGTTCTTTATATTAAAAGCATGCCTTTTGTTTTGTAAATTTATTTTTACCGCGCTTCCGCATTCGCGCAATTCCCGGGACGATCCACCGGATTTCTTTCAGCTTGGACGTAGGTTCATGAAATCAGTCTTACCGAATCAGTCCGAAAATCTCCAAGTCAAGGAATCCCGAAAATGGGTACCGGGATTCCCTTTGAGACTTGCACTAAGCATTTGCTGTCGTATTTCATCGACGGGTGACGAAGGTCGTCTAAGCAGTGTTAGTGGGTCAGCGTGCTAGGAAGCAGCTGACTGAGGTGACTCGCGGGAACCGTCTTATGGAGGACCTTGAGTATGGTCAGCAAGGTATGACGTGTATACCCGGTTCCAACGGTACAGGCCAAGTCCTTTGACTTGAGGAACTGCTGAGTTTACCTGTGCATCAGGTCTGTATCTTAGATATGGTGAGAGATTGCCAAAATACTCTTGAGTAGTCATAAGCCATGTCTAGTGCAGCTCGGGTGTACAAAGTGACAGTAGTTTCCAAGAAAGGATCTGTCTCCTGTCAAAAGGCATTGACAGTTGAGTCTCATGTATGCTCTGTGTCTTGTCCCTGAAAATCTGTGGCCACAGTAACTGAACAGAAGGGAAAGGTTTCCCTTGCGGCGTTTAGTAAGGACAGACCGACACTTAGGTCCAAAATGGGTACCTGCTTTTTTCGTGCCCTAGACTCTAAGTGATGAGACCGAAGACAGAAGGACAAGTGTACTGTTAGAGCCAAAATGTTCATCCCCGAATATTTCACCTAAGTCTCTAGTGCCATGGACCGTTGCTAGATGGCCACCCATGGTAACGGACGGATTCTAGGAATCCGACCAAGTCTAGCTGAATGGTGAAGCTAAAGAGTCACACACTATCCACACACACACTTAGTATTTAATTTGGAATTAAATATTGGAGTAAAGGAATGATTAAATTAGATTTAATCGGGTCCCATATTTTCTTGGAGAAATTAATTCCTTTTATTTGATAAAGGGAATTAAATTAATAAATAGGATTTATTAAAAGGGTTGATTTAATGGGCTTAGAATAAATAATAATATTCATTTATAATATTATATTTATTCTTTTGGCCTTTTGGAATATTTAATAGGATTTAAATATTCCATTAAATTAAAATCAACGGTTGAGATGGAAAGGGGAGATGGAAGGCTAGGATTCGTTTGACTAGGTCAAACACTAGTTTGACTAGGACTTTGACTAGGTCAAAATCCTAGTCAAATTAGGTTACTTAGAGTTTGAGTTTAAAGAGGATTAAACTCTTCCTCTATATAAACCTCTAGCTTCCAACATTTGTGAGATTGATGATTCTTGAAAATCACACACACAACACACACTCTCTCCTCCCCTCTCTCGTCCGCCCCTCTCTCTCTCTCTCACTAAGAAAATATTATTTTCTTGTTCTTTTGTTCTTGGAACAATTGAACTAAGGAAGATCGATCCCGTTAATTCATAACGCGTGGTTGATCTATCCTCTCCAATATAATACTTGTTCGTTGCTAGCACGACATGCAAGAATACGTGGGTGGATCGTGTGTCACGATTTCGAGGATCTCAAGAACGAGGTCTTGGTGCAAAACGGGGAACAACGCGAGTAGCAGTTGAAGACGAAAACGACAACGGGTAGGTCTCGTTTAAGATTTTCGTCCCTCTTTAATTTTTTCAACTCTATGGCCTCCATGATTTCTTTATTTGTTTTATGATCATGAGATACACCGAATGCCGGGAACCTCAAGGGCACACCCCTTGAGCGTGTTCTTTAAATTAAAAGCATGCCTTTTATTTTGTAAATTTATTTTTACCGCGCTTCCGCATTCGCGCAATTCCCGGGACGATCCACCGGATTTCTTTCAGTTACAACCTTCAAAGCCAGGCTTGTGGCAAATACACGCAACGACCCGGGGTCAATTTTGAGGAAACCTACTCGCCCGTAGCAATGGCCAAGTCCATTCGGATACTGCTTGCCATAGCAGCATGGTATGACTATGAAATATGGTAGATGGACGTGAAAACGGCCTTCCTCAATGGTTTCGTAGTGGAAGAAATCTATATGGATCAGCCGGAAGGTTTCACAACTGTTGGAGAAGAGCAGAAGGTCTGCCGTCTCCAAAGGTCCATCTATGGCCTCAAACAAGCTTCCCGAAGCTGGAACATACATTTTGATGAAGTCATACGGGGATATGATTTCATCAAGAACGAGTCTGATCCTTGTGTATACAAGAAGATCAGTGGGAGCTCAGTTGCTTTTCTGGTGCTTTACGTGGATGACATCTTGCTCATTGGGAATGATGCTAAGATGTTGGGGTACCACTAAAGCTTGGTTGTCAACGCAATTCTCCATGAAGGATATGGGCGAGGCATCCTACATCCTTGGCATCAAGATCTACAGGGATAGATCTAAAAGGATGTTAGGGATCGTCCAGTCCTCGTACATTGAGAAAGTCTTGAAGAGATTCAAGATGGAGAACTCAAAACGAGGATTCCTTCCTATGAGGCATGGAATTAAGTTATTGAAGAAGCAGTCTCCTAAGACTGATGAGGAGCTTAAAAGGATGTTGGACATCCCCTATGCTTCAGCCGTAGGTAGCATACAGTATGTTGTTCAGTGCACTAGACCTGATGTGGCTTTCGCTTTGAGCGTAACTAGCCGACATCAGTCGTGTGTCGGGAGGCACACTGGAGTGCAGTCAAAACTATCCTAAAGTACCTGAAAAGGACTAAGGACATGTTCTTGATCTATGGCAGTGGAGAGTTGATACTGGAAGGCTATAGCGACGCTAGCTTCTAGTCGGATGACGATGATGCCAAGTCTCAGTATGGTTTTGTATTTAGACTAAATGGTGGCGTGGTCACTTGGAAGGGTTCCAAGTAGGCTACTACGGCGGACTCCACCATAGAGTTTTGAATACATAGCGGCTTTGGAAGCTGCTAAGGAGTGGTTTGGTTGATGAGCTACATCCAAGGGTTGGATATAGTACCTAGCATTGCTAAGCCTGTAATAATCTTTTATGATAACAACGGGGCAATAGCGCTAGCAAAGGAACTGAGATCTCATTACGATCCAAGCATATTCTTAGACGCTACCCTTTGCTTAGAGAGATGGATAGCACGAGTGACGTTCGGTTGGACCGAGTCAGCTCCGCAGAAAACATAGCAGATCCACTTGCTAAGCCCATGTCGCAAGTTGCCCACACTCACCATCTGAATAAGAGGTTTGAGGTCAATGGGTGATTGGCTTTAGGTCAAGTGGGAGATTGTTAGAATAGGTGACCAGAAAGCCAATAGGTTTGGCGATTTGTAACCTATCTGACAACTTGATGAAGATGTAATATTATTATGTGATGAATAAGATGAGTGTTCGTCACCAATGGTACCTTTTTTGTTGCGCTCATCTTACATTTGTTAAAACGGTGTTTAACTTATATCGCAACAAAGCCCACAGACCATGGATAACAACTCGTGTAGTTGGGCCACGCATTGGATGGTGGTCATGAAACCAACTGATTAAGAGTTGGGTCTGAAACGTTCCAAGTCGAGGACCTCGAGACAGGGCATCGAGAGTCCTATTGAGACTTGCGTCAAGAGCCGTGTTCATTGGATGAGTGTCGTGTTTCATCGGCGACAGGCGTGGGACGCCTACACAATCTTGATGGGTTGGTCGACTGGGGTCGAGCCGACTGGACTGACTCGCGGGGATCATCATATGGAAGCCTTGAAGGCTTGGTCGGTATGATTGGTTTTTCCCCGGTTCCGATAGTACGGGAGTACTCCTCAGACTTCAGGAATCATGGCCGTCGCGTGCACAAGACGGCTGTATCTTGGATCTGGCGAGAGGTAATCATTCTATAAGATGATTATCATAAGCCTTGTCCAGTGCAGTCGGAATGTGTAGCGAGGACGGTGGATTCCAAGAAGAGGATCCGTCCCCTGTCAGTATGTGACAGAGGTATCTCCTATGCACTCGGAGACACGTTCATGCTGTTTGAAGTTGTGGCCACAGTGGTTGGTCGAACAGGGAATGATTTCCTGTGTCGACGCAATGAAACATACGTGGTCTCGAGTATTAAGCATAGATGCCTAGTCAAGGATGGGAACCGACGCCCAATTCCATACCCTAGACTAACGCCGGGAGACGGTAGACGGAAGGATCGTACCCGTACGAAATCGGCGCCTAAATGTTCACGCCAATTCACCTAGTCTCTAGGGCCATGGACCGTTTCTAGACGGACACCCATGGTAACGGGTCCTTGGGGACACGGGCCTAACTCAAGATGAGGGTGAACCTAAAGGGTCACACACAAATCACCGAGGAGGTTGAGAGATCGACTTGGAGTCAATCTCGAAGGATAAAATAATCAATTGGATTACTTAAGGGAAAGTACATTGGATGGACCGGCCGATATTGTATCGGGCTTCCGTTTAATCGGTAAATTGGATTTTCGATTAAATATGGAAAGTTGAGACGTTGAGATGTGGATCTTTTAATTGGATTAAAAGATCAACGGGAATAATTTAAGTGGACATTAAAATGGATTTAATATTGGGTTCGTCGTAATTAGATTACGATAAAACCCGGTCCGTTAAATTATACCCGAGAGGAGAAATAATTCCTAATTTGGAATAGGAAGAAGTTGGACTTCTTCCCTTAATTAAACATGGCCGACATGCTCCCTTGGAGGAAGCAAAATCAGCCATGTTGCATGCTAGGTGGTATGTTGACTTGTCTCTTTTGGAAAGAGACAAATCAACTCCAATCAAGCTCCTCCCTTTTGGTATGATTTGTGAAAGAAATCGGTGGATAGTCCTGGGAATTGCGCGAATGCGGAAGCGCGATATAAAATAACATACAAAAATTAAAGCATGCTTTTAATAATTAAAGAACACGCTCAATGGGTGTACCCTTGAGATTCCGGGCGTTCGGTGTATCTCATGATTAAACAACATGTAAAGAAATCATGGAGGCCATAGAGTTGAAAATAAAGAGAGACGAAAAATAAAACGAGACCTACCTGTTGTCGTCTTCGTCTTCAACGGCTACACGCGTTGTTCCCCATTTTGCACCGAAATCTCATTCTTGAGACCCTCCAAATCATGACACAAGATCCACCCACTTATCTTGCACGTCGTGCTAGCAACGAACAAGTGTATATTTTGGAGTGGATGAAAGAAAATCCTTTGGATCGTCCCGGGAATTGCGCGAATGCGGAAGCGCGGTAAAAATAAACATATTAAAATAAAAGGCATGCTTTTAATTTAAAGAACACGCTCAAGGGGTGTGCCCTTGAGGTTCCCGGGGCGTTCGGTGTATCTCATGATCATAAAACAATTAAATAAATCATGGAGGCCATAGAGTTAAAAAATAAAGAGGGACGAAAATCTTTAAACGAGACCTACCCGTTGTCATTTTCGTCTTCAACTGCTACTCGCGTTGTTCCCCGTTTTGCACCAAGACCTCGTTCTTGAGATCCTCCAAATCGTGACACACGATCCACCCACGTATCTTGCACGTCGTGCTAGCAACGAACAAGTATTATTTTTGGAGTGGACGAATCAATAACTCGTTATCAATTAACGGTATTGGTTCGTCTAAGTTCTTGATGTTCCAAGAATAAAAAGAACTAAGAAAAATATTTTCTTGCTAGAGAAAGAGAGAGGGGGAGGACGAGATGTAGGAGAGGGAGAGTGTGTGTTGTGTGTGTTTTTCAAGAATCATCATCCCTTAAATGTTGGAAGCTAGGGTTTATATAGAGGAAGAGTTTAATCCTCTTTAAACTCAAACTCTAAGTAACCTAATTTGACTAGGATTTTGACCTAGTCAAAGTCCTAGTCAAACTAGTGTTTGACCTAGTCAAACGAATCCTAGCCTTCCATCTCCCCTTTCCATCTCGACCATTGATTTTAATTTAATGGAATATTTAAATCCTATTAAATATTCCAAAAGGCTAAAAGAATAAATATAATATTATAAATAAATATTATTATTTATTCTAAGCCCATTAAATCAACCCTTTTAATAAATCCTATTTATTAATGTAATTCCTTTTATCAAATAGAAGGAATTAATTTCTCCAAGAAAATATAGGACCCGATTAAATCTGATTTAATCATTCCTTTACTCCAATATTTAATTCCAAATTAAATACTAAGTGTGTGTGGATAGTGTGTGACTCTTTAGGTTCACCATTCAGCTAGACTTGGTCGGATTCCTAGAACCCGTCCGTTACCATGGGTGGCCATCTAGCAACGGTCCATGGCACTAGAGACTAGGTGAAATATTCGGGGATGAACATTTAGGTTCTAACAGTACACTTGTCCTTCTGTCTTCGGTCTCATCACTTAGGGTCTAGGGCACGGAAGATGCAAGTACCCATTTTGGACCTAAGTGTCGGTCTGTCCTCACTAAACGCCGCAAGGGAAACCTTTTCCCTTCTGTTCAGTCACTGTGGCCACAGATTTTAGGGACAAGACACAGAGCATATATGAGACTCAACTGTCAACTCCTTTTGACAGGAGACAGATCCTTTCTTGGAAACTACTGTCACTTTGTACACCCGAGCTGCACTAGACATGGCTTATGACTACTCAAGAGTATTTTGGCAATCTCTCACCATATCTAAGATACAGACCTGATGCACAGGTAAACTCAGCAGTTCCTCAAGTCAAAGGACTTGGCCTGTACCGTTGGAACCGGGAATACACGTCATACCTTGCTGACCATACTCAAGGTCCTCCGTAAGACGGTTCCCGCGAGTCACCTCAGTCAGCTGCTTCCTAGCATGCTGACCCACTAACACTGCTTAGACGACCTTCGTCAGCCGTCGATGAAATACGACAGCAGATGCTTAGTGCAAGTCTCAAAGGGAATCCCGATACCCATTTTTGGGATTCCTTGACTTGGAGATTTCTGGACTGATTCGGTAAGACTGATTTCATGGACCTACCTCCAAGCGTAGTCCCAGTCCCCGAAATCGTTTCTCAGTCCGTGGGCTTTGTTTGCGTAGTGAACAGAAATGTAAATGCAGATAAGTGAACGTAAACAAAGTATTGCCATATGAATTTTCACTTCTTTATTCATACACATTTTATCAAATACCAAAGAATTGTCTAGACATAGGTTACATATTCCTGCCAAAATTGGCTTACATGGTCACCTATTCTAACAATCTCCCACTTGACCTTTAAAGCCAACTGCCCATATGCTTAATCCCCATCTTCTCAAGATGTTGCGTATGAGCACTCTGCGACATAGGCTTTGTCAGCGGGTCTGCTGTGTTGTCTGCCGAGTTGACTCGGGCCATCCGGACGTCACCTCTTCCTACCATTTCTCTAAGAAGATGGTAGCGTCTAAGAATATGTTTGGAACGGTGATGAGATCTCGGTTCCTTTGCTTGCGCTATAGCGCCGTTGTTATCACAGAAGATGACAACGGGCTCGGCGATGCTAGGCACCACACCCAATTCTTGGATGTAGTTTCTCATCCAAACCGCTTCCTTAGCAGCTTCTGAAGCTGCTATGTATTCATCCTCTGTGGTGGAGTCAGCAATGGTTGCTTGCTTGGAACTTTTCCAAGCTACTACTCCTCCATTGAGTTTGAATACGTACCCCGATTGAGACTTGGCATCATCGTCATCAGACTGGAAGCTAGCATCGCTAAAGCCTTCCAGAATTAGTTCTCCATTGCCATAGACTAGGAACATTTCCTTAGTCCTTCTTAGGTACTTAAGGATGCCCTTAACAGCATTCCAATGTGCCTCTCCTGCGCAGGACTGATATCTGCTTGTTACGCTCAAAGCGTATGCAATGTCAGGCCTAGTGCAGTGGACCGCATATTGTATGCTACCTACGGCGGAGGCATAGGGGATGACCTTCATCCTTTCAAGTTCCTCATCAGTCTGTGGGGACTGTTTCTTGGATAACTTGATCCCATGCCTCATTGGAAGGAATCCTCGTTTGGAGTTGTCCATTCGGTATCTCTTTAGGACTTTCTCCATATACGAGTTTTGGGTGAGTCCTAACATCCTTTTAGATCTGTCCCTGACAATCTGGATGCCTAGGATGTAGGAGGCTTCACCCAAGTCCTTCATGAAAAACTGGGTTGACAACCATGCTTTTGTGTTTCCTAACATTCTGACGTCATTACCAATGAGCAGAATGTCATCCACATAAAGCACTAGGAACACTATTGAGCTCCCACTGACCTTCTTGTATACACAAGGGTCGGATTCGTTTTTGACGAAGTCATATCCCCATATTACTTCATCAAATCGAATGTTCCAACTTCGGGAGGCTTGTTTGAGGCCATAGATGGACTTCTGGAGGCGACAGACTTTCTGTTCTTCTCCAGTGACCGTGAAACCCTGCGGCTGATCCATATAGATCTCTTCTTCAACGAAACCGTTGAGGAAGGCCGTTTTCACGTCCATCTGCCATATCTCATAGTCATACCATGCTGCTATGGCGAGCAGAATCCGGATGGACTTAGCCATGGCTACAGGCGAGTAGGTATCCTCAAAATCGACCCCGGGTCGTTGAGTGTATCCCTTAGCTACAAGCCTAGCCTTAAAGGCTGTGACTTCTCCATCAACGCCAAGTTTGCGCTTGTAGACCCACTTACAGCCCACTGGCTTAACACCTTTCGGTGGATCTACGAGACTCCCAACTTGGTTTTCGCTCATGGAGTCCATTTCCGCTTTCATGGCCTCAAGCCATTTCCCGGAGTCGATGTCAGACATCGGTTCTCCATAAGTCTTAGGATCGTTATCTAAAAGATCGGTCGCACCTAGAAAGCCATATCTCATTGGAGGTCTGGACTCTCTACTGGACCTACGGAGAACGGGAACGTCAGTGGTGACTGTGGGCGCTGACTGTATCGGAGCCGGTGGTTCAGGAACCGTGGCTGGCCGTTCCTGAGGCTGTCCTTCATGCCTAGCATGTTGGACTTCTCGAGGTTGGTCAGCCCTTCGGCTGTCTATCCTGAATCCTCTAAGTGAGGGTTCCGCGGCTTCTTCTGATGGCTGGATTGCATCACTTGATTCCTCAAGGATCAGCTCATCAGGTTGGATATCCTTCGGGAAGCCTTGCTCCAAGAATACTGCATTTCTTGAAACAAACACCTTTTTGTTCCAAAGGGTCATAAAAGTAATAACCCGCAGTTTCTTTAGGGTATCCAACGAACCTGCATAAGCTAGACCTAGATTCTAACTTATCTCCCGCTAACCTCTTGACGTATGCGGGGCTACCCCACACTTTCAAGTAGTTGTAGGATGCAGGCTTGCCGTGCCATATCTCATATGGCGTTTGGGTCAATGTGCTAGTAGGCGCCAAATTCAATAATTTGGCCACCGTTTCGAGTGCATAGCCCCAAAACGATAAGGGCAATTTGGTAAAACTCATCATGGACCGAACCATGTCCAACAGGGTTCGATTCCTCCTTTCAGAGACACCATTTAACTGCGGTGTTCCTGGAGGTGTCCATTCTGATATTATACCATGTTCTTTTAGATAGTCTAGGAACTCCGTACTAAGGTATTCACCGCCTCGGTCCGACCGAAGGATTTTAATTTTGCAGTTGGTTTGGTTCTCCACTTCAAGTCTGAATTCTTTAAACCTCTCAAGAGCTTCAGACTTGTACCTCATCAGGTAAACATAACCATACCGTGAATGATCATCGGTGAAGGTTATGAAGTAGGAGAACCCACCTCGCGCCTGCGTCCTTAGTGGTCCACATACGTCTGTATGGACCAAGTCCAACAGACCTGTGGCAAGCCTGCTTTGTCCTACAAAGGGCCTCTTGGTCATTTTCCCTCTTAGACAGGACTCACAAGTTGGTAGATCGTTCAAGTCCCCAACCTCTAAGTTCTTTGAGTCTACCAACCTTTTCATCCTATCTTGGGATATGTGACCTAGCCTAGCGTGCCACAGACGTGCGTTCCCGTTATTATCTAATTTTCATTTGTGTTGTGCATTGAGGACGAAATTCGTTTGTTGCAAGATATAGAGTCCGTTATGTAATGTACCAAGTAGATGAGCAATTCCACACCTCATCAAATAAAAGCAATTTTTATTGATTCTAAACTCATAACCACTATTGTCCAACAATGGAATGGAAATGATGTTTTTAATCATACTGGGTACAAAATAAACTTGTTCTAAATCTATGCTAATATTATCACTAATCACTAGAGTGGCGGATCCTACTGCTTCTGCCGAGATGGCCTTGCCATTCCCAAGCTTCAGGATCATGTCCCCGCTACCCAGTTTTCTGCTTCTTTTCAACACTTACAAGTCATTGCAAATGTGAGCTCCACAGCCGGTATCTAATACCCAAGAGGCAGAACTAGTGACCATATTAACCTCAATCACATATATACCTTGGTTCGAGAAGTGTTTTGGGGCACTCTCTCTTCCAATGCCCTTTCTCACGGCAGTTGATACATATGTCATATGCCTTTGACTGTTGCTTGGAGACAATCTTTCCCTTTCCTTTGCCTTTCCCCTCTTTGGCAATGGGAACACTCTTAGTGTTCGTAGCTGCTTTGACGGCCTTTCCCTTCCCTTTCTTCCTTTTCCAACGTCCGGCACCCTTGCCTTTCGTATTAGAAGTTGAAGCACCTCCAAACAATACCGAAGGCGTGGACTTCTTAGTCGTTGCCTCGTATTGCACCAACATATTGATCAACTCATGAATGCCTTTCTCAAGTGCATTCATGTTGTAGTTGACGATAAATTGGTCGAAGGAGGGTGGGAGTGACTGAAGGATCACATCTATGTACGTTTCATTATCGAGACCTGCCTTTAGGTCCTCGAGCTTTTCCACCAGGGTAAGCATTTTAACCCCGTGCTCTTGTACAGAGGATCCTTCTGTCATTTTAGTTCCAAAGAACGCCTTGGTCGCGACATACCTAGTATGCCGGTCCGGGACTGCATAACAATCCTTTAGGCGAGCCATAATGGAAGGGACATCGTCTAGCCTTTCATACTGCTTCTGAATCTCATTGGTCATCGAAGCAAGTATGATGCTACGGACCTTCCGGTTATCCTTATGCCAAGTCTCGAACGTCTCACGTTCTTCTGGCGTGGATCCTTCCGGTAAGGTCCTAGGGAGAGGCTCGTCCATGACGTAGCCTTGGTTCTCGTAATCTAGGACTATCCTGAGATTTCGCAACCAGTCGTTGTAGTTTGTTCCATTAAATTTGTTTGTCTCAAGAATGGTGGAAAGTGGGTTCTTAGACATTTTAAAATCTACATTTTAGAAAACAGCGCGCGATCAGCAGAAAATAAAAGACGGTGGTTTGATAAAATAATTAAATGCATGGACTTTAGTCATTTAATCCTCCCACTATTTATACGAAAACACGGTACTCTCAAACGTGATTTTCGGGAAATCCTTTCCAAGTGGGCTTGGGATCCACAGCGATTTTTCCCATACCCCGCTTTTACGATTCGCATGGAAAAGATCCTGTGGGAGGTATTCCATACCATTCTCGTTCCACGAGATTCCCAAGATTATTGCCTCACCCTTTCACATGATCCTGAGGACTCCAAGCGAATCATGTTAATTGGGCGTTAGACCCAACCCAATCGACCGAGCCACGGACCCACTGGTACCCCCACGACTCGTGAGACAGGTAGCAGCAGCCCGCTTTTCGTTCATGACATAATGCAGCTTCCTTTAAGTACAATAACGTGCCACGACTCGTGAGACCACGCTATTGACCTAAAGCAGCTTCCTCACTATGCCATGGATTGGAAGGCCTGGACAAACCCCTAGAGTTCTGTCCACTTTGTCTAGGGTCTAATATTTTGACATTGGTCCAACCAATGTGAGAGTGAGTAATGACCGAGATCTCAAATAAATATCTACACATATATCCATAATGCGTAAATAAACCATTCATAGCAGTTATACGATAAATAAATAATCCATTCATCCATCATGATAACCACATGCAAAATTAAAGCCTAGCACGCCCCTGTTGGATGATCACGAGCCCGAATCCTATGCGATCCACTGAGCCCGCAGTGGATCTATGGTCAATCTAGGGTTGGTCCTATACTATTACATTAATAGTAACCCAATCATCATGCTGATGGGCCTTGGTCTCTTTTTCTCTTTCTTCACTTCATGGAAAACACCAAGGGGCCTCCCGTCTGGGCTCTCCATGTGGTCCTTCCTTCTTCTCCACCAATTACAAAAAAAAGAAAACCTCACTCCTAGTCTACTCTCATTACATATTGAAAATATAGAAACCCCAGCGAAAACCCGGGGGGAGTACATAAGGAGGGAGGTAGAATGCCTTATTATTCCAAGGCAACTCGAAAGAGAGAAGGAGAAAGCAGTAAAAGAGGCACACAGGCCCAACAGAAAATAAACCATACATCCGGTCTTAGGGCTCGCGATCATCCGTTTCCATCCAACACACATAATCACATGATCCAATCACATAATTACATAATACCACCAACATATGATTTCCAATCATAAATATCCAAAATAATTAATGAATATGTGCACAACGTGTGAAAAATAAAATACAAATATTGGTAATAATATTTTCTCGTTTTAGGAAAACCTTTCCTTATTATTTTAAGTAAAATAATCCCGGGATTCCGAATCCAATTTATTTTAAACCTAAAATAATGTCTTTAGAAAAATAGTCATAATTGAACCAAAAACGATTTTTTCAGAGTTAATTCAAAATTAAAACTGAAAATAATTAAAAAATAAAAGAAAATTACTGCTAGGGTTTTGAAACCCTAGCAGCAGCAGCTGCCGGCGCCGCTGCCGGCGGCGGCTCGCTGGCACGCGCGCAGGGCAGCAGGCTCAGCCTGCCGCCCCCTGCGCGCGCGCAGGCACTGCCTGGCAGGGCGCCCGCGCGCAAGCCCCTTGCCTGCGTGCGCGCGCGCCTGGCCGGCAGCGCGCTGCGCGGCCGGCATGCCGGCAGGCCGCCGCGCGCGCAGGCTTTTCTGCCTTGTGCGCGCGCTGGCCTGCTGGCTGCCGGCCGTGCCGTGCGCAGTGCGCGCGCAGACGCGCACTGGGCACGCCTGCCGGGCGCGCGCGCGCAGACTCCTTCGTCTGCGTGCGCGCGCGCCTGGCGGCGCCGCCCAGAGCCCGTCCGCGCGCGGACTCGCAGGCGCGCGCGCGCAGACACCCTTGTCTGCGTGAGCGCGCGCCCGCTCGCAGCCTTCCTGGCTGCGCGCTGCCCCCGCGCGGCCGGTTGGGCGGGCGCGCGCAGGCCTCCCTTGCCTGCGCGCGTCTGCCCTGCCGGCAGCGTGCGGCTGCGCGCGGCCAGCCCTCCCGGCTGGCCGGCTGCGTCGTTTCTTGTTTTTCGTTCAATTTTTCCACCCCGTTTCCCAAGAAAAAACAGAAAATCACCAACATTCATAAATTCACACGAATCAAAAATAAAATCGACATGCTTAAAATCAAGAACAATCAAGATTTAATAAAAAACATGCCAATTTCACGTTTCATGCTTATAACGCACATAAACCCTAGGCCTATACACCGAACCGGGCTCTGATACCACTGAAAGAAAATCCGGTGGATCGTCCCGGGAATTGCGCGAATGCGGAAGCGCGGTAAAAATAAACATATTAAAATAAAAGGCATGCTTTTAATTTAAAGAACACGCTCAAGGGGTGTGCCCTTGAGGTTCCCGGGCGTTCGGTGTATCTCATGATCATAAAACAATTAAATAAATCATGGAGGCCATAGAGTTAAAAAATAAAGAGGGAGGAAAATCTTAAATGAGACCTACCCGTTGTCGTTTTCGTCTTCAACTGCTACTCGCGTTGTTCCCCGTTTTGCACCAAGACCTCGTTCTTGAGATCCTCCAAATCGTGACACACGATCCACCCACGTATCTTGCACGTCGTGCTAGCAACGAACAAGTATTATTTTTGGAGTGGACGAATCAATAACTCATTATCAATTAACGGTATTGGTTCGTCTAAGTTCTTGATGTTCCAAGAACAAAAAGAACTAAGAAAAATATTTTCTTGCTAGAGAAAGAGAGAGGGGGCGGACGAGAGGTAGGAGAGGGAGAGTGTGTGTTGTGTGTGTTTTTCAAGAATCATCATCCCTTAAATGTTGGAAGCTAGGGGTTTATATAGAGGAAGAGTTTAATCCTCTTTAAACTCAAACTCTAAGTAGCCTAATTTGACTAGGATTTTGACCTAGTCAAAGTCCTAGTCAAACTAGTGTTTTGACCTAGTCAAACGAATCCTAGCCTTCCATCTCCCCTTTCCATCTCGACCGTTGATTTTAATTTAATGGAATATTTAAATCCTATTAAATATTCCAAAAGGCTAAAAGAATAAATATAATATTATATATAAATATTATTATTTATTCTAAGCCCATTAAATCAACCCTTTTAATAAAATCCTATTTATTAATTTAATTCCTTTTATCAAATAGAAGGAATTAATTTCTCCAAGAAAATATAGGACCCAATTAAATCTAATTTAATCATTCCTTTACTCCAATATTTAATTCCAAATTAAATACTAAGTGTGTGTGGATAGTGTGTGACTCTTTAGGTTCACCATTCAGCTAGACTTGGTCGGATTCCTAGAACCCGTCCGTTACCATGGGTGGCCATCTAGCAACGGTCCATGGCACTAGAGACTAGGTGAAATATTCGGGGATGAACATTTAGGTTCTAACAGTACACTTGTCCTTCTGTCTTCGGTCTCATCACTTAGGGTCTAGGGCACGGAAGATGCAGGTACCCATTTTGGACCTAAGTGTCGGTCTGTCCTCACTAAACGCCGCAAGGGAAACCTTTTTCCCTTCTGTTCAGTCACTGTGGCCACAGATTTTTAGGGACAAGACACAGAGCATATATGAGACTCAACTGTCAACTCCTTTTGACAGGAGACAGATCCTTTCTTGGAAACTACTGTCACTTTGTACACCCGAGCTGCACTAGACATGGCTTATGACTACTCAAGAGTATTTTGGCAATCTCTCACCATATCTAAGATACAGACCTGATGCACAGGTAAACTCAGCAGTTCCTCAAGTCAAAGGACTTGGCCTGTACCGTTGGAACCGGGAATACACGTCATACCTTGCTGACCATACTCAAGGTCCTCCGTAAAGACGGTTCCCGCGAGTCACCTCAGTCAGCTGCTTCCTAGCATGCTGACCCACTAACACTGCTTAGACGACCTTCGTCACCCGTCGATGAAATACGACAGCAGATGCTTAGTGCAAGTCTCAAAGGGAATCCCGGTACCCATTTTTGGGATTCCTTGACTTGGAGATTTCTGGACTGATTCGGTAAGACTGATTTCATGGACCTACCTCCAAGCGTAGTCCCAGTCCCCGAAATCGTTTCT
Source organism: Sesamum alatum (assembly GCA_034509735.1). Lineage (NCBI taxonomy): Eukaryota > Viridiplantae > Streptophyta > Magnoliopsida > Lamiales > Pedaliaceae > Sesamum > Sesamum alatum. The sequence goes on from JACGWO010000013.1 coordinate 9,902,622, forward strand.
CAGTCCGTGGGCTTTGTTTGCGTAGTGAACAGAAATGTAAATGCAGATAAGTGAACGTAAACAAAGTATTGCCATATGAATTTTCACTTCTTTATTCATACACATTTTATCAAATACCAAAGAATTGTCTAGACATAGGTTACATATTCCTGCCAAAATTGGCTTACATGGTCACCTATTCTAACAGTGGATGAATCAACAACACGTTATCAATTAACGGTATTGATTTATCTAAGTTCTAATGTTCCAAGAACAAAAGAACTAGAAAATATTTTCTTGGAGAGTGGAGAGAGAGAGAGGGCGGACGAGAGAGAGGGGAGAGAGGCCGAAATTATGTGTGTGTTGTGTGTGTGTTGGAATTTCATCATCCTTCTAAAAGTTGGAAGCTAGAGGTATTTATAGAGGAGGAGTTTAATTCTCTTTAAACTCCTACTCCAAGAACTCTAATTTGTCTAGGATTTTGACCTAGTCAAAGTCCTAGTCAAACTATTGTTTGACCTAGTCAAACAAATCCTAGCCTTCCATCTCCCCTTTCCATCTCAACCGTTGATTTTAATTTAATGGAATATTTAAATCCCATTAAATATTCCAAAATGCTAAAATTAAATATAATAAATAAATATTAATATTTATTCTAAGCCCATTAAATCAACCCTTTAATAAATCTTATTTATTAATTTAATTCCCTTTATCAAATAGAAGGGATTAATTTCTCCAAGAAAATATAGGACCCGATTAAATCTAATTTAATCATTCCTTTACTCCAATATTTAATTCCAAATTAAATACTAAGTGTGTGTGGATAGTGTGTGACTCTTTAGGTTCACCTTTCAGCTAGACTTGGTCAGATTCCTAGAATCCGTCCGTTACCATGGGTGGCCATCTAGCAACGGTCCATGGCACTAGAGACTAGGTGAAATAATTGGGGATGAACATTTAGGCTCTAACAGTACACTTGTCCTTCTGTCTTCGGTCTCATCACTTAGAGTCTAGGGCACGGCAAAAGCAGGTACCCATTTTGGACCTAACTATCGGTCTGTCCTTACTAAACGCCGCAAGGGAAACCTTCCCTTCTGTTTAGTTACTGTGGCCACAGATTTCAGGGACAAGACACAGAGCATACATGAGACTCAACTGTCAATACCTTTTGACAGGAGACAGATCCTTTCTTGAAAAATACTGTCACTCTGTACACCCGAGCTGCACTAGACATGGCTTATGACTACTCAAGAGTATTTTGGCAATCTCTCACCATATCTAAGATACAGACCTGATGCACAGGTGAACTCAGCAGTTCCTCAAGTCAAAGAACATGGCCTGTACCGTTTGGAACCGGGAATACACGTCATACCTTGCTGACCATACTCAAGGTCCTCCGTAAGACGGTTCCCGCAAGTCACCTCTGTCAGCTGCTTCCTAGCATGCTGACCCACTAACACTGCTTAGCCGACCTTCGTCACCCGTCGATGAAATACGACAGCAGATGCTTAGTGCAAATTTCAAAGGGAATCCCGATACCCATTTTCGGGATTCCTTGACTTGGAGATTTCCGGACTGATTCGGTGAGACTGATTTCATGGACCTACCTCCAAGCGTAGTCCCAGTCTCCAAAATCGATTCTCAGTCCGTGGGCTTTGTTTGCGTAGTGAACAGAAATGTAAATGCAGATATAAGTGAACGTAAACAAAGTATTGCCATATGAATTTTCACTTCTTTATTCATAAATGTTTTTATCAAACACCAGAAATTGTCTAGACATAGGTTACATATTCCTGCCAAAATTGTCTTACATGGTCACCTATTCTAACAATTTGATCATACCATAGATTTTGGTAGGCTTGATTGAAGAATTAATGGTGATTGATTGGAATGAATCTAGATATCATTGGATGAACCTAGACACATTCCAATAATCACATTAATTATGTATATATATTAGAATATACAACACCAAGCATAAGTGATTCATTATTCATCTTTTTCTAGGAAAAAGAGAAGACAAAAATCTCTCTCCTCTCTCTCAAATTTCGTGCTCTCTCCCTCTCTCACACTTGTGTTCTTCACTTGATTTTGAATCAAGAAGAATAACAAAATAAGTTTAAGAGAACACTAATTCATAGTGTTCTTCTCTTAAACCGATTCCTTCTAAACCCGTTCTTTTCTAGCAAAAAGAACGTGTGTTTCTTCCAGTGTAGTGTGGATCACCTTTGGAGAATCCATACGTTTTGATTTCCTGAGCATTCCGGAGAAGGAACAACGCAAGTAGCCGGGAGCATACGCTAAACAATCAAAGGTAACGGTTTATTACGCTTTGATTGATTTCATTTATATATCTATGCCCTATGTGCTTAAATATATGTTTTAATATTTACACATCCTACACCGAACGCCCGGTTGACCACCCAAGGGTACACCCCTTGGGATTCGCGTATTTTGAATTTGATTTAAATTTACACACTTTTCTCGCTTCTCGCTTCCGCTCGCGCTCCCTGGCGGATCCGCTTGTCCTTCACTTCTTCCTCCTCCAGCGTCCGGCCCCTTTGCCTTTCGCTCTTGAGGTCGAAGCCTCCCCCACCAATACTGACGGCGCAGACTTTTCAATCGTTGCCTCGTATTGGACCAACATGTTCATCAACTCATGAAGGTCTTTTTGAAGCCCATTCATGTTATAGTTAACGATAAATGGGTCAAAAGAGGGAGGAAGAGACTGAAGGATCATGTCGATGTACGTTTCTTTTTCCAAGATCAGCTCGGAGGTCTTTGAGCTTTTCCCCTAGGGATAGCATCATCACTCCATGCTGGTGTACAAACAACCATTCCATCATCTTAGCTCTGAAAAATGCCTTCGTCGCAGCATATCTAATATGCTGGTCCGGTACCGCATAAACGTCCTTCATGCGGAGCATTATCGAGCTGACATCATCCAGCCGATCATACTATTTTTGGATCTCATTAGTCATGGATGGCAGTATGACGCTGCAGACCTTGTGTTTGTCCTCCTGCCATTCATTGAACGTCAAACGCTCTTCTGACGATGACCCCTCCGGCAAGATCCGAGGAAGAGGCTTATCCATAACGTAAGCCTGGTTTTCGAAATTGAGGACAATCCTCAGATTTCGCAGCCAATCGTTATAGTTTGTTCCGTCAAATTTATAGTCTCAAGAATAACAGCGAGTGGATTCTTAGACATCTACATTCAAAATGTAAAGCAGAAATTTAGTAGATATTATAATATTGAATTCAAGTTAAGACTTGGTCTTTAGTCATTAACCCCTCCCACTATTTCTTCAAAAAGCCCACCACTCTCAAGTAGGATTTTCGGGAAATCATTTTCTAGTGGGCTTGGAGCCCACAAACGGAATTCTCCATGCCCCGCTTTTACGATTCACATGGGAAAGGCTTTGTGGGAGGTATCCAATATCATTCTCATCCAATGAGATCCCCAAGATATTTTTCTTCGCTTCTTCACATCATCCCGAGGACTCCAAGCGAATCATGTTACTCAGCGTTAGGCCCGACCCATCAACCCAATCATATCTCAACTGTCGTCCCCCACAACTCGTGAGACAGGGAAACAGGAGCATATTCCTTTGTTCATAGCAATAGCACAACTTTCTTTTATTCCAAACGTGCCACGACTCGTGAGACCACGAATGGGCGAAAGTAGCTTCCTTACTACATTTTTATGGATGGAAGGCTTGGAATAATCAAACCATTTCATTTAATTCCATTTTGGGCCTAATATTTACTTGGACCATCCAAGTGAGAGTTAAAGTGTTTATTAAGACCGAGACCTCATCATTATTAGTGTTTTGCATGCTCAAGTTTTAAACATTCAATGTAAATGGATGCATTCCAAACACATCATACATCAAAGCACTAAAGCAATAAACACATGCAAACAAGCCTAGCACGCCCCTGTAGAAGGCATGGACAAACTCGTGAGACCATGCTAATCGGTCTACTTTTCGTTCATGACATAGTGCAACTTCTTTTAAGTACAATAGTCGTGCCACAACTCGTGAGACCATGCTATCGACCTAAATCAGCTTGGTCACTATGCCATGGACTAGAAGGCATGGACAAACTCCTAGAGTCCATGTCCACTTTGTCTAGGGTCTAATATTTGGACATTGGTCCAAGCAATGTGAGAGTAGTAAATGACCGAGATCTCATAGAAAAATATTAACACATTCATCCATAATGCATAAATAAATAAATAAATTTCATCCCATAGCAGTTATATGATAAATAAAATCCATTCATCCATCATAATAGCCACATGCAAAATTAAAGCCTAGCACGCCCCTGTTGCGACCCACTGAGCCCGTAGTGGATCTATGGTCAATCTAGGGTTGGTCTTACACTATTACATTAATAGTAACACAATCATCATTCTGATGGGCCTTGGTCTCTTTTCTCTTTCATCTTCATGGAAACGCCTTGGATCCTCCATTCTGGGCTCTCCATGTGGACCTTCCTTCTTCTCCACCAAATACATAAAAAATAAATCCTCACTCCTATTCTACTCTCATTACATATGTAAAAGAAACCCCAGCAAAAACCCGGGGGGAGTACATTAGGAGGGACGAAGAATGCCTTATTATTCCAAGGCAACAAGAAAGGGGAGAAGGAGAAAGCAGAAAAAAGAGGCACACAGGCCCAACACAAAATTAAACCATACATTCGGTCTAGGGCTCGTGATCATCCATTTCCATTCAACGCACATAATCACATGATCTAATCACATAAATATATACTAAAATACCATGATTACCAATCACATCAATCCTTGATAAAATAAATGTATCACGTATGAAAAATATGGTACAACCGTTGGTAATAATATTTTTTGCCCGTTTAGGAAGCCCCTTCCTCATTATTTGCAGGTAAGTTATCCCCGGGATTCCAAACCCAATAAACTTAACCTCCCAAAATAATTTTCTTTAGAAAAATAAGCAAAATTAAACAAAACAAATTTTCAAAATTAATCAAAAAATTAAAAGAAACTGAAAATAACGAGAAAACACGATGACGGCAATCGGCTGCCGCAACCGGCAGCAGTCAGCCGGCGCGCGCAGGACAGCAGGCCCAGCCCGCTGCCCCTGCGCGCGCGAAGGCCCGTGCCTGCGTGCGCGAGCGCCTGGTCGGCAGTTTCCTGGAGGGCCGTGCGTCGGTCTGCCGGCTGCCAACCTTGCGCCTGCCTTTCGCAGGCGCGCACGCAGACACCATCGTCGCCTATCGGGCGCACGTGCGCAGTCACCATCGTCGCCTGCCGGGCGCACGCGCGCAGACACCATCGTCTGCGTGCGCGCGCGCTTGGCGGCGCCGCCTCGTGCGCGCGTAGACTCCTCCGTCTGCGTGCGAGAGGCCGTGCGTCCGGGAGCGGAGGAGCCCTAGCCTGTGGGCCTGGCGCGCGGGCGGGCTTCCCTGCCCGCTTGCGCGCGTGCCCGGCCACAGGCCAGCGTTTGTCCCCCGGCTGCACCACCCGGCTGGCCTGACTGCGCGTAGCCATGCGCGCCTGGCGCAGGCGGCCGCATGCAGGCTCCCCTGCCTGAGCGCGTCCGCCTCGTCTTGACGCACGGCCGCGCGCGGTCAGCCACCAGCTGACCGCCTGCTGCGTTTCTCCGTTTCGTTTCATTCTTGCCCCCATTTCCCAAGAAAAACAGAAAAATCCAAACATACCAAAAATCTTACAAATTGAAAGCAAGAAAAATGACATAATTAAAAACATGCCAAAACATGTTTTCATGCTTAAAACGCACATAAAATCCTAGGCCTATACACCGAACCGGGCTCTAATACCACTGAAATCCTGAGATAGGCGTGTGGATTGTCCTGGGAAATAGCGCGAATGCGTAAGCACGGTATAGATTTAAATTACAGAATTTAAACATGGTTTATACGTAAAATAAAAAACACGTTCAAGGGGTGTGCTCTTGAGGTTCCCGGGTGTTTGGTGTATCTCATGAATGAAAGACATACAAGCAATCATGGAGGCCATAGGATTTGAAAAGAAAAAGGAGACCAAAACATAAAAGAGACCTACCAATTTGTCGTTTTCGTCTTCTAGCCGGTACTCGCGTTGTTCCCCGATTTGCTCCAAAATCTCGTAAGTGAGATCCTCCAAATTGTGACACGCAATAGGCCCACATATCTTATATGTCGTGCTAGCGAACGAACAAGTGTATATTATTTGGAGAGGACGGATCAATCACACGTTATTACTTAACGGGATTAATCCTCCTTTTTGTTCAATTGTTAACACAAAAGAACAATACTTGGAGAGAGAGAGAGAGAGAGAGAGAGAGAGAGAGAGAGTGGCGGACGAGAGGAGAGGGAGAGGACACGAGAGAGAGTGTGTGTTGTGTGTGTATTAGAGTTGCATCATCTCTCTTATGGTGAGGGGCTAGGACTATATATAGAGGAGGAGTTTAATCCTCTTCAAACTCCAACTCTATAAGACTAATTTGACTAGGATTTTGACCTACTCAAAGTCCTAGTCAAATTACTAATTTGACCTAGTCAAATTAATCCTAGCCATCCATCTCTCCTTTTAATCTCAACCATTAATTTAATTTAATGGAATATTTAAAACCTATTTAAATATTCCAAGGCAATAAATAAATATAATAAATATAAATATTTATTCTAAGCCCATTAAATTAATTTTCTAATAAATCTAATTTATTAGATAAATCCCTTTTATCTAATAAAAGAAATTATTCTTTCCAAGAAAATTAAGGACCCGATTAAATCCAATATAATCATTCCATTTCTCCAAATATTTATTCTAAATTAAATACTTAATGTGTGCGGATTTTGTGTGACTCCTTAGGTTTACCTTTCAGCTAGACTTGGTCGGATTCCTAGTATCCGCTCGGTACCATGGGTGGCCATCTACCAACGGTCCATGGCACTAGAGAATAGGTGAAATTACGGCGATGAACATTTAAGCTCTAACAGTACACTTGTCCTTCCGTCTATGGTCTCACCACTTAGGGTCTAGGGCACGAAAAATGCAGGTACCCATTTTGGACCTAATTGTCGGTCTGTCCTTACTAAACGCCGCAAGGAAACCTCCCCTTCTATTTAGTTACTGTGGCCACAGATTTTAGGGACAAGACATAGAGCATTTGTGAGACTCAACTGTCAATGATATACAGGTAAATTCAGCAGTTCCTCAAGTCAAAGGACTTGACCTGTACTGTTGGAACCGGAAACACACGTCATACCTAGCCGACCCTACTCAAGGTCCTCCATAAGACGGTTCCTGCGAGTCACCTCAGTCAGCTGCTCCCCAGCAGGCTAACCCACTAACACTGCTTAGACGACCCTCATCACCCGTCGATGAAATATGACAGCAGATGCTTAGTACAAGTCTCAAGGGGAATCTCGGTACCCATTTTCGAGATTCCTTGACCTGGAGATTTCCGGACTGATTCGGCATGACTGATTTCATGGACCTACCTCGAAGGGTAGTCCCAGTCCCCGAAGTACATTTTCAGTCCGTGGGCTTTGTTTGCGTAGTGGATAGATATATATAAAGCAAATAAAGTGATCACAAACAAAGTAATGTCAAATGAATATCACTTTTATTCATTAATAATTTATCAAAATTCTTGAAATTGTTTAGACATTGGTTACATTTTGCCTGCCAAGATTGGCTACATGGTCACCTATTCTAACACTCTGTACACCAGAGCTACACTAGATATAGCTTATGACTACTCAAGTACTTTTTGGCAATCTCTCACCATATCTAAGATACAGCTCTGATATACAGGTGAACTCAGTAGTTCCTCAAGTCGAAGGACTTGACCTGTACTGTTGGAACCGGGAACACACGTTACACCAAACCGACCCTACTCAAGGTCCTCCGTAAGACGGTTCCCGCGAGTCACCTTAGTCAGCTGCTACCTAGCAGGCCAACCCACTAACACCGCTTAGACGACCCTCGTCACCCGTCGATGAAATACGACAGCAAGTGCTTAGTGCAAGTCTCAAGGGGAATCTCGGTACCCACTTTCGAGATTCCTCGACTTGGAGATTTTCGGACTGATTCGGCGGAACTAATTTCCTGGACCTACCTCCAAGCGTAGTCCCAGTCCCCGAAATGCGTTTCAGTTCGTGAGCTTTGTTTGCGCAGTGAACAGATATATAAAGTAGATAAAGTGAACACAAACAAAGTAAATGCCAAATGAATTTCACTTCTTCTTCATTAATGATTTATTAAAACCTCAAAATTTTTCAAACATAGGTTACAATTCGCCTACCAAGATTGGCTACATGGTCACCTATTCTAACAATCTCCCACTTGGCCTTTAAAGCCAATCGCCCATATTCCTAATCCCTATCTTCTCAAGATGTTGTGTATGAGCGCTCCGCGACATAGGCTTTGTCAGTGGATCTGCTACGTTGTCTGCTGAATTGACTTGGTCCATTCGAACGTCACCTCTTCCTACCATTTCTCTTACAAGATGGTAGCGTCTAAGACTGTGTTTTGGAACGGTGATGAAATCTCGGTTCCTTTGCTTGCGCTATTGCTCCGTTGTTATCACAAAAGATGACAACGGGCTCGGCGATGCTAGGCACCACACCCAACTCTTGGATGTAGTTTCTCATCCAAACCGCTTCTTTGGCAGCTTCTGAAGCTGCCATGTATTCAGCCTCAGTGGTGGAATAAACAGTGGTTGCTTGCTTGGAAATTTTCCAAGCCACTACTCCTCCATTGAGCCTAAATACATAACCCAATTGAGACTTGGCATTATCGTCATCAGCCTGGAAGCTAGCATCACTAAAGCCTTCCAGCATCAGTTCTCCATTGCCATAGACCAAGAACATTTCCTTAGTCCTCCTCAGGTACTTAAGGATGCCCATGACTGCATTCCAATGTGCCTCTTCTGCACAAGACTGATATCTGCTTGTTACACTCAAAGCGTAAGCGATGTCAGGTCTGGTGCAGTGGACCGCATATTGGATGCTTCCTACGGCAGAAGCATAGGGGATGACTTTCATCTTTTCAAGTTCCTAATCAGTCTGCGGGGACTGTTTCTTGGATAACCTGATCCCATGCCTCATGGGAAGGAATCCTCGTTTGGACTTGTCCATCCAAAACCTCTTCAAAACTTTCTGCACATACGAGTTTTGGGTGAGTCCTAACATCCTTATAGATCTGTCCCTGACAATCTGGATGCCTAGAATGTAGGAGGCTTCACCTAAAATCCTTCATGGAAAACTGGGTTGATAACCATGCTTTTGTGTCACCCAACATTCTAACGTCATTACCTATGAGTAGAATGTCATCCACATAAAGCACTAGGAACACTATAGAGCTCCCACTGACCTTCTTGTATACACAAGGGTCGGATTCATTTTTGATGAAGTCATAACCCCGTATTACTTCATTAAAGCGAATGTTCCAGCTTCGGGATGCTTGTTTGAGGCCATAGATGGACTTCTGGAGACGACAAACCTTCTGTTCTTCTCCAGTGACTGTGAAACCCTCCAGCTGATCCATGTAGATCTCTTCTTCAATGAAACCGTTGAGGAAGGCCGTTTTCACGTCCATCTGCTATATCTCATAGTCATACCATGCTGCTATGGCAAGCAGGATCCTAATGGATTTAGCCATGGCTACCTACGAGTATGTGTCCTCAAAATCGACCCCGGGTCGTTGAGTGTACCCTTTAGCTACTAGCCTAGCCTTAAATGTTGTGACTTCTCCATCAACGCCAAGTTTGCGCTTATAGACCCACTTACAGCCAACTGGCTTAACACCTTTTGGTGGGTCTATAAGTATCTAGACTTGGTTCTCGCTCATGCAGTCCATTTCAGTTTTCATGGCCTCAAGCCATTTCCCGGAGTCGATGTCAGACATCGCTTCTCCGTATGTCTTAGGATCGTTATCCAGTAGACCTATCGTATTTAGAAAGCCATATCTCATTGGAGGTCGAGACTCTCTAGTTGACCTACGGAGAATGGGAACGTCACTGGTGAGTGTGGGCACTGACTGTATAGGAGCCGGCAGTTCAAGTACCGAGGCTGGCCTTTCCTGAGGCTGTCCTTCATACCTAGCATGCTGGAGTTCTCGAGGTTGGTCAGCCCTTCGGGTATCTATCCTGAATCCCTCTTCGAATGCCCTTTCTCACGGCAATTGAGACATATGTCACATGCCCTCGACTGTTGCTTGGAGACAACCTTACCCTTTCTTTTGCTTTTCCCCTCTTTGGTAATGGGAACACTCTTAGTGTTTGTAGCTGCTTTGACGGCTTTTTCCTTTCCCATCGTTCTTTTCCAACATCCGGCACACTTGCCTTTCGCCTTGGAAGTTGAATCACCTCCAAACAATACCGAAGGCGTGAACTTTTTGGTCGTTCCTCGTATTGCACCAACATGTTGATTAACTCATGAATACCCTTCTCAAGTGTGTTCATGTTATAGTTAACAATAAATTGGTCGAAGGAGGGTGGGAGAGACTGAAGGATCACATCTATGTACGTTTCATTACCGAGCCTGCCTTTGGGTCCTCGAGCTTTTCCACTAGGGTAAGCATTTTAACCCCGTGCTCTTATACAGAGGATCCTTCGGTCATTTTGGTTCCAAACAACGCCTTAGTCACGACATACCTAGTATGCCGGTCCGGGACTGCATAGCAATCCTTAAGGCGATCCATAATGGAAGGGACATCATCTAGACTTTCATACTGCTTCTGAATCTCATTCGTCATACAGGCAAGTATGATGCTACGGACATTCCGGTTATCCTTATGCCAAGTCTCGGACGTCTCACGTTCTTCTGGCGTGGATCCTTCCGGTAAGGTCCTAGGGAGAGGCTCGTCCATGACGTAGCCTTGGTTCTCGTAATCTAGGACTATCCTGAGATTGCGCAACCAGTCATTGGAATTTGTTCAATTGAATTTGTTGGTCTCAAGTATGGTTGATAATGGCTTCTTAGACATTTTCAATCTACATTTTAAAAACAGAACTCGCAATCACCAGAATTTAAAAGACGGAGGTTTGATAAATAATTAAACGCTTGGTCTTTAGTCATTTAATGCTCCCACTATTTATACGAAAAACGATACTCTCAAACGTTGTTTTCGGGAAACCTTTTCCTAGTGGGCTTGAGATCCACAACGAATTTTCCCATATCCCGCTTTTACAATTCGTATAGGAAGAATCCTGTGGGAGGTATTGAAGGACAAGCGGATCCGCCCGGGAGCGCGAGCGGAAGCGAGACAGCGTGAAAAGTGCGTAAATTAAATCAAATCTAATTTAAAATATGAATCCCAAGGGGTGTACCCTTGGGTGCTCGACTGGGCGTTCGATGTAGGATGTGTAAATATTAGAAACATATATTTACATAGATAGGGCATAGATGTATATTAAATCAATCAAAGCGTAATAAACAGTTACCTTTGATTATTTAGCGTATGCTCCCGGCTACTTGCGTTGTTCCTTCTCCGGAATGCTCACGAAATCCAAACGTATGGATTCTCCAAAGGTGATCCACACCACACCGGAAGAAACACACGTTCTTTTTGCTAGAAAAGAACGGGTTTAAGAAGGAATCGGTTTAAGAGAAGAACACTATGAATTAGTGCTCTCTTAAACTTACTTTGTTCTTGTTCTTGATTCAAAATCAAGTGAAGAACCCAAGTGTAAGAGAGGGAGAGAGGCCGAGAGTTTGAGAGAGAGAGAGAGGATTTTTGTCTTCTCTTTTTCCTAGAAAAAGATGAATAATGAATCACATGTGCTTGGTGTTGTATATTCCCATATATATACATAATTAATGTGATTATTGGAATGTGTCTAGGTTCATCCAAGGATGTCTAGATTCATTCCAATCAATCACCACCAATTCTTCAATCAAGCCTACCAAAATTTATGGTATGATCAAATCATACCAAAAGGGAAGAGCTTGACTGGAGTTGATTTGTCTCTTTCCAAAAGAGATAAGTCAACATACCACCTAGCATAAAACATGGCTGATTTTGCTTCCTCCAAGGGAGCATGTCTGCCATATTTAATTAAGGGAAGAAGTCCAACTTCTTTCTATTCGAAAATAGAAATTATTTCTCCTCTCGGGTATAATTTAACGGACCGGGTTTTATCATAATCCAATTACGACGAACCCAACATTAAATCCAATTTAATGTCCATTTAAATTATTCCCGTTGATCTTTTAATCCAATTAAAAGATCCAACGTCGCAACGTCGCAACTTTCCATATTTAATCGAAAATCTAATTTACCGATTAAACGGATGCCCGATACAATATCGGCCCATCCATCCAATGGACTTTCCCTTAAGTAATCCAATTACTTATTTTATCCTTCGAGATTAACTCCAAGTCGATCTCTCAACCTCCTCTGTGATTTGTGTGTGACCCTTTAGGTTCACCCTCAGCTAGACTTGGGCCCGTGTCCCATAAGGGCCCGTTACCATGGGTGGCCGTCTAGCAACGGTCCATGGCACTAGAGACTAGGTGAATTGGCGTGAACATTTAGGCGCCGATTCCGTACGGGTACGATCCTTCCATCTACCGTCTCCCGGCCTTAGTCTAGGGTATGGAATTGGGCGTCGGTTCTCATCCTTGACTAGACATCTATGCTTAATACTCGAGACCACGTATGCTTCATTGCGTCGACACAGGAAACCATTCCCTGTTCGACCAACCACTGTGGCCACAGCTTCAAACAGCATGAACGCGACTGTTCCGACTGCACTGGACAAGACTTATGATAATCATCTTACAGAATTATTACCTCTCGCCAGATCCAAGATACAGCCGTCATGTGCACGCGACTGCCATGATCCCTCAAGTCTGAGGATTACTCCCGTACTATCAAAACCGGGGAAAACCAATCATACCGATCAAGCCTCCAAGGCTTCCATATGATGATCCCCGCAAGTGAGTCAAGTCGGCTCGACCCCAGTCGACCAACCCATCAAGTTCGTGTAGGTGTCCCACGCCTGTCGCCGATGAAACACGGCACTCATCTAATGAACACGACTCTTGACGCAGGTCTCAATAGGACTCTCGATGCCCTGTCTCGAGGTCCTCGACTTGGAACGTTTTAGACCAACTCTTAATCAGTTGGTTTCATGACCACCATCCAATGCGTGGCCCAACTGCACGAGTTGTTATCCATGGTCTGTGGGCTTTGTTGCGATATAAGTTAAACACCGTTTTAACAAATGTAAGATGAGCGCAACAAAGAAGGTGCCATTGGTGACGAACACTCATCGTATTCATCATATAATAATATTACATTTTCAGCAAGTTGTCAAATAGGTTACAAATCGCCAAACCTATTGGCTTTCTGGTCACCTATTCTAACAATCTCCCACTTGACCTAAAGGCAATCACCCATTGTGAAAGAAATCGGTGGATCGTCCCGGGAATTGCGCGAATGCAGAAGCGCGATATAAAATAACATACAAAAATTAAAGCATGCTTTTAATAATAAAAGAACACGCTCAAGGGGTGTACCCTTGAGATTCCCGGGTGTTCGGTGTATCTAATGATTAAACAACATGTAAAGAAATCATGGAGGCCATAGAGTTGAAAATAAAGAGAGACGAAAAATAAAACAAGACCTACCCGTTGTCGTTTTCGTCTTCAACGGCTACACGCGTTGTTCCCCGTTTTGCACCGAGATCTCGTTCTTGAGACCCTCCAAATCGTGACACACGATCCACCCACGTATCTTGCACGTCGTGCTAGCAACGAACAAGTGTATATTTTGGAGTGGATGAATCAACAACACGTTATCAATTAACGGTATTGATTCATCTAAGTTCCAATGTTCCAAGAACAAAAGAACTAGAAAATATTTTCTTGGAGAGTGGAGAGAGAGAGGGCGGACGAGAGAGAAGGGAGAGAGGCCGAAATTATGTGTGTGTTATGTGTGTGTCGGAATTTCATCATCCTTCAAAAAGTTGGAAGCTAGAGGTATTTATAGAGGAGGAGTTTAATCCTCTTTAAACTCCTACTCTAAGAACTCTAATTTGTCTAGGATTTTGACCTAGTCAGAGTCCTAGTCAAACTAGTGTTTGACCTAGTCAAACAAATCCTAGCCTTCCATCTCCCCTTTCCATCTCAACCGTTGATTTTAATTTAATGGAATATTTAAATCCCGTTAAATATTCCAAAAGGCTAAAAATAAATAAATATAAATATTAATATTCATTCTAAGCCCATTAAATCAACCCTGTTAGAATAGGTGATCAGAAAGTCAATGGTATTGGCTGTTCTGAGAACCATTCGTCAATCTGTGAACAAGTAATATTATGTTAATGAATGGAGTAAGGATTCAAGACATGAGTTTGTTGTACTTACTGCTTGCATCGTTACGATGTCACAACAAACGCCCACAGACTGAAATAACATTTCAGGAAATTGGGGCTACGCTTGGAGGTAGGTTCATGAAATCAGTTTCGCCGAATCAGTCTGAAATACTCCAAGTCAAAGGAATCTCGAGATAGGGCATCGAGAATCCATTTGAGACTTGCACTAAGCATCTGCTGTCGTGTTTCATCGATGGGTGACGAGGATCGTCTAAGCAGTGTTAGTGGGTCGGCCTGCTGGGGAGCGGCCGACTGAGGTGACTCGCGGGAATCGTCATATGGAAGCTACTCGGGCTTGGTCGGTATGACTCGTATTCCCGGTTCCGATAGTACGGGATTAGTCCTCGGACTTGAGGATCACGGCAGTCCCCTACATACTAAGGTTGTATCTTGGATCTGGTGAAATTTGACCGATTATATGACATGGTCATCATAAGCCTCGTCCAGTGCAGTCGGAGTATGTAAGAACGGTGAATTCCAAGATAGGATCTGTCCCCTGTCAAAGGATATGACAGCAAGATCTCCTATGCGCTCGGAGATGGTTTAGACTCACAAAGTCTATGGCCATAGTACTTGATGTAGTGGGAAAGGATTTCCTACGTCGAGTTAAACTTAGCTCGAGCATTATGCATAGTTGCCTAGTCAAGGATGGGAACCGACCCCTAGACTAAAGGCCGGGAGACTGGCGACAGTAGGACCGTACCCGTACGTATCGAGCGTCGGTAGGACCGCACCTGCGTATAACTCGGAGCCTAAATGTTCACACCATAAATTCACCTAGTCTCTAGTGCCATGGACCGTTGCTAGATGGCCACCCATGGTAACGGACTACTTTGGTTATGAAATAACAAAAAGTAGGTCCAAGTCTAGCTGAAAGGTGAACCTAAAGAGTCACACCCGCTACAACAAATGAAAGGGAATTAATTTGGAATTAATTCCGGGAGAAGGTTTGATTTAATGGAATTAAATTATACTTCTTGGAGATTCAAGCCTCGATGAATTATTTGGAATAATCGGGCTTGAGTTCATAAATTACATTTATGAATTTTATAAAGCATGGGCTTTTCTTTTAATTAGATTAAAAGGGTGAATTAATTAATTAGTGGGCTTGGTATATTAAATAGGATTTAATATAAAGTCCGTGGGACTATTTAATTTAGAATTAAATAATCCCATTCTATGGAATTAATTAATGGGCTTGGTATATTAAATAGGATTTAATATAAAGTCCATGGGACTATTTAATTTAGAATTAAACAAGTCCTTTCCATTAATTAATTAATTGGCTTAGTATATTAAATATAATTTAATATAAAGTCCATGGGAATATTTAATTTAGAATTAAATAGGCCCATTCCATAAAGCCCATCAAAATGGATGGACAAGATTTGATCTAGAGAATGATCAGATGAAGGGCCATGATTAATTTGACTTAATCAAAGCCTAATTTGACTAGGATTTGACTAGGTCAAAATCCTAGTCAAAGTGTGTCTCTTTGGAAGAGTTTGAGAAGGAATAGGAAATTTCATCTTCTATAAAAACTCAAAAAACATACACTCACACCTACTATTCTCTACAACTCTCATCTCTCATCTCCCTCAAATTTTCGTCCTGAAGGACAAGCGGATCCGCCCGGGAGCGCGAGCGGAAGCGAGAAAAGCGAGATAAGTGCGTAAATTTAAATCAAATTCAAAATACGCGAATCCCAAGGGGTGTACCCTTGGGTGCTCAACCGGGCGTTCGATGTAGGATGTGTAAATATTAAAAACATATATTCTGAACACATAGGGCATAGATATACAAATGAAATCAATCAAAGCGTAATAAACCGTTACCTTTGATTGTTTAGCGTATGCTCCCGGCTACTAGCGTTGTTCCTTCTCCGGAATGCTCACGAAATCCAAACGTATGGATTCTGCAAGGTGATCCACACCACACCGGAAGAAACACACGTTCTTCTTGCTAGAAAAGAACGGGTTTAGGAAGGAATCGGTTTAAGAGAAGAACACTATGAATTAGTGTTCTCTTAAACTTACTTTGTTCTTCTTCTTGATTCAAAATCAAGTGAAGAACACAAGTATAAGAGAGGGAGGGAGCACGAAATTTTGAGAGAGAGGAGA
This sequence comes from Sesamum alatum, assembly GCA_034509735.1. Classification (NCBI taxonomy): domain Eukaryota; kingdom Viridiplantae; phylum Streptophyta; class Magnoliopsida; order Lamiales; family Pedaliaceae; genus Sesamum; species Sesamum alatum. The sequence continues at coordinate 9,919,096 of JACGWO010000013.1, forward strand.
GGATTTTTGTCTTCTCTTTTTCCTAGAAAAAGATGAATAATGAATCACTTATGCTTGGTGTTGTATATTCTCATATATATACATAATTAATGTGATTATTGGAATGTGTCTAGGTTCATCCAAGGATGTCTAAATTCATTCCAATCAATCACCATCAATTCTTCAATCAAGCCTACCAAAATTTATGTTATGATCAAATCATACCAAAAGGGAAGAGCTTGATTGGAGTTGATTTGTCTCTTTCCAAAAGAGACAAGTCAACATACCACCTAGCATGCAACATGGCTGATTTTGCTTCCTCCAAGGGAGCATGTCGGCCATGTTTAATTAAGGTAGGAAGTCCAACTTCTTCCTATTCCAAATTAGGAATTATTTCTCCTCTCGGGTATAATTTAACGGACCGGGATTTATCGTAATCCAATTACGACGAACTCAATATTAAATCCAATTTAATGTCCACTTAAATTATTCCCATTGATCTTTTAAGCCAATTAAAAGATCCAACGTCTCAACATCTCAACTTTCCATATTTAATCGAAAAATCTAATTTACCGATTAAATGAAAGCCCGATACAATATCGGCCCGTCCATCCAATGGACTTTCCCTTAAGTAATCCAATTACTTATTTTATCCTTCGAGATTGACTCCAAGTCGATCTCTCAACCTCCTCGGTGATTTGTGTGTGACCCTTTAGGTTCACCCTCAGCTAGACTTGGGCCCGTGTCCCACAAGGGCCCGTTACCATGGGTGGCCGTCTAGCAACGGTCCATGGCACTAGAGACTAGGTGAATTGGCGTGAACATTTAGGCGCCGATTCCGTACGGGTACGATCCTTCCGTCTACCGTCTCCCGGCCTTAGTCTAGGGTATGGAATTGGGCGTCGGTTCCCATCCTTGACTAGGCATCTATGCTTAATACTCGAGACCACGTATGCTTCATTGCGTCGACACAGGAAACCATTCCCTGTTCGACCAACCACTGTGGCCACAGCTTCAAAACAGCATGAACGTGTCTCCGAGTGCATAGGAGATACCTCTGTCACATACTGACAGGGGACGAATCCTCTTCTTGGAATCCACCGTCCTCGCTACACATTCTGGACTGCACTGGACAAGGCTTATAATGATCATCTTACAGAATGATCACCTCTCGCCAGATCCAAGATACAGCCGTCCTGTGCACGTGACTGCCATGATTCCTCAAGTCTGAGGATTACTCCCATACTATTGGAACCGGGGAATCCAATCATACCGACCAAGCCTTCAAGGCTTCCATATGATGATCCCCGCGAGTCAGTCCAGTCGGCTCGACCCCAGTCGACCAACCCATCAAGATCGTGTAGGCGTCCCACGCCTGTCGCCGATGAAACACGGCACTCATCCAATGAACACGACTCTTGACGCAAGTCTCAATAGGACTCTCAATGCCCTGTCTCGAGGTCCTCGACTTGGAACGTTTCAGACCCAACTCTTAATCAGTTGGTTTCATGACCACCATCCAATGCGTGGCCCAACTGCACGAGTTGTTATCCATGGTCTGTGGGCTTTGTTGCGATATAAATTAAACACCATTTTAACAAATGTAAGATGAGCGCAACAAAGAAGGTACCATTGGTGACGAACACTCATCTTATTCATCACATAATAATATTACATTCACATCAAGTTGTCGGATAGGTTACAAATTGCCAAACCTATTGGCTTTCTGGTCACCTATTCCAACAATCTCCCACTTGACCTAAAGCCAATCACCCATTGTCCTCAAACCTCGTATTCAGATGGTGAGTATGGGCAACTTGCGACATGGGCTTAGCAAGTGGATCTGCTATGTTTTCTGCGGAGCTGACTCGGTCCAACCGAACGTCAGTCCTACTATCCATCTCTCTAAGTAGATGGTTGCGTCTAAGAATATGCTTGGATCGTGATGAGCTCGGTTCCTTTGCTAGCGCTATCGCCCCGTTGTTATCATGAAAGATAATTACAGGCTTAGCAATGCTAGGTACTACATCCAACCCTTGGATGTAGCTCATCAACCAAACCACTCCTTAGCAGCTTCCAAAGCCGCTATGTATTCAAAACTCTATGGTGGAGTCCGCCGTGGTAGCCTGCTTGGAACCCTTCCAAGTAACCACGCCACCATTTAGTCTAAATACAAAACCAGACTGAGACTTGGCATCATCGTCATCCGACTGGAAGCTAGCGTCGCTATAGCCTTCCAGTATCAACCCTCCACCGCCGTAGATCAAGAACATGTCCTTAGTCCTTTTCAGGTACTTTTGGATAGTCTTGACTGCACTCCAGTGATATCGGCTAGTTACGCTCAAAGCGAAAGCCACATCAGGTCTAGTGCTCTGAACAACATACTGTATGCTGCCTACGGCTGAAGCATAGGGGATGTCCAACATCCTTTTAAGCTCCTCATCAGTCTTAGGAGACTGCTTCTTGGGTATCTTAATTCCATGCCTCATAGAAAGGAATCCTCGTTTTGAGTTCTCCATCTTGAATCTCTTCAAGACTTTCTCAATGTACGAGGACTGGGCCATTCCTAACATCCTTCTAGATCTTTCCCTGTAGATCTTGATGCCAAGGATGTAGGATGCCTCGCCCATATCCTTCATGGAGAATTGCATTGACAGCCAAGCTTTACTCGTACCCAACATCTTAGCATCATTCCCAATGAGCAAGATGTCATCCACGTAAAGCACCAGAAACGCAACTGAGCTCCCCACTGATCTTCTTGTATACACAAGGATCGGACTCGTTCTTGATGAAATCATATCCCCGTATGACTTCATCAAAACGCATGTTCCAGCTTCGGGCTTAACCCCTTTTGGTGGATCTGCTAGGGTCCAAACCTTGTTTGTACCCATCGAGTCCATCTCGGATCTCATGGCCTCAAGCCACTTGTCCGAATCGATGTCCGACATCGCTTCTCCGTACGTCTTTGGATCATTATCCAACTGACCGGTCAGGCCCAGAAATCCATACCTATCAGGTGCATGGGATACTCTAGCCGACCTACGGAGGACTGGAACTATATCAGTGGGAACCACTGGCTCAGATGTCACTGCCGCCTCATGGGGTACCTCACTTGATTCCTCAAGGAGTACCTCATCGCGTCGACTATCCGATGGAAAACCTTTTTCCAAAGAACACTGCGTTTCGCGAGACAAAAAAACCTTTTGCTCGGAGGGATCATAGAAATAATACCCCGCAGTTTCTTTCAGATAGCCGATAAACCTGCATAAACTAGAACTCGAGTCCAGTTTATCTCCCACTAATCTCTTGACATATGCGGGGCAACCCTACACTTTCAAGTATTTGTAGGAGGCAGGCTTGCCATGCCATATCTCATATGGCGTCTGGGATACCCTTTTAGATGGCGCCAAGTTCAAAACTTTGGCCGCCGTCTCAAGAGCGTATCCCCAGAAGGAAAGGGGTAGTTCGATAAAACTCATCATGGATCGGACCATGTCCAACAAGGTCCGATTCCTCCTTTCAGACACACCATTAAGCTGCGGTATTCCAGGAGGGGTCCACTGAGAGAGAATCCCATTCTCTTTTTAGATAATCAGTAAACTCACCACTCAAATACTCTCCACCTCGGTCCGACCGAAGGGCTTTGATCTTTCGACCGGTTTGGTTCTCTACTTCAAGTCTGTATTCCTTAAACCTTCCAAAGGCTTCAGACTTGTACCTCATCAGGTAAACATAACCATACCGTGAGTGATCATCGGTAAAGGTTATGAAGTACGAGTACCCACCTCTAGCCTGAGTATTTAGTGGACCACAGACATCTGTATGGATCAATCCAACAGACCACTGGCTAGCGTACTTTGTCCAACAAAGGGTTTCTTGGTCATCTTTCCCTTTAGACAGGATTCACAGGTCGGTAGGTTGTCCAAATCGTCTATTTCTAGACTCTTTGAGTCCACCAACCTTCTTATCCTATCTTTAGAGATATGACCTCACCTCGCATGCCATATCTGTGCGTTATTATGATCATCACGTTTTCGTTTGTGTTCTGCCGTCATAATCCAATTAGACTGTTGAAGTATGTACAGACCGTTGACCAATGTACCAAGCAGATGAGAAATACCATCTTTGATAATGAAAAAACCGTTTTTATTGATGGTAAATTCATATCCCTCCTTATCAAGAACCGGGATGAAACAATGTTTTTAATCATGCTAGGTACATAGAAATAGTCGTTTCAGTACAATCCTAACATGACTACTAATGGCTAACTCTAGTGATCCTACGGCCTCCGCAGTAACGGCCTTGCCGTCGCCTAGCCTCAGGATCATCTCATCCTTGGTTAGCCTTCTGCTTCTTTGCAGTGCATGCAAATCATTGCAGATGTGAGCACCACACCCGGTATCCAATACCCATGAAGCAGAATTAGTAATCATATTAACTTCAACCACAAACACACCTGGGTTGGAGAGGAGTTGTGGGCACTCCCTCTTCCAATGCCCTTTCCCTTGGCAATGCATGCAGACATCAGTTGCCTTGGACCGCTGAGAACCACGGGCCTTCCCTTTCCCTTTTGCTCGGTCCAACCGGAGCAACAGGGACGCCCGGAGCGCGAGCAGGGGCCGCAACCGTCTTCCCTTTGCCCTTCTTCCTCTTCCAGCGTCCAGCCCTCTTGCCATTCGCCTTGGAGGTCGAAGCCTCTCCTATCAATACCGCCGGCGCCGACTTGTGGATCGTTGCCTCGTATTGGACCAGTATGTTGATCAACTCATGAATAGACTTCTCAAGTCCGTTCATGTTGTAGTTTACAACAAACGGGTCATAGGATGGAGGAAGCGACTGAAGGATCACGTCAATGTACGTGTCATTGTTTAAGCCCAGCTTTAAGGTCCTCGAGTTTCTCCACTAGGGAGAGCATCTTGACCCCATGACTTTGTACAGACGCTCCTTCAGCAAGCTTGGTGCCAAAGAATGCTTTTGTGGCGGCATATCTAATATGCCTATCCGGAACCGCATAAACCTCGTTCATGCAGAGCATTATGGCGGAGACGTTGTCCAGCCTCTCATACTGCTTCTGGATGTCGTTAGACATCAAAGCCAGTATGATACTGCGTACTTTCCGGTTGTCCTCATGCCATTTCTCGAACGTCAAACGTTCTTCAGGCGTGGATCCCTCCGGTAAGTTGCTCGGTGGCGGCTCGTCCAAGACGTAGCCTTGGTTCTCGAAACCGAGGACAATCCTCAGGTTTCTCAGCCAGTCCGAGTAGTTCGTTCCGTTGAATTTGTTAGTCTCAAGAATCATTGTTAATGGGTTCTTAGACATATCTACATTAATGAAAATGTAAAGCAGAAATTAGCAGATGATGGTAATATTATTGTTCAAGTTGAAGACTTGGTCTTTTAGTCTTTAACCCTCCCACTATTTATGCGAAAATTCGCCACTCTCAAGCGGAGTTTCGGAAAAACATTTCCTAGTGGGCTTGGGATCCACAAGCGTAATCTCCATGCCCCGCTTTTACGATTCACATGAAGAAGACCTTGTGGGAGATATCCAATATCATTCTCATCCAATGAGATTCCCAAGATATTTTTGCCTCACCTATTCACATGGTCCCGAGGACTCCAAGCGAACCATGTTACTCAGTGTTGGGCCCGACCCATCAACCAAATCATGCCTCAAACTGTCGCCCCCCACGACTCGTGAGACAGGGAAACAGCGAGCGCAGTCTTTTTGTTCACAACAATAGTGCAGCTTTCCCCTAGTCCAAGTGTGCCACGACTCGTGAGACCACACTTGGGTAGTGGTAGCTTCCTCACCACATTGTTGTGGATGGAAGGCTCGGACAGACCAAAATACCATTTTGATCCAAGTCCGTTCTGGGCCTAATATTTAATTTGGTCCAACCAAATGAGAGTTTGTGTATAACCGAGACCTCATCATATTATTGTGTTTTTAGCATGCATAAATATCCAATATTTAAAGCGATAAATAAATACGCCGCATGCAGAAAACATAGCATACCCCTGTTAGGATGATCACAAGCCCAACCTATGCGACCCACTGAGCCCGCAGTGAGTCTATGGTCTGTCTAGGGTGGTCCTAAATTATTACAACAGTAATATACCCATTGTCATTCCAATGGGCCTTGTAGTGCTCTTGTTTCACGCCTTGATGCTCCTCCTTGGGGTCTCCGACTCCAATTGCTTGTTAAAATTGAAACCTCACCAATCCTATCTACTCTCATTACAACTGAAAGTAATACATCGGTAATAAGGAAAACAAGCCTTAACATCATGAGGCTGAAAATACGGGAGATGATAGTCCCAAAAACAAGAGGCACGCAGGCCCCACCCAACAGAAAATAAATAAACATTCATTCATCCATACACAAGGTCTAGGGCTTTGTGGTCATCCCATGTTGATTCCATCAACTCACATAACATAATTATTCCAAATAATCATGCATAAATAACCAACGGATATTCCAAATATCCAAGTGATGTCCAACATCACAAAAGCATAAATATATAAATAATATGCAAAATTCAAATTTTAAATTTAATGGACATTTTACACAATGCATCCAATGCATGTATTTATCCCAAATTAATTAAGCAAATTTAATCCAAGAAATAATCCAATTATTCCAAAATCAAAAATGCAAAATTAACATATTTTCAGAATATTGTGCAGAAAATACAGAAAATCAAATTTTCCGAAAAAAGGTCGAAAAACGGCACAAAACGGCCCAGCCGTTGTGCTGGCCGGCCGCCCGCGCGCATCGGGCAGCGCGCGCGCGCGCAGGGCACGCAGGCTGCCAGCAGCGGCCGGCTGTGCACAGCGCGCGCCTGTGCGCAGCGTCCGCGCGCATGGCGAGCGCGCAGGCGCCCGCCTGCGCGCGGCCACTGCCGGCCCGACCAAATTTTTTTTTTTTTTTGCTTGTTTCTCAAAACTGTTTTAGATCCAATCTAACAAAATTAAGCATGCCAAAAGTCCATTAAATCCAAACAATTGAATCATCATATTATTCATATATTTACGTAATCTAACATGCCAATAAAGCCATTTAAAAGCAAGTAGATCATGCCAAACACATAGATCTATGCCCCTTACATCGAACCGGGCTCTAATACCACTTGAAGGACAAGCGGATCCGCCCGGGAGCGCGAGCGGAAGCGAGAAAAGCGAGATAAGTGCGTAAATTTAAATCAAATTCAAAATACGCGAATCCCAAGGGGTGTACCCTTGGGTGCTCAACCGGGCGTTCGATGTAGGATGTGTAAATATTAAAACATATATTTGAACACATAGGGCATAGATATACAAATGAAATCAATCAAAGCGTAATAAACCGTTACCTTTGATTGTTTAGCGTATGCTCCCGGCTACTAGCGTTGTTCCTTCTCCGGAATGCTCACGAAATCCAAACGTATGGATTCTCCAAAGGTGATCCACACCACACCGGAAGAAACACACGTTCTTCTTGCTAGAAAAGAACGGGTTTAGGAAGGAATCGGTTTAAGAGAAGAACACTATGAATTAGTGTTCTCTTAAACTTACTTTGTTCTTCTTCTTGATTCATAATCAAGTGAAGAACACAAGTATAAGAGAGGGAGGGAGCACGAAATTTTGAGAGAGAGGAGAGGATTTTTGTCTTCTCTTTTTCCTAGAAAAAGATGAATAATGAATCACTTATGCTTGGTGTTGTATATTCTCATATATATACATAATTAATGAGATTATTGGAATGTGTCTAGGTTCATCCAAGGATGTCTAGATTCATTCCAATCAATCACCATCAATTCTTCAATCAAGCCTACCAAAATTTATGTTATGATCAAATCATACCAAAAGGGAAGAGCTTGATTGGAGTTGATTTGTCTCTTTCCAAAAGAGACAAGTCAACATACCACCTAGCATGCAACATGGCTGATTTTGCTTCCTCCAAGGGAGCATGTCGGCCATGTTTAATTAAGGTAGGAAGTCCAACTTCTTCCTATTCCAAATTAGAAATTATTTTTCCTCTCGGGTATAATTTAACGGACCGGGATTTATCGTAATCCAATTACGACGAACCCAATATTAAATCCAATTTAATGTCCACTTAAATTATTCCCATTGATCTTTTAATCCAATTAAAAGATCCAACGTCTCAACATCTCAATTTTCCATATTTAATCGAAAATCTAATTTACCGATTAAATGAAAGCCCGATACAATATCGGCCCGTCCATCCAATGGACTTTCCCTTAAGTAATCCAATTACTTATTTTATCCTTCGAGATTGACTCCAAGTCGATCTCTCAACCTCCTCGGTGATTTGTGTGTGACCCTTTAGGTTCACCCTCAGCTAGACTTGGGCCCGTGTCCCACAAAGGCCCGTTACCATGGGTGGCCGTCTAGCAACGGTCCATGGCACTAGAGACTAGGTGAATTGGCGTGAACATTTAGGCGCCGATTCCGTACGGGTACGATCCTTCCGTACGGGTATGACCACCATCCAATGCGTGGCCCAACTGCACGAGTTGTTATCCATGGTCTGTGGGCTTTGTTGCGATATAAGTTAAACACCATTTTAACGAATGTAAGATGAGCGCAACAAAGAAGGTACCATTGGTGACGAACACTCATCTTATTCATCACATAATAATATTACATTCACATCAAGTTGTCGGATAGGTTACAAATTGCCAAACCTATTGGCTTTCTGGTCACCTATTCCAACACGTCCACCCCTCTCTCTTCTCTCCAAGAATTCTACTTTGTTCTTCTTGATTTTATTCAAGTTAAGACCATAAGAGACATTGATTGCGTTAATTCATAGCGTGCATCGATGTCTCTTCTCCCCAAAATAATTTCTTGCTAGCACAATGGTATTTGCTTTCCGGTGGAGCGAGTGAGATGATTTAGAGGGTCTCTTCTTTGAGATCTTGGTGCAAAACGGGGAACAATGCATGTAGCCGAAACGAAGACAAAACTACAACCGGGTAGGTTCATTAATTTTGTTTTTTCGGTTTCAATTCTATGGCCTCCATGTTGTGTTTTATTGAACATGAGATACACCAAACGCCCAGGAGAATCAAGGGCACACCCCTTGATTCGTTTATGTATGTTATGCATAATTTAAATTCCTTTTAATTATGTTTTGTAATTTTTTATTACGCACTATTTCGCGCTTCCGCTATTCGCGTTAATCTCCCAGGCCGATCCACATAATCTTTCAAACCCTTTAATAAATCCTATTTATTAATTTAATTCCCTTTATCAAATAGAAGGATTTAATTTCTCCAAGAAAATATAGGACCCGATTAAATCTAATTTAATCATTCCTTTACTCCAATATTTAATTCCAAATTAAATACTAAGTGTGTGTGGATAGTGTGTGACTCTTTAGGTTCACCTTTCAGTTAGACTTGGTCGGATTCCTAGAATCCGTTCGTTACCATAGGTGGCCATCTAGCAACGGTCCATGGCACTAGAGACTAGGTGAAATAATTGGGGATGAACATTTAGGCTCTAACAGTACACTTGTCCTTCTGTCTTCGGTCTCATCACTTAGAGTCTAGGGCACGGAAAAAGCAGGTACCCATTTTGGACCTAAGTGTCGGTCTGTCCTTACTAAACGCCGCAAGGGAAACCTTCCCTTCTGTTCAGTTACTGTGGCCACAGATTTTAGTGACAAGACACAGAGCATACATGAGACTCAACTGTCTATACCTTTTGACAGGAGACAGATCGTTTCTTGGAAAATACTGTCACTCTGTCACCCGAGCTGCACTAGACATGGCTTATGACTACTCAAGAGTATTTTGGCAATCCCTCACCATATCTAAGATACATACCTGAGGCACAGGTGAACTCAGCAGTTCCTCAAGTCAAATGACTTGGCCTGTACCGTTGGAACCGGGAATACACGTCATACCTTGCTGACCATGCTCAAGGTCCTCCGTAAGACGGTTCCCGCGAGTCACCTCAGTCAGCTGCTTGCTAGCATGCTGACCCACTAACACTGCTTAGACGACCTTCGTCACCCGTCGATGAAATACGACAGCAGATGCTTAGTGCAAGTCTCAAAGGGAATCCCGGTACCCATTTTCGGGATTCCTTGACTTGGAGATTTCCGGACTGATTCGGTAAGACTGATTTCATGGACCTACCTCCTAGCGTAGTCCCAGTCCCCGAAATCAATTCTCAGTCCGTGGGCTTTGTTTGCATAGTAAATAGAAATGTACATGCAGATATAAGTGAACGTAAACAAAGTATTGCCATATGAATTTTCACTTCTTTATTCATAAATGGTTTTATCAAACACCAAAAATTATCTAGACATAGCTTACATATTCCTACCAAAATTGGCTTACTGTTAGAATAGGTGACCATGTAAGCCAATTTTGGCAGGAATATGTAACCTATGTCTAGATAATTCTTTGGTATTTGATAAAATATTTATGAATAAAGAAGTGAAAATTCATATGGCAATACTTTGTTTACGTTCACTTATCTGCATTTACATTTCTGTTCACTACGCAAACAAAGCCCACGGACTGAGTAACGTTTTCGGGGACTGGGACTACGCTTGGAGGTAGGTCCATGAAATCAGTCTCACCGAATCAGTCCAGAAATCTCCAAGTCAAGGAATCCCGAGAATGGGTACCGGGATTCCCTTTGAGACTTGCACTAAGCATCTGCTGTCGTATTTCATCGACGGGTGACGAAGGTCGTCTAAGCAGTGTTAGTGGGTCAGCGTGCTAGGAAGCAGCTGACTGAGGTGACTCGCGGGAACCGTCTTACGGAGGGCCTTGAGTATGGTCAGCAGGGTATGACGTGTATTCCCGGTTCCAACGGTACAGGCCAAGTCCTTTGACTTGAGGAACTGCTGAGTTTACCTGTACATCAGGTCTGTATCTTAGATATGGTGAGAGATTGCCAAAATACTCTTGAGTAGTCATAAGCCATGTCTAGTGCAGCTCGGGTGTACAAAGTGACAGTAGTTTCCAAGAAAGGATCTGTCTCCTGTCAAAAGGTGTTGACAGTTGAGTCTCATATATGCTCTGTGTCTTGTCCCTGAAATCTGTGGCCACAGTGACTGAACAGAAGGGAAAAGGTTTCCCTTGCGGCGTTTGGTGAGGACAGACCGACACTTAGGTCCAAAATGGGTACCTGCATTTTCCGTGCCCTAGACCCTAAGTGATGAGACCGAAGACAGAAGGACAAGTGTACTGTTAGAGCCTAAATGTTCATCCCCGAAAATTTCACCTAGTCTCTAGTGCCATGGACCGTTGCTAGATGGCCACCCATGGTAACGGACGGATTCTAGGAATCCGACCAAGTCTAGCTGAATGGTGAACCTAAAGAGTCACACACTATCCACACACACACTTAGTATTTAATTTAGAATTAAATATTGGAGTAAAGGAATGATTAAATTAGATTTAATCGGGTCCTATATTTTCTTGGAGAAATTAATTCCTTCTATTTGATAAAGGGAATTAAATTAATAAATAGGATTTATTAAAAGGGTTGATTTAATGGGCTTAGAATAAATTATAATATTTATTTATTATATTATATTTATTCTTTTAGCCTTTTGGAATATTTAATAGGATTTAAATATTCCATTAAATTAAAATCAACGGTTGAGATGGAAAGGGGAGATGGAAGGCTAGGATTCGTTTGACTAGGTCAAAATCCTAGTCAAATTAGGTTACTTAGAGTTTGAGTTTAAAGAGGATTAAACTCTTCCTCTATATAAACCCCTAGCTTCCAACATTTAAGAGATTGATGATTCTTGAAAAACACACACAACACACACTCTCCCTCTCCTACCTCTCGTCCGCCCCTCTCTCTTTCTCTAGCAAGAAAATATTTTTCCTTAGTTCTTTTTGTTCTTAGAACATCAAGAACTTAGACGAACCAATACCGTTAATTGATAACGAGTTATTGATTCGTCCACTCCAAAAATAATACTTGTTCGTTGCTAGCACGACGTGCAAGATACGTGGGTGGATGGTGTGTCACGATTTGGAGGATCTCAAGAACGAGGTCTTGGTGCAAAACGGGGAACAACGCGAGTAGCAGTTGAAGACGAAAACGACAACGGGTAGGTCTCGTTTAAGATTTTCGTCTCTCTTTATTTTTTCAACTTTATGGCCTCCATGATTTATTTAATTGTTTTATGATCATGAGATACACCGAACGCCCGGGAACCTCAAGGGCACACCCCTTGAGCGTCTTCTTTAAATTAAAAAGCATGCCTTTTATTTTGTAAAATTTAATATGTTTAATTTTACCGCGCTTCCGCATTCGCGCAATTCCCGGGACGATCCACCGGATTTTCTTTCACTTACATGATCACCTATTCTAACACATTGACCTCAAACCTCTTATTCAGATGGTGAGTGTGGGCAACTTGCGACATGGGCTTAGCAAGTGGATCTGCTATGTTTTCTGCGGAGCTGACTCGGTCCAACCGAACGTCATTCCTGCTATCCATCTCTCTAAGTAGATGGTAGCATGTAAGAATATGCTCCGATCGTGATGAGATCTCGGTTCCTTTGCTAGCGCTATCGCCCCCTTTGTTATCATAAAAGATAATTACAGGCTTAGCAATGCTAGGTACTACATCCAACCCTTGGATGTAGCTCATCAACCAAACCATTCCTTAGCAGCTTCCAAAGCCGCTATGTATTCATAACTCTATGGTGGAGTCCGCCGTGGTAGCCTGCTTGGAACCTATCCAAGTAACCACGCCACCATTAAGTCTAAATACATAACCAGACTGAGACTTGGCATCATCATCATCCGACTGGAAGCTAACGTCGCTATAGCCTTCCAGTATCAACTCTCCACCGCCATAGATCAAGAACATGTCCTTAGTCCTTTTGAGGTACTTTAGGATAGTCTTGACTGCACTCCAATGTGCCTCCCCGACACACGACTGATATCTGCTAGTTACGCTCAAAGCGAAAGCCACTGTATGTTGCCTACGGCTGAAGCATGGGGATGTCCAACATCCTTTTAAGCTCCTCATCAATCTTAGAAGACTACTTCTTGAATAACTTAATTCCATACCTCATAGGAAGGAATCCTCGTTTTGAGTTCTCCATCTTAAATCTCTTCAAGACTGTCCCAATGTACGAGGACTGGGCCATTCCTAACATCCTTCTAGATCTATCCCTGTAGATCTTGATGCCAAGGATGTAGGATGCTCCGCCCATATCCTTCATGGAGAATTGCGTTGACAACCAAGCTTTAGTGGTACCCAACATCTTAGCATCATTCCCAATGAGCAAGATGTCATCCACGTAAAGCACCAGAAACGCAACTGAGCTCCCACTGATCTTCTTGTATACACAAGGATTGGACTTGTTCTTGATGAAATCATATCTCGTATGACTTCATCAAAACGTATGTTCCAGCTTCGGTAAGCTTGTTTGAGGCCATAGATGGACCTTTGGAGACGGCAGACCTTCTGCTCTTCTCCAACAGTTGTGAAACCTTCCGGCTGATCCATATAGATCTCTTCCTCTACGAAACCGTTGAGAAAGGCTGTTTTCACGTCCATCTGCCATATTTCATAGTCATACCATGCTGCTATGGCAAGCAGTATCCGAATGGACTTGGCCATTGCTACGGGCGAGTAGGTTCGCTCAAAATCGACCCCAGGTCGCTGAGTGTAACCTTTCACCACAAGCCTAGCTTTGAAGGTTGTAACCTCCCCGTCAGCTCCAAGCTTACGTTTGTAGACCCATTTACACCCTACGGGTTTAACCCCTTTGGGTGGATCTACTAGGGTCCAAATCTTGTTTTGTACCCATCGAGTCCATCTCGGATTTCATGGCCTCAAGCCACTTGTCCGAATCGATGTCCGACATCGCTTATCCGTATGTCTTTGGATCATTATCCAACTGACCGGTCAAGCCCAGAAATCCATACCTATTAGGTGCATGGGATACTTTGGCCGACCTATGGAGGACTGGAACAATATCAGTGGGAACCACTGGCTCAGATGTCACTGCCGCCTTATGGGGTACCTCACTTGATTCCTCAAGGAGTACCTCATCGGCGTCGACTATCCGATGGAAAACCTTTTTCCAAGAACACTGTGTTTCGCGAGACAAAAAATCTTTTGCTCGGAGGAATCATAGAAATAATACCCCGCAGTTTCTTTTGGATAGTCGATGAACCTGCATAAACTAGACCTCGAGTCCAGTTTACTTCCCACTAATCTCTTGATATATGCGGGGCAACCCCACACTTTCAAGTATTTGTAGGAGGCAGGCTTGCCATGCCATATCTGATATGGCGTCTGGGATACCCTTTTAGATGGCACCAAGTTCAAAACTTTGGCCGCCGTCTCAAGAGCGTATCCCCAGAAGGAAAGGGGAAGTTCGGTAAAACTCATCATGGATCGGACCATGTCCAACAAGGTCCGATTCCTCCTTTCAGACACCCCATTAAGCTGCGGTGTACTAGGAGGGGTCCACTGAGAGAGAATCCCATTCTCTTTTAGATAATCAGTAAACTCACGACTCAAATACTCTCCACCTCGGTCCGACCGAAGGCCTTTGATCTTTCGACCGGTTTGGTTCTCTACTTCAAGTCTGTATTCCTTAAACCTTCCAAAGGCTTCAGACTTGTACCTCATCAGGTAAACATAACCATACCGTGAGTGATCATCGGTAAAGGTTATGAAGTACCAGTACCCACCTCTAGCCTGAGTATTTAGTGGACAACAGACATCTGTATGGATCAAATCCAACAAACCACCGGCTAGCATACTTTGTCCAACAAAGGGTTTCTTGGTCATCTTTCCCTTTAGACAGGATTCACAGGTCGGTAGGTTGTCCAAATCGTTTATTTCTAGACTCTTTGAGTCCACCAACCTTCTTATCCTATCTTTAGAGATATGACCTAACCTCGCATGCCATATCTGTGCGTTATTATGATCATCACATTTTCGTTTGTGTTCTACAGTCACAATCCAATTAGACTGTTGAAGTATGTACAGACCGTTGACCAATGTACCAAGCAGATGAGAAATGCCATCTTTGATAATGAAAAAACCTTTTTTATTGATGGCAAATTCATATCCCTCCTTATCATGGACCGGGATGGAAACAATGTTTTAATCATGCTAGGTACATAGAAACAATCGTTCAGTAAAATCCTAACATGACTACTAATGGCTAACTCTAGTGATCCTACGGCCTCCGCAGCAATGGCCTTGCCATCGCCTAGGCTTAGGATCATCTAATCCTTGGTTAGCCTTCAGCTTCTTTGCAGTGCCTGCACATCATTGCAGATGTGAGCACCACACCCGGTATCCAATACCCATGAAGCAGAATTAGTAATCATATTTACTTCAACCACAAACATACCTAGGTTGGAGAGGAGTTGTGGACACTCCCTCTTCCAATGCCTTTTCCCTTGGCAATGCATGCAGACATCATTTTTCTTGGACCGCTGAGAACCATGGGCCTTCCCTTTCCTTTTGCTTGGTCCAACCGGAGCAACAGGGACGCCTGGAGCGCGAGCAAGGGCCGCAACCGTCTTCTCTTTGCCCTTCTTCCTCTTCCAGCGTCCGGCCCTCTTGCCATTCGCCTTGGAGGTTGAAGCCTCTCCTATCAATACCGCCTGAGTCGACTTGTGGGTCGTTGCGTCGTATCGGACCAACATGTTGATCAACTCATGAATAGACTTCTCAAGTCCGTTCATGTTTGTAGTTTACAACAAACGGGTCATAGGATGGAGAAAGCGACTAGAGGATCATGTCAATGTACGTGTCATTGTTAAGCCCAGCTTTAAGGTCCTCGAGTTTCTCCACTAAGGAGAGCATCTTGACCCCATGACTTTGTATAGACGCTCCTTCAGCGAGCTTGGTGCCAAAGAATGCTTTTGTGGCGGCATATCTAATATGCCTATCCGGAACCGCATAAACCTTGTTCATGCGGAGCATTATGGCGGAGACGTTGTCCAGCCTCTCATGATGCTTCTCGATGTCGTTAGACATCAAAGCCAGTATGATACTGCGTACTTTTCGGTTGTCCTCTTGCCATTTCTTGAACGTCAAACGTTCTTCAGGCGTGGACCCCTCCGGTAAGTCGCTCGGTGGCGGCTCGTCCAATACGTAGCCTTGGTTCTCGAAATCGAGGACAATCCTCAGGTTTCTCAGCCAGTCCGAATAGTTCGTTTCGTTGAATTTTTTAGTCTCGAGAATCATGGTTAATGGGTTCTTAGACATATCTACATTAATGAAAATGTAAAGCAGAAATTAGCAAATGATGGTAATATTATTGTTCAAGTTGAAGACTTGGTCTTTTGGTCTTTAACCCTCCCACTATTTATACGAAAGTCCGCCACTCGCAAGCGGAGTTTCGGGAAACCATTTCCTAGTGGGCTTGGGATCCACAAGCGTAATCTCCATGCCCCACTTTTACGATTCACATGAAGAAGACCTCGTGGGAGATATCCAATATCATTCTCATCCAATGAGATTCCCAAGATATTTTGCCTCACTTATTCGCATGGTTCCGAGGACTCCAAGCGAACCATGTTACTCAGTGTTAGGCCCGACCCATCAACCAAATCATACCTCAAACTGTCGCCCCCCATGACTCCTGAGACAGAAAAACAGCGAGCGCAGTCTTTTTGTTCACAACAATGGTGCAACTTTCCCCTATTCCAAGTGTGCCACGACTTGTGAGTCCACACTTGGGTAGTGGTAGCTTCCTCACCACATTGCTGTGGATGGAAGGCTCGGTCAGACCAAAATACCATTTTTATCCAAGTCCGTTCTGGGCCTAATATTTAATTTGGTCCAACAAAATGAGAGTTTTGAGTGTGACCGAGACCTCATCACATTATTGTATTTTAGCATGCATAAATATCCAATATTTAAAGCGATAAATAAATACGCCGCATGCATAAAACATAGCATACCCCTGTTAGGATGATCACAAGCCCAACCTATGCGACCCACTAAGCCCGCAGTGAGTCTATGGTGAAGGACAAGCGGATCTGCCCAGGAGCGTGAGCGGAAGCGAGGAAGCGAGAAATTGTGCACAAATTTATATCTAATTTAAATTACGAATCCCAAGGGGTGTACCCTTGGGTGCTCAACCGGGCGTTTGATGTAGGATGTGTAAATATTAGAAACATATATTTAAACACACAGGGCATAGATGTATATTAAATCAATCAAAGCGTAATAAACCGTTACCTTTGATTATTTAGCGTATGCTCCCGGCTACTTGCGTTGTTCCTTCTCTGAAATGCTCACGAAATCCAAACGTATGGATTCTCCAAAGGTGATCCACACCATACCGAAAGAAACACACGTTCTTCTTGCTAGAAAAGAATGGGTTTAAGAAGGAATTGGATTAAGAGAAGAACACTATGAATTAGTGCTCTCTTAATTTACTTTGTTCTTCTTCTTGATTCAAAATCACGTGAAGAACACAATTGTAAGAGAGGGAGAGAGGCCGAGAGTTTGTAAGAGAGGAGAGGATTTTTGTCTTCTCTTTTTCCTAGAAAAAGATGAATAATGAATCACTTATGCTTGGTGTTGTATATTCTAATATATATACATAATTAATGTGATTATTTGAATGTGTCTAGGTTCATCCAATGATGTCTAGATTCATTCCAATCAATCACCATTAATTCTTCAATCAAGCCTACCAAAATTTATGGTATGATCAAATCATACCAAAAGGGAAGAGCTTGATTGGAGTTGATTTGTCTCTTTCCAAAAGAGATAAGTCAACATACCACCTAGCATGAAACATGGCTGATTTTGCTTCCTCCAAGGGAGCATGTCGGCCATGTTTAATTAAGGGAAGAAGTCCAACTTCTTCCTATTCCAAAAATAGGAATTATTTCTCCTCTCGAGTATAATTTAACGGACCTTGTTTTATCGTAATCCAATTACGACGAACCCAACATTAAATCCAATTTAATGTCCATTTAAATTATTCCTGTTGATCTTTTAATCCAATTAAAAGATCCAACGTCTCAACGTCTCAACTTTTCATATTTAATCGAAAATCCAATTTACCAATTAAACGGAAGCCCGATACAATATCGGCCGGTCCATCCAATGGACTTTCCCTTAAGTAATCCAATTAATTATTTTATCCTTCGAGATTGACTCCAAGTCGATCTCTCAACCTCCTCGGTGATTTGTGTGTGACACTTTAGGTTCACCCTCAGCTAGACTTGGGCCCGTGTCCCACAAGGGCCCGTTACCATGGGTGGCCGTCCAGCAACGGTCCATGGCACTAGAGACTAGGTGAATTGACGTGAACCTTTAGGCGCCGATTCTGTACGGGTACGATCCTTCCGTCTACCGTCTCCCGGCCTTAGTCTAGGGTATGGAATTGGGCGTCGGTTCCTATCCTTGACTAGGCATCTATGCTTGATACTTGAGACCACATATGCTTCATTGCGTCGACATAGGAAACCATTCCCTGTTCGACCAACCACTGTGGCCACAACTTCAAACAACATGAACGTGTCTCCGAGTGCATAGGAGATACCTCTGTCACATACTGACAGGGGACGGATCCTCTTCTTGGAATCCACTGTCCTCGCTACACATTCCGACTGCACTGGACAAGGCTTATGATAATCATCTTACAGAATGATTACCTCTCGCCAGATCCAAGATACAGCCGTCCTGTGCACGCGACTGCCATGATTCCTCAAGTCTGAGGATTACTCCCGTACTATCGGAACCGGGGAAAACCAATCATACCGACCAAGCCTCCAAGGCTTCCATATGATGATCCCCGCGAGTCAGTCGAGTTGGCTCGACCCCAGTCGACCAACCCATCAAGATCGTGTAGGCGTCCCACGCCTGTCGCCGATGAAACACGACACTCATCCAATGAACACGACTCTTGACGCAAGTCTCAATAAAACTCTCGATGCCCTGTCTCGAGGTCCTCGACTTGGAACGTTTCAGACCCAACTCTTAATCAGTTGGTTTCATGACCACCATCCAATGCGTGGCCCAACTGCACGAGTTGTTATCCATGGTCTGTGGGCTTTGTTGTGATATAAGTTAAACACCGTTTTAACAAATGTGAAATGAGCGCAACAAAGTAAGCACCAGAAGTGATAAATACTCATTTTATTCATCACATAATAATATTACATTTACATCGAGTTGTATAATAGGTTACAAATCGCCAAACCTATTGGCTTTCTGGTCACCTATTCTAACAATCTCCCACTTGACCTAAAGCCAATCACCCATTGACCTCAAACCCATGTTATCCAGATGCTGAGTATGGGCAACTTGCGACATGGGCTTAGTAAGTGGATCTACTATGTTTTCTGCGTAGCTGACTCGGTCCATCCGAACGTCACCCTTGCTAACCATCTGTCTGAGCAGATGGTAACGTCTAAGAATATGCTTGGATCGGTGATGAGATCTCGGTTCCTTTGTGTTAGAATAGGTGACCAAAAAGTCAATGGTATTGGCTGTTCTGAGAACCATTCGTCAATCTATGAACAAGTAATATTATGTTAATGAATATAGTAAGGATTCATAGGCATGAGTTTGTTGTACTTACTGCTTGCATCGTTACGATGTCACAACAAACGCCCACAGACTGAAATAACATTTCGGGAAATTGGAACTACGCTTGGAGGTAGGTTCATGAAATCAGTTTCGCCGAATCAGTCTGAAATACTCCAAGTCAAAGGAATCTCGAGACAGGGCATCGAGAATCCATTTGAGACTTGCACTAAGCATCTGCTGTCGTGTTTCATCGATGGGTGACGAAGATCGTCTAAGCAGTGTTAGTGGGTCGGCCTGTTGGGGAGCGGCCGACTGAGGTGACTCGCGGGAATCGTCATATAGAAGCTACTCGGGCTTGGTTGGTATGACTCGTATTCCCGGTTCCGATAGTACGGGATTAGTCCTCGGACTTGAGGATCACGGCAGTCCCCTACATTACTAAGGCTGTATCTTGGATCTGGTGAAATTTGACCGATTATATCACATGGTCATCATAAGCCTCGTCCAGTGCAGTCGGAGTATGTAAGAAAGGTGAATTCCAAGATAGGATTTGTCCCTTGTCAAAGGATATGACAGCAAGATCTCCTATGCGCTCGGAGATGGTTTAGACTCACAAAGTCTATGGCCATAGCACTTGATGTAGTGGGAAAGGATTTCCTACGTCGAGTTAAACCTATCTCGAGCATTATGCATAGTTTCCTAGTCAACGATGGGAACCGACCCCCAGACTAAAGGCCGGGAGACAGGCGACAGTAGGACCGTACCCGTACGTAACGAGCGTTAGTAGGACCGCACCTGCATATAACTCAGAGCCTAAATGTTCACACCATAAATTCACCTAGTCTCTAGTGCCATGGACCGTTGCTAGATGGCCACCCATGGTAACGGACTACTTTGGTTATGAAATAACAAAAAGTAGGTCCAAGTCTAGCTGAAAGGTGAATCTAAAGAGTCACACCCGCTACACCAAATGAAAGGGAATTAATTTGGAATTAATTCCGGGAGAAGGTTTAATTTAATGGAATTAAATTATACTTCTTGGAGATTCAAGCCTCGATGAATTATTTGGAATAATCGGGCTTGAGTTCATAAATTACATTTATGAATTTTATAAAGCATGGGCTTTCCTTTTAATTAGATTAAAAGGGTGAATTAATTAGTGGGCTTGGTATCTTAAATAGGATTTAATATAAAGTCCATGGGACTATTTAATTTAGAATTAAATAATCCCATTCTATGGAATTAATTAATGGGCTGTGTATATTAAATAGGATTTAATATAAAGTCCATGGGACTATTTAATTTAGAATTAAATAAGTCCTTTCCATTAATTAACTAATGGGCTTAGTATATTAAATATGATTTAATATATATAAAGTCCATGGGAATATTTAATTGAAATTAAATAAGTCCATTCCATAAAGCCCATCAAAATGGATGGACAAGATTTGATCTAGAGAATGATGAGATGAAGGGCCATGATTAATTTGACTTAATCAAAGCCTAATTTGACTAGGAGTTGACTAGGTCAAAATCCTAGTCAAAGTGTGTCTCTTTGGAAGAGTTTGAGAAGGAATAGGAATTCCATCTTCTATAAATACTTAAAAAACATACACTCACACCTAATATTCTCTACAACTCTCATCTCTCAATTTCCTCTCAAAATTCGTCCATGCCCTTTTCTTAATCTCCAAGAATACTACTTTGTTCTTCTTGATTTATTCAAGTTAAGAACATAAGAGACATTGGTTGTGTTAATTGATAGCGTGTACCGATGTCTCTTCTCCCCAAAATAATTTCTTGCTAGCACAAGGGTTGTTTGCTTTCCGGTGGAGCGAGTGAGATGATTTAGAGGGTCTCTTCTTTGAGATCTTGGTGCAAAACGGGGAACAATGCGTGTAGCCGAAATGAAGACAAAACTACAACCGGGTAGGTTCTTTAATTTCGTTTTTTCAGTTTCAATTCTATGGCCTCCATGTTGTGCTTTATTGAACATGAGATACACCGAACACCCGGGACAATCAGGGGCACACCCCTTGATTCGTTTATGTATATTATGCATGATTTAAATTCCATTTAATTATGCTTTGTAATTTTTTATTACGCATTCTTTCGCGCTTCTGCTATACGCGCTCATCTCCCGGGCCGATCCACCGATTTCTTTCAGTGGTATCAGAGCCCGGTTCGGTATATAGGCCTAGAATTCTATGTGCTATCTGCGTTTAAGCATGATAAACGTGTTTTAATTTACGTTTATAGCATGTTTATCGTAGATAATTATTGGCGTTTAATTTTGCATGGGATTTTGGATCTTGGTTTTCTTGAATATGTATATACATGTTCTAGGGTATAATTTATCTTGTGGTTCAGAAAAATTGCATGAAAAGTCGAAAAGGAGTGAAAAACGGCGAACCGGCAGCAGCAGCACGCTGGCCGCGCGCACAGGGGCGCGGCCGGGTGCCCGTGCAGGCAGGGGCCTGCGCGCGCCCGGCCAGCGCGCCCAGCGTGCGCAGACAACGCGTGCGCGCCTGGCCGGCCGGCTGTGCCGTTTTCCGTTTCTCTCCCGTTTTTGGCTCGTTTTTCAAAACTGTTTTTACTGAATTATTTTTATGATATTTTCTGCATTATTCTGAACCCGTTGACTTAGAATATTTATTTTTTGAGATTTGGAATTTCCTAAAATAAGTATTGCTTGGTTGATGAGGAAAGGGTTTCCTAACAAGATTTAATTTTTGCAATGGTTGCACCAATGATCAAAATTCATATGTGAAATTTCGCAATAATTTCTGCGTTTTATGATGTTGGACATCATGGTTATTTTATGGCTTGAGTATGAGTAGATCTTGACATGTATTGATATTGCACAAATTGTTGGATTTTGGAATTCTTGAATAAATGGGCATATTCTTGAATTGTTGATTTTTGTATTTCAGAAAATTTGATTTTTCTGTATAATTCTTGGAATTTTTCTGAATTAATTAACTTGAGGCATTTTAATTTTGGTTGAGATTTTATATTTCATAGAATTAATATTGCCTTGTTAATTATGGAAAAGGATTTTCCAACAAAAATCGTTGTGCATAGGTTGCACTGTTATCCTATATTTGGTGTGAATATTTTACACGTAATTTCTACATTTATTTTATGGTATGGGTTATCATGGATGTTGGTATAACATATTTTACGTGGAATATGTATTTGTGCTATTTGTGTTAATTGATTTGACAAAGGATGATCACAAAGCCCCTAGACCGCATGTATGGTTTATTTACATTTATTTGTTGGGTTGTGGCCTGTGTGCCTCTTTATTTTCCTCTCTGTCTCTCTTCTAGTGCCTTGGAATAATAAGGCTTTCTCTCTCCCTCCCAATGTACTCCCTCCCAATGTACTCCCCCCAAATGTTTAATTGGGGTTTCTTATTTTATGATGTAATGAGAGTAGAATTAGTGGTGAGTTTTTTTTATTTTTTTGTAGATAAAAGCTGCAAGAGAAGACAAGCCCAAGGTGTTGGAGGCCCATGGAGGTTGCCATCAGATGGCCCACGGAGGATCCATGGAGAAGAAGCCCGGTGTAGGCCCACGATGGAGAGCCCAAGAAGATAAAGAGGACTTACAAGGCCCACTGCATGTAATGGGTTATTAAATCTTGTAATAGTGTTGGGCCTACCCTTAGATTGACCATAGATCCACTGCGGGCTCAGTGGCTCGCATAGGTTTGGGCTTGTGATCATCCTACAGGGGCGTGCTAGGCTTTATTTTGCATGCGATGCGTATTATATGCTTATGATTATTCTATATGCTTTATGTATGGTTACATTCACGCTTAGAATATTTCTGCCATAACGCATCCAATGCAATACTTAATATATGTGATGAGGTCTCGTTCTATCAAAACTCTCACTTGGTTGAACCAAGTTAAATATAGACCCTTAATAAATGGACTAGGACTCTGGGAGTCTGTCCAAGCCTTCCATCCATGGCAAAAGTGAGGAAGATCTTTTAGGTCGATAGCGTGGTCTCACGAGTCGTGGCACGACTATTGTGCTTAAAAGAAGCTGCACTTTGTCATGAACGATGAGTAGACTACTGTTACCTGTCTCACGAGTCGTGGAGGTTGCAGTGAGTCTATGAATCGGTTGATTGGGTCGGGTCTAACGCCCGAATAACGTGATTCGCTTGGAGTCCTCGGGATCACGTGAAAGGGTGAGGCAATTATCTTGGGAATCTCGTGGAATGAGAATGGTATGGAATACCTCCCATAGGTTCTTTTCCCATGCGAATCGTAAAAGCGGGGTATGGGGAAGATCGTTGTGGATCCCGAGCCCACTAGGAAAGGATTTCCCGAAAACAACGTTTGAGAGTGCCGTGTTTTCGTAGAAATAGTGGGAGAGGTTAAGGACTAAAGACCGAGCTTAACCAAAATATTACTTCATTCTGCTTATTATTTTCTGTTTTATATATTTGTGAATGTCTACGAATCCACCAAAGACATCACTAAGAGGCTCACTAAAAGGGAACCAATTACACGAATTGACTGCGAAATCTTAAGATGGTCTTAGATTTCCAGAACCTTAACTCACATACCGGAATGAGGACGTTCCTCAGCCCTTGCCGGAGGGGTCGACAACTAAGGTAACGCTTGGCGTTCAAAAGTTGAAGGATGACCACCGGCAAGTAGGATATAATGATGTTGGCTCAAACTATGCTTCGTTTGCATCATGTCTATATGGTCTTGGACCAGCATGTGGGGGTAAAATGCAACGAAGGCATTTTTGAAGCTAAGATGACTGAAGGGATGTCTGTACAAAGAACATGGAGTCATGATGCAATCCCTAGGGGAGAAGCTCAAAAGATCTCCACGCCAGTCTTGAAATAGAGACGTACATTGACATGATCCTTCAGTCTCTTCCTCCCTCCTACGAACCATTAATTATCAACATGAATGAGCTTAGAAAAGATCTTCATAGGTTGGTAATTATGTTGGTCTAGTACGAAGCAACGATTGCAAAATCTGCGCCGTCGGTACTAGTAGGAGAGGCTTCAACCTCCATAGCGAAAGGCAAGGGTGCCAGACGCCAAAAGAGGGAGAAGGGTAGGGTAACATCAACTATTAAAGCACTTCAAGTGTTGTTCTTTTACAACACAAAGTGGAGGTAAAAGAAAGAGCAAAAGGTTCAGCAATCAAGTTCATAGATTCTAAGAACGTAAGCATTTACTGTCGTAAAGAGGGCCATTGGAAAAGGGAGTATCCTGAACCTCTCTCCAATGTAGGTAAAAATTTGATATTGCGTATTGACATGATCACTTTTTCTTTTTTTGGTATTTGATACTGTTCTTATCACTAATCTGCGGGTGGTTTGCAGAAAGTGAATAAGGACTTAAAAGCCAAGAACAGTTCTAGGATTCAACAATGGCAAGGTCCATTGCTGAAAAGGACTAGAGACTTGTTAGGCCCATAATGATGATCATGTCAGGAATTACGTAATCTAGCATGATCAAAAGTATGTCTCTTTGTTGGACAAAGGTTCTATTACATACATATTTTATCAAACAAAATTGAATATTGATTCATGTTTGCTAGTAGTTTGTACGTAAATTCCTAAAATACTATCCCATAAAAGGTTTATGGATACTCAAAATTCTAATTATCTAAATGGATTAATCAAGACCAACTTACAGATTTGGCATCTACCACAACTAGGACATTTCTTCTTATTAATAGATAAGTAAATTGGAAAGTTCGATGAATCTAGAAATAGATGATTGGAATCGACTAAATTTACAAGTCTTTTATGAAGAAGAAAGTTCGAAAGCTCTTTGTTGGACAAAGTAGGCTTGCCAAATAGTCTATTGGAAGGGAGCCAATAAGACAACTGTAGGTTACTAATACACAAGACCATAAGAGGGTTCAAAAGTCTAAAGGTCCCATAGGAGGTTTGGAAATTAGACTTAAGGAGGTGAACCGTAAATGGTTGCAAAATTAAACCTGTTTCGATAGGATCGAAAAGGCCGTGTATTTAGTGGGAGCTCTTGAGCATCCAAGTGGAGAATGGAATTCTCAATGAAACGTTTCCTATAAAGGCCAAGTATGACGGTCTCTGATAAAGGGAACGACCGAATCTCGTTGGACGAAGATCGATCTAAGTTTCGCCCAATTACCTTAGCCCGTGTAGACGTAGACTCAAAATTGCCAACGAAAGGAACGTGGCACTTTGCTAGGAGTCACGCCCAAGGAGCCATGGTTTGGCAAGCCTATGTCCCGACAAAGTCCTACATACGTCAAGGGACTAGTGGGAGACAAATTAGACTCGGTGTCTAATTTGTACAAGTTTACGACAGAATAATACTAACGTTGCTTAGAATCGCATTTCTTAAATTGATCATATTCCAAGTCCCCTTAAGAACGAACCCGAATGTCGTAAGAGGTACGAGTGATCGGGATATATTCGGTCAAATTTGGATAGTAATCCAAATGACCTGCGGAACGTGATGTTGGACATCGTAGTAGGATTTATGGAGAGGAGCTATAGAATCCGCTAAGAAATTCAAACAAGGTTTGAAACACCGCATAACTGGAATATTCGTTTTGACGAGCTCATACGGAGCATGACTCGGTCTTAAACGACGTAGGTGATCAGTGGGAGTAGAAATGGTGTTCCATGTGTTTAGTGTGCAATGTCTTTATTCATGGATGAATTCAAGACATTAGGAATCACTAAAACACAACTGTAACTCACGAAAATTCTCCATGACATTTTAGGGTTCCCACATACATATCATGAATTAAGCTTTTCAAAGACTCAGTCATGGTAGACTGATGAGAAAACTCAAATATGTAGAGGGAAAAGTTGTTCGAGACTCAGTCATGGTAAGACTGATAAGAAAACTTGGATACTATGCATAAAGCATCAAGCCATTCAAGACTTAGTCACGGTGGACTAATGAGAAGGCTTGGATGTTGAGTATCCCCTACGTCTTAACCCTAGGCAAACATATGATATGTTTACTCGGTGCATAGGAACCGATGTTGAGAGTGCTTCTAGCATGGCTCAACATAAATCGGTAATGCACTGAGGGGTTGAAGACAACAATCAAGAATGATCCTTAGTATGCACAGTCAGGCTAAAGCGATACTAGCTTCCAGAGCATAAGTGAAAACCAGTTAGTCTCAAAGGTATGCACAGTCAGGCCCAATGACGAGTGCATCGGATAGTGGTCACTGATGAAGACTGCGTCCATAGGATGGACGTGGCGCCTAGCACGACCAAGCCATGTTCGCCTATATGGCAGGCAACCTGGCTATGGGAGTATTGGCATGACATCTCATCACAAGATCCACGAAAATATTCTTAGACAACCACCATCTCTAAGACGCAATGGTGGATAGAGGTAACACGGTTAGACCGTATTGCTTCGCAAGGAAATATAAGCGGACTCACAATACCTTAGTCGGTATCGTAGATTACTCATACTCAGAGGATTCTGAACAAAGTGGGTAATTGACTTATTGGTCAAGTGGGAGATTGTTAGAATAGGTGACCAGAAAGTCAATGGTATTGGCTGTTCTGAGAACCATTCGTCAATCTGTGAACAAGTAATATTATGTTAATGAATATAGTAAGGATTCATAGGCATGAGTTTGTTGTACTTACTGCTTGCATCGTTACGATGTCACAACAAACGCCCACAGACTGAAATAACATTTCGGGAAATTGGAACTACGCTTGGAGGTAGGTTCATGAAATCAGTTTCGCCGAATCAGTCTGAAATACTCCAAGTCAAAGGAATCTCGAGACAGGGCATCGAGAATCCATTTGAGACTTGCACTAAGCATCTGCTGTCGTGTTTCATCAATGGGTGACGAGGATCGTCTAAGCAGTGTTAGTGGGTCGGCCTGTTGGGGAGCGGCCGACTGAGGTGACTCGCAGGAATCGTCATATAGAAGCTACTCGGGCTTGGTCGGTATGACTCGTATTCCCGGTTCCGATAGTACGGGATTAGTCCTCGGACTTGAGGATCACGGCAGTCCCCTACATACTAAGGCTGTATCTTGGATCTGGTGAAATTTGACCGATTATATCACATGGTCATCATAAGCCTCGTCCAGTGCAGTCGGAGTATGTAAGAACGGTGAATTCCAAGATAGGATCTGTCCCCTGTCAAAGGATATGACAGCAAGATCTCCTATGCGCTCGGAGATGGTTTAGACTCACAAAGTCTATGGCCATAGCACTTGATGCAGTGGGAAAGGATTTCCTACGTCGAGTTAAACCTATCTCGAGCATTATGCATAGTTGCCTAGTCAACGATGGGAACCGACCCCTAGACTAAAGGCCGGAGACAGGCGATAGTAGGACCGTACCCGTACGTAACGAGCGTTGGTAGGACCGCACCTGCATATAACTCGGAGCCTAAATGTTCACACCATAAATTCACCTAGTCTCTAGTGCCATGGACCGTTGCTAGATGGCCACCCATGGTAACGGACTACTTTGGTTATGAAATAACAAAAAGTAGGTCCAAGTCTAGCTGAAAGGTGAATCTAAAGATTCACACCCGCTACACAAAAATGAAAGGGAATTAATTTGGAATTAATTCCGGGAGAAGGTTTAATTTAATGGAATTAAATTATACTTCTTGGAGATTCAAGCCTCGATGAATTATTTGGAATAATCGGGCTTGAGTTCATAAATTAGATTTATGAATTTTATAAAGCATGGGCTTTCCTTTTAATTAGATTAAAAGGGTGAATTAATTAGTGGGCTTGGTATATTAAATAGGATTTAATATAAAGTCCATGGGACTATTTAATTTAGAATTAAATGGAAGGACAAGCGGATCCGTCCAGGAGCGCGAGCGGAAGCGAGAAAAGCGAGGATTTGCGTAAATTTAAATAAAATTCAAAATACGCGAATCCCAAGGGGTGTACCCTTGGGTGCTCAATCGGGCGTTCGATGTAGGATGTGTAAATATTAAAACATATATTTAAACACATAGGGCATAGATATATAAATCAAATCAATCAAAGCGTAATAAAACGTTACCTTTGATTGTTTAGCGTATGCTCCCGGCTACTAGCGTTGTTCCTTCTCCGGAATGCTCACGAAATCCAAACGTATGGATTTCTCCAAAGGTGATCCACACCACACCGGAAGAAACACACGTTCTTCTTGCTAGAAAAGAACGGGTTTAGGAAGGAATCGGTTTAAGAGAAGAACACTATGAATTAGTGTTCTCTTAAACTTACTTTGTTCTTCTTCTTGATTCAAAATCAAGTGAAGAACACAAGTGTAAGAGAGGGAGGGAGCACGAAATTTTGAGAGAGAGGAGAGGATTTTTTTCTTCTCTTTTTCCTAGAAAAAGATGAATAATGAATCACTTATGCTTGGTGTTGTATATTCTAATATATATACATAATTAATGTGATTATTGGAATGTGTCTAGGTTCATCCAAGGATGTCTAGATTCATTCCAATCAATCACCATCAATTCTTCAATCAAGCCTACCAAAATTTATGGTATGATCAAATCATACCAAAAGGGAAGAGCTTGATTGGAGTTGATTTGTCTCTTTCCAAAAGAGATAAGTCAACATACCACCTAGCATGAAACATGGCTGATTTTGCTTCCTCCAAGGGAGCATGTCGGCCATGTTTGATTAAGGAAAGAAGTCCAACTTCTTCCCTTTCCAAATTAGGAATTATTTCTCCTCTCCGGTATAATTTAACGGACCGGGTTTTATCGTATTCCAATTACGACGAACCCAATATTAAATCCAATTTAATGTCCACTTAAATTATTCCCGTTGATCTTTCAATCCAATTAAAAGATCCAACGTCTCAACGTCTCAACTTTCCATATTTAATCGAAAATCTAATTTACCGATTAAATGAAAGCCCGATACAATATCGGCCCGTCCATCCAATGGACTTTCCCTACAAGTAATCCAATTACTTATTTTATCCTTCGAGATTGACTCCAAGTCAATCTCTCAACCTCCTCGGTGATTTGTGTTTGACCCTTTAGGTTCACCCTCAGCTAGACTTGGGCCCGTGTCCCACAAGGGCCCGTTACCATGGGTGGCCGTCTAGCAACGGTCCATGGCACTAGAGACTAGGTGAATTGGCGTGAACATTTAGGTGCCGATTCCGTACGGGTACAATCCTTCCGTCTACCGTCTCCCGGCCTTAGTCTAGGGTATGGAATTGGGCGTCGGTTCCCATCCTTGACTAGGCATCTATGCTTAATACTCGAGACCACGTATGCTTCATTGCGTCGACACAGGAAACCATTCCCTGTTCGACCAACCACTGTGGCCACAGCTTCAAACAGCATGAACGTGTCTCCGAGTGCATAGGAGATACCTCTGTCACATACTGACAGGGGACGGATCCTCTTCTTGGAATCCACCGTCCTCGCTACACATTCCGACTGCACTGGACAAGGCTTATGATAATCATCTTACAGAATGATTACCTCTTGCCAGATACAGCCGTCCTGTGCACGCGACTGCCATGATCCCTCAAGTCTGAGGATTACTCCCGTACTATCGGAACCGGGGAAAACCAATCATACTGACCAAGCCTCCAAGGCTTCCATATGATGATCCCCGCGAGTCAGTCCAGTCGGCTCGACCCCAATCGACCAACCCATCAAGATCGTGCAGGCGTCCCACGTCTGTCGCCGATGAAACACGGCACTCATCCAATGAACACGACTCTTGACGCAAGTCTCAATAGGACTCTCGATGCCCTGTCTCGAGGTCCTCGACTTGGAACGTTTCAGACCCAACTCTTAATCAGTTGGTTTCATGACCACCATCCAATGCGTGGCCCAACTGCACGAGTTGTTATCCATGGTCTGTGGGCTTTGTTGCGATATAAGTTAAACACCGTTTTAAAAAATGTAAGATGAGCGCAACAAAGAAGGTACCATTGGTGATGAACACTCATCTTATTCATCACATAATAATATTACATTTACATCAAGTTGTCAGATAGGTTACAAATCGCCAAACCTATTGGCTTTCTGGTCACCTATTCTAACAATCTCCCACTTGACCTAAAGCCAATCACCCATTGACCTCGAACCTCTTATTGAGATGGTGAGTATGGGCAACTTGCGACATGGTCTTAGCAAGTGGATCTGCTATGTTTTCTGCGGAGCTGACTCGGTCCAACCGAACGTCAGTCCTGCTATCCATCTCTCTAAGCGGATGGTAGCGTCTAAGAATTTGCTTGGATCGTGATGAGATCTCGGTTCCTTTGCTAGCGCTATTGCCCCGTTGTTATCATAAAAGATAATTACAGGCTTAGCAATGCTAGGTGCTACATCCAACCCTTGGATGTAGCTCATCAACCAAACTACTCCTTAGCAGCTTCCAAAGCCGCTATGTATTCAAAACTCTATGGTGGAGTCCGCCGTGGTAGCCTACTTGGAACTCTTCCAAGTAACCACGCCACCATTTAGTCTAAATACAAAACCAGACTGAGACTTGGCATCATCGTCATCCGACTGAAAGCTAGCGTCGCTATAGCCTTCCAGTATCAACTCTCCACCGCCATAGATCAAGAACATGTCCTTAGTCCTTCTCAGGTACATTAGGATAGTCTTGACTGCACTCCAGTGTGCCTCCCGGCACACGACTGATATCGGCTAGTTACGCTCAAAGCGAAAGCCACATCAGGTCTAGTGCACTGAACAACATACTATATGTTGCCTACGGCTGAAGCATAGGGGATGTCCAACATCCGTTTAAGCTCCTCATCAGTCTTAGGAGACTGCTTCTTGGATAACTTAATTCCATGCCTCATAGGAAGGAATCCTCGTTTTGAGTTCTCCATCTTGAATCTCTTCAAGACTTTCTCAATGTACGAGGACTGGGCCATTCCTAACATCCTTTTAGATCTATTCCTGTAGATCTTGATACCAAGGATGTAGGATGCCTCGCCCATATCCTTCATGGAGAATTGCGTTTACAACCAAGCTTTAGTGGTACCCAACATCTTAGCGTCATTCCCAATGAGCAAGATGTCATCCACGTCAAGCACCAGAAACACAACTGAGCTCCCACTGATCTTCTTGTATACACAAGGATCGGACTCGTTGTTGGTGAAATCATATCCCTGTATGACTTCATCAAAATGTATGTTCCAGCTTCGGGTTTAACCCGTTTTGGTGGATCTGCTAGGGTCCAAATCTTGTTTGTACCCATCGAGTCCATCTCGGATTTCATGGCCTCAAGCCACTTGTCCGAATCGATGTCCGACATCGCTTCTCCATACGTCTTTGGATCATTATCCAACTGACCGGTCAGGCCCAGAAATCCATACCTATCAGGTGCATGGGATACTCTGGCCGACCTACGGAGGACTAGAACAATATCAGTGGGAACCACTGGCTCAGATGTCACTGCCGCCTCATGGGGTACCTCACTTGATTCCTCAAGGAGCACCTCATCGCATCGACTATCCGACGGAAAACCTTTTTCCAAGAACACTGCGTTTCGCGAGACAAAAACCTTTTGCTCGGAGGGATCATAGAAATAATACCCCGCAGTTTCTTTCGGATAGCCGATAAACCTGCATAAACTAGACCTCGAGTCCAGTTTATCTCCCACTAATCTCTTGACATATGCGGGGCAATCCCACACTTTCAAGTATTTTTAGAAGGCAGCCATGCCATATCTCATATGGCGTCTGGGATACCTTTTTAGATGGCGCCAAGTTCAATACTTTGGCCGCCGTCTCAAGAGCATATCCCTAGAAGGAAAGGGGTAGTTCGGTAAAACTCATCATGGATCGGACCATGTCCAACAAGGTCCGATTCCTCCTTTCAGACACACCATTAAGCTGCGGTGTTCCAGGAAGGGTCCACTGAGAGAGAATCCCATTCTCTTTTAGATAATCAGTAAACTCACCACTCAAATACTCTCGACCTCGGTCTGACCGAAGGGCTTTGATCTTTCGACCGGTTTGGTTCTCTACTTCAAGTCTGTATTCCTTAAACCTTCCAAAGGCTTCAGACTTGTACCTCATCAGGTAAACATAACCATACCATGAGTGATCATCGGTAAAGGTTATGAAGTACGAGTACCCACCTCTAGCCTGAGTATTTAGCGGACCACAGACATCTGTATGGATCAAATCCAACAGACCACTGGCTAGCGTACTTTGTCCAACAAAGGGTTTCTTGATCATCTTTCCCTTTAGGCAGGATTCGCAGGTCGGTAGGTTGTCCAAATCGTCTATTTCTAGACTCTTTGAGTCCACCAACCTTCTTATCCTATCTTTAGAGATATGACCTAACCTCGCATGCCATATCTGTGCGTTATTATGATCATCACGTTTTCGTTTGTGTTCTGCATTCATAATCCAATTAGACTATTGAAGTATGTATAGACCGTTGACCAATGTACCAAGCAGATGAGAAATACCATCTTTGATAATGAAAAAACCGTTTTTATTGATGGTAAATTCATATCCCTCCTTATCAAGGACCGGGATGGAAATAATGTTTTTAATCATGCTAGGTACATAGAAACAGTCGTTCAGTACAATCCTAACATGACTACTAATGGCTAACTCTAGTGATCCTACGGCCTCCGCAGCAACGGCCTTGCCATCGCCTAGCCTCAGGATCATCTCATCCTTGGTTAGCCTTCTGCTTCTTTGCAGTGCCTGCAAATCATTGCAGATGTGAGCACCACACCTGGTATCCAATACCCATGAGGCAGAATTAGTAATCATATTAACTTCAACCACAAACACACCTGGGTTGGAGAGGAGTTGTGGGCACTCCCTCTTCCAATGCCCTTTCCCTTGGCAATGCATGCAGACATCATTTGCCTTGGACCGCTGAGAACCACGGGCCTTCCTTTTCCCTTTGCTCGGTCCAACCGGAGCAACAGGGACCCCCGGAGCGTGAGCAGAGGCCACAACCGTCTTCCCTTTGCCCTTCTTCCTCTTCCAGCGTCCGGCCCTCTTGCCATTCGCCTTGGAGGTCGAAGCCTCTCCTATCAATACCGCCGGCGCCGACTTGTGGGTCGTTGCCTCCTATTGGACCAGCATGTTGATCAACTCATGAATAGACTTCTCAAGTCCGTTCATGTTGTAGTTTACAACAAACGTGTCATATGATGGAGGAAGCGACTGGAGGATCACGTCAATGTACGTGTCATTGTTAAGCCCAGCTTCAAGGTCCTCGAGTTTCTCCATTAGGGAGAGCATCTTGACCCCATGACTCTGTACAGACGCTCCTTCAGCGAGCTTGGTGCCAAAGAATGCTTTTATGGCGGCATATCTAATATGCCTATCCGGAACTGCATAAACCTCGTTCATGCGGAGCATTATGGCGGAGACGTTGTCCAGCCTCTCATACTGCTTCTGGATGTCGTTAGACATCGAAGCCAGTATGATACTGCGTACTTTCCGGTTGTCCTCATGCCATTTCTCGAACGTCAAACGTTCTTCAGGCGTGGACCCCTCCGGTAAGTCGCTCGGTGGCGGCTCGTCCAAGACGTAGCCTTGGTTCTCGAAACCGAGGACAATCCTCATGTTTCTCAGCCAGTCCGAGTAGTTCGTTCCGTTGAATTTGTTAGTCTCAAGAATCATGGTTAACGGGTTCTTAGACATATCTACATTAATGAAAATGTAAAGCAGAAATTAGCAGATGTGAAAGGAATTGTGGATCGTCCCGGGAAAAGCGCGAATGCGGAAGCGCGGTATAATTAAAAATAAATGCGGAATTTAAACATGCTTTAAATTAAAGAACACGTTTCAAAGGGTGTGCCTTTGAAATTCCCGGGTGTTCGGTGTATCTCATGAATAATAAAACACAAAAGAATCATGGAGGCCATAGGGTAGAAAATTAAAAGGGACGAAAATCATAAACGAGACCTACCCGTTGTCGTTTTCGTCTTCAACGGCTACACGCGTTGTTCCCCGTTTTGCACCAAGATCTCGTCTTTGAGACCCTCCAAATCGTGACACACGATCCACCCACGTATCTTGCATGTCGTGCTAGCAACGAACAAGTTTTATTTTTGGAGTGGATGAATCAATAACACATTATTGATTAATGGTATTGATTCATCAAGTTCTTAATGTTCCAAGAACAAAAAGAACCAAGAAAATATTTCTTGGAGAGGGAGAGAGAATCGGACGAGAGAGAGGGAGAGAGAATCCGTGTGTGTGTGTTGTAGTGTGTGTGTTGGAGTTTCATCATCCTTCAACTTGTAGGATGCTAGGGGTTTATATAGAAGAGGAGTCTAATCCTCTTTAAACTCCTCTTTCAAGAACTCTATTTTGACTAGGATTTTGACCTAGTCAAAGTCCTAGTCAAAGTAGTGTTTTGACTTAGTCAAAACAATCCTAGCCATCCATCTCTCCCATTGATCTCAACCGTTGATTTAATTTAATTTAATGGAATATTTAAAACCTATTTAAATATTTCCAAGAGGCTAAAATAAATATAAATATTATTTAAGCCCATTAAATAAATCCCTTTGATAAATCTAATTTATCAATTTAATTCCTTATATCTAATAGAAGGAATTATTTCTCCAAGAAAAATAAAGGACCCGATTAAATCCAATTTAATCATTCCTTCACTCCAATATTTAATTCCTAATTAAATATCTAAATGTGTGTGGATAGTGTGTGACTCTTTAGGTTCACCTTTCAGCTAGACTTGGTCGGATTCCTAGAATCCTTCCGTTACCATGGGTGGCCATCTAGCAACGGTCCATCGCACTAGAGACTAGGTGAAATATTCAGGGATGAACATTTAGGCTCTAACAGTACACTTGTCCTTCTGTCTTCGGTCTCATCACTTAGAGTCTATGGCACGGAAAATGCAGGTACCCATTTTGGACCTAAGTGTCGGTCTGTCCTCACTAAACGCCGCAAGGGAATCCTTCCCTTCTGTTCAGTCACTGTGGCCACAGTTTTAGGGACAAGACCTAGAGTATACATGAGACTCAACTGCCAAAAACCTATTGACAGGAGACAGATCCTTTCTTGGAAACTACTGTCACTTTGCACACCAGAACTGCACTAGACATGGCTTATGACTACCAAAGAGAATTCTGGCAATCTCTCACCATATCTAAGATACAGCCCTGATGTACAGGTAAACTCAGCAATTCCTCAAGTCAAAGGACTTGACCTGTACCGTTGGAACCGGGAATACACGTCATACCTTGCTAACCATACTCAAGGTCCTCCGTAAGACGGTTCCCGCGAGTCACCTCAGTCAGCTGCGTCCTAGCATGCTGACCCACTAACACTGCTTAGACGACCCTCGTCACCCGTCGATGAAACACGACAGCAGGTGCTTAGTGCAAGTCTCAAATGGAATCCCGGTACCCATTTTCGGGATTCCTTGACTTGGAGATTTCCGGACTGATTCGGGAAGACTGATTCCATGGACTTACCTCCAAGCGTAGTCCCAGTCCCCGAAATTGATTCTCAGTCCGTGGGCTTTGTTTGCGTAGTGAACATATATGGAAAACAAATATAAGTGAACACAAACAAAGTGATGCCAAATGAAATTCACTTCTTTATTCATTAATGATTTATCAAACACCTGAAATTGTCTAGACATAGGTTACATATTCCTGCCAAAATTGGCTTACATGGTCACCTATTCTAACAAGATGATGGTAATATTATTGTTCAAGTTGAAGACTTGGTCTTTTAGTCTTTAACCCTCCCCACTATTTATACGAAAGTCCGCCACTCTCAAGCGGAGTTTCGGAAAACCATTTCCTAGTGGGCTTGGGATCCACAAGCGTAATCTCCATGCCCCGCTTTTACGATTCACATGAAGAAGACCTCGTGGGAGATATTCAATATCATTCTCATCCAATGAGATTCCCAAGATTTTGCCTCACCTATTCACATGGTCCCGAGGAATCCAAGCGAACCATGTTACTCAGTGTTGGGCCCGACCCATCAACCAAATCATGCCTCAAACTGTCGCCCCCACGACTCGTGAGACAGGGAAACAGCGAGCGCAGTCTTTTTGTTCACAACAATAGTGCAGCTTTCCCCTAGTCCAAGTGTGCCACGACTCGTGAGACCACACTTGGGTAGTGGTAGCTTCCTCACCACATTGCTGTGGATGGAAGGCTCGGACAGACCAAAATACCATTTTGATCCAAGTCCGTTCTGGGCCTAATATTTAATTTGGTCCAACCAAATGAGAGTTTGTGTGTGAGCGAGACCTCATCACATTATTGTGTTTTAGCATGCATAAATATCCAATAATTAAAGCGATAAATAAATACGCCGCATGCAGAAAACATAGCATACCCCTGTTAGGATGATCACAAGCCCAACCTATGCGACCGACTGAGCCCGCAGTGAGTCTATGGTCTGTCTAGGGTGGTCCTAAATTATTACAATAATAATAAACCCATTGTCATTCCAATGGGCCTTGAAGTGCTTCTTGTTTCACGCCTTTGTTGGAATAGGTGACCAGAAAGCCAATAGGTTTGGCAATTTGTAACCTATCCGACAACTTGATGTGAATGTAATATTATTATGTGATGAATAAGATGAGTGTTCGTCACCAATGGTACCTTCTTTGTTGCGCTCATCTTACATTTGTTAAACCGGTGTTTAACTTATATCGCAACAAAGCCCACAGACCATGGATAACAACTCGTGCAGTTGGGCCACGCATTGGATGGTGTCATGAAAACCAACTGATTAAGAGTTGGGTTTGAAACGTTCCAAGTCGAGGACCTCGAGACAGGGCATCGAGAGTCCTATTGAGACTTGCATCAAGAGTCGTGTTCATTGGATGAGTGCCGTGTTTCATCGGCGACAGGCGTGGGACGCCTACACGGTCTTGATGGGTTGGTCGACTGGGGTCGAGCCGACTGGACTGACTCGCGGGGATCATCATATGGAAGCCTTGGAGGCTTGGTCGGTATGATTGGATTCCCCGGTTCCGATAGTACGGGAGTAATCCTCAGACTTGAGGAATCATGGCAGTCACGTGCACAGGACGGCTGTATCTTGGATCTGGCGAGAGGTGATCATTCTGTAAGATGATCATTATAAGCCTTGTCCAGTGCAGTCGGAATGTGTAGCGAGGACGGTGGATTCCAAGAAGAGGATCCGTCCCCTGTCAGTATGTGACAGAGGTATCTCCTATGCACTCGGAGACACGTTCATGCTGTTTGAAGCTGTGGCCACAGTGGTTGGTCGAACAGGGAATGGTTTCCTGTGTCGACGCAATGAAGCATACGTGGTCTCGAGTATTAAGCATAGATGCCTAGTCAAGGATGGGAACCGACGCCCAATTCCATACCCTAGACTAAGGCCGGGAGACGGTAGACGGAAGGATCGTACCCGTACGGAATCGGCGCCTAAATGTTCACGCCAATTCACCTAGTCTCTAGTGCCATGGACCGTTGCTAGACGGCCACCCATGGTAACGGGCCCTTGTGGGACACGGGCCCAAGTCTAGCTGAGGGTGAACCTAAAGGGTCACACACAAATCACCGAGGAGGTTGAGAGATCGACTTGGAGTCAATCTCGAAGGATAAAATAAGTAATTGGATTACTTAAGGGAAAGTCCATTGGATGGACGGGCCGATATTGTATCGGGCTTTCATTTAATCGGTAAATTGGATTTTCGATTAAATATGAAAAGTTGAGATGTTGAGACGTTGGATCTTTTAATTGGATTAAAAGATCAACGGGAATAATTTAAGTGGACATTAAATTGGATTTAATATTGGGTTCGTCGTAATTGGATTACGATAAAACCCGGTCCGTTAAATTATACCCGAGAGGAGAAATAATTCCTAATTTGGAATAGGAAGAAGTTGGACTTCTTCCCTTAATTAAACATAGCCGACATGCTCCCTTGGAGGAAGCAAAATCAGCCATGTTTCATGCTAGGTGGTATGTTGACTTGTCTCTTTTGGAAAGAGACAAATCAACTCCAATCAAGCTCTTCCCTTTTGGTATGATTTGATCATACCATAAATTTTGGTAGGCTTGATTGAAGAATTGATGGTGATTGATTGGAATGAATCTAGACATCCTTGGATGAACCTAGACACATTCCAATAATCACATTAATTATGTATATATATTAGAATATACAACACCTAGCATAAGTGATTCATTATTCATCTTTTTCTAAGAAAAAGAGAAGACAAAAATCCTCTCCTCTCTCTCAATTTTCGTGCTCCCTCCCTCTCTTACACTTGTGTTCTTCACTTGATTTTGAATCAAGAAGAAGAACAAAGTAAGTTTAAGAGAACACTAATTCATAGTGTTCTTCTCTTAAATCGATTCCTTCCTAAACCCGTTCTTTTCTAGCAAGAAGAACGTGTGTTTCTTCCGGTGTGGTGTGGATCACCTTTGGAGAATCCATACGTTTGGATTTCGTGAGCATTCCGGAGAAGGAACAACGCTAGTAGCCGGGAGCATACGCTAAACAATCAAAGGTAACGGTTTATTACGCTTTGATTGATTCCATTTATATATCTATGCCCTATGTGTTTAAATATATGTTTTAATATTTACACATCCTACATCGAACGCCCGGTTGAGCACCCAAGGGTACACCCCTTGGGATTCGCGTATTTTGAATTTTATTTAAATTTACGCACTTTTCTCGCATTCCTCGCTTCCGCTCGCGCTCCCGGGCGGATCCGCTTGTCCTTCAGCCTTGATGCTCCTCCTTGGGGTCTCCGACTCCAATTGCTTGTTAAAATTGAAACCTCACCAATCCTATCTACTCTCATTACAACTGAAAGTAATACATCGGTAATAAAGAAAACAAGCCTTAACATCATGAGGCTGAAAATACGGGAGATGATAGTCCCAAAAACAAGAGGCACGCAGGCCCCACCCAACAGAAAATAAATAAACATTCATTCATCCATACATAAGGTCTAGGGCTTTGTGATCATCCCATGTTGATTCCATCAACTCACATATAACATAATTATTCCAAATAATCATGCATAAATAACCAATGGATATTCCAAATACCCAAGTGATTTCCAACATTACAAAAAGCATAAATATACAAATAATATGCAAAATTCAAATTTTAAATTTAATGGACATTTTAAACAATGCATCCAATGCATGTATTAATCCCAAATTAATTAAGCAAATTTAATTCAAGGAATAATCCAATTATCCCAAAATCAAAAAATGCAAAATTAACATATTTTCAGAATATCGTGCCGAAAATACAGAAAATCGAACTTTCCGGAAAAAGTCGAAAAACGGCACAAAACGGCCCAGCCGTTGTGCTGGCCGGCCGCCCGCGCGCACAGGGCAGGGCGCGCTATGCCGCGCGCTGGCCCTCGGCCAGCAGCGGCCGGCTGCGCACAGCGCGCGCGCCCCGAAGCCCAGCGCGCGCAGGCGCCCGCCTGCGCACGGCCACTGCCGGCCCGACCAAATTTTTTTTTTTTTTTTTTTGTGTTTTTCAAAACTGTTTCAGCACAATAACATTAAATATTATTCTGAAAATAAGCATGCAATTTTAGATCCAATCTAACAAAATTAAGCATGCCAAAAGTCCTTTAAATCCAAACAATTGAATCATCATATTATTCATATATTTATGTAATCTAACATGCCAATAAAGCCATTTAAAAGCAAGTAGATCATGCCAAACACATAGATCTATGCCCCTTACATCGAACCGGGCTCTGATACCACTTGAAGGACAAGCGGATCCGCCCGGAAGCGCGAGCGGAAGCGAGAAAAGCGAGGCTTTGCGTAAATTTAAATCAAATTCAAAATACGCGAATCCCAAGGGGTGTACCCTTGGGTGCTCAACCGGGCGTTCGATGTAGGATGTGTAAATATTAAAACATATATTTAAACGCATAGGGCATAGATATATAAATCAAATCAATCAAAGCGTAATAAACCGTTACCTTTGATTGTTTAGCGTATGCTCCCGGCTACTAGCGTTGTTCCTTCTCCAGAATGCTCATGAAATCCAAACGTATGGATTTCTCCAAAGGTGATCCACACCATACTGGAAGAAACACACGTTCTTCTTGCTAGAAAAGAACGGGTTTAGGAAAGAATAGGTTTAAGAGAAGAACACTATGAATTAGTGTTCTCTTAAACTTACTTTGTTCTTCTTCTTGATTCAAAATTAAGTGAAGAACACAAGTGTAAGAGAGGGAGGGAGCACGAAATTTTGAGAGAGAGGAGAGGATTTTTGTCTTCTCTTTTTTCTAGAAAAAGATGAATAATGAATCACTTATGCTTGGTGTTGTATATTCTAATATATATACATAATTAATATGATTATTGGAATGTGTCTAGGTTTATCCAAGGATGTCTAGATTCATTCCAATCAATCACCATCAATTCTTCAATCAAGCCTACCAAAATTTATGGTATGATCAAATCATACCAAAAGGGAAGAGCTTTATTGGAGTTGATTTGTCTCTTTCCAAAAGAGATAAGTCAACATACCACCTAGCATGAAACATGGCTGATTTTGCTTCCTCCAAGGGAGCATGTCGGCCATGTTTGATTAAGGAAAGAAGTCCAACTTCTTCCCATTCCAAATTAGCAATTATTTCTCCTCTCCGGTATAATTTAACGGACCGGGTTTTATCGTAATCCAATTACGACGAACCCAATATTAAATTCAATTTAATGTCCACTTAAATTATTCCCGTTGATCTTTCAATCCAATTAAAAGATCCAACGTCTCAACGTCTCAACTTTCCATATTTAATCGAAAATCTAATTTACCGATTAAATGAAAGCCCGATACAATATCGGCCCGTCCATCCAATGGACTTTCCCTACAAGTAATCCAATTACTTATTTTATCCTTCGAGATTGACTCCAAGTCAATCTCTCAA
This sequence comes from Sesamum alatum, assembly GCA_034509735.1. Lineage (NCBI taxonomy): Eukaryota > Viridiplantae > Streptophyta > Magnoliopsida > Lamiales > Pedaliaceae > Sesamum > Sesamum alatum. Next base: position 9,960,474 of record JACGWO010000013.1, read on the forward strand.
CCTCCTCGGTGATTTGTGTGTGACCCTTTAGGTTCACCCTCAACTAGACTTGGGCCGTGTTCCACACAGGGCCCGTTACCATGGGTGGCCATCTAGCAACGGTCCATGGCACTAGAGACTAGGTGAATTGGCGTGAACATTTTGTTAGAATAGGTGACCATGTAAGCCAATTTTGGCAGGAATATGTAACCTATGTCTAGACAATTTCAGGTGTTTGATAAATCATTAATGAATAAAGAAGTGAATTTCATTTGGCATCACTTTGTTTGTGTTCACTTATATTTGTTTTCCATATCTGTTCACTACGCAAACAAAGCCCACGGACTGAGAATCAATTTCGGGGACTGGGACTACGCTTGGAGGTAGGTCCATGGAATCAGTCTTCCCGAATCAGTCCGGAAATCTCCAAGTCAAGGAATCCCAAAAATGGGTACCGGGATTCCATTTGAGACTTGCACTAAGCACCTGCTGTCGTGTTTCATCGACGTCTGACGAGGGTCGTCTAAGCAGTGTTAGTGGTCAGCATGCTAGGACGCAGCTGACTGAGGTGACTCGCGGGAACCGTCTTACGGAGGACCTTGAGTATGGTCAGCAAGGTATGACGTGTATTCCCGGTTCCAACGGTACAGGTCAAGTCCTTTGACTTGAGGAATTGCTGAGTTTACCTGTACATCAGGGCTGTATCTTTAGATATGGTGAGAGATTGCCAGAATTCTCTTTGGTAGTCATAAGCCATGTCTAGTGCAGTTCTGGTGTGCAAAGTGACAGTAGTTTCCAAGAAAGGATCTGTCTTCCTGTGAATAGGTTTTGGCAGTTGAGTCTCATGTATACTCTAGGTCTTGTCCCTAAAACTGTGGCCACAGTGACTGAACAGAAGGGAAGGATTCCCTTGCGGCGTTTAGTGAGGACAGACCGACACTTAGGTCCAAAATGGGTACCTGCATTTTCCGTGTCCTAGACTCTAAGTGATGAGACCGAAGACATAAGGACAAGTGTACTGTTAGAGCCTAAATGTTCATCCCTGAATATTTCACCTAGTCTCTAGTGCCATGGACCGTTGCTAGATGGCCACCCATGGTAACGGAAGGATTCTAGGAATCCGACCAAGTCTAGCTGAAAGGTGAACCTAAAGAGTCACACACTATCCACACACATTTAGATATTTAATTAGGAATTAAATATTGGAGTGAAGGAATGATTAAATTGGATTTAATCGGGTCCTTTATTTTTCTTGGAGAAATAATTCCTTCTATCAGATATAAGGAATTAAATTGATAAATTAGATTTATCAAAGGGATTTATTTAATGGGCTTAAATAATATTTATATTTATTTTTAGCCTCTTTGAAAATATTTAAATAGGTTTTAAATATTCCATTAAATTAAATTAAATCAACGGTGAGATGAATGGGAGAGATGGATGGCTAGGATTGTTTTGACTAGGTCAAAACACTACTTTGACTAGGACTTTGACTAGGTCAAAATCCTAGTCAAAATAGAGTTCTTGAAAGAGGAGTTTAAAGAGGATTAGACTCCTCTTCTATATAAACCCCTAGCATCCTACAAGTTGCATGATGATGAATCTCCAACACACACACAACACACACACACACTCGGCTCTCTCTCCCTCTATCTCGTCCGCCCTCTCTCTCACACACTCCAAGAAAATTATTTTTTCTCTTAGTTCTCTTGTTCTTGGAACATTAGAACTTTAATGAATCAATACCATTAATTCATAATGTGTTATTGATTCATCCACTCCAAAATATAAACTTGTTCGTTGCTAGCACGACGTGCAAGATACGTGGGTGGATCGTGTGTCACGATTTGGAGGGTCTCAAGAACGAGATCTTGGTGCAAAACGGGGAACAACGCGTGTAGCCGTTGAAGACGAAAACGACAACGGGTAGGTCTCGTTTTAGATTTTCGTCCTCTTTTATTTTCAACCCTATGGCCTCCATGATTCTTTTATGTTTTATTATTCATGAGATACACCGAACACCCGGGAATTTCAAAGGCACACCCTTTGAAACGTGTTCTTTAATTTAAAGCATGTTTTTAATTCCGCATTTAATTTTTAATTATACCGCGCTTCCGTATTCGCGCTTTTCCCGGGACGATCCACAATTCCTTTCAGTGGTATCAGAGCCTGGTTCGGTGTATAGGCCTAGGGTTTATGTGCGTTTTAAGCATGAAACGTGTTTTGAGCATGTTTTAATTGAATCTTGATTTTCTTGATTATTTAAAGCATGTTGTTTTATTGCTTTTAATTCGTGTGAAATTCTGAATGTTGGTATTTTTCTGTTTTCTTGGGAAACGGGGGGGGGGAAATTGAACTGAAAACGAGAAACGCCACAGCCGGCCAGCCGGGAAGGCTGGCCGCGTGCAGCCGAGCGCTGCCGGCAGGGCAGACGCGCGCAGGCAAGGGTAGCCTGCGCGCGCCCGCCCAGCCGGTCGTGCAGGGGCAGCGCGCGCGCAAGGGGCGCCTCCCAGCCGCGCGCGCGCGGGCAGACGAGGGTGTCTGCGCGCGCGCGGCCGGTAGGCGCGCTCATGCGCGCGCGCGCGCGCAAGGCTATCGGGCGGAGAGCCCGCGCGCGGACGGCACCAGGCGCGCGCGCGCACGCAGACGGAGGCGTCTGCGCGCGCGCACTGCGCACAGCGTAGTCACGCGGCTGACGACCAGCAGGCCGGCGCGCGCGAGGCAGAGGAGCCTGCGCGCGCGACGGCCTGCCGGAACACCAGGCCGCGCAGCGCGCTGCCGGCCAGGCGCGCGCGCACGCAGGCAAGGGGCCTGCGCGCGCGCGCCCGGCCAGGGCAGTGCCTGCGCGCACGGCCGGCCGGCTACTGCCGGCGGCGGCGGCCGGCGGCTGCTGCAGCTAGGGTTTTTGAAACCCTAGTATTATTTTATTTTTTATTTACTTTTCAGTTTTAATTTTGAATTAATTCTGAAAATTCGTTTTTGGGTTCAATTTTGCCTAAATTCCTAAAGACATTATTTTAGGAGTAAAATAAATTGGATTTGGAATCCCGGGGTTATTTTACTTAAATAATGAGGAAAGGTTTTCCTAAAACGAGAAAAATATTATTACCAATATTTGTGTTTATTTTTCACACGTTGCGCACATGATCATTTATTTCTGTTTTGGATTATTATCATTGGAAAATCATGAATTATTGGTATATTGTAATTATGTGATTGGATCATGTGATTATGTGTGTTGGATGGAAATGGATGATCACGAGCCCTAGACCGGATGTATGGTTTAATTTTCTGTTGGGCCTGTATGCCTCTTTAACTGCTTTCTCCTTCTCTCTTTCTAGTTGCCTTGGAATAATAAGGCATTCTACCTCCCTCCTTATGTACTCCCCCGGGTTTTCGCTGGGGTTTCTATTTTTTTTATAATGTAATGAGAGTAGACTAGGAGTGAGGTTTCCATTTTTGTAATTGGTGGAGTAGAAGGAAGGACCACATGGAGAGCCCAGACCGGAGGTCCCTTGGCGTTTTCCATGAAGTGAAGAAAGAGAAAAAGAGACCAAGGCCCCATCAGCGTGATGATTGGGTTACTATTATTGTAATTAGTATAGGACCAACCCAGATTGACCATAGATCCACTGCGGGCTCAGTGGGTCGCATAGGATTTGGGCTCGTGATCATCCAACAGGGGCGTGCTAGGCTTTAATTTTGCATGTGGTTATTTATGATGGATGAATTGCTTTTATTTATCATATAACTGCTATGGATGGATTTTATTTATGCATTATGGATGAATGTATGGATATATATGAGATCTCGGTCATTCACTACTCTCACATTGGTTGGACCAATGTTGAAATATTAGACCCTAGATAAAATGGACATGAACTCTAAGGAGTTTGTCCATGCCTTCCAATCCATGGCACAGTGAGGAAGCTGTTTTAGGTCAATAGCGTGGTCTCAAACGAGTCGTGGGCACGTTATTGTACTTAAAAGAGCTGCACTGTGTCATGAACGAAAAATGGGCTGCTGTTACCTGTCTCACGAGTCGTGGGGATACCAGTGGGTCTGTGGCTCGGTCGATTGTGTCGGGTCTAACGCCCAATTAGCATGATTCGCTTGGAGTCCTCGGGATCATGCGAAAGGGTGAGGCAATAATCTTGGGAAATCTCGTGGAACGAGAATGGTATGGAATACCTCCCACAGGATCTTTTCCATGCGAATCGTAAAAGCGGGGTATGGGAAAAATCGCTGTGGTTCCCAAGCCCACTAGGAAAGGATTTCCCGAAAATCACGTTTGAGAGTACTGTGTTTTCGTATAAATAGTAGGAGGATTAAATGACTAAAGACCAAGCATTTAATTACTTCATCAAACCACCGTCTTTATTTTCTGCTGATCGCGCGTTGTTTTCTAAATGTAGATTTAAAATGTCTAAGAACCCACTATCAACCATTCTTGAGACAACAAATTCAATGGAACAAATTACAACGACTGGTTGCGCAATCTCAGGATAGTCCTAGATTACGAGAACCAAGGCTACGTCATGGACGAGCCTCTCCCTAGGACCTTACCGGAAGGATCCACGCCAGAAGAACGTGAGACGTTCGAGACTTGGCATAAGGATAACCGGAAGGTCCGTAGCGTCATACTTTGCTTCGCATGACCAATGAGATTCAGAAGCAATATGAAAGGCTAGACGATGTCCCTTCCATTATGGCTCGCCTTAAGGATTGCTATGCAGTCCCGGACCGGCATACTACGTATGTTCGCGACCAAGGCATTCTTTGGAACTAAAATGACAGAAGGATCCTCTGTACAAGAGGCATGGGGTTAAAATGCTTACCCTAGTGGAAAAGCTCGAGGACCTAAAGGCAGGTCTCGATAACGAAACGCTACATAGATGTGATCCTTCAGTCACTTCCCACCCTCCTTCGACCAATTTATTGTGAACTTATAACATGAATACACTTGAGAAGGGCATTCATTGAGTTGATCAATATGTTGGTGCAATATGAGGCAACGACTAAGAAGTCCACGCCTTCAGTATTGTTTGGAGGTGCCTTCAACTTCCAAGACGAAAGGCAAGGGTGCCGGACGTTGGAAAAGGAAGAAGGGGAAGGGAAAAGCCGTCATAGCAGCTACGAACACTCAGAGTGTTCCCATTGCCAAAGAGGGGAAAGGCAAAGGAAAGGGAAAGGTTGTCTCCAAGCAACAGTCAAAGGCATATGACATATGTATCAACTGCCGTGAGAAAGGGCATTGGAAGAGAGAGTGCCCCAAACTCTTCTCAAACCAAGGTATATATGTGATTGAGGTTAATATGGTCACTAATTCTGCCTCTTGGGTATTGGATACCGGCTGTGGAGCTCACATTTGCAATGATTTGCAGGTGCTGAAAAGAAGCAGAAAACTAAGTAGCGGGGACATGATTCCTGAAGCTTGGAAATGGCAAGGCCATCTCGGCAGAAAGCAGTAGGATCCGCCACTTTTAGTGATTAGTGATACCATTAGCATAGAATTAGAGCAAGTTTATTTTGTACCTAGTATGATTAAGAACATCATTTTCATTCCATTGTTGGACAATAGTGGTTATGAGTTCAGAATCAATAAAAATTGCTTTTATTTGATGAGGTGTGGAATTGCTCATCTACTTGGTACATTGCACAACGGGCTCTATATCTTGCAACAAACGAATTTCGTTCTTAACGCTCAACACAAACGGAAATTAGATAATAACGGGAACGCACGTCATGTGGCACGCTAGGCTTAGGTCACATATCCCAAGATAGGATGAAAAGGTTTGGTAGACTCAAAGAACCTAGAGGTTGGGGACTTGAGCGACTCTACCAACTTGTGAATTCTTGTCTAAAAGGAAAAATGACCAAGAAGCCCTTTGTAGGTCAAAGTAGGCTTGCCACGGGTCTGTTGGACTTGGTCCATACAGACGTATGTGGACCACTAAGGACGCAGGCTCGAGGTGGGTTCTCCTACTTCATAACCTTCACCGATGATCATTCACGTATTGGTTATGTTTACCTAATGAGGTACAAGTCTGAAGCTCTTTGAGAGGTTTAAAAGAATTCAGACTTGAAGTGGAGAACCAGACCAACTGCAAAATTAAAGTCCTACGGTCAGACCGAGGCGGTGAATACCTTAGTGCCGAATTCCTAGATTATCTAAAAGAAAATGGTATAATTATCGGAATGGACACCTCCCGGAACACCATTAGTTAATGGCGTCTCTGAAAGGAGGAACCGAACCCTGTTGGACATTAGTTCGGTCCATTGATGAGTTTTTTACCAAATTGCCCTTATCATTTTGGGGTTATGCATTTAGAAACGGCAGCCAAGTTGTTAAATTTTGGCCCGCCTACCAGTGCATTGACCCAAACGCCATATGAGATATGGCACGGCAAGCCTGCGTCCCTACAACTACTTGAAAGTATGGGGTATCCCCGCATACGTCAAGAGGTTAGTGGGAGATAAGCTAGAATCCAGGTCATAGCCTATGCAGGTTCGTTGGATACCCTAGAGAAAACTGTGGGGTTATTACTTTTTATGACCCTTTGGAACAAAAGGTATTTGTTTCAAGGAATGCAGTATTCTTGGCAGCAAGGCTTCCCGGAGGATATCCAACCTGATGAGCTGATCCTTGAGGAATCAAGTGATGGAACTCAGCCATCAGAAAATAGCCGCGGAAACCTCACCAAAGAGGATTTAGGATTAACGCACGGAGGGCTGACCAACCTAGAGAAGTCCAACATGCTAGGCATGAAGGACAACCTCAAGAAAGGCCAGTCCCGGCCCCTGAACCGCCGGCTCTCGATACAGTCAGTGCCCACAGTCACCACTGACGTTCCCGTTCCTCCGTAGGTCCACTAGAGAATCCAGACCTCCAGTGAGATATGGGTTTCTAGGTACGGACCGATCTTCTGGATAAACGATCCTAAGACATACGGGGAAGCGATGTTCTGACATCGACTCCGGGAAATGGCTTGAGGCCATGAAGACCGAAATGGACTCCAATGAGCGAGAACCAAGTTTGGAGACTTGTAGATCCACCGAAAGGTGTTAAGCCAGTGGGCTGTAAGTGGGTCTACAAGCGCAAACTCCGGCGTTGATGGAGAAGTCACAACCTTTAAGGCTAGGCTTTGTAGCTAAGGGATACACTTCAAACGACCCGGGGGTCGATTTTGAGGATACCTACTCGCCAGTCCATTCGGATCCTGCTTGCCATAGCAGCATGGTATGACTATGAAATATGGCAGATGGCACGTGAAAAACGGCCTTCCTCAACGGTTTCGTTGAAGAAGAGATCTATATGGATCAGCCGGAGGGTTTCACGGTCACTGGGAGAAGAACAGAAGGTCTGTCGTCTCCAGAAGTCCATCTATGGCCTCAAACAAGCATCCCAGAAGTTGGAACATTTCGATTTGATGAAGTAATACGGGGATATGACTTCATCAAAAACGAATCCGACCCTTGTGTATACAAGAAGGTCAGTGGGAGCTCTATTAGTGTTCCTAGTGCTTTACGTCGATGACATTCTGCTCATTGGTAATGACGTCAGAATGTTAGGAAACACAAAAGCATGGTTGTCAACCAAGTTTTTCCATGAAGGACTTGGGTGAAGCCTCCTACATCCTAGGCATCCAGATTGTCAGGGACAGATCTAAAAGGATGTTAGGGCTCACCAAAACTCGTATATGGAGAAAGTCCTAAAGAGAATCGAATGGACAACTCCAAACGAGGATTCCTTCCAATGAGGCCATGGGATCAAGTTGTCCAAGAAGCAGTCCCCGCAGACTGATGAGGAACTTGAAAAGATGAAAGTCATTCCCCTATGCTTCTGCCGTAAGGTAGCATCCAATATGCGGGTCCATTGCACCAGGCCTGACATTTGCATACGCTTTGAGCGTGACAAGCAGATATCAGTCCTGTGCAGGAGAGGCACATTGGAATGCCGTTAAGGGCATCCTTAAGTACCTAGGAGGACTAAGGAAATGTTCTTGGTCTATGGCAATGGAGAACTAATTCTGGAAGGCTTTAGCGACGCTAGCTTCCAGTCTGATGACGATGATGCCAAGTCTCAATCGGGGTATGTATTCAAACTCAACGGAGGGTAGTGGCTTGGAAAAGTTCCAAGCAAGCAACCACTGCTGACTCCACCACTGAGGCTGAATACATAGCAGCTTCAGAAAGCTGCTAAGAAGCGGTTTGGATGAGAAACTACATCCAAGAGTTTGGGTGTTGGTGCCTAGGATCGCCGAGCCTGTTTGTCATCTTCTTCTGTGATAACAACGGTGCAATAGCGCAAAGCAAAGGAACCGAGATCTCATCACCGTTCCAAACACATTCTTAGACGCTACCATCTTCTTTAGAGAAATGGTAGGAAGAGGTGACGTTCGGATGGACCGAGTCAAACCTCAGCAGACAACACAGCAGACCCCTGACAAAGCCTATGTCGCAGAGTGGCTCATACGCAACATCTTGAGAAGATGGGATTAGGCATATGGGGTGATTGGCTTTAAAAGGTCAAGTGGGAGATTGTTTAGAATAGGTGACCATGTAAGCCAATTTTGGCAGGAATATGTAACCTATGTTCTAGACAATTTCAGGTGTTTGATAAATCATTAATGAATAAAGAAGTGAATTTCATTTGGCATCACTTTGTTTGTGTTCACTTATATTTGTTTTCCATATCTGTTCACTCTGCAAACAAAGCCCACGGACTGAGAATCAATTTCGGGGACTGGGACTACGCTTGGAGGTAGGTCCATGGAATCAGTCTTCCCGAATCAGTCCGGAAATCTCCAAGTCAAGGAATCCCGAAAATGGGTACCGGGGATTCCATTTGAGACTTGCACTAAGCACCTGCTGTCGTGTTTCATCGACGGGTGACGAGGGTCGTCTAAGCAGTGTTAGTGGGTCAGCATGCTAGGACGCAGCTGACTGAGGTGACTCGCGGGAACCGTCTTACGGAGGACCTTGAGTATGGTCAGCAAGGTATGACGTGTATTCCCGGTTCCAACGGTACAGGTCAAGTCCTTTGACTTGAGGAATTGCTGAGTTTACCTGTACATCAGGGCTGTATCTTAGATATGGTGAGAGATTTGCCAGAATTCTCTTTGGTAGTCATAAGCCATGTCTAGTGCAGTTCTGGTGTGCAAAGTGACAGTAGTTTCCAAGAATGGATCTGTCTCCTGTCAATAGGTTTTGGCAGTTGAGTCTCATGTATACTCTAGGTCTTGTCCCTAAAACTGCGGCCACAGTGACTGAACAGAAGGGAAGGATTCCCTTGCGGCGTTTAGTGAGGACAGACCGACACTTAGGTCCAAAATGGGTACCTACATTTTCCGTGCCCTAGACTCTAAGTGATGAGGACCGAAGACAGAAGGACAAGTGTACTGTTAGAGCCTAAATGTTCATCCCTGAATATTTCACCTAGTCTCTAGTGCCATGGACCGTTGCTAGATGGCCACCCATGGTAACGGAAGGATTCTAGGAATCCGACCAAGTCTAGCTGAAAGGTGAACCTAAAGAGTCACACACTATCCACACACATTTAGATATTTAATTAGGAATTAAATATTGGAGTGAAGGAATGATTAAAATGGATTTAATCGGGTCCTTTATTTTTTCTTGGAGAAATAATTCCTTCTATCAGATATAAGGAATTAAATTGATAAATTAGATTTATCAAAGGGATTTATTTAATGGGCTTAAATAATATTTTATATTTATTTTTAGCCTCTTGAAAATATTTAAATAGTTTTAAATATTCCATTAAATTAAATTAAATCAACGGTGAGATGAATGGGAGAGATGGATGGCTAGGATTGTTTTGACTAGGTCAAAACACTACTTTGACTAGGACTTTGACTAGGTCAAAAATCCTAGTCAAAATAGAGTTCTTGAAAGAGGAGTTTAAAGAGGATTAGACTCCTCTTCTATATAAACCCCTAGCATCCTACAAGTTGCATGATGATGAATCTCCAACACACACACAACACACACACACACTCGGCTCTCTCTCCCTCTATCTCGTCCGCCCTCTCTCTCTCTCACACACTCCAAGAAAATTATTTTTTCTCTTAGTTCTCTTGTTCTTGGAACATTAGAACTTTGATGAATCAATACCATTAATTCATAATGTGTTATTGATTTCATCCACTCCAAAATATAAACTTGTTCGTTGCTAGCACGACGTGCAAGATACGTGGGTGGATCGTGTGTCACGATTTGGAGGGTCTCAAGAACGAGATCTTGGTGCAAAACGGGGAACAACGCGTTGTAGCCGTTGAAGACGAAAACGACAACGGGTAGGTCTCGTTTTAGATTTTCGTCCTCTTTTATTTTCAACCCTATGGCCTCCATGATTCTTTTATGTTTTATTATTCATTGAGATACACCGAACACCCGGGAATTTCAAAGGCACACCCTTTGAAACGTGTTCTTTAATTTAAAGTATGTTTAAATTCCGCATTTAATTTTTAATTATACTGCGCTTCCGCATTCGCGCTTTTTCCCGGGACGATCCACAATTCCTTTCACATTTAGGCGCCGATTCCGTACGGGTACGATCCTTCCGTCTACCGTCTCCCGGCCTTAGTCTAGGGTATGGAATTGGGCGTCGGTTCCCATCCTTGACTAGGCATCTATGCTTAATACTCGAGACCACGTATGCTTCATTGCGTCGACACAGGAAACCATCCCTGTTCGACCAACCACTGTGGCCACAGCTTCAAACAGCATGAACGTGTCTCCGAGTGCATAGGAGATACCTCTGTCAGATACTGACAGGGGACGGATCCTCTTCTTGGAATCCACCGTCCTCGCTACACATTCCGACTGCACTGGACAAGGTTTATGATAATCATCTTACAGAATGATTACCTTTTGCCAGATCCAAGATACAGCCGTCCTGTGCACGCGACTGCCATGATCCCTCAAGTCTGAGGATTACTCCCGTACTATCGGAACCGGGGAAAAACCAATCATACCGACCAAGCCTCCAAGGCTTCCATATGATGATCCTCGCAAGTCAGTCCAGTCGGCTCGACCCCAGTCGACCAACCCATCAAGATCGTGTAGGCGTCCCACGTCTGTCGCCGATGAAACACGGCACTCGTCCAATGAACACGACTCTTGACGTAAGTCTCAATAGGACTCTCGATGCCCTGTCTCGAGGTCCTCGACTTGGAACGTTTCAGACCCAACTCTTAATCAGTTGGTTTCATGACCACCATCCAATGCGTGGCCCAACTGCACGAGTTGTTATCCATGGTCTGTGGGCTTTGTTGCGATATAAGTTAAACACCGTTTTTAACAAATGTAAGATGAGCGCAACAAAGAAGGTACCATTGGTGATGAACACTCATCTTATTCATCACATAATAATATTTACATTTACATTCAAGTTGTCAGATAGGTTACAAATCGCCAAACCTATTGGCTTTCTGGTCACCTATTCTAACATAAATAATCCCATTCTATGGAATTAATTAATGGGCTTGGTATATTAAATAGGATTTAAATATAAAGTCCATGGGACTATTTAATTTAGAATTAAATAAGTCCTTTCCATTAATTAACTAATGGGCTTAGTATATTAAATATGATTTAATATATATATAAAGTCCATGGGAATATTTAATTGGAATTAAATAAGCCCATTCCATAAAGCCCATCAAAATGGATGGACAAAAATTTGATCTAGAGAATGATGAGATGAAGGGCCATGATTAATTTGACTTAATCAAAAGCCTAATTTGACTAGGAGTTGACTAGGTCAAAATCCTAGTCAAAGTGTGTGTCTTTGGAAAGAGTTTGAGAAGGAATAGGAATTCCATCTTCTATAAATACTTAAAAAAAAAACACTCACACCTAGTATTCTCTACAACTCTCATCTCTCAATTTCCTCTCAAAATTCATCCATGCCCTTTTCTTAATCTCCAAGAATACTACTTTGTTCTTCTTGATTTATTCAAGTTACAAACATAAGAGACATTGGTTGCGTTAATTGATAGCGTGTACCGATGTCTCTTCTCCCCAAAATAATTTCTTGCTAGCACAAGGGTTGTTTGCTTTCCGGTGGAGTGAGTGAGATGATTTAGAGGGTCTCTTCTTTGAGATCTTTGGTGCAAAACGGGGGAACAATGCGTGTAGCCGAAACGAAGACAAAACTACAACCGGGTAGGTTCTTTAATTTCGTTTTTTTCGGTTTCAATTCTATGGCCTCCATGTTGTGCTTTATTGAACATGAGATACACCGAACGCCCGGGAAAAATCAAGGGCACACCCCTTGATTCGTTTATGTATATTATGCATGATTTAAATTCCGTTTAATTATGCTTTGTAATTTTTTATTACGCATTCTTTCGCGCTTCCGCTATACGCGCTCATCTCCCGGACCGATCCACCGATTTCTTTCAGTGGTTATCAGAGCCCAGTTCGGTGTATAGGCCTAGAATTCTATGTGCTATGTGCGTTTAAGCATGATAAACGTGTTTTAATTTACGTTTATAGCATGTTTATCGTAGATAATTATTGGCGTTTTAATTTTGCATGGGATTTGGATCTTGGTTTTCTTGAATATGTATATATACATGTTCTAGGTGTAATTTATCTTGTGGTTCCGAAAAATTGCATGAAAAGTCGAAAAGGAGTGAAAAACGGCGAACCGGCAGCAGCAGCATGCTGGCCGCGCGTGCAGGCAGGGGCCTGCGCGCGCCCGGCCAGCGCGCCCAGCGTGCGCGGACAGCACTGTGCGCTGTGCCGGCCGCGCGCGCAAGCGCTAGGCACAAGGCGCGCGCTGGGTGCGCGCGCGCGCGCCTTGCCGGCCGGCTGTGCCGTTTTCCATTTCTCTCCCGTTTTTGGCTCGTTTTTCAAAACTGTTTTTACTGAATTATTTTTATGATATTTTTCTGCATTATTCTGAACCCGTTGACTTAGAATATTTATTTTTTGAGATTTGGAATTTCCTAAAATAAATATTGCTTGGTTGATGAGGAAAGGGTTTCCTAACAAGATTTAATTTTTTGCAATGGTTGCACCAATGATCAAAATTCATATGTGAAATTTCACAATAATTTCTGCGTTTTATGATGTTGGACATCATGGTTATTTTATGGCTTGAGTATGAGTAGATCTTGACATGTATTGATATTGCACAAATTGTTGGATTTTGGAATTCTTGAATAAATGGGCATATTATTGAATTGTTGATTTTTGTATTTCAGAAAATTTGATTTTTCTGTATAATTCTTGGAATTTTTCTGAATTAATTAACTTGAGGCATTTAATTTTGGTTGAGATTTTATATTTTCATAGAATTAATATTGCCTTGTTAATTATGGAAAAAGGATTTTCCAACAAAAATCGTTGTGCATAGGTTGCACCGTTATCCTATATTTGGTGTGAATATTTTACATGTAATTTCTACATTTATTTTATGGTATGGGTTATCATGGATGTTGGTATAACATATTTTACGTGGAATATGTATTTGTGCTATTTGTGTTAATTGATTTGACAAAGGATGATCACAAAGCCCTAGACCGCATGTATGGTTTATTTACATTTATTTGTTGGGTTGTGGCCTGTGTGCCTCTTTATTTTCCTCTCTGTCTCTCTTCTAGTGCCTTGGAATAATAAGGCTTTCTCTCTCCCTCCCAATGTACTCCCCCCAAATGTTTAATTGGGGTTTCTTATTTTATGATGTAATGAGAGTAGAATTAGTGGTGAGTTTTTTTTTATTTTTTTGTAAATAAAAGCTGCAAGAGAAGACAAGCCCAAGGTGTTGGAGGCCCATGGAGGTTGCCATCAGATGGCCCACGGAGGATCCATGGAGAAGAAGCCCGGTGTAGGCCCACGATGGAGAGCCCAAGAAGATAAAGAGGACTTACAAGGCCCATTGCATGTAATGGGTTATTAAATCTTGTAATAGTGTAGGGCCTACCCTTAGATTGACCATACATCCACTGCGGGCTCAGTGGCTCGCATAGGTTTGGGCTTGTGATCATCCTACAGGGGCGTGCTAGGCTTTATTTTGCATGCGATGCGTATTATATGCTTATGATTATTCTATATGCTTTATGTATGGTTACATTCACGCTTAGAATATTTCTGCCATAACGCATCCAATGCAATACTTAATATATGTGATGAGGTCTCGTTCTATCAAAATTCTCACTTGTTGAACCAAGTTAAATATAGACCCTTAATAAATGGACTAGGACTCTGGGAGTCTGTCCAAGCCTTCCATCCATGGCAAAAGTGAGGAAGATCTTTTAGGTCGATAGCGTGGTCTCACGAGTCGTGGCACGACTATTGTGCTTAAAAAGAAGCTGCACTTTGTCATGAACGATGAGTAGACTACTGTTACCTGTCTCACGAGTCGTGGAGGTAGTAGTGAGTCTATGAATCGGTTGATTGGGTCGGGTCTAACGCCCGAATAACGTGATTCGCTTGGAGTCCTCGGGATCACGTGAAAGGGTGAGGCAATTATCTTGGGAATCTCGTGGAATGAGAATGGTATGGAATACCTCCCATAGGTTCTTTTCCCATGCGAATCGTAAAAGCGGGGTATGGGGAAAATCGCTGTGGATCCCGAGCCCACTAGGAAAGGATTTCCCGAAAACAACGTTTGAGAGTGCCGTGTTTTCGTAGAAATAGTGGGAGAGGTTAAGGACTAAAGACCGAGACTTAACCAAAATATTACTTCATTCTGCTTATTATTTTCTGTTTTATATATTTGTGAATGTCTACAAATCCACCAAACACATCACTAAGAGGCTCACTAAAAGGGAACCAATTACACGAATTGACTACGAAATCTTAAGATGGTCTTAGATTTCCAGAACCTTAACTCACATACCGGAATGAGGACGTTCCTCAGCCCTTGCGGAGGGGTCGACAACTAAGGTAACGCTTGGCGTTCAAAAGTTGAAGGATGACCACCGGCAAGTAGGATATAATGATGTTGGCTCAAACTATGCTTCGTTTGCATCATGTCTATATGGTCTTGGACCAGCATGTGGGGGTAAAATGCAACGAAGGCATTTTTGAAGCTAAGATGACTGAAGGGATGTCTGTACAAAGAACATGGAGTCATGATGCAATCCCTAGGGGAGAAGCTCAAAAGATCTCCACGCCAGTCTTGAAATAGAGACGTACATTGACATGATCCTTCAGTCTCTTCCTCCCTCCTACGAACCATTAATTATCAACATGAATGAGCTTAGAAAAGATCTTCATAGGTTGGTAATTATGTTGGTCTAGTACGAAGCAACGATTGCAAAATCTGCGCCGTCGGTACTAGTAGGAGAGGCTTCAACCTCCATAGCGAAAGGCAAGGGTGCCAGACGCCAAAAGAGGGAGAAGGGTAGGGTAACATCAACTATTAAAGCACTTCAAGTGTTGTTCTTTTACAACACAAAGTAGAGGTAAAAGAAAGAGCAAAAGGTTCAGCAATCAAGTTCATAGATTCTAAGAACGTAAGCATTTACTGTCGTAAAGAGGGCCATTGGAAAAGGGAGTATCCTGAACCTCTCTCCAATGTAGGTAAAAATTTGATATTGCGTATTGACATGATCACTTTTTCTTTTTTTGGTATTTGATACTGTTCCTATCACTAATCTACGGGTGGTTTGCAGAAAGTGAATAAGGACTTAAAAGCCAAGAACAGTTCTAGGATTCAACAATGGCAAGGTCCATTGCTGAAAAGGACTAGAGACTTGTTAGGCCCACAATGATGATCATGTCAGGAATTACGTAATCTAGCATGATCAAAAGTATGTCTCTTTGTTGGACAAAGGTTCTATTACATACATATTTGATCAAACAAAATTGAATATTGATTCATGTTTGCTAGTAGTTTGTACGTAAATTCCTAAAATACCATCCCATAAAAGGTTTATGGATACTCAAAATTCTAATTATCTAAATGGATTAATCAAGACCAACTTACAGATTTGGCATCTACCAAACTAGGACATTTCTTCTTATTAAAAGATAAGTAAATTGGAAAGTTCGATGAATCTAGAAATAGATGATTCGAATCGACTAAATTTACAAGTCTTTTATGAAGAAGAAAGTTCGAAAGCTCTTTGTTGGACAAAGTAGGCTTGCCAAATAGTCTATTGGAAGGGAGCCAATAAGACAACTGTAGGTTACTAATACACAAGACCATAAGAGGGTTCAAAAGTCTAAAGGTCCCATAGGAGGTTTGGGAATTAGACTTAAGGAGGTGAACCATAAATGGTTGCAAAATTAAACCTGTTTCGATAGGATCGAAAAGGCCGTGTATTTAGTGGGAGCTTTTGAGCATCCAAGTGGAGAATGGAATTCTCAATGAAACGTTTCCTATAAAGGCCAAGTATGACGGTCTCTGATAAAGGGAACGATCGAATCTCGTTGGACGAAGATCGATCGAAGTTTCGCCCAATTACCTTAGCCCGTGTAGACGTAGACTCAAAAATTGCCAACGTAAGGAACGTGGCACTTTGCTACGAGTCACGCCCAAGGAGCCATGGTTTGGCAAGCCTATGTCCCGACAAAGTCCTTGAGCATGTAGAAGGATCCTACATACGTCAAGGGACTAGGGGGAGACAAATTAGACTCGGTGTCTAATTTGTACAAGTTTACGACAGAATAATACTAACGTTGCTTAGAATCGCATTTCTTAAATTGATCATATTCCAAGTCCCCTTAAGAACGAACCCGAATGTCGTAGGAGGTACGAGTGATCGGGATATATTCGGTCAA
This sequence comes from Sesamum alatum, assembly GCA_034509735.1. NCBI lineage: Eukaryota > Viridiplantae > Streptophyta > Magnoliopsida > Lamiales > Pedaliaceae > Sesamum > Sesamum alatum. The sequence goes on from JACGWO010000013.1 coordinate 9,977,214, forward strand.
ATTTGGATAGTAATCGAAATGACCTGCGGAACGTGATGTTGGACATCGTAGTAGGATTTATGGAGAGGAGCCATAGAATCCGCTAAGAAATTAAAACAAGGTTTGAAACACCGCATAACTGGAATATTCGTTTTGACGAGCTCATACGGAGCATGACTCGGTCTTAAACGACGTAGGTGATCAGTGGGAGTAGAAATGGTGTTCCATGTGTTTAAGTGTGCAATGTCTTTATTCGTGGATGAATTCAAGACATTAGGAATCACTAAAACACAACTGTAACTCACGAAAATTCTCCATGACATTTTAGGGTTCCCATATACATATCATGAATTAAGCTTTTCAAAGACTCAGTCATGGTAGACTAATGAGAAAACTCAAATATGTAGAGGGACAAGTTGTTCGAGACTCAGTCATGGTAAGACTGATGAGAAAACTTGGATACTATGCATAAAGCATCAAGCCATTCAAGACTTAGTCACGGTGGACTAATGAGAAGGCTTGGATGTTGAGTATCCCCTACGTCTTAACCCTAAGCAAACATATGATATGTTTACTCGGTGCATAGGAACCGATGTTGAGAGTGCTTCTAGCATGGCTCAACATAAATCGGTAATGCACTGAGGGGTTGAAGACAGCAATCAAGAACGATCCTTAGTACCTGAATAAGGACTAAAGATGTGTTCATGATGCACCGTCTGTTGAGAGTTGTTTTGGAAGGCTAAAGCGATACTAGCTTCCAGAGCATAAGTGAAAACCAGTTAGTCTCAAAGGTATGCATAGTCAGGCCCAATGACGAGTGCATCGGATAGTGGTCACTGATGAAGACTGCGTCCATAGGATGGACGTGGCGCCTAGCACGACCAAGCCATGTTCGCCTATATGGCAGGCAACCTGGCTATGGGAGTACTGGCATGACATCTCATCACAAGATCCACGAAAATATTCTTAGACAACCACCATCTCTAAGAGGCAATGGTGGATAGAGGTAACACGGTTAGACCGTATTGCTTCGCAAGGAAATATAAGCGGACTCACAATACCTTAGTCGGTATCGTAGATTACTCATACTCAGAGGATTCTGAACAAAGTGGGTAATTGACTTATTGGTCAAGTGGGAGATTGTTAGAATAGGTGACCAGAAAGTCAATGGTATTGGCTGTTCTGAGAACCATTCGTCAATCTGTGAACAAGTAATATTATGTTAATGAATATAGTAAGGATTCATAGGCATGAGTTTGTTGTACTTACTGCTTGCATCGTTACGATGTCACAACAAACGCCCACAGACTGAAATAACATTTCGGGAAATTGGAACTACGCTTGGAGGTAGGTTCATGAAATCAGTTTCACCGAATCAGTCTGAAATACTCCAAGTCAAAGGAATCTCGAGACAGGGCATCGAGAATCCATTTGAGACTTGCACTAAGCATCTGCTGTCGTGTTTCATCGACGGGTGACGAGGATCGTCTAAGCAGTGTTAGTGGGTCGGCCTGTTGGGGAGCGGCCGACTAAGGTGACTCGCGGGAATCGTCATATAGAAGCTACTCGGGCTTGGTCGGTATGACTCGTATTCCCAGTTCCGATAGTACGGGATTAGTCCTCGGACTTGAGGATCACGGCAGTCCCCTACATACTAAGGCTGTATCTTGGATCTGGTGAAATTTGACCGATTATATCACATGGTCATCATAAGCCTCGTCCAGTGCAGTCGGAGTATGTAAGAACGGTGAATTCCAAGATAGGATCTGTCCCCTGTCAAAGGATATGACAGCAAGATCTCCTATGCGCTCGGAGATGGTTTAGACTCACAAAGTCTATTGCCATAGCACTTGATGTAGTGGGAAAGGATTTCCTACGTCGAGTTAAACCTATCTCGAGCATTATGCATAGTTGCCTAGTCAACGATGGGAACCGACCCCTAGACTAAAGGCCGGCAGACAGGCGACAGTAGGACCGTACCCGTACGTAACGAGCGTTGGTAGGACCGCACCTGCATATAACTCGGAGCCTAAATGTTCACACCATAAATTCACCTAGTCTCTAGTGCCATGGACCGTTGCTAGATGGCCACCCATGGTAACGGACTACTTTGGTTATGAAATAACAAAAAATAGGTCCAAGTCTAGCTGAAAGGTGAACCTAAAGAGTCACACCCGCTACACCAAATGAAAGGGAATTAATTTGGAATTAATTCCGGGAGAAGGTTTAATTTAATGCAATTAAATTATACTTCTTGGAGATTCAAGCCTCGATGAATTATTTGGAATAATCGGGCTTGAGTTCATAAATTAGATTTATGAATTTTATAAAGCATGGGCTTTCCTTTTAATTAGATTAAAAGGGTGAATTAATTAGTGGGCTTGGTATATTAAATAGAATTTAATATAAAGTCCATGGGACTATTTAATTTAGAATTAAATTGAAGGACAAGCGGATCCGTCCGGGAGCGCGAGCGGAAACGAGAAAAGCGAGGATTTGCGTAAATTTAAATCAAATTCAAAATACGCGAATCCCAAGGGGTGTACCCTTGGGTGCTCAACCGGGCGTTCGATGTAGGATGTGTAAATATTAAAACATATATTTAAACACATAGGGCATAGATATATAAATCAAATCAATCAAAGCGTAATAAACCGTTACCTTTGATTGTTTAGCGTATGCTCCCGGCTACTAGCGTTGTTCCTTCTCCGGAATGCTCACAAAATCCAAACTTATGGATTTATCCAAAGGTGATCCACACCACACCGGAAGAAACACACGTTCTTCTTGCTAGAAAAGAACGGGTTTAGGAAGGAATCGGTTTAAGAGAAGAACACTATGAATTAGTGTTCTCTTAAACTTACTTTGTTCTTTTTCTTGATTCAAAATCAAGTGAAGAACACAAGTGTAAGAGAGGGAGGGAGCACGAAATTTTGAGAGAGAGGAGAGGATTTTTGTCTTCTCTTTTTCCTAGAAAAAGATGAATAATGAATCACTTATGCTTGGTGTTGTATATTCTAATATATATACATAATTAATGTGATTATTGGAATGTGCCTAGGTTCATCCAAGGATGTCTAGATTCATTCCAATCAATCACCATCAATACTTCAATCAAGCCTACCAAAATTTATGGTATGATCAAATCATACCAAAAGGGAAGAGCTTGATTGGAGTTGATTTGTCTCTTTCCAAAAGAGATAGTCAACATACCACCTAGCATGAAACATGGCTGATTTTGCTTCCTCCAAGGGAGCATGTCGGCCATGTTTGATTAAGGAAAGAAGTCCAACTTCTTCCCATTCCAAATTAGGAATTATTTCTCCTCTCCGGTATAATTTAACGGACCGGGTTTTATCGTAATCCAATTACGACGAACCCAATATTAAATCCAATTTAATGTCCTCTTAAATTATTCCCGTTGATCTTTCAATCCAATTAAAAGATCCAACGTCTCAACTTCTCAACTTTCCATATTTAATCGAAAATCTAATTTACCGATTAAATGAAAGCCCGATACAATATCGGCCCGTCCATCCAATGGACTTTCCCTACAAGTAATTCAATTACTTATTTTATCCTTCGAGATTGACTCCAAGTCAATCTCTCAACCTCCTCGGTGATTTGTGTGTGACCCTTTAGGTTCACCCTCAGCTAGACTTGGGCCCGTGTCCTACAAGGGCCCGTTACCATGGGTGGCCGTCTAACAACGGTCCATGGCACTAGAGACTAGGTGAATTGGCGTGAACATTTAGGCGCCGATTCCGTACGGGTACAATCCTTCCGTCTACCGTCTCCCGGCCTTAGTCTATGGTATGGAATTGGGCGTCGGTTCCCATCCTTGACTAGGCATCTATGCTTAATACTCGAGACCACGTATGCTTCATTTCGTCGACACAGGAAACCATTCCCTGTTCGACCAACCACTGTGGCCACAGCTTCAAACAGCATGAACGTGTCTCCGAGTGCATAGGAGATACCTCTGTCACATACTGACAGGGGACGGATCCTCTTCTTGGAATCTACCGTCCTCGCTACACATTCCGACTGCACTGGACAAGGCTTGTGATAATCATCTTACAGAATGATTACCTCTTGCCAGATCCAAGATACAGCCGTCCTGTGCACGCGACTGCCATGATCCCTCAAGTCTGAGGATTACTCCTGTACTATCGGAACCGGGGAAAACCAATCATAGTGACCAAGCCTCCAAGGATTCCATATGATGATCCCCGCGAGTCAGTCCAGTCGGCTCGACCCCAATCGACCAACCCATCAAGATCGTGTAGGCGTCCCACGTCTGTCGCCGATGAAACACGGCACTCATCCAATGAACACGACTCTTGACGCAAGTCTCAATAGGACTCTCGATGCCCTGTCTCAAGGTCCTCGACTTGGAACGTTTCAGACCCAACTCTTAATCAGTTGGTTTCATGACCACCATCTAATGCGTGGCCCAACTGCACGAGTTGTTATCCATGGTCTATGGGCTTTATTGCGATATAAGTTAAACACCGTTTTAACAAATGTAAGATGAGCGCAACAAAAAAGGTACCATTGGTGATGAACACTCATCTTATTCATCACATAATAATATTACATTTACATCAAGTTGTCAGATAGGTTACAAATCGCCAAACCTATTGGCTTTCTGGTCACCTATTCTAACAATCTCCCACTTGACCTAAAGCCAATCACCCATTGACCTCGAACCTCTTATTGAGATGGTGAGTATGGGCAACTTGCGACATGGTCTTAGCAAGTGGATCTGCTATGTTTTCTGCGGAGCTGACTCGGTCCAACCGAACGTCAGTCCTGCTATCCATCTCTCTAAGCGGATGGTAGCGTCTTAGAATTTGCTTGGATCGTGATGAGATCTCGGTTCCTTTGCTAGCGCTATTGCCCCGTTGTTATCATAAAAGATAATTACAGGCTTAGCAATGCTAGCTGCTACATCCAACCCTTGGATGTAGCTCATCAACCAAACCACTCCTTAGCAGCTTCCAAAGCCGCTATGTATTCAAAACTCTATGGTGGAGTCCGCCGTGGTAGCCTACTTGGAACTCTTCCAAGTAACCACGCCACCATTTAGTCTAAATACAAAACCAGACTGAGACTTGGCTTCATCGTCATCCGACTGGAAGCTAGCGTCGCTATAGCCTTCCAGTATCAACTCTCCACCGCCATAGATCAAGAACATGTCCTTAGTCCTTTTCAGGTACATTAGGATAGTCTTGACTGCACTCCAGTGTGCCTCCCGGCACACGACTGATATCGGCTAGTTACGCTCAAAGCGAAAGCCACATCAGGTCTAGTGCACTGAACAGCATACTATATGTTGCCTACGGCTGAAGCATAGGGGATGTCCAACATCCGTTTAAGCTCCTCATCAGTCTTAGGAGACTGCTTCTTGGATAACTTAATTCCATGCCTCATAGGAAGGAATCGTCATTTTGAGTTCTCCATCTTGAATCTCTTCAAGACTTTCTCAATGTACGAGGGCTGGGCCATTCCTAACATTCTTTTAGATCTATTCCTGTAGATCTTGATGCCAAGGATGTAGGATGCCTCGCCCATATCCTTCATGGAGAATTGCGTTGACAACCAAGCTTTAGTGGTACCCAACATCTTAGCGTCATTCCCAATGAGCAAGATGTCATCCACGTAAAGCACCAAAAACGCAACTGAGCTCCCACTGATCTTCTTGTATACACAAGGATCGGACTCGTTCTTGGTGAAATCATATCCCTGTATGACTTCATCAAAATGTATGTTCCAGCTTCGGGTTTAACCCCTTTTGGTGGATCTGCTAGGGTCCAAATCTTGTTTGTACCCATCGAGTCCATCTCGAATTTCATGGCCTCAAGCCACTTGTCCGAATCGATGTCCGACATCGCTTCTCCATACGTCTTTGGATCATTATCCAACTGACCGGTCAGGCCCAGAAATCTATACCTATCAGGTGCATGGGATACTCTGGCCGACCTACGGAGGACTGGAACAATATCAGTGGGAACCACTGGCTCAGATGTCACTGCCGCCTCATGGGGTACCTCACTTGATTCCTCAAGGAGCACCTCATCGCGTCGACTATCCGACGGAAAACCTTTTTCCAAGAACACTGCGTTTCGCGAGACAAAAACCTTTTGCTCGGAGGGATCATAGAAATAATAGCCCGCAGTTTCTTTTGGATAGCCGATAAACCTGCATAAACTAGACCTCGAGTCCAGTTTATCTCCCACTAATCTCTTGACATATGCGGGGCAATCCCACACTTTCAAGTATTTTTAGGAGGCAGCCATGCCATATCTCATATGGCGTCTGGGATACCTTTTTAGATGGCGCCAAGTTCAAAACTTTGGCCGCCGTCTCAAGAGCGTATCCCAAGAAGGAAAGGGGTAGTTCGATAAAACTCATCATGGATCGGACCATGTCCAACAAGGTCCGATTCCCCCTTTCAGACACACCATTAAGCTGCGGTGTTCCAGGAAGGGTCCACTGAGAGAGAATCCCATTCTCTTTTAGATAATCAGTAAACTTACCACTCAAATACTCTCGACCTCGGTCCGACCGAAGGGCTTTGATCTTTCGACCGGTTTGGTTCTCTACTTCAAGTCTGTATTCCTTAAACCTTCCAAAGGCTTCAGACTTGTACCTCATCAGGTAAACATAACCATACCATGAGTGATCATCGGTAAAGGTTATGAAGTACGAGTACCCACCTCTAGCCTGAGTATTTAGTGGACCACAGACATCTGTATGGATCAAATCCAACAGACCACTGGCTAGCGTACTTTGTCCAACAAAGGGTTTCTTGGTCATCTTTCCCTTTAGGCAGGATTCGCAGGTCGGTAGGTTGTCCAAATCGTCTATTTCTAGACTCTTTGAGTCCACCAACCTTCTTATCCTATCTTTAGAGATATGACCTAACCTCGCATGCCATATCTGTGCGTTATTATGATCATCATGTTTTCGTTTGTGTTCTGCATTCATAATCCAATTAGACTGTTGAAGTATGTACAGACCGTTGACCAATGTACCAAGCAGATGAGAAATACCATCTTTGATAATGAAAAAACCGTTTTTATTGATGGTAAATTCATATCCTCCTTATCAAGGACCGGGATGGAAATAATGTTTTTAATCATGCTAGGTACATAGAAACAGTCGTTCAGTACAATCCTAACATGACTACTAATGGCTAACTCTAGTGATCCTACGGCCTCCGCAGCAACGGCCTTGCCATCGCCTAGCCTTAGGATCATCTCATCCTTGGTTAGCCTTCTGCTTCTTTGCAGTGCCTGCAAATCATTGCAGATGTGAGCACCACACCTGGTATCCAATACCCATGAGGCAGAATTAGTAATCATATTAACTTCAACCACAAACACACCTGGGTTGGAGAGGAGTTGTGGGCACTCCCTCTTCCAATGGCCTTTCCCTTGGCAATGCATGCAGACATCATTTGCCTTGGACCGCTGAGAACCACGGGCCTTCCTTTTCCCTTTGCTCGGTCCAACCGGAGCAACAGGGACCCCCGGAGCGTGAGCAGAGGCCACAACCGTCTTCCCTTTGCCCTTCTTCCTCTTCCAGCGTCCGGCCCTCTTGCCATTCGCCTTGGAGGTCGAAGCCTCTCCTATAAATACCGCCGGCGCCGACTTGTGGGTCGTTGCCTCGTATTGGACCAGCATGTTGATCAACTCATGAATAGACTTCTCAAGTCCGTTCATGTTGTAGTTTACAACAAACGTGTCATAGGATGGAGGAAGCGACTGGAGGATCACGTCAATGTACGTGTCATTGTTAAGCCCAGCTTTAAGGTCCTCGAGTTTCTCCATTAGGGAGAGCATCTTGACCCCATGACTCTGTACAGACGCTCCTTCAGCGAGCTTGGTGCCAAAGAATGCTTTTATGGCGGCATATCTAATATGCCTATCCGGAACCGCATAAACCTCGTTCATGCGGAGCATTATGGCGGAGACGTTGTCCAGCCTCTCATACTGCTTCTGGATGTCGTTAGACATCGAAGCCAGTATGATACTGCGTACTTTCCGGTTGTCCTCATGCCATTTCTCGAACGTCAAACGTTCTTCAGGCGTGGACCCCTCCGGTAAGTCGCTCGGTGGCAGCTCGTCCAAGACGTAGCCTTGGTTCTCGAAACCGAGGACAATCCTCAGGTTTCTCAGCCAGTCCGAGTAGTTCGTTCCGTTGAATTTGTTAGTCTCAAGAATCATGGTTAACGGGTTCTTAGACATATCTACATTAATGAAAATGTAAAGTAGAAATTAGCAGATGATGGTAATATTATTGTTCAAGTTGAAGACTTGGTCTTTTAGTCTTTAACCCTCCCACTATTTATACGAAAGTCCGCCACTCTCAAGCGGAGTTTCGGGAAACCATTTCCTAGTGGGCTTGGGATCCACAAGCGTAATCTCCATGCCCCGCTTTTACGATTCACATGAAGAAGACCTCGTGGGAGATATTCAATATCATTCTCATCCAATGAGATTTCCAAGATATTTTGCCTCACCTATTCACATGGTCCCGAGGAATCCAAGCGAACCATGTTACTCAGTGTTGGGCCCGACCCATCAACCAAATCATGCCTCAAACTGTCGCCCCCCACGATTCGTGAGACAGGGAAACAGTGAGCGCAGTCTTTTTGTTCACAACAATAGTGCAGCTTTCCCCTAGTCCAAGTGTGCCACGACTCGTGAGACCACACTTGGATAGTGGTAGCTTCCTCACCACATTGCTGTGGATGGAAGGCTCGGACAGACCAAAATACCATTTTGATCCAAGTCCGTTCTGGGCCTAATATTTAATTTGGTCCAACCAAATGAGAGTTTGTGTGTGACCGAGACCTCATCACATTATTGTGTTTTAGCATGCATAAATATCCAATAATTAAAGCGATAAATAAATACGCCACATGCAGAAAACATAGCATACCCCTGTTAGGATGATCACAAGCCCAACCTATGCGACCCACTGAGCCCGCAGTGAGTCTATGGTCTGTCTAGGGTGGTCCTAAATTATTACAATAATAATAAACCCATTGTCATTTCCAATGGGCCTTGAAGTGCTTCTTGTTTCACGCCTTGATGCTCCTCCTTGGGGTCTCCGACTCCAATTGCTTGTTAAAATTGAAACCTCACCAATCCTGTCTACTCTCATTACAACTGAAAGTAATACATCGGTAACAAAGAAAACAAGCCTTAACATCATGAGGCTGAAAATACGGGAGATGATAGTCCCAAAAACAAGAGGCACGCAGGCCCCACCCAACAGAAAATAAATAAACATTCATTCATCCATACATAAGGTCTAGGGCTTTGTGATCATCCCATGTTGATTCCATCAACTCACATATAACATAATTATTCCAAATAATCATGCATAAATAACCAATGGATATTCCAAATACCCAAGTGATTTCCAACATCACAAAAAGCATAAATATACAAATAACATGCAAAATTCAAATTTTAAATTTAATGGACATTTTAAACAATGCATCCAATGCATGTATTAATCCCAAATTAATTAAGCAAATTTAATTCAAGGAATAATCCAATTATCCCAAAATCAAAAATGCAAAGTTAACATATTTTCATAATATCATGCAGAAAATACAGAAAATCGAACTTTGCGGAAAAAGTCGAAAAAACGGCACAAAACGGCCCAGCCGTTGTGCTGGCCGGCCGCCCGCGCGCACAGGGCAGCGCGCGCTGTGCCGCGCGCTGGCCCTCGGCCAGCAGCGGCCGGCTGCGCACAGCCACTGCCGGCCCGACCAAATTTTTTTTTTTTTTTTTTGTGTGTTTTCAAAACTGTTTCAGCACAATAACATTAATATTATTCTGAAAATAAGCATGCAATTTTAGATCCAATCTAACAAAATTAAGCATGCCAAAAGTCCATTAAATCCAAACAATTGAATCATCATATTATTCATATATTTATGTAATCTAACATGCCAATAAAGCCATTTAAAAGCAAGTAGATCATGCCAAACACATAGATCTATGCCCCTTACATCGAACCGGGCTCTGATACCACTTGAAGGACAAGCGGATCCGCCCGGGAGCGCGAGCGGAAGCGAGAAAAGCGAGGCTTTGCGTAAATTTAAATCAAATTCAAAATACGCGAATCCCAAGGGGTGTACCCTTGGGTGCTCAACCGGGCGTTCGATGTAGGATGTGTAAATATTAAAACATATATTTAAGCACATAGGGCATAGATATATAAATCAAATCAATCAAAGCATAATAAACCGTTACCTTTGATTGTTTAGCGTATGCTCCCGGCTACTAGCGTTGTTCCTTCTCCGGAATGCTCACGAAATCCAAACGTATGGATTTCTCCAAAGGTGATCCACACCACACTGGAAGAAACACACGTTCTTCTTGCTAGAAAAGAACGGGTTTAGGAAGGAATCAGTTTAAGAGAAGAACACTATGAATTAGTGTTCTCTTAAACTTACTTTGTTCTTCTTCTTGATTCAAAATCAAGTGAAGAACACAAGTGTAAGAGAGGGAGGGAGCACGAAATTTTGAGAGAGAGGAGAGGATTTTTGTCTTCTCTTTTTCCTAGAAAAAGATGAATAATGAATCACTTATGCTTGGTGTTGTATATTCTAATATATATACATAATTAATGTGATTATTGGAATGTGTCTAGGTTCATCCAAGGATGTCTAGATTCATTCCAATCAATCACCATCAATTCTTCAATCAAGCCTACCAAAATTTATGGTATGATCAAATCATACCAAAAGGGAAGAGCTTGATTGGAGTTGATTTGTCTCTTTCCAAAAGAGATAAGTCAACATACCACCTAGCATGAAACATGGCTGATTTTGCTTCCTCCAAGGGAGCATGTCGGCCATGTTTGATTAAGGAAAGAAGTCCAACTTCTTCCCATTCCAAATTAGGAATTCTTTCTCCTCTCCGGTATAATTTAACGGACCGGGTTTTATCGTAATCCAATTACGACGAACCCAATATTAAATCCAATTTAATGTCCACTTAAATTATTCCCGTTGATCTTTCAATCCAATTAAAAGATCCAACGTCTCAACGTCTCAACTTTCCATATTTAATCGAAAATCTAATTTACCGATTAAATGAAAGCCTGATACAATATCGGCCCGTCCATCCAATGGACTTTCCCTACAAGTAATCCAATTACTTATTTTATCCTTCGAGATTGACTCCAAGTCAATCTCTCAACCTCCTCGGTGATTTGTGTGTGACCCTTTAGGTTCACCCTCAGCTAGACTTGGGCCCGTGTCCCACAAGGGCCCGTTACCATGGGTGGCCATCTAGCAACGGTCCATGGCACTAGAGACTAGGTGAATTGGCGTGAACATTTAGGCGCCGATTCCGTACGGGTACGATCCTTCCGTCTACCGTCTCCCGGCCTTAGTCTAGGGTATGGAATTGGGCGTCGGTTCCCATCCTTGACTAGGCATCTATGCTTAATACTCGAGACCACGTATGCTTCATTGCGTCGACACAGGAAACCATTCCCTGTTCGACCAACCACTGTGGCCACAGCTTCAAACAGCATGAACGTGTCTCCGAGTACATAGGAGATACCTCTGTCACATACTGACAGGGGACGGATCCTCTTCTTGGAATCCACCGTCCTCGCTACACATTCCGACTGCACTGGACAAGGCTTATGATAATCATCTTAGAGAATGATTACCTCTTGCCAGATCCAAGATACAGCCGTCCTATGCACGCGACTGCCATGATCCCTCAAGTCTGAGGATTACTCCCGTACTATCGGAACCGGGGAAAACCAATCATACCGACCAAGCCTCCAAGGCTTCCATATGATGATCCCCGCGAGTCAGTCCAGTCGGCTCGACCCCAGTCGACCAACCCATCAAGATCGTGTAGGCGTCCCACGTCTGTCGCCGATGAAACACGGCACTCGTCCAATGAACACGACTCTTGACGCAAGTCTCAATAGGACTCTCGATGCCCTGTCTCGAGGTCCTCGACTTGGAACGTTTCAGACCCAACTCTTAATCAGTTGGTTTCATGACCACCATCCAATGCGTGGCCCAACTGCACGAGTTGTTATCCATGGTCTGTGGGCTTTGTTGCGATATAAGTTAAACACCGTTTTAACAAATGTAAGATAAGCGCAACAAAGAAGGTACCATTGGTGATGAACACTCATCTTATTCATCACATAATAATATTACATTTACATCAAGTTGTCAGATAGGTTACAAATCGCCAAACCTATTGGCTTTCTGGTCACCTATTCTAACATAAATAATCCCATTCTATGGAATTAATTAATGGGCTTGGTATATTAAATAGGATTTAATATAAAATCCATGGGACTATTTAATTTAGAATTAAATAAGTCCTTTCCATTAATTAACTAATGGGCTTAGTATATTAAATATGATTTAATATATATAAAGTCCATGGGAATATTTAATTGGAATTAAATAAGCCCATTCCATAAAGCCCATCAAAATGGATGGACAAGATTTGATCTAGAGAATGATGAGATGAAGGGCCATGATTAATTTGACTTAATCAAAGCCTAATTTGACTAGGAGTTGACTAGGTCAAAATCCTAGTCAAAGTGTGTCTCTTTGGAAGAGTTTGAGAAGGAATAGGAATTCCATCTTCTATAAATACTTAAAAAAAAAACACTCATACCTAGTATTCTCTACAACTCTCATCTCTCAATTTCCTCTCAAAATTCGTCCATGCCCTTTTCTTAATCTCCAAGAATACTACTTTGTTCTTCTTGATTTATTCAAGTTACGAACATAAGAGACATTGGTTGCGTTAATTGATAGCGTGTACCGATGTCTCTTCTCCCCAAAATAATTTCTTGCTAGCACAAGGGTTGTTTGCTTTCCGGTGGAGCGAGTGAGATGATTTAGAGGGTCTCTTCTTTGAGATCTTGGTGCAAAACGGGGAACAATGCGTGTAGCCGAAACGAAGACAAAACTACAACCGGGTAGGTTCTTTAATTTCGTTTTTTTCGGTTTCAATTCTATGGCCTCCATGTTGTGCTTTATTGAACATGAGATACACCGAACGCCCGGGAGAATCAAGGGCACACCCCTTGATTCGTTTATGTATATTATGCATGATTTAAATTCCGTTTAATTATGCTTTGTAATTTTTTATTACGCATTCTTTCGCGCTTCCGCTATACGCGCTCATCTCCCGGGCCGATCCACCGATTTCTTTCAGTGGTATCAGAGCCCAGTTCGGTGTATAGGCCTAGAATTCTATGTGCTATGTGCGTTTAAGCATGATAAACGTGTTTTAATTTACGTTTATAGCATGTTTATCGTAGATAATCATTGGCGTTTAATTTTGCATGGGATTTTGGATCTTGGTTTTCTTGAATATGTATATACATGTTCTAGGGTTTAATTTATCTTGTGGTTCAGAAAAATTGCATGAAAAGTCGAAAAGGAGTGAAAAACGGCGAACCGGCAGCAGCAGCACGCTGGCCGCGCGTGCAGGCAGGGGGCTGTGCCGGCCGCGCGCGCGCCTGGCCGGCCGGCTGTGCCGTTTTCCATTTCCCTCCCGTTTTTGGCTCGTTTTTCAAAACTGTTTTTACTGAATTATTTTTATGATATTTTCTGCATTATTCTGAACCCGTTGACTTAGAATATTTATTTTTTGAGATTTGGAATTTCCTAAAATAAATATTGCTTGGTTGATGAGGAAAGGGTTTCCTAACAAGATTTAATTTTTGCAATGGTTGCACCAATGATCAAAATTCATATGTGAAATTTCGCAATAATTTCTGCGTTTTATGATGTTGGACATCATGGTTATTTTATGGCTTGAGTATGAGTAGATCTTGACAAGTATTGATATTGCACAAATTGTTGGATTTTGGAATTCTTGAATAAATGGGCATATTCTTGAATTGTTGATTTTTGTATTTCAGAAAATTTGATTTTTCTATATAATTCTTGGAATTTTTCTGAATTAATTAACTTAAGGCATTTTAATTTTGGTTGAGATTTTATATTTCATAGAATTAATATTGCCTTGTTAATTATGGAAAAGGATTTTCCAACAAAAATCGTTGTGCCTAGGTTGCACCGTTATCCTATATTTCGTGTGAATATTTTACATGTAATTTCTACATTTATTTTAGGGTTAATTACACTTACACCCCCTCTGAGAATGTATAATTACACTTTCCCCCAAAAAGGTTTTGAAATTACACTTACACCCCCTCCAAAAATTCTCTGTTTACACCTGACCCCCATCCGTTAGAGTTTGGACAAAAAATGTTCACGTGAACAAAAATAATTACACAAATTTTTAATTTTTTCCATCATTTAACATTCTCATGTATATTTTTGTACTTATAAGAGGATAAGTGTAACGTATATGTATGGAGTGAGGCCAAAATTATTATATTTTTTCCTTATAAGTACAAAATTATTACACGAGAATGTTAAATGAGAGGTAAAATTAAAAATTTAAGTAATACCCCGCAGTTTCTTTTGGATAGCCGATGAACCTGCATAAACTAGATCTCGAGTCCAGTTTATCTCTCACTAATCTCTTGACATATGCGGGGCAACCCCACACTTTCAAGTATTTGTAGGAGGCAGGCTTGCCATGCCATATCTCATATGGCGTCTGGGATACCTTTTTAGATGGCGCCAAGTTCAAAACTTTGGCCGCCGTCTCAAGAGCGTATCCCCAGAAGGAAAGGGGTAGTTCGGTAAAACTCATCATGGATCGAACCATGTCCAACAAGGTCCGATTCCTCCTTTCAGACACAACATTAAGCTGCGGTGTTCCAGGAGGGGTCCACTGAGAGTGAATCCCATTCTCTTTTAGATAATCAGTAAACTCACCACTCAAATACTCTCCACCTCGGTCCGACCGAAGGCCTTTGATCTTTCGACCGGTTTGGTTCTCTACTTCAAGTCTGTATTCCTTAAACCTTCCAAAGGCTTCAGACTTGTACCTCATCAGGTAAACATAACCATACCATGAGTGATCATCGGTAAAGGTTATGAAGTACGAGTACCCACCTCTAGCTTGAGTATTTAGTGGACCACAGACATCTGTATGGATCAAATCCAACAGACCACTGGCTAGCGTACTTTGTCCAACAAAGGGTTTCTTTGTCATCTTTCCCTTTAGACAGGATTCGCAGGTCGGTAGGTTGTCCAAATCGTCTATTTCTAGACTCTTTGAGTCCACCAACCTTCTTATTCTATCTTTAGAGATATGACCTAACCTCGCATGCCATATCTGTGCGTTATTATGACCATCACATTTTCATTTGTGTTCTGCAGTCATAATCCAATTAGACTGTTGAAGTATGTACAGACCGTTGACCAATGTACCAAGCAAATGAGAAATACCATCTTTGATAATGAAAAAAGTTTTTATTGATGGTAAATGCATATCCCTCCTTATCAAGGACCGGGATGGAAACAATGTTTTTAATCATGCTAGGTACATAGAAACAGTCGTTCAGTATAATTCTAACATGACTACTAATGGCTAACTTTAGTGATCCTACGGCCTCCGCAGCAACAGCCTTGCCATCACTTAGCCTCAGGATCATCTCATCCTTGGTTAGCTTTCTGCTTCTTTGCAGTGCCTGCAAATCATTGCAGATGTGAGCACCACACCCGGTATCCAATACCCATGAAGCAGAATTAGTAATCATATTAACTTCAACCACAAACGCACCTGGGTTGGAGAGGAGTTGCGGGCACTCCCTCTTCCAATGCCCTTTCCCTTGGCAATGCATGCAGACATCATTTGCCTTGGACCGATGAGAACCACGGGCCTTCCCTTTCCCTTTTCTCGATCCAACCAGAGCAACAGGGACGCCCGGAGCGCGAGCAGGGGCCGCAACCGTCTTCCCTTTGCCCTTCTTCCTCTTCCAGCGTCCGGCCCTCTTGCCATTCGCCTTGGAGGTCGAAGCCTCTCCTATCAATACCGCCGGTGCCGACTTGTGGGTCGTTGCCTCGTATTGGACCAGCATGTTGATCAACTCATGAATAGACTTCTCAAGTCCGTTCATGTTGTAGTTTACAACAAACAGGTCATAGGATGGAGGAAGCGACTGGAGGATCACGTCAATATACGTGTCATTGTTAAGCTCAACTTTAAGGTCCTCGAGTTTCTCCACTAGGGAGAGCATCTTGACCCCATGACTCTATACAGACGCTCCTTCAGCGAGCTTGGTGCCAAAGAATGCTTTTGTGGCGGCATATCTAATATGCCTATCCAGAACCGCATAAACCTCGTTCATGCGGAGCATTATGGCGGAGACGTTGTCTAGCCTCTCATACTGCTTCTGGATGTCGTTAGACATTGAAGCCAGTATGATACTGCGTACTTTCCCCGGTTGTCCTCATGCCATTTCTCGAACGTGAAATGTTCTTCAGACGTGGACCCCTCCAGTAAGTCGCTCGGTGGCGGCTCGTCCAAGACGTAGCCTTGGTTCTAAAAACCGAGGACAATCCTCAGGTTTCTCAGCCAGTCCGGGTAGTTCGTTCCGTTGAATTTGTTAGTCTCAAGAATCATGGTTAACGGGTTCTTAGACATATCTACATTAATGAAAATGTAAAGCAGAAATTAGCAGATGATGGTAATATCATTGTTCAAGTTGAAGACTTGGTCTTTTAGTCTTTAACCCTCCCACTATTTGTACGAAAGTCCGACACTCTCAAGCGAAGTTTCGGGAAACCATTTTCTAGTGGGCTTGGGATCCACAAGCGTAATCTCCATGCCCCGCTTTTACGATTCACATGAAGAAGACCTTGTGGGAGATATCCAATATCATTCTCATCGAATAAGATTCCCAAGATATTTTGCCTCACCTATTCGCATGGTTCCGAGGACTCCAAGCGAACCATGTTACTCAGTGTTAGGCCCGACCCATCAACCAAATCATGCCTCAAACAGGTCACATATTCCTTGACTTGGAGATTTCCGGACTGATTCGGTAAGACTGATTTCATGGACCTACCTCTAAGCGTAGTCCCAGTCCTCGAAATCGATTCTCAGTCCGTGGGCTTTGTTTGCGTAGTGAACAGAAATGTAATAGCAGATATAAGTGAACGTAAACAAAGTGTTGCCATATGAATTTTCACTTCTTTATTCATAAATGATTTATCAAACACCTGAAATTGTCTAGACATAGGTTACATATTCCCGCCAAAAATTGGCTTACATGGTCACCTATTCTAACATCAAGATGATCCTTTTGTGTTGCCAAACCAAGTACAATAAGCTTTTTATGTCAATGACACAAAATTAGGTCATCACTTGAAGATTGTGCAACTTATACACTACAGACATCTCCGGGATATTGCAGAACATGAAGATCTGGATGTCAAAGACAGGAATGAACATGAACACGTGGTGGATGTTGCATTCAGCCGCATGAATCAAACGGGGTTGTTTTGGTTGAAACTGAAGATGATGATTTAGTTTATTTGGCTAGGGAAGATGTAGAACCAGAAATTATAGAGGAGAGTGTTAGAATAGGTGACCAGAAAGTCAATGGTATTGGCTGTTCTGAGAACCATTCGTCAATCTGTGAACAAGTAATATTATGTTAATGAATGTAGTAAGGGTTCATAGGCATGAGTTTGTTGTACTTACTGCTTGCATCGTTACGATGTCACAACAAACGCCCACAGACTGAAATAACGTTTCGGGAAACTGGAACTACGCTTGGAGGTATGTTCATGAAATCAATTTCGCCGAATCAGTCTGAAATACTCCAAGTCAAAGGAATCTCGAGACAGGGCATCGAGAATCCATTTGAGACTTGCACTAAGCATCTGCTGTCGTGTTTCATCGACGGGTGACGAGAATCGTCTAAGCAGTGTTAGTGGGTCGGCCTGCTGGGGAGCGGCCGACTAAGGTGACTCGCGGGAATCGTCATATAGAAGCTACTCGGGCTTGGTCGGTATGACTCGTATTCCCGGTTCCGATAGTACGGGATTAGTCCTCGGACTTGAGGATCACGGCAGTCCCCTACATACTAAGGTTGTATCTTGGATCTGGTGAAATTTGACCGATTATATTACATGGTCATCATAAGCCTCGTCCAGTGCAGTCGGAGTATGTAAGAACGGTGAATTCCAAGATAGGATCTGTCCCCTGTCAAAGGATATGACAGCAAGATCTCCTATGCGCTCGGAGATGGTTTAGACTCACAAAGTCTATGGCCATAGCACTTGATGTAGTGGGAAAGGATTTCCTACGTCGAGTTAAACCTATCTCGAGCATTATGCATAGTTGCCTTGTCAACGATGGGAACCGACCCCTAGACTAAAGGCCGGGAGACAGGCGACAGTAGGACCGTACCCGTACGTATCGAGCGTCGGTAGGACCGCACCTGCGTATAACTCGGAGCCTAAATGTTCACACCATAAATTCACCTAGTCTCTAGTGCCATGGACCGTTGCTAGATGGCCACCCATGGTAACGGACTACTTTGGTTATGAAATAACAAGAAGTAGGTCCAAGTCTAGCTGAAAGGTGAACCTAAAGAGTCACACCCGCTACACCAAATGAAAGGGAATTAATTTGGAATTAATTCCGGGAAAAGGTTTAATTTAATGGAATTAAATTATACTTCTTGGAGATTCAAGCTTCGATGAATTATTTGGAATAATCGGGCTTGAGTTCATAAATTAGATTTATGAATTTTACAAAGCATGGGCTTTCCTTTTAATTAGATTAAAAGAGTGAATTAATTAATTAGTGGGCTTGGTATTAAATAGGATTTAATATAAAGTCCATGGACTATTTAATTTGGAATTAAATAAAGTCCATTCCATTAATTAATTAATGGGCTTAGTATATTAAATAGGATTTTAATATAAAGTCCATGGGACTATTTAATTTAGAATTAAATAATCCCATTCTATGGAATTAATTAATGGGCTTGGTATTAAATAGGATTTAATATAAAGTCCATGGACTATTTGATTTGGAATTAAATAAAGTCCATTCCATTAATTAATTAATGGGCTTAGTATATTAAATAGAATTTTAATATAAAGTCCATGGGATCATTTAATTTAGAATTAAATAAAGCCCATTCCATAAAGCCCATCAAAATGGATGGACAAGATTTGATCTAGAGAATGATGAGATGAAGGGCCATGATTGATTTGACTTAATCAAAAGCCTAATTTGACTAGGATTTGACTAGGTCAAAATCCTAGTCAATGTGTGTCTCTTTGGAAGAGTTTGAGAAGGAATAGGAATTCCATCTTCTATAAATACTTGAAAAACACACACTCACACCTAGTATTCTCTACAACTCTCATGTCTCAAATTCCCTCTCAAATTCGTCCACCCCTCTTTCTTGTCTCCAAGAATATTACTTTGTTCTTCTTGATTTATTCAAGTTAAGAACATAAGAGACATTGATTGCGTTAATTCATAGCGTGTATCGATGTCTCTTCTCCCCAAAATAATTTCTTGCTAGCACAAGGGTTGTTTTGCTTTCCGGTGGAGCGAGTGAGATGATTTAGAGGGTCTCTTCTTTGAGATCTTGGTGCAAAACGGGGAACAATGCGTGTAGCCGAAACGAAGACAAAACTACAACCGGGTAGGTTCTTTAATTTCGTTTTTCGATTTCAATTCTATGGCCTCCATGTTGTGTTTTATCGAACATGAGATACACCGAACGCCCGGGAGAATCAAGGGCACACCCCTTGATTCGTTTATGAATATTATGCATAGTTTAAATTCCATTTAATTATGCTTTGTAATTTTTATTACGCACTATCTCGCGCTTCCGCTATTCGCGTTAATCTCCCCGGACGATCCACCGATTTCTTTCAGTGGTATCAGAGCCCGGTTCGGTGTATAGGCCTAGAATTCTATGTGGTATGTGCGTTTAAGCATGATAAACGTGTTTTAATTTACGTTTATAGCATGTTTATCGTAGATATTTATTGGCGTTTAATTTTGCATGGGATTTTGGATCTTGGTTTTCTTGAATGTGTTTATACATGTTCTAGGGTTTAATTTATCTTGTGGTTCAGAAAAATTGCATGAAAATCGAAAAGGAGTGAAAAACGGCGAACCGGCAGCAGCAGCACGCTGGCCGCGCGCGCACAGGGGCGCGGCCGGGCGCCCGTGCAGGCAGGGGCCTGCGCGCGCCCGGCCAGCGCGCCCAGCGTGCGCGGACAGCGCGCGCCCTGTGCCGGCCGCGCGTGCGCGCGCGCGCAAACGCTAGGCGCAGGCGCGCGCTGTGCATGCAGGCAGAGGAGCCTGCGCGCGCGCGCGCGCGCGCCTGGCCGGCCGGCTGTGGCCGTTTTCCGTTTCTCTCCCGTTTTTGGCTCGTTTTTTCAAAACTGTTTTTACTGAATTATTTTTTATGATATTTTCTGCATTATTCTGAACCCGTTGACTTAGAATATTTATTTTTTGAGATTAGGGATTTCCTAAAATAAATATTGCTTGGTTGATGAGGAAAGGGTTTCCTAACAAGATTTAATTTTTGCAATGGTTGCACCAATGATCAAAATTCATATGTGAAATTTTGCAATAATTTCTGCGTTTTATGATGTTGGACATCATGGTTATTTTTATGGTTTGAGCATGAGTAGAGCTTAACATGTATTAATATTGCACAATTGTTGGATTTTGGAATTCTTGAATAAATGGGCATATTCTTGAATTGTTGATTTTTTGTGTTTCAGAAAAATTTGATTTTTCTGTATAATTCTTTGAATTTTTCTGAATTAATTAACTTAGGGCATTTTAGTTTTGGTTGAGATTTAAATTTCATAGAATTAATATTGCCTTGTTAATTATGGAAAAGGTTTTTCCAACAAAAATCGTTGTGCATAGGTTGCACTATTATCCAATGTTTGGTGTGGATATTTTACATGTAGTTTCTGCATTTATTTTATGGTATGGATTATCATGGATGTTGGTATAGCATATTTTACGTGGGATATGTATTTGTGCTATTTGTGTTAATTGATTTGACAAAGGATGATCACAAAGCCCCTAGACCGCATGTATGGTTTATTTACATTTATTTGTTGGGTTGTGGCCTGTGTGCCTCTTTATTTTCCTCTCTGTCTCTCTTCTAGTGCCTTGGAATAATAAGGCTTTCTCTCTCCCTCCTAATGTACTCCCCCCAAATGTTTAATTGGGGTTTCTTATTTTATGATGTAATGAGAGTAGAATTAGTTGTGAGGTTTTATTTTTCTTTTTGTAAATAAAAGCTGCAAGAGAAGACAAGCCCAAGGTGTTGAAGGCCGATGGAGGTTGCCATCAGATGGCCCACGGAGGATCAATGGAGAAGAAGCCCGGTGTAGGCCCACGATGGAGAGCCCAAGAAGATAAAGAGGACTTACAAGGCCCATTGCATGTAATGGGTTATTGAATCTTGTAATAGTGTAGGGCCTACCCTTAAATTGACCATAGATCCACTGCGGGCTCAGTGGGTCGCATAGGTTTGGGCTTGTGATCATCCTACAGGGGCGTGCTAGGCTTTATTTTGCATGCGATGCGTATTAATTGCTTATGATTATTCTATATGCTTTATGTATGGTTACATTCACGCTTAGAATATTTCTGCCATAACGCACGCAATGCAATACTTAATATATGTGATGAGGTCTCGTTCTATCAAAACTCTCACTTGGTTGAACCAAGTTAAATATAGACCCTTAATAAATGGACTAGGACTCTGGGAGTCTGTCCAAGCCTTCCATCCATGGCAAAAGTGAGGAAGATCTTTTAGGTCGATAGCGTGGTCTCACGAGTCGTGGTACGACTATCGTGCTTAAAAGAAGCTGCACTTTGTCATGAACGATGAGTAGACTGCTGTTACCTGTCTCACGAGTCGTGGAGGTAGCAGTGAGTCTATGAATCGGTTGATTGGGTCGGGTCTAACGCCCGAATAACGTGATTCGCTTGGAGTCCTCGGGATCACGTGAAAGGGTGAGGCAATTATCTTGAGAATCTCGTGGAACGAGAATGGTATGGAATACCTCCCACAGGTTCTTTTCCCATGCGAATCGTAAAAGCGGGGTATGGGGGAGATCGCTGTGGATCCCGAGCCCACTAGGAAAGGATTTCCCGAAAACAACGTTTGAGAGTGCCGTGTTTTCGTAGAAATAGTGGGAGAGGTTAAGGACTAAAGACCGAGACTTAACCAAAATATTACTTCATTCTGCTTATTATTTTCTGCTTTACATATATGTTGTGAATGTCTAAGAATCCACCAAACACATCACTAAGAGGCTCATTAAAAAGGGAACCAATTACACGAATTGACTGCGAAATCTTAAGATGGTCTTAGATTTCCAGAACCTTAACTCACATAACCGGATGAGGATGTTCCTCAGCCCCTTGCCGGAGGGGTCGACAACTAAGGTAACGCTTGGCGTTCAAAAGTTGAAGGATGACCACCGGCAAGTAGGATATAATGATGTTGGCTCAAACTATGCTTCGCTTGCATCATGTCTATATGGTCTTGCACCAGCATGTGGGGTAAAATGCAACGAAGGCATGTTTGGAGCTAAGATGACGGAAAGGATGTCGGTACAAAGAACATGGAGTGATGATGCAATCCCTAGTGGAGAAGCTCAAAAGACCTCCACGTCAGTCTTAGAGACGTACATTGACATGATCCTTCAGTCTCTTCCTTCCTCCTACGAACCATTAATTATCAACATGAACGAGCTTAGAAAAGATCTTCATAGGTTGATAATTATGTTGGCCTAGTACGAGGCAACGATTGCAAAATCTGCGCCGTCGGTACTAGTAGGAGAGGCTTCAACCTCCATAGCGAAAGGCAAGGGTGCCAGACGCCAAAAGAGGAAGAAGGGTAAGGTGACATCAACTATTAAGCACTTCAAGTGCTGTTCCTTTACAACACAAGGTGGAGGTAAAGGAAAGAGCAAAAGGTTCAGCAGTCAAGTTCATAGTTTCTAAGAACGTAAGCATTTACTGTCGTAAAGAGGGCCATTGGAAAGGGGAGTATTCTAAACCCCTCTCCAATGTAGGTAAAATTTGATATTGAGTATTGACATGATCACTTTTTGGTATTTGATACCATTCCTATCACTAATCTGCGGGTGGTTTGCAGAAAGTGAATAAAGACTTAAAAGCCAAGAACAGTTCTAGGATTCAACAATGGCAAGGTCCATTGATGAAAAGGACTAGAGACTTGTTAGGCCCATAATCGTGATCATGTTAGGATAATATAGGAATTACGTAACCTAGCTTGATCAAAAGTATGTCTCTTTGTTGGACAAAGGTTTTATTACATATATATTTGATCAAACAAAATTATTGAATATTGATTCATGTTTGCTAGTACGTAAATTCCTAAAATACCATCCCATAAAAGGTTTATGGATACTCAAAATTCAAATTATTTAAATGGATTAATCAAGACCAACTTACAGATTTGGCATCTATAACAGCTAGGACGTTTCTTCTTATTAAAAGATAAGTAAATTGGAAAGTTCGATGAATCTAGAAATAGATGATTCGAATCGACTAAATTTACAAGTCTTTTATGAAGAAGAAAGTCCGAAAGCTCTTTGTTGGACAAAGTAGGCTTGCCAAATAGTCTATTGGAAGGGAGCCAATAAGACAACTGTAGGTTACTAATACACAAGACCATAAGAGGGTTCAAAGTCTAAAGGTCCCATAGGAGGTTTGGGAATTAGACTTAAGGAGGTGAACCATAAATGGTTGCAAAATTAAACCTGTTTCGATAGGATCGAAAAGGCCGTGTATTTAGTGGGAGCTCTTGAGCATCCAAGTTGAGAATGGAATTCTCAATGAAACTTTTCCTGTAAAGGCCAAGTATGACGGTCTCTGATAAAGGGAACGATCGAATCTCGTTGGACGAAGATCGATCGAAGTTTCGCCCAATTACCTTAGCCCGTGTAGACGTAGACTCAAAATTGCCAACGTAAGGAACGTGGCACTTTGCCAAGAGTCACGCACAAGGAGCCATGGTTTGGCAAGCCTATGTCCCGACAAAGTCCTTGAGCTTGTAGAAGGATCCTACATACGTCAAGGGACTAGTGGGAGACAAATTAGACTCGGTGTCTAATTTGTACAAGTTTACGACAGAATAATACTAACGTTGCTTAGAATCGCATTTCTTAAATTGATCATATTCCAAGTCCCCTTAAGAACGAACCCGAATGTCGTAAGAGGTACGAGTGATAGGGATATGTTCGGTCAAATTTGGATAGTAATCGAAATGACCTGCGGAACGTGATGTTGGACATCGTAGTAGGATTTATGGAGAGGAGCCATAGAATCCACTAGGAAATTCAAACAAGGTTTGAAACACCGCATAACTGGAATATTCGTTTTGACGAGCTCATACGGAGCATGACTCGGTCTTAAACGACGTAGGTGATCAGTGGGAGTAGAAATGGTGTTCCATGTGTATTACGTGTGTAATGCCTTGATCCATGGATGAATTCAAGACATTAGGAATCACTAAAACACAACTGTAACTCACGAAAATTCTCCATGACATTTTAAGGGTTCCCACATACATATCATGAATTGAGCTTTTCAAAGACTCAATCATGGTAGACTGATGAGAAAAACTCATATATGTAGAGGGACAAGTTGTTCGAGACTCAGTCATGGTAAGACTGATGAGAAAACTTAGATACTATGCATAAAGCATCAAGCCATTCAAGACTTAGTCACGGTGGACTAATGAGAAGGCTTGGATGTTGAGTATCCCCTACGTCTTAACCCTAGGCAAACATATGATATGTTTACTCGGTGCATAGGAACCGATGTTGAGAGTGCTTCTAGCATGCTCAACATAAATCGGTAATGCACTGAGGGGTTGAAGACAGCAATCAAGAACGATCCTTAGTACCTGAATAAGGACTAAAGATGTGTTCATGATGCACCGTCTGTTGAGAGTTTCTTTGGAAGGCTAAAGCGATACTAGCTTCCAGAGCATAAGTGAAAACCAGTTAGTCTCAAAGGTATGCACAGTCAGGCCCTATGACGAGTGCATCGGATAGTGGTCACTGATGAAGACCGCGTCCATAGGATGGATGTGGCGCCTAGCACGACCAAGCCATGTGCGCCTATATGGCAGGCAACTTGGCTATGGGATTATTGGCACGAGATCTCATCACAAGATCCACGAAAATATTCTTAGACAACCACCATCTCCAGGAGGCAATGGTGGATAGAGGTAACACAGTTAGACCGTATTGCTTCGCAAGGAAATATAAGCGGACTCACAATACCTTAGTCGGTATCGTAGATTACTCATACTCAGAGGATTCTGAACAAAATGGGTAATTGACTTATTGGTCAAGTGGGAGATTGTTAGAATAGGTGACCAGAAAGTCAATGGTATTGGCTGTTCTGAGAACCATTCGTCAATCTGTGAACAAGTAATATTATGTTAATGAATGTAGTAAGGGTTCATAGGCATGAGTTTGTTTGTACTTACTGCTTGCATCGTTACGATGTCACAACAAACGCCCATAGACTGAAATAACGTTTCGGGAAACTGGAACTACGCTTGGAGGTATGTTCATGAAATCAATTTCGCTGAATCAGTCTGAAATACTCCAAGTCAAAGGAATCTCGAGACAGGGCATCGGGAATCCATTTGAGACTTGCACTAAGCATCTGCTGTCGTGTTTCATCGACGGGTGACGAGGATCGTCTAAGCAGTGTTAGTGGGTCGGCCTGCTGGGGAGCGGCCGACTAAGGTGACTCGCGGGAATCGTCATATAGAAGCTACTCGGGCTTGGTCGGTATGACTCGTATTCCCGGTTCCGATAGTACGGGATTAGTCCTCGGACTTGAGGATCACGGCAGTCCCCTACATACTAAGGTTGTATCTTGGATCTGGTGAAATTTGACCGATTATATTACATGGTCATCATAAGCCTCGTCCAGTGCAGTCGGAGTATGTAAGAACGGTGAATTCCAAGATAGGATCTGTCCCCTGTCAAAGGATATGACAGCAAGATCTCCTATGCGCTCGGAGATGGTTTAGACTCACAAAGTCTGTGGCCATAGCACTTGATGTAGTGGGAAAGGATTTCCTACGTCGAGTTAAACCTATCTCGAGCATTATGCATAGTTGCCTTGTCAACGATGGGAACCGACCCCTAGACTAAAGGCCGGGAGACAGGCGACAGTAGGACCGTACCCGTACGTATCGAGCGTCGGTAGGACCGCACCTGCGTATAACTCGGAGCCTAAATGTTCACACCATAAATTCACCTAGTCTCTAGTGCCATGGACCGTTGCTAGATGGCCACCCATGGTAACGGACTACTTTGGTTATGAAATAACAAGAAGTAGGTCCAAGTCTAGCTGAAAGGTGAACCTAAAGAGTCACACCCGCTACACCAAATGAAAGGGAATTAATTTAGAATTAATTCCGGGAGAAGGTTTAATTTAATGGAATTAAATTATACTTCTTGGAGATTCAAGCTTCGATGAATTATTTGGAATAATCGGGCTTGAGTTCATAAATTAGATTTATGAATTTTACAAAGCATGGGCTTTCCTTTTAATTAGATTAAAAGAGTGAATTAATTAATTAGTGGGCTTGGTATTAAATAGGATTTAATATAAAGTCCATGGACTATTTAATTTGGAATTAAATAAAGTCCATTCCATTAATTAATTAATGGGCTTAGTATATTAAATAGGATTTTAATATAAAGTCCATGGGACTATTTAATTTAGAATTAAATAATCCCATTCTATGGAATTAATTAATGGGCTTGGTATTAAATAGGATTTAATATAAAGTCCATGGACTATTTGATTTGGAATTAAATAAAGTCCATTCCATTAATTAATTAATGGGCTTAGTATATTAAATAGAATTTTAATATAAAGTCCATGGGATCATTTAAATTTAGAATTAAATAAAGCCCATTCCATAAAGCCCATCAAAATGGATGGACAAGATTTGATCTAGAGAATGATGAGATGAAGGGCCATGATTGATTTGACTTAATCAAAAGCCTAATTTGACTAGGATTTGACTAGGTCAAAATCCTAGTCAATGTGTGTCTCTTTGGAAGAGTTTGAGAAGGAATAGGAATTCCATCTTCTATAAATACTTGAAAAACACACACTCACACCTAGTATTCTCTACAACTCTCATCTCTCAAATTCCCTCTCAAATTCGTCCACCCCTCTTTCTTCTCTCCAAGAATATTTCTTTGTTCTTCTTGATTTATTCAAGTTAAGAACATAAGAGACATTGATTGCGTTAATTCATAGCGTGTATCGATGTCTCTTCTCCCCAAAATAATTTCTTGCTAGCACAAGGGTTGTTTGCTTTCCGGTGGAGCGAGTGAGATGATTTAGAGGGTCTCTTCTTTGAGATCTTGGTGCAAAACGGGGAACAATGCGTGTAGCCGAAACGAAGACAAAACTACAACCGGGTAGGTTCTTTAATTTCGTTTTTCGATTTCAATTCTATGGCCTCCATGTTGTGTTTTATCGAACATGAGATACACCGAACGCCCGGGAGAATCAAGGGCACACCCCTTGATTCGTTTATGAATATTATGCATAGTTTAAATTCCATTTAATTATGCTTTGTAATTTTTATTACGCACTATCTCGCGCTTCCGCTATTCGCGTTAATCTCCCGGGACGATCCACCGATTTCTTTCAGAGAGGGCTCTTAACAAAATCAATGAAGGCGAAGATGAATCTGCAGATGATAAAGACGACACACTCATCCAATATTGTGATGATGATGATGTGCACAATCTCCAAAATGAAATTGAAGATGATTAATAGATTTTATTTTCAATACGCATGATAATTTTATTGTTTTCACATAATATAAATTGTCTACTTTTATATTTTTACTTCGCAAATAGTTGTAATTATTTTTTATGTAAGATGATTAATTATTTTTGGCATGAACGTATTTGTCTACTTTTATATTTGTACTTCGCAAATTTACTTTACTAATCGTTACTACATGTCATATTCTAATTTTTCTATATCTTTTCTCGCTACTAATTTATTATTGATGTTTTTTGGTACAGCAAAATGCCACCGAAGGTACTACATCGGCCTTAACTAGGAAACTAAAAGTTGCATCCCAAGAAGAATCATCAGAAATTGTTGAACCAACATCAGTGGCACCAGCTTCATTAATTGATACTGGGTCTGATTTTTCATCTCCACCTCCATCTCCCCGCCCTTCACAACCTTCATCGTGTTCCCTACATGATCTTGTAGAGGATACACAAGGAGTTGATAATGAAAGTCCATTATCACTTTCAAAGAGTACTACGGGTAAGCATACATTCTTTAATGCTTGACTAAAACTAATAATTTAATTTATAATTATTTATTGTACTTTTTGTTTATTTATCAAGCACCTGTTGCAACAAATAAAAGAGGTCGTGGTATAAGCGTTGGCAAGTCAATAGAGAAAGCGATTGTTGAAAATGTAAGTCTCGTTAAATATTATATAATGCTTTCCTTTATTTGTGATAATTATAGCTATATCTTTGATGACATGTTTAGGATGGAAAGTTATTGGAGATTGAGTTCCCTGAGGCTTTAGAAAGCCACGACGATTTGCTAATCATCTAGCAAATGGAATTGGTATTGTTGTTAGACATAGTCCTGAACTGGATTTCATAAGCCACTGGAGTGACATTCCAGAACATAAATATTACATGTCTATGTTGGACTGGATGCAATTATAACAGTGATATTGTATATTTATCTAATTTGTAGTGGTGCAAATTATTTCGTCAACTACATAACTATTGAAATCTTTTTACTTTAATCTATTAGGCCTGGTTTATTATCAAGGAATGGGCGACGGATGAAGTAGTCAAACTATACATGGATGACATATTTCAAAAGAGTTATACACATTGGAAGGGCCAATTATCAGTATCATATAGAGAAATGGTTGAAGCAGGGGAGGATCCAAAGGTTAGAAGTCCATTTGATTGGGTGCCACTTCAAAAATGGCATAATTTGTGTGATCACTTTGGAAGTGAAAAATTCAAGGTAATAATTAGGAATCTTTTGAAAATTTGAATATAGTTACTTGAATTGTCTTACAATTGAATATGAGCCTCATTCTTACTTGCTCGTATGCAAATGACGTTAAGATCCAAAATCAATATGAAGAATAGGTCAAACTTATCGTATACTCATACTTCAGGTTCACAATTTTTCCACACGCGGTTATTGCAAATGGTATGATATTTCATATAAGTTTAAATAAATTTATCTCTATATTAATTATATTTATTCGTGATATCCACTGACATTATCCTTGTTTAATTTGCAAGGAAAATCAAAGCTATGTGGATAGTTTTGCTCAAACTCATATGAGAAATGGTGTTTTTGTGAATGAAAAGGCTGCAACAATACATGTATGTTTGATTCTATATAATTCTCATTTAAATTGTTGTATATGTGTAATATAGCTTGACTTCATAAGTAAATGACAGTCTGAAATGCAAAATTTAAGAAATCAATGAAATGACACTAGAGGAAGTTCAGCTTGTGAGAGGAAAATTATAAAGCAAATACTTGGAAGACGATCAGGTTATGAAAAGGGGTTAGGATATGGAGTTATTCCTCAGAAGTGTATTAAGAGGTCCACATGTGAATCGTCCTAACTTGAGGTCCTTAAAGAAAAATTGAGTACAAGAGAAGATGACCTGCAAAGTGATACTTCTTGTATTGAATCTCAAAAAGAACTCATTGCAAGTCAACAAGCACTAATTCAAGGTTACGAGGAACGTTGTAAAAAACAAGATGAAGAGATATATGGTTTAAGACAAGGTCAAAGGGAATTGAACGAGATATTGTTGGCTATTATGCAACAAAACAATTCGAAAAACCCTTGTAAGTCTTCATATTTTATTTCGTTATGATCTATCTTAGTGATATGTTTTATTTTTGTTTTGTAAATGGTCTAGAATATACTTGTATGTGAAATTGACAATGAAAACTTTGGTGGTGTTTTTGGTATATCAGTTATTGATTCTTTGAAGTTTTGATTGTTGTGTTTGGTATTGTGGTTAGTGTTCTGGTATTGTTTCTTTGAAATTTTGGTTGATGTTTTGACATTTTAGTTCGGAGTTCGTGTATTGGTTATTATTTCTTTGAAGTTTTGGTTGGTGTTTTGACATTTTAATTGGGATTTCTTATATTGTTTATTATTTCTTTGAAGTTTTGGTTGGTGTTTTGGTATTTTGATTAGAACTTTTCGTATATTGGGTATTATAAATATTTCGTTGTATTGATTTTTAAATAGTTGAATTGTCTTATTGTCTTTGTTTGAGCAGAAAATCTACAGGTTTGAAGTTGGTGCTCAAAGTGTAACCAATGCAATATGACATTCCAAGGACTCACATGTATTTTGGTGGCTTTATTTCACTTGACGGTAGCTATGTTTGAAAACAATTTACTTTATTTGGTATCCTTGGAGCTACTATGCTTGAAAGTTTCTTAGGATATCTTTTGTTGTGCTTTTGTAGAGAGCGTATTAATGTTTTATATTAGACTTATGTATTGAAGTATTACTTAAAATATGTAGTCATTATGGGATTTATTTATGTTAGGTTTCCTTTCTTTATGTTTATATGGACAAGTATTATTTTATTCTTGCAATTTTGAAAACAGGTTTATAAGCATTTTTTAATAGAAAATAAATCACTATAGATTACTATTAGTAAGGAAACGAATTTCTCACAAAAACGTTTTGTGACAAACTTGTTATTGTATATAAATTTAAAATATTATTCATTTTGAGTTTTACTGACGATAATATTTTCTCATAATAGGTATTCGTAACAAAAATACTGTTGTAAGTCATACTTTTAGTAACAAATCTTTTTTTTTTTTTTTTTGTAATGATATCATAACCTCTTATGAGGACACAATTGTTACTGGAACTATACAATTGTAAGGAATCAGTGTTTGTTACAAATACATTTGTGACGACATAATCAAATTCGTTACAAGAACTCTTAGCGACGGGGTTTTCAGTAGAAACTTAGTAACGACACATTTCCGTTACCAAAAGTATTGGCGACGAAATTTGGACATATTGTAATGAATTCTTTCCTCGCGAGATGTGAAATTTCTTATAGTGTACGTTGAAACAACAATAAACAGTTTAGATATGTTGTATTGCAGAAGAATAAATCAAGAACTTACAGGAGAGTTGTATCGTAACAACTCTCAATCCAAAGCAAAGAACGAACCGAATAGCAGAATTGATCTACTTGAATTGAAGAAATTATACGTCCCATTTCAACGTGCACCGAATACTATGCGAGCTCTTCCAGGATAAGATGACTCAATTCAACAGTACTGCATTGCACTAACGAATAGCTCGAACAACACTCAGAAGCCTCTGGAAACTAGGGCAAAAAGCTCGGATTTATAGAAGAATAAAAACTTGGATTTAGGAGGAAAATCCAAACCATAGAGGAACTAAAAGTGGTAATTTTCAGCCATACCACATTAAGGAAGAAGTCCAACTTCTTCCTATTCCAAAAGTGGAATTAACACACCTCTTGGGCCAAAATTTAACGGACCGGGTTCCACTATAATCCAATTACAACGAACCCAAAATTAAATCCCACTTAATTCAAGGACCACTTAAATAATTCCCATTGATCTTTTAATCCAATTAAAAGACCTAATCTTTCGAATCACTACATTAATCGATAAATCCCATTTACCGATTAAATGAGGGCCCGATACAATATACGCCCGTCCATCCAATGGACACTCTCTTAAGCAATGTAATTACTTAATTATCCTCCTCAATTGACTCCAAGTCAATTTTTCCACCTTCTCGGTGATTTTTGTGTGACACTTTAGGTTCACCCACAGCTAGACTTGGGCCCCTGTCCAACAGGGGCCAGTTACCATGGGTGGCCGTCTAGCAACGGACCATGGCACTAGAGACTAGGTGAATGTTGGCATGAATATTTCGGTGCCGATTTCGTACGGGTACGGTCCTTCCTTCTGCCATCTCCCGGCCTTAGTCTAGAGTATGAAATTGGGCATCGGTTTCCATCCTTGACTAGGCATCTATTCTTAATACTTGAGATTACGCATGCCTCATTGCATCGATATAGGAAACCATTTTATGTTCGACCAACCATTGTGGCCACAGGTTTAAACCGCATGAATGTGTCTCCGGGTGCATAGGAGATACCTCTGTCACATACTGACAGGGGACGGATCCTCTTCTTGGAACCCACCGTCCTCGCTACACATTCTGACTGCACTGGACAAGACTTATAATGATCATCTTACAGAATAATCACCTCTCGCCAAATCCAAGATACAACCATCCTGTGTACGTGACTGCCATGGTTCCTCATGTCTGAGGACTACTCTCGTACTATCGGAACCGAGGAAATCCAATCATACCGACCAAGTCTTCAAGGCTTCCATATGATGATCCCCGTGAGTCAGTTCAGTCGGCTCGACCCCAATCGACCAACCCACCAAGATCGTGTAGGCATCCCACGCCTATCACCGATGAAACACGACACTCATCCAATGAACACGACTCTTGGTGCAAGTATCTATAGGACTCTCGATGCCCTGTCTCGAGGTCCTCGACTTGGAACGTTGCAGACCCAACTCTTTGTCAGTTGGTTTCATGACCACCCTCCAATGTGTGCCCCAACTGCATGAGTTGTTAATCGTGGTCTGTGGACTTGTTGTGGTATACGTAAAACACCATTTTAATATATGAAAAATGGGCATAACAAAGAAGGCACCGATGGTAATGAATACTCATTTTTTTCATTACATAATATTATATTACATCAAGTTGTCAAACAGGTTACAAAACACCAAACCTATTGGCTTTCTGGTCATCTATTCTAACACAACTGCATTCACTTAGTTGGGCATCTCGATCAATCAACTGGTAGCATCTCGTCTAAACGACTTGACCCCATACAGAGTTAAACTCTTACTATACTTGCAATATTAGCACCTTCAAGAATTATAGGGGATAGACTCCAAATACAAAGTATCAATCTATATTGGTGCTCTGACATACCCTACGACTTTTTAATACCACATTGAACTTTCTTTGTGGGATCTCCACTTAGAAGGTTGAGTTGCTATCGTAGATATGTCACTAATAGGTTTTCAATCTCATCCCCAATCTGGAAATTTGTACTAGTGATAGATCTAATCCTTTCGTCAAAGGATCAGCACATTATCCTTTGTTCCTACAAAGTCAATGCCTCTGTCCAACACTAACTGCCTTATAGACTTATTTCGAACTTGGATGTGTCTTTTGGTTTGTTTGTATTTACGACTCCGAACCTTTGCAATTGTGGTTCGACTATCACAATGTACAACAATAGGTGGAAGAGGTTGGCTTAAAATCGGCAGTTTTAATAACAATCCATACAATCACTCAGCCTCAGTACCAGTCGTATCCAACGCACATAACTCGGCATCCAAGTAGACGGGGGTTATCAAAGTCTATTTTGCAAACTTCCAGGAGACAGCACCCCCACCTAGAGTAAATACATATCCTGAACAACCATTACTACTGGGCTTATTGGCTATCACGCTAGTAACACTATATCCCTCAAGAACAGTATGGAATCTGTCATTGATATTGTTACCTTAAGGTTCCTTAGTACCCAATCCGAAGCTCCCTAATGAGTTCTGGTCTCGAGCCATTTGCTAAATACTGCAAACTCCTAATAATTTTGGAATACCTTAGTTGCGCTACCGATACACCACTATGATTTTTTAATAAAGCCACAGAAGGATCATATGGTATCCTTGCGATTCTACAATTGTTAGAATAGGTGACCATGTAGCCAATCTTCGTAGGCGAATTGTAACCTATGTCTGAATAATTTTGAGGTTTTAATAAATCATTAATGAATAAGAAGTGAAATTCATTTAGCATTTTCTTTGTTTGTGTTCACTTTATCTGTTTTATAACTGCTCACTACGCAAACAAAGCCCATAGACTGAAAACGCATTTCGGGGACTAGGACTACGCTTGGAGGTAGATCCATAAAATCAGTCCCGCCAAATCAGTCTGGAAATCTCCAAGTCAAGGAATCTCGAAAGTGGGTACTGAGATTCCCTTTGAGACTTGCACTAAGCATCTGATGTCCTATTTCATGGACGGGTGACGAGGGTCGTCTAAGCAGTGTTAGTGGGTTGGCCTGCTAGGGAGCAACTGCCTGAGTTGACTCGCGGGAACCGTCTTACAGAGGACCTTGAGTAGGGTCGGTTAGGTATGACGTGCGTTCCCGGTTCCAACGGTACAGGTCAAGTCCTTTGACTTGAGGAACTGCTGAGTTTACCTGTACATCAGGGTTGTATCTTAGATATGGTGAGAGATTGCCAAGATGCACTTGAGTAGTCATAAGCCATATCTAGTGCAGCTCCGGTGTGCAGAGTGATAGTAGTTTTCAAGAAAGGATCTGTCTCCTGTCAAAAAGTGTTGAAAGTTGTGTCTCACAAATGCTCAGTGTCTTGTCCCTAAAATCTGTGGCCACAGTAACTGAACAGAAGGGAAGATTTCCCTTGCGGCATTTAGTAGAGGACAGACCGACACTTAGGTCCAAAATGGTTACCTGCATAATCCGTTCCCTAGACCCTAAGTGGTGAGACCGTAGACGGAATGATAGATGTACTGTAGAGCTTAAATGTTCATCCCCGCATATTCACCTAGTCTCTAGTGCCATGGACCGTTGCTAGATGGTCACCCATGGTAACGGGCGGATTCTAGAAATCCAACCAAGTCTAGCTGAAGGTGAACCTAAAGAGTCACACACAATCCGCACACATAAACGTATTTAATTTAGAATTAAATATTTGGATAAGTGGATCGATTAAATTGGATTTAATCGGGTCCTTATTTTCTTGGGAAGAATTAATTCCTTTTATTAGATAAAAGGGATTTATCTAATAAATTAGATTTATTAGAAATTAATTTAATGGGTTTGGAATAAATATTTATATTTAATATATTTATTTATTGCCCTTGAAATATTTAAATAGAATTTAAATATTCCATTAGATTAAATTAATGGTTGAGATTAAAAGGGAGGAATCAATGGCTAATATTGGTTTGACCAAAGAAGCTAGATTTTGACTAGGGTTTGACTAGGTCAAATCCTAGTGATGGTGGAGTCTTCAAAGTGTAGGAAACTAGAAGAGGAATAGGATTCCTCTTCTATAAATACTCCTTAGCACACACTTTGAAGAAGATGATGATTCTTGAAACACACACACACACACACACTCGTCTCCTCCCTCTCCCTCTCTTGGCCGCGCCTCTCTCTCCTTCCAAGAAAGCCTTTTTTCTTGTTCTTTTGTTTTAATAATTGAACATTAAGGAGGATTGATCTCGTTAATCAATAACGTTTGATCGATCCGTCCTCTCCAAAATATACTTGCTCTTTCGCTAGGACGAAGATCAAAATACATGGGCGGATTGCGTGTACGAATTAGAGGGTCTCCTATATGAGATTTTGGAGCAAATCGGTGAACAACGCGAGTGCCGGTAAGAACACGAAAACGAAAATCGGTAGGTTTCCGGTTTATGTTTTCGTCCCCTTTATTTTTGAATCCTATGGCCTTCCATGATTGTTATATGTATGTTTTATGATTCATGAGATACACCAAACGCTCGGGAGTTTCAAGGGTACACCCCTTGAACGCTTTTATTTTAATATATGTTTATGCATGTTTAAACTCTTGAAATTTAAATTATACCGCGCTTCCGCATTCGCGCTACTCCCGGGACGATCCACACGCCTACCCTAGGCTTTCAACAATTATAGCCAAATTTCCAATTATCTTCTCAACATAATGAGTCTGAGAAATAGCTATGCCATCAGTTGAATGAATCAACTTGATTCCAAGAATTACATTAGCCTCGCTTATATGCTTCATTTCAAACTTATGTTTCAAGAATGACTTGGTTTCAGTAATAATATCTAAATAGGATGCTGCTAATAGAATGTCATCAACATAGACATAAAATGATCATATTATCTCCCTTAGCCCTATAGTAAGTACACTTATCATTCTCATTAACAGTGAATCCAAACACAATAATAGTTTTATTAATCTTTTCATGCCACTATTTGTATGCTTGTTTTAGTCCATAGGGACTTAACAAGTTTAAAAACTTTTGCTCATTACCATGAGCTACAAATCCCTCAGGCTGATTCATGTATATTTCTTCCTCGAGTTCACCATACAAGTAGGTTGTTTTCACATCCATTTGGTGAATCAGAAGATTATACACTGAAGCAAGTGCTATAAGCACCCAGATAGTAGTCAATCGACCTACCAGAGAATAAGTATCAAAATAGTCCATTATCTCCTTTTGTTTAAAACCCTTAGCCACCAATCTAGCTTTAAACTTATCGATGGTCTTGCAAAAAACGGCCCAAGCCGTTGTGCCACTAGCCTTGCGCACGCACCCTGTGTTGTTAGAATAGGTGACCATGTAGCCAATCTTGGCAGGCAAAATGTAACCTATGTCTAGACAATTTCAGGGTTTTGATAAATTATTAATGAATAAAGAAGTGAAATTCATTTGGCATTGCTTTGTTTGTGTTCACTTTATCTGCATTACATATCTGTTCACTATGAAAACAAAGCCCACGGACTGAAAAATGTATTTCGGGGACTGGGACTACGATTGGAGGTAGGTCCATGAAATCAGTCCCGCCGAATCAGTCCGAAAATCTCCAAGTCAAGGAATCTCGAAAATGGGTACCGAGATTCCCCTTGAGACTTGCATTAACCATCTGCTGTCGTATTTCATCAATGTGTGACGAAGGTCGTCTAAGCAGTATTAGTGGGTTAGCCTGCTAGAGAGCAGCTGACTGAGGTGACCCGCGGGAACCGTCTTACGGAGGACCTTGAGTATGGTCGGCTAGGTATGACGTTTGTTCCCGGTTCCAACAGTACAGGTCAAGTCCTTCGACTTGAGGAACTACTGAGTTTACCTGTATGTCTGGGCTGTATCTTAGATATGGTGAGAGATTGCCAAGAAACATTTGAGTAGTCATAAGCCATGTCTAGTGCAGCTCCGGTGTACAGAGTGACAGTAGTTTCCAAGAAAGGATCTGTCTCCTGTCGAAAGGCATTGACAGTTGAGTCTCACATATGCTCTATGTCCTGTCCCTAAAATCTGTGGCCACAGTAGCTGAACAGAAGGGAAGGTTTCCCTTGCGGCGTTTAGTAAAGGACAGACTGACACTTAGGTCCAAAATGGGTACCTGCACTTTCCGTGCCCTAGACCCTAAGTGGTGAGACCGAAGACAGAAGGACAAGTGTACTGTTAGAGCCTAAATGTTCATCCCCGAATATTTTTCTAGTCTCTAGTGCCATGGACCGTTGCTAGATGGCCACCCATGGTGACGGGCGGATTCTAGGAATCCGACCAAGTCTAGCTGAAAGGTGAACCTAAAGAGTCACACACAATCCACACACATTAAGTATTTAATTTAGAATTAAATATTGGAGAAATTGAATGATTTAATTGGATTTAATCGGGTGCTTAATTTTCTTGGAGAGAATTAATTCCTTTTTTTAGATAAAAGGGATTAATCTAATAAATTAAATTTATTAGAAAAATAATTTAATGGGCCTAGGATAAATATTTATATTTATTATATTTATTTATTGCCCTTTGGAATATTTAAATAGGTTTTAAATATTTCATTAAATTAAATTAATAGTTGAGATTAAAAGGAGATATGGATGGCTAGGATTAATTTGACTAGGTCAAATTACTACTTTGACTAGGTCAAAATCCTAGTCAAAATAGTCTTCTTTAGAGTTGGAGTTTGAAGAGGATTAAACTCCTCCTCTATATATAGTCCTACCCGCTAACCATAAGAGAGATGATGAAACTCCAACAGACACACACACTCTCTCGTGCTCTCTCCTCTCGTCCGCCCTCTCTCTCTCTCTCTCTCCAAGAATATTATTTTCTTGTTCTTTTGTTCTTGGAATAATTGAACATAGGAGGATTAATCTCGTTAACCTAATAACGTGTGATTGATCCATCCTCTCCAAAATACTTTTTCGTTCGCTAGCATGCCGTGCAAGATACGTGGGTGGATTGCGTGTCACAATTTGGAGAATCTCACATACGAGATTTGGTGCAAATCGGGGAGCAACTCGAGTACCGGTTAGCAGATGAAAACGATAAATCGGTAATTCCCCTTTATGTTTTCGTCTCTTTTTATTTTAAATCCTATCCCTCCATGATTGTTTATATGCTTTTAATTCATGAGATATACCGAACACTCGGGAACTTCAAGGGTACACTCCTTGAACGTGTTCTTTAATTTACGTAAAAGCATGCTTAATTTTTTGTTATTTAATTTTATACCGCGCTTCCGCATTCACGCTATTTCCCGGGAGGAACCACAATCTTTCATGTGTATCACTGGCCTAGTGGCCAGCAGCTAGGCGCCTGCGCAAAGCGTGCACACGCGCGCACAGGCGCCTACCTGCGTGCGGCGCAGTCTGCGCGGCCGCCCCTGCCAGCACGCACGCTGGCAGGCACGCATGCCAGGCCGCGCGCAGGCGTGAGCCCCCGCGCGTCCGCCAACCAGTGGTCGGCCGGCAGGGGCGGCAGGTAACTGCTGCCTCTACTGTCCGTTTTTTTTTTTCAAATATTTTCGATTTCTCATTTCAGTACATTAATATATATAAAAAATAAACTGAATATAAACATGCAATTTTTAAGATCTAATCTATAAAATCGCATGTACAATTTCCATCAAATTCAAACAAATGAACAAGCATATTCATTCATATAGTCATACAATTACACATGCTCATAAAGCCGTAAAAGCAAGTTGTGCATGCCAAGCACATAGATCTATGCCCCTTACATCGAACCGGGCTCTGATACCACTTGAAGGACAAGCGAGAGACGGAAAGGCAATAATTTAAAATCACATAAATTATCACATAATCATTAAAATACCAAGGGGTGTACCCTTGGGTGCTGAACCGGGTGTTCGATGAAGGATGTAACAATATTAAAAGCCTATATTGTACATAGAGCATAGAGATAAAAGAATACTACAATAGCGTAAAATCAAAGTTACCTTTGTAGTTCTAACACTTGCACGGCTACTAACGTTGTTCCTCTCCGAAAATGCGCACCAAGTTCAAAACGTATGAACTCTCTAGAGGTAATCCACACCACACCGGAAGAGATGCACGTTTTTTTAAGGACAAGGGGATCCACCCGGGAGCACGAGCGGAAGCGTGAGAACGCAAAATATGTAAATTTAAATCGCATAAATAAACGCAAAAATCATAAAATCCCAAGGGTGTTCCCTTGAGCACTCAACCAGGTGTTCGATGTAGAATGTATCAATATTATAAGCGTATATTGAAGATAGGGCATAGTAACGAAAAACAAACTACGAAAGCGTAAATGCCGAAGTTACCTATATAGTTTTCTCGTATATGGCTACTTGTGTTGTTCCTCTCCGGAAATGCTCACAAACTTCAAATGTATGAACTCTCCAAAGGTGATCCACACCACACCGGAAGAAATACACGTTTTCTTTGCTAGAAGAAGACGGATCTAAGAGGATTCGGTTTAAGAAAAAGAACACTATTAATTAGTGTTTTTCTTAAACTTACTTTGTTCTTCCAAATGATCCTAGATCAAATGAAGAACAAAGGGGATGTGTGTGAGAGAGAGAGAGTGGCCGAAAATTAGAGAGAGAGGAGTGTAATTTTTGTTCTTCTTTTTCCTAGAAAAAGATGAATACTGATTCTCTTGCTTAGATGTTTTGTATATGCTCATATATATACAAAATTAATGTGATTATTGGAATGTGTCTAGGTTCATCCCAATCAATCCCACTAATTCATCAATCAAGCCTACCATCTCTTAAGGTATGATTTAATCATACCAAAGGAGAGAGGCTTGATTTGAATTAGTGGTCGATTTTTACACCTTGAAAAGTTGTAATTTTCGGCCATGCCCAATAAAGGAAGAAGTCCAACTTCTTCCTATTCCAAAACTGGAATTAACACACCTCTTGGGCCAAAATTTAACGAATCGGGTTCCACTGAAATCCAATTACAACGAACCCTAAAATTAAATCCCATTTAACATTAGGTCCACTTCAATAATTCTCATTGATCTTTTAATTCAATTAAAAGATCCGATCTTTCGTCTCTCCATGTTAACCTATAAATCCTATTTATCGATTAAAAGAGGGTCGGATACAATATTGGGCCGTCCATCTAATGGACAATCTATTAACTAATCAAATTACTTAATTATCCTCCAAAATTGACTCCAAGTCAATCTCTCAACCTTCTCGGTGATTTGTGCGTGACCCTTTAGGTTCACCCTCAGCTAGACTTAAGCTCGTGTCCAACAGGGGCCCATTACCATGGGTGGCCATCTAGCAACGGCTCATGGCACTAGAGAATAGATGAATGTTGGCGTGAAAATTTAGGCGCCGATTCCGTACGGGTACGGTTATTCCATCTACCGTCTCCCGGCCTTAGTCTAGGGTATGGAATTAGGCGTCGGTTCCCATCCTTGACTAGGCATCTATGCTTATACTCGAGACTACGCATGCCTCATTGCATCGACACATGAACCCATTTCCTATTCGACCAACCATTGTGGCTACAGGTTTATACAACATGAATGTATCTCCGAGTGCATAGGAGATACCTCTGTCACATAGTGACAGGGGACAGATCCTCTTCTTGGAACCCACCGTCCTCGCTACACATTTTGACTGCACTGGACAAGGCTTATAATGATCATCTTACAAAATGATCACCACTCGCCAGATCCAAGATACAACCGTCCTGTGCACGTGATTGCATGGTTCCTCAAGTCTGACTACTACTCCGGTACTATCAGAACCGGAGAAAGCCAATCATACCAACCAATCCTCCAAGGCTTCCATGTGATGATCCCCGTGAGTCAGTCCAGTCGGCTCGACCCCAGTCGACCAACCCATCAAGATCGTGTAGGCGTCCCACGCCTGTCGCCGATGAAACACAGCACTCATCAAATGAACACGACTCTTGATGCAAGTCACCATAGGACTCTCGATGCCCTGTCCCAAGGTCCTCGACTTGGAACATTTCAGACCCAACTCTCAGTTAGTTAGTTTCATGACCACTATCCAATGCGTGGCCCAACTGCATGAGTTGTTAACTATGATATGTGGGCTTTGTTGCGATATAAGTAAAACATTGTTTTAACATATGATAAATAAGCGCAACAAAGTATATACCATTGGTGACGAACACTCATTTTATTCATCACATAATATTACATTATATCAAGTTGTCAAATAGGTTACATAATGCCAAACCTATTAGCTTTCTGGTCACCTATTTTAAAAATTTTAACATGTAAATCCTTAAAGCCACAACACCAAACGGGGCTCTGATACCACTGAAAGAATCGGGTACGGCCCGGGAACGCAGCGAAAGCGTAAAATGCAAAATTTAAATGCGTAATTTAAACGAGTTCAAAGGGGTGTTCCCTTTGAAGTTCCCGAGCGTTCGGTGTATGTCAAAGCATGAATTAAAGAGGAGAAGAATGCTGGACATGTGGCTAAAAGGATATGAACAAAAGAGACATGAAAACGTAAAGAAACCAATCTTTGATCATAACATGTATAACTGGTACGTGCATTGTTCCCTTTTTTGTTTCTCCTTCCGTTCACTTGAGAATTCAGCGTAGAATTCCTCTAGTTTGTCCACATCACACCATGGAAGAGTTCTCTAAACTATTTCTAGATAGTAGTAGAGAAGTGAAGAAAAATAATTCCAAAACAACACTATTGATTAGGCTGGATAAGGCTTATAATCAATGTGTCCCAGACACGGACATCTCTTGCCAGATCCTAGATACAACCATGATATGCATGCGACTTCCATGATTCCTCAAGTCCGAGGACTAATCTCGTACTATCGGAGTCGAGAATTCTAGTATACCGACCAAGCCTTGGGGCTTCCATATGACAATTCTCGCAAGTCAGTTCAGTCAACTGGCACCCTTGTCAACTAACCCACTAATATTGCATAGACGTCCAACGTCTGTCATCGATGAAACACGACACTCATCCAATAAATACAATCCTTAGTGCAAGTCTCTATAGGACCCTCGATGCCCTGTCTCGAGGTCCTCAACTTGGAACATTTTAGACCCCTCAAAAGTTGGTTTCATAGCTGTCATCCAATGCGCAGCTCAACTACATGGGTTATCCAATTGGTCTGTGGGCATTTGGTGTGATGTTAAAACGCTGTTTAATGTAATTAGTAAGCACAACAAACACATAGTGCCAAGTATTAATACTTACTATATTCATCAAGTCAATATTACTTTAATAAAGATTGATAAATAGTACCCAAAACTACCAATCCAATTGGCTTTCTGGTCACCTATTGTAACAGTTTTAGAGGGTCTCTACGATGGGATCTTGTTGTCAAATCCGCGAACAACCATGTAGCTGAACAAAGAACGCTACGAGGGTAAGTGTCCTTGTTACGTTTCTTGTTCCTCTCTTCTACCCTAGGCCTCCATGAATCTTGTTTGTATTTCTTTTATTGATGGAATACACCGAACGCCCGGGAGAATCAAGGGAACACCCCTTGATCAGGTTTTAAATTCTACTTTAAACGTTTAAATGTTTATGCATGCTTTACCGCTTTCCCACGCTTCCACCACACTACTCCCTGGCCGATCTGGCTTGCTTAGTCTAGGGTATAGAATTGGGCGTCGGTTCCCATACTTGACTAGGCGTATATACTTAATACTTGAGACTACGCATGCCTCATTACATCGATGCAAGAAACTATTTCCTACTCGATTAACCACTGTGGCTATAGATTCAAGCAACATGAACGTGTCTCCAAATGCTTAGGAGATACCTCTGTCACATCCTGACAGGGGACAGATCCTCTTCTTGAACCCATACCATCCTTGCTACACACTTTGACTGCACTGGACAAGGCTTATAATGAACATGTCCACGACATGACCACCTCTCGCCAGATCCAAGATACAGCCATCGTGTGCACGTGGCTGTTATGGTTCCTCAAGTCCGAGGACTACTCCCGTACCATCAGAACTGGGAAAATTCAATCATACTGACCAAGCCTCCAAGGCTTCCATATGATGATCCCCACGAGTGAGCTCAGTCGGCTTGACCCCAGTAGACCAAACCAATTGGCTTTCTGGTCACCTATTCTAACAAACACAACATCAAAAGCCTTAGGGCCGAATTTCTTTCTCTTGTGTCCTGGGACCAACACTTTTGCTTGGCACGCCCACGCTCGAAAGTATTTCAGGCTCGATTTCGTTTCTTTCCATAATTGAAAGGAGTACTAGTATTGTATTTCAGAGGGACTTTATTCAAAATATGGCAAGTCGTATTCAAAGCCTTTCCCCACAAATACTTAGGTAATCCAGAGTTTAACAAAAGATTGTTAATCATGTCTTTAAATGTTCTATTCTTTCGTTCAACTATTGCATTAAACGAAGGGGAAATGGATGAGTTTCTTCAAAAATTATGGCAAAACTTTGTCAATGTTCACTAAATTTACTCGACTCATATTCTCCTCTGTATCATACCTTAATCGTTTAAGTTTCTTACCAGTTTGGGTTTCTGCTTCGTTTTTAAACAAAAAAAATCTAAGGCTTTATCCTTGTTTCAAATGAGAAAATCATAACATTATCTACTACAATCATCTTTAAAGGTGATAAAATTCCTGTGAACTGACAAATATCAGTGTGAACTCAATCAAATATTTCTGAATCCTTTTCTAATGATTGATAGAATTTCCTAACATGAGCTTCTACACAAACTTGGAATTTGTGACCTCGATCAATATTATAATTCATCATTCGTTTGATGGAACCTAAATTTGAATGGCCTAATCTACTATGCCACAAATTAGATGATTCGACATTCATGATAATAGAATCAAAAATAGCAGTTTATTGCATTCAACATGAACTTTAAATAAACCATCAGACAAATAACCTTTGCCAACAAAAATACCAAATTGTTGAATTAGAACTTTATTGAATTTAAATTCAGATCCCTCACTAACTATTACAGAACCACTTATTATATTTCTCCTAACAGTAGGTACATGGTGAACTCTTTTCAAAGACAGAACATGCCCTGAAGGAAACTTCAAGTCCACGCTTCCTATCCCAAGTACTTCAGCTGTACTGAAGTTCCCGTACTTACTGTCCTTCGTTGATGGCCTGATAAGACATAAAAAGCGATTTATCAGCACAAACGTGGATATTTGATCCAGTGTCAATCAACCAA
This sequence comes from Sesamum alatum, assembly GCA_034509735.1. Taxonomy (NCBI): domain Eukaryota; kingdom Viridiplantae; phylum Streptophyta; class Magnoliopsida; order Lamiales; family Pedaliaceae; genus Sesamum; species Sesamum alatum. The sequence goes on from JACGWO010000013.1 coordinate 10,021,588, forward strand.
TCAAAAGTTTCATAATGGTTAGGAGTTCGGGTCTCATAGATACATACCCTTCAGTTGCTCGTGATGTGGTAGTGGTAGTGTTAGAATAGGTGACCAGAAAGCCAATTGGATTGGCAGTTTTGGGTACTATTTAACAATTTTTATTAAAGTAATATTGACTTGATGAATATAGTAAGTATTCATCCTTAGCACTATGTGTTTGTTGTGCTTACTAATTACGCTAAATAGCATTTTAAACGTCACAAAAAATGTCCACAGACCAATTGAATAATCTAGTATGCCGGTCCGGGACTGCATAGTAATCCTTCAGGCGAGCCATCATGGAAGGAACGTCGTCTAGCCTCTCATACTACTTTTGTATCTCATTAGTCATGGATGCCAGTATGATTCTATGGACTTTGCGGTTATCCTGATGCCAAGTCTCGAACGTCTCACGTTCTTCGGGCGTGGATCCTTTCGGAAAAGTCCAAGAAAACGGCTTGTCCATGACATAGCCTTGGTTCTCATAATTGAGGACTATCTTCAGATTGCGCAACCAGTCGTTGTAATTTGTTCCACTAAATTTGTTTGTCTCAAGTACGGTTGATAACGGGTTCTTAGACATGGTTTTAAATCTACATTTAAAAATGCAATATAATCAGTAGAATTAAAATGGTTTGTAATAATAATTAAATACTTTGACTTCAGTCATTTAATGCTCCCACTATTTCTATGAAAACAAGGCACTTTCAAACGTTGTTTTCAGGAAACCCTTTCCTAGTGGGCTTAGGATCCACAACGATGTTTTCCATACCCCGCTTTTACGATTCGCATGAAAAATAACTTGTGGGAGGTATTCCATACTATTCTCGTCTAATGAGATTCCCAAGATGTCTTGCCTCACCCTTTTACGTGGTCCCGAGGACTCCAAGCTAATCACGTTATTCAGGCGTTAGACCCGACCCAATCAACCGAATCATAGCACTCACTGCTACCCCCACGACTCCTGAGACAGGCAACAGAAGGGTATTCACTTTGTTCACAACAAAGTGCAACTTATTTTCAAGACAAGAGACGTGCCACGACTTGTGAGGCCACGCAATTAACTGAAACTAGCTTCCTCACTTTGTCATGGATGGAAGGCTTGGACGAACTATTAGAGTTCTACTCCATTTATTAAGGGTCTAATATTTTAACTTGGTCCAACCAAGTGAGAGTTTAATGACCGAGATCTCATTATATCAGATACATGATGCATAGATCGTTTTGCATATAGCAATAATACAATAAATAAACCATTCATCCATCATATAAGCCACATGCAAAATAAAAGCCTAGCACGCCCCTGTTAGATGATCACAAGTCTGAATCCTATACGACCCACTGAAGCCGCAATGGATCTATAGTCAATCTAAGGTTGGTCCTACACTATTACATTCAACAATAGAAACCCATCAACACACTGATGAGCCTTGCCTCTTTTCCACCAGGTCTCCATGGAACTCCTTGGATCCTCCTTTCTGGGCCATCCTTTATCTTCTTCATCAAAAATAAAATAAAACCTCACATCTATACTACTCTCGTTACAACTTAAAAAGAAACCCCGGTTAACACCCGGGGGAGTACATTTGGAGGGAGATAGAAGGCCTTATTATTCCAAGGCAACCAGAAGAGAGAGGGGGGGGGGGGGGAATAAATGAGGCACACAGGCCCAACACAAAATAAAAACCATACATTCGATCTAGGGCTTGTGATCATCCATTCTCATTAAACGCAAATAATATTGCACATAATCCATGATATCCAACATCATCAATCCATAAACCAAAATAAAATAATTTCTACACTCAAAATTTGTGCAACAATAGCAATCCTTTTCTTGTTAGGAAAACCTCTCCTCATTATTCAAACAATATTAAATTTTTTGTGGTTCTAAATAATGGCTTTAAGAAAAACATGCACAAATAATAAAATATTTCCAGAAAATTAATTCTGAAAATAGAACAAGAAAAACCAACCGGAGACGGCTGAGGGGCGTTGCCGGGCCGGAAAATACAGGTTGGCAGGCCCAGCCTGCCGCATGCACGCGTGCGCAGGCCCCCTATCTGCGTGTGCGCGTGCGCCTGGCTTCGCCTCTTGCGCGAGTGGCCATAGGCAAGCTGGATCTGCCTACCTGCGCGCGCTGGCAGCACTGCCGCGCGGCCGCGTACAGGCGCCCTTGCTTGTGCACGCTGCCTTGCCGCACAACCTGTAGTCAGCGCGCGCGCGCAGGCTCCATTGCTTGTGTGCACGCGCACCTGGCAGTGCATCCTGTGCGTGTGGCCGACAGTGCCGCTTGCTGCCCACGCGCACTGTGCGTGCCTATGTGGATCGTCATGGGAGGAGCGCGAATGCGAAAGTGCGATATAAATAAAAAAAAATATGAAATATAACATGCTTGTACAGAAATGTAAATACACGTTCAAGGGGCGTTCTTTTGAACCTCCCAAGTGTTCAGTGTATCTCATGATTAAAATAAACATGAAATTATCATGGTCGCCTTAGGGTGGAAACGAAAACTATAAATAAAAACCTACCCAGTTGTAGTTTTATCTTCGTACCGCTACACGCGTTGTTCCATGTTTTGCCACCAAGATCCCAATGATAGGAACCCTCTAAATCGTCCATGCAATCCTACCGGTTCTTGATCCTCGTGCTAGAAAGAAATAAAGAGTATATTTAGGGATGACGAATTGACCAACCGTTATTAATTAACGTGATCAATCTGTCTAAAGTCCACTTGTATAAAAAAAAACAAAGGAACTGGGATCCTTCTTGGAGGAAAAAGGAGAAAGGGACGAGAGAGATAGAGATCCGTCGGTGGTGTGTGTGCTAGAATAGGTGACCATGTAAGCCAATTTTGGCGGGAATATGTAACCTATGTCTAGACAATTTCAGGTGTTTGATAAATCATTTATGAATAAAGAAGTGAAAATTCATATGACAACACTTTGTTTACATTCACTCATATCTGCTATTACATATCTGTTCACTACGCAAACAAAGCCCACGGACTGAGAATCGATTTCAGGGACTGGGACTACGCTTGGAGGTAGGTCCATGAAATCAGTCTTACCGAATCAGTCCGGAAATCTCCAAGTCAAGGAATCTCGAAAATGGGTACCGAGATTCCCCTTGAGACTTGCACTAAGCATCTGCTGTCGTATTTCATCGACGGGTGACGAAGGTCGTCTAAGCAGTGTTAGTGGGTTAGCATGCTAGGAAGCATCTGACTGAGGTGACTCACGGGAACCGTCTTATGGAGGACCTTGAGTATGGTCAGCAAGGTATGACCTGTATTCCCGGTTCCAACGGTACAGGTCAAGTCCTTTGACTTGAGGAACTGCTGAGTTTACCTGTACATCAGGTCTGTATCTTAGATATGGTGAGAGATTGCCAAAATACTCTTGAGTAGTCATAAGCCATGTCTAGTGCAGCTCTGGTGTACAGAGTGACAGTAGTTTCCAAGAAAGGATCTGTCTCCTGTCAAAAGGCATTGACAGTTGAGTCTCATGTATGCTCTGTGTCTTGTCCCTAAAATCTGTGGCCACAGTAACTGAACAGAAGGGAAGGTTTCCCTTGCGGCGTTTAGTAAAGACAGACCGACACTTAGGTCCAAAATGGGTACCTGAATTTTTCGTGCCCTAGACCCTAAGTGATGAGACCGAAGACAGAAGGACAAGTGTACTGTTAGAGCCTAAATGTTCATCCCCGAATATTTCACCTAGTCTCTAGTGCCATGGACCGTTGCTAGATGGCCACCCATGGTAACGGACGGATTCTAGGAATTCCACCAAGTCTAGCTGAAAGGTGAACCTAAAGAGTCACACACTATCCACACACACTTAGTATTTAATTTGGAATTAAATATTGGAGTAAAGAAATGATTAAATTGGATTTAATCGGGTCCTATATTTTCTTGGAGAATTAATTCCTTCTATTTGATAAAGGGAATTAAATTAATAAATTTGATTTATTAAGGGAATTAATTTAATGGGCCTAGAATAAATATTAATATTCATTTATTATATTTATTTGGCCTTTTGGAATATTTTATAGGATTTAAATATTCCATTAAATTAAATTAATGGTTGAGATTTAATGGGAGAGATGAAAGGCTAGGATTGAATTTGACAAGGTCAAATTCTACTTTGACTAGGACTTTGACTAGGTCAAAATCCTAGTCAAATTAAGGTTCTAAAGAGTTGGAGTTTAAAGAGGATTAAACTCCTCCTCTATATAAACCCCTAGCTTTGCACCTTTTTGAAGGATGATGAAATTCCAACACACACACACACACACCAACTCGTCTCTCTCCCTCTCCCCTCTCGTCCGCCCCCTCTCTCTCTTAGCAAGAAAGTCGTTTTCTTGTTCTTTGTTCTTGGAACATTAGAACATTGATGAATCAATACCGTTAATTCATAACGTGTTGTTGATTCATCCACTCCAATAAAATTACATACTTGTTCGTTGCTAGCACGACGTGCAATATACGTGGGTGGATCGTGCATCACGATTTGGAGGGTCTCAAGAACGAGATCTTGGTGCAAAACGGGGAACAACGCGTGTAGACGTTGAAGACGAAAATGACAACGGGTAGGTCTCGGTTTATGTTTTCGCCTCTTTTATTTTTCAACCCTATGGCCTCCATGATTATTGTATGTTGTTTATTCATGTGATACACCGAACACCCGGGAAATTTCAAGGGCACACCCCTTGAAACGTGTTCTTTAATTTATAAGTATGTTTTAAATTCCGCAATTTTATTTTATACCGCGCTTCCGCATTCGCGCAATTTTCCCGGGACAATCCACATATTCTTTCAGTGTATGTGTGTGTTTGCTCAAAAGTTGACCAATCTTCTATGTGTATGAATCTATGAGTATTTATAGAAGTGGAATCCTATTCCTCTTCAAACACTAATTTAAGAAGCATACTTTGACTAGGATTTTGGCCTAGTCAAATCCTAGTCAAACTAGACTTTAGACTTAGTCAAACTAATCTAGGCCCTTGATCTCTCTACTTGAATCTCCTCCATCCATCACCTTGATGGATTATTTATGGAATATTTAAATTCGATTTAAATAAACCATTGGGCTTTAAATAATTAAAATTTATCTATTTTCAGCCCATTTCTGCATTTCTAATAAATCTAATTTATTAGTTAATTCCATTTGATCTAATTAAAGGAATCAACAATCCAAGAAAAGGCGAACCAATTTAATCCAATTAAATTGCTCAACCTCCTGAGATTAATTCTAATTAACTCATTTGTTACCGGCGGATTTTGTGTGACTCTTTAGGTTGACCCTTAGCTAGACTTGGCCGAATCTCCAATCATCTCATGAAGGAAATGCGTCCGTCACCATGGGTGGCCATCTAGCATGGTCCATGGCACGAGAGATAGAGATCCGTCGGTGGTGTGTGTGCTAGAATAGGTGACCATGTAAGCCAATTTTGGCAGGAATATGTAACCTATGTCTAGACAATTTCAGGTGTTTGATAAAACATTTATTAATAAAGAAGTGAAAAGTTCATATGGCAATACTTTGTTTACGTTCACTTATATCTTCTTTTACATATCTGTTCACTACGCAAACAAAGCCCACGGACTGAGAATCAATTTCGGGGACTGGGACTACGCTTGGAGGTAGGTCCATGAAATCAGTCTTACCGAATCAGTCCAGAAATCTCCAAGTCAAGGAATCCCGAAATGGGTACCGGGATTCCCTTTGAGACTTGCACTAAGCATCTGCTGTCGTATTTCATCGACGGGTGACGAAGGTCGTCTAAGCAATGTTAGTGGGTCAGCATGCTAGGAAGCAGCTGACTGAGGTGACTCGCGGGAACCGTCTTACGGAGGACCTTGAGTATGATCTGCAAGGTATGACGTATTCCCGGTTCCAACGGTACAGGTCAAGTCCTTTGACTTGAGGAACTGCTGAGTTTACCTGCGCATCAGGTGTGTATCTTAGATATGGTGAGAGATTGCCAAATTACTGTTGAGTAGTCATAAGCCATGTCTAGTGCAGCTCGGGTGTACAGAGTGACAGTAGTTTCCAAGAAAGGATCTCTCTCCTGTCAAAAGGTATTGACAGTTGAGTCTCATGTATGCTCTGTGTCTTGTCCCTAAAATCTGTGGCCACAGTAACTGAACAGAAGGGAAGGTTTCCCTTCTAGCGTTTAGTAAGGACAGACCGACACTTAGGTCCAAAATGGGTACCTGCAGTTTCCGTGCCCTAGACTCTAAGTGATGAGACCGAAGATAGAAGGACAAGTGTACTGTTAGAGCCTAAATGTTCATCCCTGATTATTTCACCTAGTCTCTAGTGCCATGGACCGTTGCTAGATGGCCACCCATGGTAACGGGCGGATTCTAGGAATCCGACCAAGTCTAGCTGAAAGGTGAACCTAAAGAGTCACACACTATCCACACACACTTAAGTATTTAATTTTGAATTAAATATTGGAGTAAAGGAATGATTAAATTAGATTTAATCGGGTCCTATATTTTCTTGGAGAAATTAATTCCTTCTATTTGATAAAGGGAATTAAATTAATAAATTGGATTTATTAAGGGAATTGATTTAATGGGCCTAGAATAAATATTAACATTTATTTGTTATATTTATTTGGCCTTTTGGAATATTTAATGAAATTTAAATATTCTATTAAATTAAAATCAACGGTTGAGATGGAAAGGGGAGATGGAAGGCTAGGATTGGTTTGACTAGGTCAAACACTAGTTTGACTAGGACTTTGACTAGGTCAAAATCCTAGTCAAATTAGAGTTCTTAGAGTTGGAGTTTAAAGAGGATTAACTCCTCCTCTATATAAACCTCTAGCTTCCAACAATTGAAGGATGATGAAATTCCAACACACACACACAACACACAATTTTCGGCCCCCTCTCCCATCTCTCTCGTCCGCCCTCTCTCTCCACTCTCTCCAAGAAATTATTTTCTAGTTCTCTTGTTCTTGGAACATTAGAACTTAGATGAATCAATACCGTTAATTGATAACGTGTCGTTGATTCATCCACTCAAAAATATACACTTGTTCGTTGCTAGCACGGCGTACAAGATACGTGGGTGGATCATGTGTCACGATTTGGAGGGTCTCAAGAACGAGATCTCGGTGCAAAACGGGGAACAACGCGTGTAGCCATTAAAGACGAAAACGACAACGGGTAGGTCTCGTTTAATATTTTCGTCCTCTTTAATTTTCTACCCTATGGCCTCCATGATCTTTTATATGTTCTTTAATCATGAGATACACCAAACACCCGGGAATCTCAAGGGTACACCCCTTGAGCGTGTTCTTTAATTCATTAAAGCATGCTTTAATTTTTTGTATTTTATTTTATATCGCGCTTCCGCATTCGCGCAATTTCCCGGGACGATCCACGATTTCTTTCACCACTGCCATGATTCCTCAAGTCTGAGGATTACTCCCGTACTATCAGAACCAGGAAAAACCAATCATACCGACCAAGCCTCCAAGGCTTCCATATGATGATCCCCGCAAGTCAGTCCAGTCGGCTCGACCCCAGTCGACCAACCCATCAAGATTGTATAGGCGTCCCACGCCTGTCGCCGATGAAACACGGCACTCATCCAATGAACACGACTCTTGACGCAAGTCTCAATAGGACTCTCGATGCCCTGTCTCGAGGTCCTCGACTTGGAACGTTTCAGACCCAACTCTTAATCAGTTGGTTTCATGACCACCATCCAATGCGTCGCCCAACTACACGAGTTGTTATCCATGGTCTGTGGGCTTTGTTGTGATATAAGTTAAACACCATTTTAACAAATGTAAGATGAGCGCAACAAAGAAGGTACCATTGATGAAGAACACTCATCTTATTCATCACATAATAATATTACATTTTCATCAAGTTGTCAGATAGGTTACAAATCCCCAAACCTATTGGCTTTCTGGTCACCTATTCTAACAATCTCCCACTTGACCTAAAGCCAATCACCCATTGACCTCAAACCTCTAATTCAGATGGTGAGTGTGGGCAACTTGCGACATGGGCTTAGCAAGTGCATCTGCTATGTTTTCTGCGGAGCTGACTCGGTCCAACCGAACGTCACTCGTGCTATCCATCTCTCTAAGCAAATGGTAGCGTCTAAGAATATGCTTGGATCGTGATGAGATCTCGGTTCCTTTGCTAGCGCTATTGCCCCGTTGTTATCATAAAAGATAATTACAGGCTTAGCAATGCTAGGTACTACATCCAACCCTTGGATGTAGCTCATCAACCAAACCACTCCTTAGCAGCTTCCAAAGCCGCTATGTATTCAAAACTCTATGGTGGAGTCCGCCGTGGTAGCCTACTTGGAACCCTTCCAAGTGACCACGCCACCATTTAGTCTAAATACAAAACCATACTGAGACTTGGCATCATCGTCATCCGACTGGAAGCTAGCGTCGCTATAGCCTTCCAGTATCAACTCTCCACCGCCATAGATCAAGAACTTGTCCTTAGTCCTTTTCAGGTACTTTAGGATAGTCTTGACTGCACTCCAGTGTGCCTCCCCGGCACACGACTGATATCGGCTAGTTACGCTCAAAGCGAAAGCCACATCAGGTCTAGTGCACTGAACAGCATACTGTATGCTACCTACGGCTGAAGCATAGGGGATGTCCAACATCCTTTTAAGCTCCTCATCAGTCTTAGGAGACTGCTTCTTGGATAACTTAATTCCATGCTTCATAGGAAGGAATCCTCGTTTTGAGTTCTCCATCTTGAATCTCTTCAAGACTTTCTCAATGTACGAGGACTGGACCATCCCTAACATCCTTTTAGATCTATCCCTGTAGATCTTGATGCCAAGGATGTAGGATGCCTCGCCTATATCCTTCATGGAGAATTGCGTTGACAATCAAGCTTTAGTGGTACCCAACATCTTAGCATCATTCCCAATGAGCAAGATGTCATCCACGTAAAGCACCAGAAACGGAACTGAGCTCCCACTGATCTTTTTGTATACACAAGGATCGGACTCGTTCTTGATGAAATCATATCCCCGTATGACTTCATCAAAATGTATGTTCCAGCTTCGGGAAGCTTGTTTGAGGCCATAGATGGACCTTTGGAGACGGCAGACCTTCTGCTCTTCTCCAACAGTTGTAAAACCTTCCGACTGATCCATATAGATTTCTTCCTCTACGAAACCGTTGAGGAAAGCCATTTTCACGTCCATCTGCCATATTTCATAGTCATACCATGCTGCTATGGCAAGCAGTATCCGAATGGACTTGGCCATTGCTACGGGCGAGTAGGTTTCCTCAAAATCGACCCTGGGTCGTTGAGTGTAACCTTTCGCCACAAGCCTGGCTTTGAAGGTTGTAACCTCCCCGTCAGCTCCAAGCTTACGTTTGTAGACCCATTTACACCCTACGGGTTTAACCCCTTTGGGTGGATCTACTAGGGTCCAAACCTTGTTTGTACCCATCGAGTCCATCTCGGATTTCATAGCCTCAAGCCACTTGTCCGAATTGATGTCCGACATCACTTCTCCGTACGTCTTCGGATCATTATCCAACTGACCGGTCAGGCCCAGAAATCCATACCTATCAGGTGCATGGGATACTCTGGCCGACCTACGGAGGACAGGAACAATATCAGTGGGAACTTCTGGCTCAGATGTCACTGCCACCTCTTGGGGTGCCTCACATGATTCCTCAAGGAGCACCTCATCGCGTCGACTATCCAAGAACACTGCGTTTTGCGAGACAAAAAACGTTTTGCTCGGAGGGATCATAGAAATAATACCCCGCAGTTTCTTTTGGATAGCCGATGAACCTGCATAAACTAGACCTCGAGTCCAGTTTATGTCCCACTAATCTCTTGACATATGCGGGGCAACCCCACACTTTCAAGTATTTATAGGAGGCAGGCTTGCCATGCCATATCTCATATGGCGTCTGGGATACCTTTTTAGATGGCGCCAAGTTCAAAACTTTGGCCGCCGTCTCAAGAGTGTATCCCTAGAAGGAAAGGGGTAGTTCGGTAAAACTCATCATGGATCGAACCATGTCCAACAAGGTCCGATTCCTCCTTTCAGACACACCATTAAGCTGCGGTGTTCCAGGAGGGGTCCACTGAGAGAGAATCCCATTCTCTTTTAGATAATCAGTAAACTCACCACTCAAATACTCTCCACCTCGGTCCGACTAAAGGGCTTTGATCTTTCGACCGGTTTGGTTCTCTACTTCAAGTCTGTATTCCTTAAACCTTCCAAAGGCTTCAGACTTGTACCTCATTAAGTAAACATAACCATACCGTGAGTGATCATCGGTAAAGGTTAGGAAGTACGAGTACCCACCTCTAGCCTGAGTATCTAGTGGACCACAGACATCTATATGGATCAAATCCAACAGACCACTGTCTAGCGTACTTTGTCCAACAAAGGGTTTCTTGGTCATCTTTCCCTTTAGACAGGATTCGCAGGTCGGTAGGTTGTCCAAATCATCTATTCTAAACTCTTTGAGTCCTCCAACCTTCTTATCCTATCTTTAGAGATATGACCTAACCTCGCATGCCATATCTGTGCGTTATTATGATCATCATGTTTTCGTTTGTGTTCTGCAGTCATAATCTAATTAGACTGTTGAAGTATGTACAGACCATTGACCAATGTACCAAGCAGATCAGAAATACCATCTTTGATAATGAAAAAACCGTTTTTATTGATGGTAAATTCATATCCCTCCTTATCAAGGACCGGGATGGAAACAATGTTTTTAATCATGCCAGGTACATAGAAACAGTCGTTGAGTACAATCCTAACATGACTACTAATGGCTAACTCTAGTGATCCTACGGCCTCCGCAGCAACAGCCTTGCCATCGCCTAGCCTCAGGATCATCTCTTCCTTGGTTAGCCTTCTGCTTCTTTGCAGTGCCTGCAAATCATTGCAGATGTGAGCACCACACCCGGTATCCAATACCCATGAAGCAGAATTAGTAATCATATTTACTACAACCACAAACATATCTGGGTTGGAGAGGAGTTGTGGACACTCCCTCTTCCAATGCCCTTTCCCTTGGCAATGCATGCAGACATCATTTGCCTTGGACCGCTGAGAACCACGGGCCTTCTCTTTCCCTTTGCTTGGTCCAACCGGAGCAATAGGGGTGCCTGGAGCGCGAGCAGGGGCCGCAACCGTCTTCCCTTTACCCTTCTTCCTCTTCCAGCGTCCAGCCTCTTGCCATTCGCCTTGGAGGTTGAAGCCTCTCCTATCAATACCGCCGGCGCCGACTTGTGGGTTGTTGCCTCGTATTGGACCAGCATGTTGATCAACTCATGAATAGACTTCTCAAGTCCGTTCATGTTGTAGTTTACAACAAACGGGTCATAGGATGGAGGAAGCGGCTGGAGGATCACGTCAATGTACGTGTCATTGTTAAGCCCAGCTTTAAGGTCCTCGAGTTTCTCCACTAGGGAGAGCATCTTGACCCCATGACTTTGTACAGACGCTCCTTCAGCAAGCTTGGTGCCAAAGAATGCTTTTGTGGCGGCATATCTAATATGCCTATCCGGAACCGCATAAACCTCGTTCATGCGGAGCATTATGGTGGAGACGTTGTCCAGCATCTCATACTACTTCTGGATGCCGTTAGACATCGAAGCCAGTATGATACTACGTACTTTCCGGTTGTCCTCATGCCACTTCTCGAACGTCAAACGTTCTTTAGGCGTGGACCCCTCCGGTAAGTCGCTCGGTGGCGGCTCGTCCAAGACGTAGCCTTGGTTCTCGAAACCGAGGACAATCCTCAAGTTTCTCAGCCAGTCCGAGTAGTTCGTTCCGTTGAATTGGTTAGTCTCAAGAATCATGGTTAATGGGTTCTTAGACATATCTACATTATTAAAAATGTAAAGCAGAAATTAGCAGATGATGGTAATATTATTGTTCAAGTTGAAGACTTGGTCTTTTAGTCTTTAACCTGTTAGAATAGGTGACCATGTAAGCCAATTTTGGCAGGAATATGTAACCTATGTCTAGACAATTCTTTGGTATTTGATAAAAACATTTATGAATAAAGAAGTGAAAATTCATATGGCAATACTTTGTTTACGTTCACTTATCTGCATTTACATTTTTGTTCACTATGCAAACAAAGCCCACGGACTGAGAAACGATTTCGGGGACTGGGACTACGCTTGGAGGTAGGTCCATAAAATCAGTCTTACCGAATCAGTCCGGAAATCTCCAAGTCAAGGAATCCCGAAAACGGGTACCGGGATTCCCTTTGAGACTTGCACTAAGCATCTGCTGTCGTATTTCATCGACGGGTGACGAAGGTCGTCTAAGCAATGTTAGTGGGTCAGCGTGCTAGGAAGCAGCTGACTGAGGTGACTCGCGGGAACAGTCTTACGGAGGACCTTGAGTATGGTCAGCAAGGTATGACGTGTATTCCCGGTTCCAACAGTACAGGCCAAGTCCTTTGACTTGAGGAACTGCTGAGTTTACCTGTGCATCAGGTCTGTATCTTAGATATGGTGAGAGATTGCCAAAATACTCTTGAGTAGTCATAAGCCATGTCTAGTGCAGCTCGGGTGTACAAAGTGACAGTAGTTTCCAAGAAAGGATCTGTCTCCTGTCAAAAGGTGTTGACAGTTGAGTCTCATATATGCTCTGTGTCTTGTCCCTGAAATCTGTGGCCACAGTGACTGAACAGAAGGGAAAAGGTTTCCCTTGCGGCGTTTAGTAAGAACAGACCGACACTTAGGTCCAAAATGGGTACCTGCATTTTTCGTGCCCTAGACCCTAAGTGATGAGACCGAAGACAGAAGGACAAGTGTACTGTTAGAGCCTAAATGTTCATCCCCGGATATTTCACCTAGTCTCTAGTGCCATGGACCGTTGCTAGATGGCCACCCATGGTAACGGACGGATTCTAGGAATCCGACCAAGTCTAGCTGAATGGTGAACCTAAAGAGTCACACACTATCCACACACACTTAGTATTTAATTTTGAATTAAATATTGGAGTAAAGGAATGATTAAATTAGATTTAATCGGGTCCTATATTTTCTTGGAGAAATTAATTCCTTCTATTTGATAAAGGGAATTAAATTAATAAATAGGATTTATTAAAAGGGTTGATTTAATGGGCTTAGAATAAATTATAATATTTATTTATTATATTATATTTATTCTTTTAGCTTTTTGGAATATTTAATAGGATTTAAATATTCTATTAAATTAAAATCAACGGTTGAGATGGAAAGGGGAGATGGAAGGCTAGGATTCGTTTGACTAGGTCAAACACTTGTTTGACTAGGACTTTGACTAGGTCAAAATCCTAGTCAAATTAGGTTACTTAGAGTTTGAGTTTAAAGAGGATTAAACTCTTCCTCTATATAAACCTCTAGCTTCCAACCTTTGTAGGATGATGATTCTTGAAAACACACACAACACACACTCTCCCCTTCTCCTATCTCTCGTCTGCCCCCTCTCTCTCCTCCAAGAAAATATTTCTTAGTTCTTTTTGTTCTTGGAACATTAAGAACTTAGACGAACCAATACCGTTAATTGATAACGTGTTATTGATTTGTCCACTCCAAAATTTATACACTTGTTCGTTGCTAGCACGACGTGCAAGATACGTTGGTGGATCGTGTGTCACGATTTGGAGGATCTCAAGAACGAGGTCTTGGTGCAAAACGGGGAACAACGCGAGTAGTAGTTGAAGACGAAAACGACAACGGGTAGGTCTCGTTTAAGATTTTCGTCCCTCTTTAATTTTCAACTCTATGGCCTCCATGATTTCTTTATTAGTTTTATAATCATGAGATACACCAAACGCCCGGGAACCTCAAGGGTACACCCCTTGAGCGTGTTCTTTTAAATTAAAAGCATGCCTTTTATTTTTGTATGTTTATTTTACCGCGCTTCCGCATTCGCGCAATTCCCGGGACGATCCACCGATTTCTTTCATAACCCTCCCACTATTTATACGAAAGTCCACCACTCTCAAGCGGAGTTTCGGGAAATCATTTCCTACTGGGCTTGGGATCCATAAGCGTAATCTCCGTGCCCCGCTTTTACGATTCACATGAAGAAGACCTTGTGGGAGATATCCAATATCATTCTCATCCAATGAGATTCCCAAGATATTTTGCCTCACCTATTCACATGGTCCCGAGGACTCCAAGTGAACCATGTTACTCAGTGTTAGGCCCGACCCATCAACCAAATCATGCCTCAAACTGTCGCCCCCCACGACTCGTGAGACAGGAAAACAGCGACCCCAGTCTTTTTGTTCACAACAATGGTACAGCTTTCCCCTAGTCCAAGTGTGCCACAACTCGTGAGACCACACTTGGGTAGTGGTAGCTTCCTCACCACATTGCTGTGGATGGAAGGCTCGGACAAATCATAAATACCATTTTGATCCAAGTCCATTCTAGGCCTAATATTTAATTTGGTCCAACCAAATGAGAGTTTAAGTGTGACTGAGACCTCATCACATTATGGTGTTTTAACATGCATAAATATCCAATATTTAAAGCGATAAATAAAAAAAAACGCCGCATGCATAAAACATAGCATACCCCTGTTGGGATGATCACAAGCCCAACCTATGCCATCCACTGAGCCCGCAATGAGTCTATGGTCTGTCTAGGGTGGTCCTAAATTATTACAATAATAATAAACCCATTGTCATTCCAATGGGCCTTGAAGTGCTTCTTGTTTAACGCCTTGATGCTCCTCCGTGGGGTCTCCGACTCCAATTGCTTGTTAAAATTGAAACCTCACCAATCCTATCTACTCTCATTACAACTGAAAGTAATACATCGGTAATAAAGAAAACAAGCCTTAACATCATGAGGCTGAAAATACGGGAGATGATAGTCCCAAAAACAAGAGGCACGCAGGCCCCACCCAACAGAAAATAAATGATCATACATTCATCCATACATAAGGTCTAGGGCTCTTGTGATCATCCCATGTTGATTCCATCAACTCACATAACATAATTATTCCAAATAATCATGCATAAATTGAAAGAAAATCCGGTGGATCGTCCTGGGAATTACGCGAATGCGGAAGCGCGGTAAAAATAAATATATTAAATTTACAAAATAAAAGGCATGCTTTTAATTTAAAGAACACGCTCAAAGGGTGTGCCCTTGAGGTTCCCGGGCGTTCGGTGTATCTCATGATCATAAAACAATTAAAGAAATCATGGAGGCCATAGAGTTGAAAAATAAAGAGAGACGAAAATATTAAACGAGACCTACCCGTTGTCGTTTTCGTCTTCAACTGCTACTCGCGTTGTTCCCCGTTTTGCACCAAGACCTCGTTCTTGAGATCCTCCAAATCGTGACACACGATCCACCCACGTATCTTGCACGTCGTGCTAGCAACGAACAAGTATTATTTTTGGAGTGGACGAATCAATAACTCGTTATCAATTAACGGTATTGGTTCATCTAAGTTCTTGATGTTCCAAGAACAAAAAGAACTAAGAAAAAAAAATATTTTCTTGCTAGAGAAAGAGAGAGGGGCGGACGAGAGGTAGGAGAGGGAGAGTGTGTGTTGTGTGTGTTTTTCAAGAATCATCAATCTCTTAAATGTTGGAAACTAGGGGTTTATATAGAGGAAGAGTTTAATCCTCTTTAAACTCAAACTCTAAGTAACCTAATTTGACTAGGATTTTGACCTAGTCAAAGTCCTAGTCAAACTAGTGTTTGACCTAGTCAAACGAATCCTAGCCTTCCATCTCCCCTTTCCATCTCAACCGTTGATTTTAATTTAATGGAATATTTAAATCCTATTAAATATTCCAAAAGGCTAAAAGAATAAATATAATATAATAAATAAATATTATAATTTATTCTAAGCCCATTAAATCAACCCTTTTAATAAATCCTATTTATTAATTTAATTCCCTTTATCAAATAGAAGGAATTAATTTCTCCAAGAAAATATGGGACCCGATTAAATCTAATTTAATCATTCCTTTACTCCAATATTCAATTCTAAATTAAATACTAAGTGTGTGTGTGGATAGTGTGTGACTCTTTAGGTTCACCATTCAGCTAGACTTGGTCGGATTCCTAGAATCCGTCCGTTACCATGGGTGGCCATCTAGCAACGGTCCATGGCACTAGAGACTAGGTGAAATATTCGGGGATGAACATTTAGGCTCTAACAGTACATTTGTCCTTTTGTCTTCGGTCTCATCACTTAGGGTATAGGGCACGGAAAATGCAGGTACCCATTTTGGACCTAAGTGTCGGTCTGTCCTCACCAAACGCCGCAAGGGAAACCTTTTCCCTTCTGTTCAGTCACTGTGGTCACAGATTTCAGGGACAAGACACAGAGCATATATGAGACTCAACTGTCAACACCTTTTGACAGGAGACAGATCCTTTCTTGGAAACTACTGTCACTTTGTACACCCGAGCTGCACTAGACATGGCTTATGACTACTCAAGAGTATTTTGGCAATCTCTCACCATATCTAAGATACAGACCTGATGCACAGGTAAACTCAGCAGTTCCTCAAGTCAAAGGACTTGGCCTGTATCGTTGGAACCGGGAATACTCGTCATACCTTGCTGACCATACTCAAGGCCCTCCGTAAGACGGTTCCCGCGAGTCACCTCAGTCAGCTGCTTCCCAGCACGCTGACCCACTAACACTGCTTAGACGACCTTCGTCACCCGTCGATGAAATACGACAGCAGATGCTTAGTGCAAGTCTCAAAGGAAATCCCGGTACCCATTTTCGGGATTCCTTGACTTGGAGATTTTCCGGACTGATTCGGTAAGACTGATTTCATGGACCTACCTCCAAGCGTAGTCCCAGTCCCCGAAATCGTATCTCAGTCCGTGGGCTTTGTTTGCGTAGTGAACAGAAATGTAAATGCAGATAAGTGAACGTAAACAAAGTATTGCCATATGAATTTTCACTTCTTTATTCATAAATATTTTATCAAATACCAAAGAATTGTCTAGACATAGGTTACATATTCCTGCCAAAATTGGCTTACATGGTCACCTATTCTAACATAAGTAACCAATGAATATTCCAAATACCCAAGTGATGTCCAACATCACAAAAGCATAAATATACAAATAATATGCAAAATTCAAATTTTAAATTTAATGGACATTTTAAACAATGCATCCAATGCATGTATTAATCCCAAATTAATTAAGCAAATTTAATTCAAGGAATAATCCAATTATTCCCAAATCAAATATGCAAAATTAATATATTTTCAGAATATTGTGCAGAAAATACACAAGATCAAATTTTCCGGAAAAAGTCGAAAAATGGCACAAAACGGCCCAGCCGCTGTGCTCGCTGGCCGGCCGCGTGCAGAGGGCAGCGCGCGCGCTATGCCGTGCGTTGGCCTCGACCAGCAGCGGCTGGCTGCGCGCGCGGCCACTGCCGGCCTGATCAAAAAATTTTATTTTTTTTTTTGTTTTTCAAAACTGTTTCAGCACAATAACAGTAATATTATTCTGAAAATAAGCATGCAATTTTAGATCCAATCTAACAAAATTAAGCATGCCAAAAGTCCATTAAATCCAAACAATTGAATCATCATATTATTCATATATTTATGTAATCTAACATGCCAATAAAGCCATTTAAAAGCAAGTAGATCATGCCAAACACATAGATCTATGCCCCTTACATCGAACCGGGCTTTGATACCACTTGAAGGACAAGCGGATCCGCCCGGGAGCGCGAGCGGAAGCGAGAAAGCGAGAAAAGTGCGTAAATTTAAATCAAATTCAAAATACGCGAATCCCAAGGGGTGTACCCTTGGGTGCTCAATCGGGCGTTCGATGTAGGATGTGTAAATATTAAAACATATATTTAAGCACATATGGCATAGATATATAAATGAAATCAATCAAACCATAATAAACCGTTACCTTTGATTATTTAGCGTATGCTCCCGGCTACTTGCGTTGTTCCTTCTCCGGAATGCTCATGAAATCCAAACGTATGGATTCTCCAAAGGTGATCCACACCACACCGGAAGAAACACACGTTCTTCTTGCTAGAAAAGAACGGGTTTAGGAAGGAATCGGTTTAAGAGAAGAACACTATGAATTAGTGTTCTCTTAAACTTACTTTGTTCTTCTTCTTGATTCAAAATCAAGTGAAGAACACAAGTGTAAGAGAGGGAGAGAGCACGAAAATTGAGAGAGTGGAGAGGATTTTTGTCTTCTCTTTTTCCTAGAAAAAGATGAATAATGAATCACTTATGTTTGGTGTTGAATAATTAATGTGATTATTGAAATGTGTCTAGGTTCATCCAAGGATGTCTAGATTCATTCCAATCAATCACCATCAATTCTTCAATCAAGCCTACCAAAATTTATGGTATGATCAAATCATACCAAAAGGGAAGAGCTTGATTGGAGTTGCTTTGTCTCTTTCCAAAAGAGATAAGTCAACATACCACCTAGCATGAAACATGGTTGATTTTGCTTCCTCCAAGGGAGCATGTCGGCCATGTTTAATTAAGGGAAGAAGTCCAACTTCTTCCAATTCCAAAATAGGAATTATTTTTCCTCGGGTATAATTTAACGGACCGGGTTTTATCGTAATCCAATTACGACGAACCCAACATTAAATCCAATTTAATGTCCATTTAAATTATTCCTGTTGATCTTTTAATCCAATTAAAGGATCCAATGTCTCAACGTCTCAACTTTACATATTTAATCGAAAAATCCAATTTACAGATTAAATGGAAGCCCGATACAATATCGGCCGGTCCATCCAATGGACTTTCCCTTAAGTAATCCAATTACTTATTTTATCCTTCGAGATTGACTCCAAGTCGATCTCTCAACCTCCTCGGTGATTTGTGTGTGACCCTTTAGGTTCACCCTCATCTAGACTTGGGCCCGTGTCCCACAAGGGCCTGTTACCAAGGGTGGCCGTCTAGCAACGGTCCATGGCACTAGAGACTAGGTGAATTGGCGTGAACATTTAGGCGCCGATTCCGTACGGGTACGATCCTTCCGTCTACCGTCTCCATGCCTTAGTCTAGGGTATGGAATTGGGCGTCGGTTCCCATCCTTCACTAGGCATCTATGCTTAATACTCGAGACCACGTATGCTTCATTGCGTCGACACAGGAAATCATTCCATGTTCGACCAACCACTGTGGCCACAGCTTCAAACAGCATGAACGTGTCTCCGAGTGCATAGGAGATACCTTTGTCACATACTGACAGGGGACGGATCCTCTTCTTATAATCCACCGTCCTCGCTACACATCCCGACTGCACTGGACAAGGCTTATGATAATCATCTTACAGAATGATTACCTCTCGCCAGATCCAAGATACAGCCGTCCTGTGCACGCGACTGCCATGATTCCTCAAGTCTGAGGATTACTCCCGTACTATCGGAACCGGGGAAAACCAATCATACCGACCAAGCCTCCAAGGCTTCCATATGATGATCCCCACGAGTCAGTCCAGTCGGCTCGACCCCAGCCGACCAACCCATCAAGATCGTGTAGCCGTCCCACGCCTGTCGCCGATGAAACACGGCACTCATCCAATGAACACGACTCTTGACGCAAGTCTCAATAGGACTCTCGATGCCCTGTCTTGAGGTCCTCGACTTGGAATGTTTCAGACCCAACCCTTAATCAGTTTGTTTCATAACCACCATCCAATGCGTGGCCCAACTGCACGAGTTGTTATCCATGGTCTGTGGGCTTTGTTGCGATATAAGTTAAACACCGTTTTAACAAATGTAAGATGAGCGCAACAAAGAAGGTACCATTGGTGAGGAACACTCATCTTATTCATCACATAATAATATTACATTTTCATCAAGTTGTCAGATAGGTTACAAATCGCGAAACCTATTGGCTTTCTGGTCACCTATTCTAACACTATCAATGGTTAGTTTAGGGTGGCTTACACTATTACAAAATTATAACTCATTATCATTCTAATGGGCCTTGTAACACCTCTTCGTTCTTTTGGACTCTCCATCATGGGCTCCATCCAACGACCCTATTCTTGGACCTCCAAGGTGCTTTCTTACAATTTATTACAAAAATAAATAAAATCTCACTGCTAACTACACTCGGTACAACTTAAACAAGAAACCCCAATCATAAGTTGAGGGAATACAAAAAGAGGGAGAAAGCAAACCTTATTATTTCAAGGCTAAAAACAAGAGAGAAAATAATAAAACAAAGAGGCACGTAGGCCTCACCCAACATAAATTAAATCATGCATAAGGGCAATGGGTTTTGTGATCATCCCATTTTATCCAATAATAATGAATACACATTATATCAAATATAAACATGCCCAACAAATAAAACACATCGAATGTATTTATTAAAGTGATATCCAATATCAATTAACAACAACATAATTATACGCAAAAAAATATACATTAATAATGCAATTAAAAATGGATATCATGTATCATACATCCAATGTACAAAAATTATATTTTTTTTTTGTTTTGAAACTATTTTCAAATTAATTTAAGGCACAAATTAATTTTAGAAAATTCTAATTTAACTAAAATTAAAATTAACCAAAATTAATAATTTCTGAAAATATGCAGAAATGTGAAAAATTAAGTTTTTTCGGAAAAAACGACAAAAACAGACCAGTTGTTTGAAACAGGACGACCCAAAGCCCTGCCTACACGCTCGCGCGCTGGAGGCCTAGGCGCCTACCTGTCGCAGCTTCACGCTTTTTCAACCAAAATTTTCAATTTTGCATTAAAAAGTGAAACTAAAACATGCATTTACAGATAATTCAATTTTTAAAAATACATGGATATCCATAATTAAAATCAAAATTAACACATATTTTTCTAAACACATAATCATGCTTAAAATGATAAAACATGCTTTCCAAAAGTAAATTAAATATGTTTAAAATGCTCATCACATAAAAATATGTTATTCCTAAAGCCATGCCACCGAATCGGGCTCTAATATCACTGAAAGAATCAGCACGGTCTGAGAACGCAATGGAAGCATAAAATAAAAGAAATTTAAATTCGATTTCAAAGGGGTGTTCCCTTTGAATTCCCAGGCGTTTGGTGCTTTCAAACACATCAACATACATAAAAACATGTGTGAATGTGGCTAAAGGGGAAATCAAAAAGGTTACACAAAATATAAACCGAAACATTACCTTTTTATTTTTTAACGTTGCACCACAACAAGCGTTGTTTTTCTTTTCGTTCCTTTTCTCGTTCACTTTAGGATTCAAATTATAACTCCTCTAATTTTTTCACACCACACTTATGGAAGCACATCTAGATCTACTGCTAGGTAGAAGCTAGATCGAGGAAGAAACGGAACCGTATTAGACTATTGATTAGTGTATACGTATTTCTCTTGTTCTCAACTTGAATCTAATTCAAGGAGAACTCAAAACATGGAGAAAAATGAGAGAAATTTCATAGTTTAAGAGAGAAGAGAGGAAGTTAGGGAGTGGAAGAGAGTATATTTGTCTTGTGTGTAGTGTAATCAAATTACATACAAAAATAAGTTATTTCCAAAATAACTTCTACACACTATGCACAATATGTGCACCACTATCCATCATATGAGTGCACTACCTGTGCAGCCTCCCATATGTCACACATTACATGGAGGATTTTCAACTCCTCCTCAACATGCTTGAACCCCTTGCGCTTGGACTTCAAGTCATGGACCGATTTGACTGATTTTGATTTAATCATATTAAATTAAGTGATCCATGGGTTTCAAATTAATCCAATTAATGTTAAACCTTATTGAAATCCAAAAATTTATCTAATCCAATGAAATAAATATAAGCTCAAGTACTAATTAATTGATCCAATCAATTAATAAAACCAAATCCAATAAATTAATCCAATTACTTAATTCTTGGGTCATCTATCCAATGGACTTTCCCAATAAATGATGCAATCATTTATATTCTCCTTGAATTAGGTTAATCTAATTAAATTGATTTATTTCTTTCGAAATTAATTCTAAATTAATTCCATCACTTCCACAGTGATTTGTGGGTGACTCTTTAGGTTCACCCTCAGCTAGACTTGGCCTTGTGTCTAACACGTTTGATTAATTAAATCTAATTTAATTAATTATTTTAGATTAATCATTAATTGGAAATGCCCCTCACCATGGTGGTTGTCTAGCAATGGTCCATGACACTAAAGACTAGGTGAATGTTGGCGTGAATATTTAAGCTCCAAGTTCCATACATCTATGTCTTTCCGTCGACTGTCTCCCAACCTTAGTCTAGGCCATGGAATTGGGCGTCGGTTCCCATCCTGGACTAGACAACCATGCTTATTGATCGATCTAGAACCATTCCCTACTCGACCAATCACTATGGTCATACACTTGAAGAGTTTAAACCATCTCAGAGCGCATAGGAGACATAGCTTTCAAATACTAACAAGGGATAGATTCTCTCTTGGAATCCACTGTCCTTGTTACATACTCCGACTACACTAGATAAGACTTGTAATGACCATATCAAAGACACGGTCACCTCTCGCCAGATCCAAGATACAGCTTTCATATGCATGCGATTGTCATGATTCCTCAAGTTTGAGGATTAATCTCAAACTATCAAAATTGAGAATTCCAGTTACACCGACCAAACCTCCAAGGCTTCCATATGACGATTTCCACGACTCAATTCAGTCAGTCGACTACCTTGCCAACTAACCCACTAAAATTGTATAAACGGCCTACATTTGGCACCGATGAAACTAGGCACTCACCAACTGAATACAATACTTAGTGCAAGTCTCTATAGGACACTCAAGGCCCTGTCTCAAGGTCCTCGACCAGGAATGTTTCCGACCGACCCTCAAGAGTTGGTTTCATAGCCACCAACCTATGCGCAACTCAACTCTATGGCTAGAAACATTCGATCTGTAGGCATTTGTTGTGACATAGAAATATCGTTCAATGCAAATAGAAACCACAACAAACATATTTAGCCGATGACAAATACTTACTTTATTCATCAGTATAATATTACTTTGATGAAGATCGATGAATAGTTCCCAGAACAACCAATCTAATTTGTTTTCTGGTCACATATTCTAACAATCTCCCACTTGACGACAAAGCTAATTATCCATGTCGCTCAGAACCTCATGAGCAATCTACGATACCGGCATGGTCTCACGAGTCTACTATATTTTCTACCAAAGTAACACAGTCCAACCATGTCACCTCTTCCTACCATCATTACTTGCAGATGATGGTTGTCTAAGACTTTTTCATGGATTTGTGATGAGATCTTGGGCCCAAAAGCTTTTGCCATCGCCTAGTTGTCAACTTCCAAGGCAACTATTAGCTCAACCGTGCTAGGTCAACATCCATCCCATGGATGCAGTTTTCAATCCAAACCACTTTTCATAAACAACTTCAAAGTCGCCATACGTTTGACTTTCATAATGAAATGTTGTATTATCCATTTGAAACCTTTCCAAGCCACCACACTCACCATTAAGTGCAAATGTACATATATATTGAGACTAAACATTATTCACATGATTCTGGAAGCTAGTATCACTATAGACTTCCAAAATCAACCCTCCACAAAACGTGCATCAAGAACACTTCTATAATCCTTACTTAGGTATTAAAGACTGTTCTCAACAGTTGTCTACTACCTCCTCGGTGCAAAGCCTAATAACTGTTTTTATGCCCGAAACATACACAACATGAGGCCTAATGCACCAAACAAAATTTTCATGCTGCCTACGGCAAAGACGTAGGGGATGTCAAACATCTAATCTTTCTCATTAGTCTACCATAACTGAGTTTTGAACAGCTTACCCCTGTATGAAGGAATTCAATTCCTTTCATGGAACTTGCGTGAACAACACTCGTGTTTCAATGTTTCCTAGCATCTTCAATTCATTCCAAATAAATAAGATGTTACACACTAAAAAATCGAAATAAAACTATCCTCCCGCTGACCCTAAAGCCCGTTACGAACCTATTCATACTCCTTATGAACTCATCAAAACAAATATTCCTGTTACACAAATTTTCAAACTCAGTTTGAATTTTCATGACGAGTCCAATAGCTCTAATCAAGTGATCTGAACCCGATGTCCAACATCGCTTCACCTTGTATCTTTTGGATCATAATCCAATTGACCGGACAGGCCCAGAAACCTGTATGTCTCAAGTAACTCAGGAATTCTGGTTATCCCTAAGAGGACTATAATATAGTCAGTAGAATAATATGATTACAAATGGTGTTTGCATTATTCTGCGTTAAACCTACACAAATCAGACACCCAGTCTAATTTGTCTCCCACTAGTCCCTTGACGTATGTAGGAGCATCCCATGTACGCAAGAACTTTGTAGGAATACAGGCTTGCCAAACCATATCCTATATGGTAACAAGATCATGACTATTAGAAAATGCCATTTTTTCAACTTGGCAACCTTTCAAGTCAATGTCTAGACGGTTTAACGTAATTCGGTGAAACCCCGACCGAACTTAGTCCAACAAAGTTCAATGTCTTCCTTTATCAGAGACCGTTCAACCATGGTCCTTATAGGAAGAATTTCAATGAGTGAAAATTCCATTCTCATCTGGAGATTCAAGAACCCCTACTAAATACACGACCCTTCGATCTATTCGAGAGGTTTAATTTTGCAACCAACTTGGTTCACCACTCCAAGTCTAATTCCCCGAATATACCCAAGGTCCTTAGACTTGTGAACCCGCTTTAGGTCCTGTGTATTCAGTAACCTACAGATGTCTAATTAGATCAATCCAATAGACTTTTGGCAAGCCCAATTCGTCCAATAAGCTTTACGGTCTTTCCATCTCAGAGAGAACTTGTAAGGTAGTTTACTCAATTTGTCTATTGCTAGACTCTTTGAATCTTCCAGCTTTCTCATCCTTAAAAAGAGGAAAATCATCCTAGCTTGTGGATGCCAAATCTATAAGTTTATTTTAATTATTCATTTTAATCATTTGATATTGAGTACTCATAATCCAATTATGGGCACATTTACTACCCATGATTGGGCTTGATTTATAGCCCAAGCACTCCCAAACCATGTTTACTTGAAAAAGTATGGGCCCTTGATTTGGTTATAGGGCGCGTTGTAATACATGATAAGTCCATGATTTGAATACCACCTCTTGAGGTGGTATTCAAATCATCCGAAAATTGGCTCAAGTTTTAATTTGTACATTGGTACATATAGCTCTTATGTTGGGTATTATATTTACCTTAATATCCTCAAGTGTAGAAAAATTATTATTTTTCCCTAGAGTCGATTTATAGCCTACAATCCTACATAATATCATAGGAAGTAAACAAAATATTATATTAGCGTACAACCATTTACCCCAAACAATATCATTATTAATCTATCACATCATAATCACATCCAAAGTAGTAAACATGCCCTTATGGGATAGTGTTAAGGATAATTATGTATCCCACCTTGTAGACAAGAATAATCATTCTTTGTCAATAAAGCAATTTTATTGATTAAACATATGTAATTTAAAAAACTGTCCAACATTACATAAAAACATACTTCGTTCATGCTAGGGTACACATTTTCTATCGAACTCTATCCTAACATGATCATTGTTATGCTAAGCCTAACTAGTCCTTAGCCTTTGCAGTAGTAGCCCTGCTAACGCTAAGCTCTAGGACTGACCGTCTTAGCTTTCTACTTCTCATCACCACCTGCAAACCATTCGCAAATTATGATTTAAATGGTATCCAATACCAAAGAGTAGAACATTAATCATGTTAATACTCAATTCAAATGTTACCTTCATTGGAGAGGAGCTTAGGACACTCCCTCTTCCAATGTCTCATTTCGCGGTAGTTAATGTACACATTGTTTGGAATCTTTGACTTTGACCGTCGAACCCTCTTCCTCTTTCCTTTACCTCCACACAGTGGTGTAACAGAAGCACTCGACATGCTACCAGCGGTTGATATTGTATTAGCTTTCTTCCTCTTCCAGCGTTCGGCACCCTTTCCTTTCATTTCTGAGGTCGAAACCTCCCCCACTTGTACCACCGCCCATTCATGTTATAGTTGACAATAAATGGGTCAAAGGAGGCAAGAAGAGACTAAGGATCACATCGATGTACATCTCGTTTTCAAGATTAGCTCGAAGGTGTTTGATCCTCTCCACAAGGGATAGCATGATGACTCCATGCTCTTGTATAGACGATCCTTCTGTCATCTTAGCTTTGAAACATGCCTTTGTTGCAGCATATCTAACACGCCGGTCCGGGACAACATAGATATTCTTGCAAACGACGCATAATCAAGCCAACATCATCTAACCCATCGTACTGCTTCTGGATCTCGTTTAGTCATCAAGGCCAGTACGATGTTGTGGACCTGCCGGTGGTCAGCATGCAGCTTCTCGAACATCAAACCCATCCGACAAGGTTTGAGGAAGATCCTTATCCAAATTGTAAGTTGAAAGAAATCAGTGGATCGTCCCGGGAATTGCGCGAATGCGGAAGCGCGATAAAAATAAACATACGAAAAATAAAGCATGCTTTTAATTAAAAGAACACGCTCAAGGGGTGTGCCCTTGAGGTTCCCGGGCGTTTGGTGTATCTCATGATTATAAAGCATGTAAAGAAATCATGGAGGCCATAGAGTTGAAGATTAAAGAGGGACGAAAAAGTAAAACGAGACCCACCCGTTGTCGTTTTCGTCTTCAACGGCTACTCGCGTTGTTCCCCGTTTTGCACCGAGATCTCGTTCTTGAGACCCTCCAAATCGTGACACACGATCCACCCACGTATCTTGCACGTCGTGCTAGCAACGAACAAGTGTATATTTTTGGAGTGGATGAATCAACAACACGTTATCAATTAACGGTATTGATTCATCTAAGTTCTAATGTTCCAAGAACAAAAGAACTAAGAAAAATATTTTCTTGTTGGAGAAAGAGAGAGGGGCGGACGAGAGGTAAGGAGAAGGGGAGAGTGTGTGTTGTGTGTGTTTCCAAGAATCATCATCCTTCAATTGTTGGAAGCTAGAGGTTTATATAGAGGAGGAGTTTAATCCTCTTTAAACTCCAACTCTAAGAACTCTAGTTTGACTAGGATTTTGACCTAGTCAAAGTCCTAGTCAAACTAGTGTTTCACCTAGTCAAACGAATCCTAGCCTTCCATCTCCCCTTTCCATCTCAACCGTTGATTTTAATTTAATGGAATATTTAAATCCCATTAAATATTCCAAAATGCTAAAAGAATAAATATAATATAATAAATAAATATTATTATTTATTCTAAGCCCATTAAATCAACCCTTTAATAAATCCTATTTATTAATTTAATTCCCTTTATCAAATAGAAGGAATTAATTTCTCCAAGAAAAATATAGGACCCGATTAAATCTAATTTATCATTCCTTTACTCCAATATTTTAATTCCAAATTAAATACTAAGTGTGTGTGTGGATAGTGTTTTGACTCTTTAGGTTCACCATTCAGCTAGACTTGGTCGGATTCCTAGAATCCGCCCGTTACCATGGGTGGCCATCTAGCAACGGTCCATGGCACTAGAGACTAGGTGAAATATTTGGGGATGAACATTTAGGCTCTAACAGTACACTTGTCCTTTTTATCTTCGGTCTCATCACTTAGGGTCTAGGGCACAGAAAATGCAGGTACCCATTTTGGACCTAAGTGTCGGTCTGTCCTTACTAAACGCCGCAAGGGAAACCTTTCCCTTCTGTTCAGTTACTGTGGCCACAGATTTCAGGGACAAGACACAGAGCATACATGAGACTCAACTGTCAATACCTTTTGACAGGAGACAGATCCTTTCTTGGAAACTACTGTCACTTTGTACACCCGAGCTGCACTAGACATGGCTTATGACTACTCAAGAGTATTTTGGCAATCTCTCACCATATCTAAGATACAGACCTGATGCACAGGTAAACTCAGCAGTTCCTCAAGTCAAAGGACTTGGCCTGTACTGTTGGAACCGGGAATACACGTCATACCTTGCTGACCATACTCAAGGTCCTCCGTAAGACGGTTCCCGCGAGTCACCTCAGTCAGCTGTTTCCTAGCATGCTGACCCACTAACACTGCTTAGACGACCTTCGTCACCCGTCGATGAAATACGACAGCAGATGCTTAGTGCAAGTCTCAAAGGGAATCCCGGTACCCATTTTCGGGATTCCTTGACTTGGAGATTTCCGGACTGATTCGGTAAGACTGATTTCATGGACCTACCTCCAAGCGTAGTCCCAGTCCCCGAAATCGTTTCTCAGTCCGTGGGCTTTGTTTGCGTAGTGAACAGAAATGTAAATGCAGATAAGTGAACGTAAACAAAGTATTGCCATATGAATTTTCACTTCTTTATTCATAAATGTTTTATCAAATACCAAAGAATTGTCTAGACATAGGTAACATATCCTGCCAAAATTGGCTTACATGGTCACCTATTCTAACATAAGTCTGGTTCTTGAAATCTTAGACTATCTTAAGATTACATGACCAATCATTATAGTTTGTTCCATCAAATTTATTAGCCTCTAGTATTGGCGTTAGTAGATTCTTGACATCTACATTAAAAATGTAAATAGAAAAACATTAAGCAGATTATAGTAATATTATGTTCAAGTTAAGACATGGTCTTTAGTCATTAACCCCTCCCATTATTTCTGCGAAAGCCCATCTCTCTAAAATGGGATTACGGGAAATCATTTCCTAATGGGCTTGGGGTCCACAAACACAATTCTCCATGCCCTATTTTGAGGATTCATATGGAAAAAGGCTTTGTGGGAGGTAACCTATATCATTCTCATCCAATGAGATCCCCAAGTTATTTTGCCTCGTCTCTTCACATGATCTTGAGGACTCCAAGTCAATCATGTTACTCAACGTTCGGCCCGACCCATCAATCAAATGATATCTCAACTGTCGGCCCCCATAACTCGTGAGACAGGAAAACAGGAGCATATTACTTTGTTTATAGAAATAGCACAACTTTCTTCCATTCCAAACGTGCCACGACTCGTAAGACCATGAATGGGTGAAAGTAGCTTTCTCCCGACATTGCTATGGATGGAAGGCTTGGATATATTTACTCGAACCATCCAAGTGAGAGTTATGTTTGTTGTGGCCAAGACCTCATCATTTTAAGATTTTGCATGCTTAAGTTTTAATCAATAAATATAAACAGATGCATTCCAAACACATCATACATCAAAGAATTAAAACATACATCACATGCAAAACGAGCCTAGCACGCCCCTGTTGGATGATCACAAGCCCAATCCTATGTGATCCACTGAGCCCGCAGTAGATCAATGGTCAGTCTAGGGTAACCTACACTATTACAAAATTATAAATCATTATCATTCTAATAGGCCTTGTAAGACCTCTTCGTTCTTTTGGACTCTCCGTCATGGGCTCCGTCCAATGGACCTCTTCGTGGACTTCCAAGGTGTTTCCTTACAATTATTTCAAAAATAAATAAATCTCGCTCCTAACTACACTCATTACAACTTAAACAAGAAACTCAATCATAAAGGGGAGTACAAAAGCCAGAAGAAAGCACTTATTATTTCAAGGCTAAAAACGGGATAGGTGATAATAAAACAAAGAGGCACGCAGGCCTCACCCAACATGAATTAAGCCATACATAAGGGTCATAGGCTTTGTGATCATCCCATTTTTGTCCAATAAATAATTAATACACATTATATCAAATATAAATATGTCCAACAAAATAAATACATCCAATGCATTTATTAAAATGATATCCAATATCATAAATAATAACATAATTATATGGAAAAAACTTAATAATGCAACTAAAAATGGATATCAAGTATCATACATCTAATGTTCAAAAACTATATATTCTTTTTTCTATTTAGAGACCATTTCCAAATTAATCTACAACACAATTTAATTTTAGAAAAATTCAATTTCACTAAAATTAAAATTAGCCAAAATTAATAATTTCAGAAAATATGCAGAAATGTGGAATATCCAATTTTTCGGAAAAAACGACAAAAAACATCCCAACCGTTCAAAATAGGCCGGCGGACAGCGCGCACGCGTGCATATATAGAAAATTTGATTTTAAAAAATGCATGGATATCCATAATTACAAGCAAAATTACACATTTTTCTTAACACATAGTCATGCTTAAAATGATAAAAACATGTTTTCAGAAAGCAAATTAAGATGTTTGACATTCTCATCACATAAAAACATGTTATTCCTAAAGCCACAACACCGAACCAGGCTCTGATAGCACTGAAAGAATCGGTACGGTCCGAGAACGCGGCAGAAGCGCAAAATAAAATAAATTTAAATTCGGTTTCAAAGGGGTGTTCCCTTTGAATTCTCGGGCATTTGGTGTTTTCAAAAAAATCAACATATATAAAAACATGTGTGAATTTGGCTAAAGGAGAAAACAAAAAGGTTACACGAAATAAAAACCGAAACATTACCTTTTCGTTTTCTAATGTTGCCCTGCAACAAGCGTTGTTTCCCTTTTCGTGCCTTTTCCCGTTCAATTTAGGATTCAAATTAGAACCCTTCAAATTTTTCCACACCACAATTATGGAAGAACATCTAAATCTACTACTAGGTAGAAGCTAGATCGAGGAAGAAACGAAAACGTATTACACTATTGATTAGTATATACGTATTTCTCTTATTCTCAACTTGAATCTAATTCAAGGACAACTCAAAACATGCAGAAAAATGAGAGAAATTTCGTGACTTAAGAGAGGAGAGAGCAATTTCAAGAGTGGAAGAGAGTATATTTGTCTTGTGTAATCAAATTACATACAAAAATAAGTTAGTTCCAAAATAACTTCTGCACACTATGCACATCATGTGTACCACTATCCATCATATGAGTGAACTACTTGTGGAACCTCCCATATGTCACACATTCCATGGAGGATTATTTTCAACTCCTCCTCAACTTGCTTAAACCCTTTGAGCTTGGACTTCAAGTCACCGACCGGTTTTGACCGATTTTGACTTAATCAAATTAAATCAAGTGGTCCATGGGTTTCAAATTAATCCAATTAATTTTAAACCTCATTGAAACCCAAAAATTTATTTAATCTAATTAAATAAACATAAGCCCAAGCACTAGTTAATTGGCCTAATCAATTAATCAAACCAAACCCAATAAATTAATTCAATTAATTTAAAGGTAAGTCCAAAAGCAATTTATCCAATTAATTATTGGGTCATCCATCCAATGAACTTTCTCAATAAATCATCTAATCATTTATATTCTCCTTGAATTAATTTAATTCAATTAAATTAATTCATTTCTTTCGAATTCATTCCAAATTAACTCCATCACTTCCACAGTGATTTGTGTGTGACTCTTTAGATTCACCCTCAGCTAGACATGGGCTTGTGTCCAACACAATTGATTAATTAAATGTAATTTAATTAATTATTTCTGATTAACAATTAATCAGAAACGCCTATCACCATAGGTGGCCGTCTAGCAACCGTCCATTGCACTAGAGACTAGGCGAATGTTGGCGTGAATATTTAGGCTCCACGTGAACATTTAAGCTCCAAGTTCCATACAGGTATGGTCCTTCCGTCAACCATCTCTCGACCTTAGTCTAGGGTATGGAATTAGGTGCTGGTTCTCATCCTGGAACAGGCAACCATGTTTCATACTCGATATGCGCTTACTCTATTGATCGATCTAGGGAACCATTTCTTACTCGACCAGTCGCTACGAACGTAAACTTGAAGAGTTTAAACCATCCAGAGTGCATAGGAGATATAGCTGTCAAATACTGACAGCGGACAGATTCTCTCTTGGACTCCATCGTCCTCACTACATACTCCGATTGCACTGGACAAAGCTTATAATGACCATATCAAAGACACGATTACCACTCGCCAGATCCAAGATACAACTTTCATATGCATGCAACTATCATGATTTCTCAAGTCCGAGAACTAATCCCATACTATTGTAACCGAGAATTTCAGTCATACCGACCAAGCCTCCAAGGCTTCCATATGACGATTCCCATGAGTCAGGTCAGTCAATCGACTACCTCGTCAACTAACCCACTAAAATTGCATAGACGACCTACGTTTGGCACCGATGAAACTCGAAACTCACTCAGTGAATGCAATACTTAGTGAGTCTCTGTAGAACACTCGAGACCCAGTGCCAAGGTCCTCGACTTGGAACATTTCAGACCGACCCCTCTGGAGTTGGTTTCATAGCCGCCAACCTATGCCCAGCTCAACTCTACGGGTTGAAACATTCGGTCTGTGGGTATTTGTTGTGACATTAAAATGTCGTTCAATGCTAATAGTAAGCACAATAAACACATTTACCAATGAGGAATACTTACTTTATCCGTCTATATAATATTACTTTTGGTAAAGATAGACGAATAGTTACTAAAATAACTAATCTAATTGACTATCTTATCATATATTCTAACACTCACCATTCAACCATTTAACCTCTCTCCCAGTCACCTCGCTCTCTTCCTAGGCCAGCTAAACCATTATTTGTTCACTTTATTACCTGTATGTGGAGGAAAAAATTCGAAATTTGTCAGAAAAAGTTTAGTACAGCCAGAAGTGAAAGCACATGAGATACAATAGTTAATAGAAAACTCGACCAAAAATAATTAAATATGTCGTATTGACTGGTGACAATATCAGTCAGGCATGTGAAGACCACATTAGGCAAGAATCGAATCACATGATCATCACCTTGTGTCTCCTGAAAGACCATTTACTATATTATCATCCCTATAGGGAGCGACATGCCAACCGCATTAAACTAAACATGCCTAGATACATGGGGCCACCAATCACAGGAAGACAACCTCCAGCTTGCCCGTGAAAGGACACTAAAGTGAGAACTGGAAGACAGAGCCATCCACCCCTGTTTTCCTAAAAGTGTCATATTAAACGCCTTCAAACTCCGACCTCAAACCCCCCGTCCCACCGGCCTATATAATTTATACCAAGTACCAAATGCCCCCTTTCCCCCCCCCCCCCCCCTATACCACCAAAAATCAACCACTACCGACTCCAAATCCCCTCACCAAAAAATCTGGAAACTTAAAGTGAGACATAGCATAAGTCAACAACGATTGAAGACTGATTTAATCGAAACTCGTTTGTCGGCTTGTGATAGAAGTTTGCCATTCCATCCATTTATTTTCACCCAAAAACGATCACAAATATTGTGAAACGACTCACTTCTAGATCTCCCCTCCATCGTCGGCAGCTCTAAATAACAATCATGAGAATGTACTAACCTAACGCCCAATCTTATAGCCAACTCTCTTTTTTGCTCCTCCCTCAACCCACCACCCATAACCATACTTGATTTAGAGTACTTTACCTCTTGACCCGATGCAACCGTATATAAGGACAGGATCCATTGGATCTCGTCAATCTGCTCAGCCTTTGCTTCACAGAACGATAGAGTATCATCGACAAACAATGGATGTGATATGCAAGGGTGCATGTGTATTGATCGCTAACCCCTTTAGCTGTCCACTCCTCTCGGTCTCCTAAAGCGTACAAGAAATTATTTCTGCACAAAAAATAAACAAATACAGAGAAAGTGGATTTTCTTGTCGAATACCACACTCTGGTTTAAAGAACCCAATGTGAGAACCATTCAATGTCAAAGAGTATGATACAGTTGTCACTAGTAACATGATCAAATTAATAAATCTACTCTCAAAGCCTAACCGAAGAAGCACACACTTAAGAAGAGGATATTCCACCCTATCATCTTTGTTCATATCTAGTTTCAAATCAACATACCCAGGCTTAGATCTAGTTGACACTTTGAGAAAATGATTTAATTCAAACGCAAGAAGCACACTATTCGCAATTAGACGGCCATCAATAAACACGGATTGAGTAGGGAAAACAACATCATTCAAAATATCGTTACACCTATGAGCTATGCACTTAGATGCAATTTTAAACATAACATTGCATAGACTAATTGGCCGGACTTGAGAAACAAATTCTTGACCACTACATTTAGGAATAAGCACGATATGAGTATAATTTATTTTGTGCAACAAAGTCTGATCATTAAGAATATGCAACACATATTTAATCACATCAAGTCTAACAATGGTCTAGAATTTTTTGAAAGAATATGGAAGACTTACCATCCAGGCTATGAGATTTAAGACGATACATACCAAAAGTGGCTTATTTCACTTCAGTCGTCGTGAAAGGTTCAGCCAGCGCCACGTTCATAGTTGGGGTAAATCGCGGCGGGATTGAAGATACGACCTCGACAATCCACTCCTCCCCTGGACGTCGAGACGTAAAGAGGTGACCGAAATTACCCCACTAAGATCTTCTATATCTCTTCCTCTTTCTCTGTTAAAGCCAGTGAGTCTAGAGCAGCAAGGAAGCAGGTCCAGGTTCATGAGCTTCATCAAGGAAAAGCGTGCGAAGGAGCAAAGACGTGAGTGCACTTCTTACCAAGAGAATTCTGCAGCGCGTCTTCATAAGTCGCAGTTGCCATAAGTGTTGTATTCCAAAAATGCGTTTGTATAAGTTAGAATAGCAACTCTTGGTTAGGTCAGGCGGTTATTTAGTTGTTAAGAATTTTTTTGTTAATTGTTGATTAGTTAGAAGCAGTAATTAACTGCTAATGAGCTATCTCTATTTTTAGGGTTTTTCTTCGTTGTACTTCATACTGAAATAATACACATTCAAGAGGAATTTCTCACCTCACTGATTTCTTGCAATTACTTCCATTGGCATTCTACCATTTCATCTCTCAACATGGTATCAGAGCCATCTTTTGATGGTCTCTGGTACTTGTTTCTTGTTTTGTGTTCTTTGTTGATTACTGTGATTGAATTTCCTTTTCTGATTTTGTTCCAGATTTTTTTTTCTTCTTCGACCCATCTGTGTTTTCATTTGAAGTTCATCTTTCACTACCATGACGGGAAAAGAATAAGTGAGTGGAGAACCCAAGGCGCAGAAAGTCATCGAGGCTCTTAGGCTACAAAGTGGCGACCACCCTGGGATGAATCTTATCTCAGCTATGTTGGATGGGACCACCTATCTTGGCTAGAGTAGGTTAATTCGCTTTGCCCTCAAGGCGAAATCGAAGATGGGTTTCATTGACAGAACTTGTGAGTGCCCCAAGGAAGGGAAAGAGGAGATTGAGCAGTGGGAGCGTGCAGACTGCATGGTGGTCTCTTGGCTGCTCAATGCGATATCCAAAGAAATTACAGAGGCTTTTCTGTACGCCACTTCCACTAGGTCACTGTGGGTTGAATTAGAGTCAAGATTTGGGGGGAGCAACGGTCCCCTCCTGTACTAGATTCAGAGAGAAATATCCTCGTTGACCCAAGGGGATATGACCGTGTCTGTGTATTTTACAAAGTAAAAGAAACTTTGGGACGAGATGGCGTGCTTGGCACCATTTCCATCTTGTACATGTGGGGCAAGCCAGATCTTGTCGGGCAGGAGTGAATTCACCCGGCTCATGCAGTTCTTGATGGGCTTAGATGATGCTTACGACCATGTCAAGAACCAAGTACTACTAATGGATCCCTTTCCCACAGTGGGGAGGGCGTACTCCATGATCACAAGTGTTGAAAAACAAAGGCAGGTGCATGCTGGGAGTTAACAGGATGCAGCCATGAACGCTAGGTTTCAGACAGGGACTTTTTAATTCTGGGCAGAAGAAAAGGGGGCCGATAGACAGAAAGGCACTCTACTGTGATAATTGCAATAAGGCTGGGCACACGAAGGAGACATGTTTCAAGATCCATGGGTATCTGGAGTGGTATAAGAACCTGATGGATCAAAGGAGAAGGCCTGGTCCAGGACCAAGCGGATCAGCCAATGCTGTGGCTGAAGAGGGAGAAGCAAGTACCAGTGCAGGACCTAATCTCAATGAGGTTGTGAGAGCTAAGTTACTAAAACTGATGCAGGAACGTAGAGGAGTGGAGCATGGAGCTACCAATCTTGTTGACTATGAGGAATTTGCAGGTATTGCCCTTTCACAAGATAATCTTGATACTTATGATGAGCAGTGGATTATTGATAGTGGTGCCTCAGTGCACATGTGCAATACATCATCTGTGTTCCAGTGTATTAAGAAGTTCAATAACCCTGCTTATGTGAAATTACCTGATGGGGGCAGAAGGGAAGTCACCCTTAAAGGGGATGTGGATATTGGTGATGGCATAAAATTGCTTGATGTGCTTTACATTCCATCTTTTAGGTGTAATCTGTTATCTGTGAATAAATTGTGCAAAGATGCATCTGTTGATGCAATTTTTCTAAGAATGAATGCGTGGTGCAGGACCCACGGACTAAGAAAGTGCTGGCTGTAGCAAGACAACTAGGGAGGCTGTACATACTGGATAAAAGTTCCTATCACAATAGAATTCCTAGGATAACAAATGACATCTCTTGTATGATTTCTGTTGATAATAATGAGACAAAATGGCATAGGAGACTAGGCTATGCGTCTGTGGATGTATTGAAACGTTTACATTTTCTGAATAAAGATGATATGAATTCTTTGCCATTTTGCAATGTGTGTCCATTGGCCAAGCAACATAGATTCCCATTTCCTGCAAGTACCTCATGCTCATCTGGTTTGTTTGACATATTGCATGTGGATGTATGGGGTCCGTATAAGGATTTTTCAGTATCTAATTACCATTATATGCTGACTTTGGTGGATGATTATAGTAGAGGGACTTGGGTATATATGATGACACACAAGTCCCAAACAGTGCAAAAGTTGAGAACCTTCTATTGCATGATTAACACACAGTTTAATGCTAAGATTAAAATCATAAGGACTGATAATGGAACTGAATTTACCTCCAATGATTGTTAGTGTTTGATTCAAGAATTAGGAATTGTGCACCAAAGAACTTGTACACACACACCACAGCAAAACGGTGTGGTTGAAAGGAAGCACCAACACCTCTTGCAAGTAGCAAGGGGGCTGATGTTTGAGGCAGAGATGCCCATAAAATTCTGGAGTGAAGCCATTTTGATGGTTGTGTACCTTATTAATCGATTACCTACTCCTGCCCTTAAATGGAAGACACCGTATGAGGTTATTCATAACAAACAACCAGAATATGGTCATTTAAAAGTTTTTAGTTGTCTTTGCTATGCTACGAATGTGCTACCCAACAAAGGGAAGTTTGATCCAAGGGCACGTAGAAGTGTCATGATAGGCTATGGACACGGACAGAAGGGATATAGGTTGTATGGCCTTGATACCAAAGAAATATTTATTGCTAGAGATGTGGTCTTTCAGGAAGATAGCTTTCCCTTCAAGGGGGTGGATGAGAAAACTAGGTCCAGGCCCTGCCTTTTACCTTTGGTTGATAACATGGACCAGTCTGATGATAGCACTGAGGTAGACCAAGCTGAATCACCAAAAGGGCAGCAGCCTGTAAATCAACCTAGAAGATCCCTTAGACAGATTGTCAGACCAGCTAAGTATAATGATTTCATATGCAAAGTGTCTGATATTGGTGGTGATTTGAACATTGCATCTGTCTCTGCAGAACATGCTTGCTTTGTGGATTCTATCTCCATTTTACTGGAACCTAGGAGCTTTGTGGAGGCAGAAGGAAAGCAGGAGTGGAGGGATGCAATGCGTGCAGAATTATCTGCGTTAGAAGGAAATGGGACCTGGAGTCTTACCAGGCTTCCAGAAGGAAAGAAGTGCATAGGGTGCAGGTGGATTTATAAGCTGAAACTCAAGCCGACTGGGGAAATTGACAGGTACAAGACTAGGTTGGTGGCCAAGAGGTACAGTCAGGTAGAGGGGGTGGACTACACTGACTGCTTTGCTCTTGTGGCAAAACCAGTCACAGTCAGAATTGTCCTTGCCTTCGTGGCAGCAAAGCGGTGGCCACTGCACCAGGTAGATGTGAACAATGCATTTCTGCATGGAGACCTTGATGAAGAAATTTACATAGAGCCACCAGAAGGGTATGCAGTGCCCTCGGGGCAGGTTTGCAAGTTGGAGAAGTCGTTATATGGATTGAA
Organism: Sesamum alatum; assembly: GCA_034509735.1. NCBI lineage: Eukaryota > Viridiplantae > Streptophyta > Magnoliopsida > Lamiales > Pedaliaceae > Sesamum > Sesamum alatum. The sequence continues at coordinate 10,059,690 of JACGWO010000013.1, forward strand.
GCAGGCTTTGAGACAGTGGAACCAAATATTCACTAAGAAGGTGGGACTATTTGGTTTTGTACAATCACAACATGATCATTGTTTGTTTGTTAGGCAGACTGCAGAAGGTATGGTAGTGTTGTTGGTGTACGTGGATGACATTCTCATAACTGCATCAACAGAAGGACTGATTGATAAGGTTAAGAAGTACCTCCTGTTAGAATAGGTGACCATGTAAGCCAATTTTGGCAGGAATATGTAACCTATATCTAGACAATTTTTGGTGTTTCCTAAAAACATTTATGAATAAAGAAGTGAAAATTCATATGGCAATACTTTGTATACGTTCACTTATATCTGCATTTACATTTCTGTTCACTACGCAAACAAAGCCCACGGACTGAGAATCGATTTCGGGGACTGGGACTACGCTTGGAGGTAGGTCCATGAAATCAGTCTTACCGAATCAGTCCAGAAATCTCCAAGTCAAGGAATCCCGAAAATGGGTACCGGGATTCCCTTTGAGACTTGCACTAAGCATCTGCTGTCGTATTTCATCGACGGGTGACGAAGGTCGTCTAAGCAGTGTTAGTGGGTCAGCATGCTAGGAAGCAGCTGACTGAGGTGACTCACGGGAACCGTCTTACGGAGGACCTTGAGTATGGTCAGTAAGGTATGACGTGTATTCCCGGTTCCAACGGTACAGGCCAAGTCCTTTGACTTGAGGAACTGCTGAGTTCACCTGTGCATCAGGTCTGTATCTTAGATATGGTGAGAGATTGCCAAAATACTCTTGAGTAGTCATAAGCCCTGTCTAGTGCAACTCGGGTGTACAGAGTGACAGTATTTTCCAAGAAAGGATCTGTCTCCTGTCAAAAGGTATTGACAGTTAAGTCTCATGTATGCTCTGTGTCTTGTCCCTAAAATCTGTGGCCACAGTAACTGAACAGAAGGGAAGGTTTCCCTTGCGGCGTTTAGTAAGACAGACCGACACTTAGGTCCAAAATGGGTACCTGCTTTTTCCGTGCCCTAGACTCTAAGTGATGAGACGGAAGACAGAAGGACAAGTGTACTGTTAGAGCCTAAATGTTCATCCCCAATTATTTCACCTAGTCTCTAGTGCCATGGACCGTTGCTAGATGGCCACCAATGGTAACGGACGGATTCTAGGAATCCGACCAAGTCTAGCTAAAAGGTGAACCTAAAGAGCAACACACTATCCACACACACTTAGTATTTAATTTGGAATTAAATATTGGAGTAAAGGAATGATTAAATTAGATTTAATCGGGTCCTATATTTTCTTGGAGAAATTAATTCCTTCTATTTGATAAAGGAAATTAAATTAATAAATAGGATTTATTAAAGGGTTGATTTAATGGGCTTAGAATAAATATTAATATTTATTTATTATATTTATTTTTAGCCTTTTGGAATATTTAATGGGATTTAAATATTCCATTAAATTAAAATCAACGGTTGAGATGGAAAGGGGAGATGGAAGGCTAGGATTTGTTTGACTAGGTCAAACACTAGTTTGACTAGGACTTTGACTAGGTCAAAATCCTAGACAAATTAGAGTTCGTAGAGTAGGAGTTTAAAGAGGATTAAACTCCTCCTCTATAAATACCTCTAGCTTCCAACTTTTTGCAGGATGATGAAATTCCAACACACACACAACACACACATAATTTCGGCCTCTCTCCCCTCTCTCTCGTCCGCCCTCTCTCTCTCCACTCTCCAAGAAAATATTTTCTAGTTCTTTTATTTTGGAACATTAGAACTTAGATGAATCAATACCGTTAATTGATAACGTGTTGTTGATTCATCCACTCCAAAATATACACTTGTTCGTTGCTAGCACGACGTGCAAGATACGTGGGTGGATCGTGTGTCACGATTTGGAGGGTCTCAAGACCGACCAAGCCCCCAAGGCTTCCATATGATGATCCCCGCGAGTCAGTCCAGTCGGCTCGACCCCAGTCGACCAACCCATCAAGATCGTGTAGGCGTCCCACGCCTGTCGCCGATGAAACACGGCACTCATCCAATGAACACGACTCTTGACGCAAGTCTCAATAGGACTCTCGATGCCTATCTCGAGGTCCTCGACTTGGAACGTTTCAGACCCAACTCTTAATCAGTTGGTTTCATGACCACCATCCAATGCGTGGCCCAACTGCACGAGTTGTTATCCATGGTCTGTGGGCTTTGTTGCGATATAAGTTAAATACCATTTTAACAAATGTAAGATGAGCGCAACAAAGAAGGTACCATTGGTGACGAACACTCATCTTATTCATCACATAATAATATTACATTCACATCAAGTTGTCGGATAGGTTACAAATTGCCAAACCTATTGGCTTTCTGGTCACCTATTCCAACAATCTCCCACTTGACCTAAAGCCAATCACCCATTGACCTCGAACCTCTTATTCAGATGGTGAGTATGGGCAACTTGCGACATGGGCTTAGCAAGTGGATCCGCTATGTTTTCTGCGGAGCTGACTCGGTCCAACCGAACGTCACTCCTGCTATCCATCTCTCTAAGTAGATGGTAGCGTCTAAGAATATGCTTGGATCGTGATGAGATCTCGGTTCCTTTGCTAGCGCTATTGCCCCGTTGTTATCATAAAAGATAATTACAGGCTCTAGCAATGCTAGGTACTACATCCAACCCTTGGATGTAGCTCATCAACCAAACCACTCCTTAGCAGCTTCCAAAGCCGCTATGTATTCAAAACTCTATGGTGGAGTCCGCCGTGGTAGCCTACTTGGAACCCTTCCAAGTAACCACGCCACCATTAAGTCTGAACACATAACCAGACTGAGACTTGGCATCATCGTCATCCGACTGGAAGCTAGCGTCGCTATAGCCTTCCAGTATCAACTCTCCACTGCCGTAGATCAAGAACATGTCCTTAGTCCTTTTCAGGTACTTCAAGATAGTCTTGACTGCACTCCAGTGTGCCTCCCCGGCACACGACTGATATCGACTTGTTACGCTCAAAGCGAAAGCCACATCAGGTCTAGTGCATTGAACAGCATACTGTATGCTGCCTACGGCTGAAACATAGGGGATGTCCAACATCCGTTTAAGCTCCTCATCAGTCTTAGGAGACTGCTTCTTGGATAACTTAATTCCATGCCTCATTGGAAGGAATCCTCGTTTTGAGTTCTCCATCTTGAATCTCTTCAAGACTTTCTCAATGTACGAGGACTGGGCCATTCCTAACATCCTTTTAGATCTATCCCTGTAGATCTTGATGCCAAGGATGTAGGATGCCTCGCCCATATCCTTCATGGAGAATTGCGTTGACAACCAAGCTTTAGTGGTACCCAACATCTTAGCATCATTCCCAATGAGCAAGATGTCATCCACGTAAAGCACAAAAAACGCAACTGAGCTCCCACTGATCTTCTTGTATACACAAGGATCGGACTCATTCTTGATGAAATCATATCCCCGTATGACTTCATCAAAACGTATGTTCCAGCTTCGGGAAGCTTGTTTGAGGCCATAGATGGACCTTTGGAGACGGCAGACCTTCTGCTCTTCTCCAACAGTTGTGAAACCTTCCGGTTGATCCATATAGATCTCTTCCTCTACGAAACCGTTGAGGAAAGCCGTTTTCACGTCCATCTGCCATATTTCATAGTCATACCATGCTGCTATGGCAAGCAGTATCCGAATGGACTTGGCTATTGCTACAGGCGAGTAGGTTTCCTCAAAATCGACCCCGGGTCGCTGAGTGTAACCTTTCGCCACAAGCCTGGCCTTGAAGGTTGTAACCTCCCCGTCAGCTCCAAGCTTACGTTTGTAGACCCATTTACACCCTACGGGTTTAACCCCTTTGGGTGGATCTACTAGGGTCCAAACCTTGTTTGTACCCATCGAGTCCATCTCGGATTTCATGGCCTCAAGCCACTTGTCCGAATCGATGTCCGACATCGCTTCTCCGTATGTCTTTGGATCATTATCCAACTGACCGGTCAGGCCCAGAAATCCATACCTATCAGGTTCATGGGATACTCTGGCCGACCTACGGAGGACTGGAACAATATCAGTGGGAACCACTGGCTCAGATGTCACTGCCGCCTCATGGGGTACCTCACTTGATTCCTCAAGGAGTACCTCATCGCGTCGACTATCCGATGGAAAACCTTTTTCCAAGAACACTGCGTTTCGCGAGACAAAAACCTTTTGCTCGGAGGGATCATAGAAATAATACCCCGCAGTTTCTTTCGGATAGCCGATAAACCTGCATAAACTAGACCTCGAGTCCAGTTTATCTCCCACTAATCTCTTGACATATGCGGGGCAACCCCACACCTTCAAGTATTTGTAGGAGGCAGGCTTGCCATGCCATATCTCATATGGCGTCTGGGATACCCTTTTAGATGGCGCCAAGTTCAAAACTTTGGCCGCCGTCTCAAGAGCGTATCCTCAGAAGGAAAGGGGTAGTTTGGTAAAACTCATCATGGATCGGACCATGTCCAACAAGGTCCGATTCCTCCTTTCAGACACACCGTTAAGCTGCGGTGTTCCAGGAGGGGTCCACTGAGAGAGAATCCCATTCTCTTTTAGATAACCAGTAAACTCACCACTCAAATACTCTCCACCTCGGTCCGACCGAAGGGCTTTGATCTTTCGACCGGTTTGGTTCTCTACTTCAAGTCTGTATTCCTTAAACCTTCCAAAGGCTTCAGACTTGTACCTCATCAGGTAAACATAACCATACCGTGAGTGATTATCGGTAAAGGTTATGAAGTACGAGTACCCACCTCTAGCCTGAGTATTTAGTGGACCACAGACATCTGTATGGATCAAATCCAACAGACCACTGGCTAGCGTACTTTGTCCAACAAAGGGTTTCTTGGTCATCTTTCCCTTTAGACAGGATTCGCAGGTCGGTAGGTTGTCCAAATCGTCTATTTCTAGACTCTTTGAGTCCACCAACCTTCTTATCCTATCTTTAGAGATATGACCTAACCTCGCATGCCATATCTGTGCGTTATTATGATCATCACGTTTTCGTTTGTGTTCTGCAGTCATAATCCAATTAGACTGTTGAAGTATGTACAGACCGTTGACCAATGTACCAAGCAAATGAGAAATACCATCTTTGATAATGAAAAAAACCGTTTTTATTGATGGTAAATTCATATCCCTCCTTATCAAGGACCGGGATGGAAACAATGTTTTTAATCATGCTAGGTACATAGAAACAGTCGTTCAGTACAATCCTAACATGACTACTAATGGCTAACTCTAGTGATCCTACGGCCTCCGCAGCAACGGCCTTGCCATCGCCTAGCCTCAGGATCATCTCATCCTTGGTTAGCCTTCTGCTTCTTTGCAGTGCCTGCAAATCATTGCAGATGTGAGCACCACACCCGGTATCCAATACCCATGAAGCAGAATTAGTAATCATATTAACTTCAACCACAAACACACCTGGGTTGGAGAGGAGTTGTGGGCACTCCCTCTTCCAATGCCCTTTCCCTTGGCAATGCATGCAGACATCATTTGCCTTGGACCGCTGAGAACCACGGGCCTTTCCTTTCCTTTTGCTCGGTCCAACCGGAGCAACAGGGACGCCCGGAGCACGAGCAGGGGCCGCAACCGTCTTCCCTTTGCCCTTCTTCCTCTTCCAGCGTCCGGCCCTCTTGCCATTCACCTTGGAGGTCGAAGCCTCTCCTATCAATACTGCCGGCGCCGACTTGTGGGTCGTTGCCTCGTATTAGACTAGCATGTTGATCAACTCATGAATAGACTTCTCAAGTCCATTCATGTTGTAGTTTACAACAAACGGGTCATAGGATGGAGGAAGCGACTGGAGGATTACGTCAATGTACGTGTCATTGTTAAGCCCAGCTTTAAGGTCCTCGAGTTTCTCCACCAGGGAGAGCATCTTGACCCCATGACTCTGTACAGACGCTCCTTCAGCGAGCTTGGTGCCAAAGAATGCTTTTGTGGCGGCATATCTAATATGCCTATCCGGAACCGCATAAACCTCGTTCATGCGGAGCATTATGGCGGAGACGTTGTCCAGCCTCTCATACTGCTTCTGGATGTCGTTAGACATCGAAGCCAGTATGATACTGCGTACTTTCCGGTTGTCCTCATGCCATTTCTCGAACGTCAAACGTTCTTCAGGCATGGACCCCTCCGGTAAGTCGCTCGGTGGCGGCTCGTCCAAGACGTAGCCTTGGTTCTCGAAACCGAGGACAATCCTCAGGTTTCTCAGCCAGTCCGAGTAGTTCGTTCCGTTGAATTTGTTAGTCTCAAGAATCATGGTTAACGGGTTCTTAGACATATCTACATTAATGAAAATGTAAAGCAGAAATTAGCAGATGATGGTAATATTATTGTTCAAGTTGAAGACTTGGTCTTTTAGTCTTTAACCCTCCCACTATTTATACGAAAGTCCGCCACTCTCAAGCGGAGTTTCGGGAAACCATTTCCTAGTGGGCTTGGGATCCACAAGCGTAATCTCCATGCCCCGCTTTTACGATTCACATGAAGAAGACCTCGTAGGAGATATCCAATATCATTCTCATCCAATGAGATTCCCAAGATATTTTGCCTCACCTATTCGCATGGTTCCGAGGACTCCAAGCGAACCATGTTACTCAGTGTTAGGCCCGACCCATCAACCAAATCATGCCTCAAACTGTCGCCCCCCACGACCCGTGAGACAGGGAAACAGCGAGCGCAGTCTTTTTGTTCACAACAATAGTGCAGCTTTCCCTTAGTCCAAGTGTGCCACGACTCGTGAGACCACACTTGGGTAGTGGTAGCTTCCTCACCACATTGCTGTGGATGGAAGGCTCGGACAGACCAAAATACCATTTTGATCCAAGTCCGTTCTGGGCCTAATATTTAATTTGGTCCAACCAAATGAGAGTTTGTGTATGACCGAGACCTCATCACATTATGGTGTTTTAGCATGCATAAATATCCAATATTTAAAGCGATAAGTAAATACGCCGCATGCAGAAAACATAGCATACCCCTGTTAGGATGATCACAAGCCCAACCTATGCGACCCACTGAGCCCGCAGTGAGTCTATGGTCTGTCTAGGGTGGTCCTAAATTATTACAATAATAATAAACCCATTGTCATTCCAATGGGCCTTGAAGTGCTCTTGTTTCACGCCTTGATGCTCCTCCTTGGGGTCTCCGACTCCAATTGCTTGTTAAAATTGAAACCTCACCAATCCTATCTACTCTCATTACAACTGAAAGTAATACATCGGTAATAAAGAAAACAAGCTTGAACATCATGAGGCTGAAAATACGGGAGATGATAGTCCCAAGAACAAGAGGCACGCAGGCCCACACCCAACAGAAAATAAATAAACATTCATTCATCCATACACAAGGTCTAAGGCTTTGTGATCATCCCATGTTGATTCCATCAACTCACATAACATAATTATTCCAAATAATCATGCATAAATAACCAATGGATATTCCAAATATCCAAGTGATGTCCAACATCACAAAAGCATAAATATATAAATAATATGCAAAATTCAAATTTTAAATTTAATGGACATTTTACACAATGCATCCAATGCATGTATTAATCCCAAATTAATTAAGCAAATTTAATTCAAGGAATAATCCAATTATCCCAAAAATCAAAAATGCAAAATTAATATATTTTCAGAATATTGTGCAGAAAATACAAAAAATCGAATTTTTCCGGAAAAAAGTCGAAAAACGGCACAAAACAGCCCAGCCGTTGTGCTGGCGGGCCGCCCGCGCGCACAGGGCAGCGCGCGCGCGCGCGCAGGCAGCAAGCCTGCGCGCCCTGCGCGCGCTGGCCCTCGGCCAGCAGCGGCCGGCTGCGCGCGCGCAGGCGCCCGCCTGCGCGCGGCCACTGCCGGCCCGACCAAATTTTTTTTTTTTTTTTTGTTTTTCAAAACTGTTTCAGCACAATAAAATTAATATTATTCTGAAAATAAGCATGCAATTTTAGATCCAATCTAACAAAATTAAGCATGCCAAAAGTCCATTAAATCCAAACAATTGAATCATCATATTATTCACATATTTATGTAATCTAACATGCCAATAAAGCCATTTAAAAGCAAGTAGATCATGCCAAACACATAGATCTATGCCCCTTACATCGAACCGGGCTCTGATACCACTTGAAGGACAAGCGGATCCGCCCGGGAGCGCGAGCGGAAGCGAGAAAGGCGAGAAAAGTTCGTAAATTTAAATAAAATTCAAAATACGCGAATCCCAAGGGGTGTACCCTTGGGTGCTCAACCGGGCGTTCGATGTAGGATGTGTAAATATTAAAACATATATTTAAACACATAGGGCATAGATATATAAATGGAATCAATCAAAGCGTAATAAACCGTTACCTTTGATTGTTTAGCGTATGCTCCCGGCTACTAGCGTTGTTCCTTCTCCGGAATGCTCACGAAATCCAAACGTATGGATTCTCCAAAGGTGATCCACACCACACCGGAAGAAACACACGTTCTTCTTGCTAGAAAAGAACGGGTTTAGGAAGGAATCGGTTTAAGAGAAGAACACTATGAATTAGTGTTCTCTTAAACTTACTTTGTTCTTCTTCTTGATTCAAAATCAAGTGAAGAACACAAGTGTAAGAGAGGGAGGGAGCACGAAAATTGAGAGAGAGGAGAGGATTTTTGTCTTCTCTTTTTCCTAGAAAAAGATGAATAATGAATCACTTATGCTAGGTGTTGTATATTCTAATATATATATACATAATTAATGTGATTATTGGAATGTGTCTAGGTTCATCCAAGGATGTCTAGATTCATTCCAATCAATCACCATCAATTCTTCAATCAAGCCTACCAAAATTTATGGTATCATCAAATCATACCAAAAGGGAAGAGCTTGATTGGAGTTGATTTGTCTCTTTCCAAAAGAGACAAGTCAACATACCACCTAGCATGAAACATGGCTGATTTTGCTTCCTCCAAGGGAGCATGTCGGCTATGTTTAATTAAGGGAAGAAGTCCAACTTCTTCCTATTCCAAATTAGGAATTATTTCTCCTCTCGGGTATAATTTAACGGACCGGGTTTTATCGTAATCCAATTACGACGAACCCAATATTAAATCCAATTTAATGTCCACTTAAATTATTCCCGTTGATCTTTTAATCCAATTAAAAGATCCAACGTCTCAACATCTCAACTTTCCATATTTAATCAAAAATCCAATTTACCGATTAAATGAAAGCCCGATACAATATCGGCCCGTCCATCCAATGGACTTTCCCTTAAGTAATCCAATTACTTATTTTATCCTTCGAGATTGACTCCAAGTCGATCTCTCAACCTCCTCGGTGATTTGTGTGTGACCCTTTAGGTTCACCCTCAGCTAGACTTGGGCCCGTGTCCCACAAGGGCCCGTTACCATGGGTGGCCGTCTAGCAACGGTCCATGGCACTAGAGACTAGGTGAATTGGCGTGAACATTTAGGCGCCGATTCCGTACGGGTACGATCCTTCCGTCTACCGTCTCCCGGCCTTAGTCTAGGGTATGGAATTGGGCGTCGGTTCCCATCCTTGACTAGGCATCTATGCTTAATACTCGAGACCACGTATGCTTCATTGCGTCGACACAGGAAACCATTCCCTGTTCGACCAACCACTGTGGCCACAGCTTCAAACAGCATGTACGTGTCTGCGAGTGCATAGGAGATACCTTTGTCATATACTGACAGGGGACGGATCCTCTTCTTGGAATCCACCGTCCTCTCTACACATTCTGACTGCACTGGACAAGGCTTATAATGATTATCTTACAGAATGATCACCTCTCGCCAGATCCAAGATACAGCTGTCCTGTGCACGTGACTGCCATGATTCCTCAAGTCTGAGGATTACTCCCGTACTATCGGAACCGGGGAATCCAATCATACCGACCAAGCCCCCAAGGCTTCCATATGATGATCCTCGCGAGTCAGTCCAGTCGGCTCGACCCCAGTCGACCAACCCATCAAGATCGTGTAGGCGTCCCACGCCTGTCGCCGATGAAACACGGCACTCATCCAATGAACACGACTCTTGAACGCAAGTCTCAATAGGACTCTCGATGCCCTATCTCGAGGTCCTCGACTTGGAACGTTTCAGACCCAACTCTTAATCAGTTGGTTTCATGACCACCATCCAATGCGTGGCCCAACTGCACGAGTTGTTATCCATGGTCTGTGGGCTTTGTTGCGATATAAGTTAAATACCATTTTAACAAATGTAAGATGAGCGCAACAAAGAAGGTACCATTGGTGACGAACACTCATCTTATTCATCACATAATAATATTACATTCACATCAAGTTGTCGGATAAGTTACAAATTGCCAAACCTATTGGCTTTCTGGTCACCTATTCCAACACGTATTGCCGGCCAGGCGCGCGCGCACGCAGGCAGGGGCCTGCGCGCGTGCACCCGGCCAGGCAACACCTGCGCACGCGCAGGGGCGGCAGGCTGAGCCTGCTGCCCTGTGCGCGCGCTGGCAGGCCGCTGCCGGCGGGGCGGCTGCTACTAGGGTTTCAAAACTCTAGTAGTTTTTTCTTTTATTTTTTAATTATTTTCAGTTTTAATTTTGAATTAATTCTGAAAAAATCGTTTTGTGGGTTCAATGATGCCTAATTTTCTAAAGACATTATTTTAGGAGTAAAATAAATTGGATTTGGAATCCCGGGGTTATTTTACTTAGAATAATGAGGAAAGGTTTTCCTAAAATGAGAAAATTTTATTACCAATATTTATGTTTTATTTTTCACACGTTACGCACATATTCATTTATTATTTTTGAATATTTATGATTGGGAATCATATGTTGTTGGTATATTGTAATTATATGATGGGATCATGTGATTATGTGTGTTGGATGGAAATGGATGATCACGAGCCCTAGACCGAATGTATGGTTTATTTTCTGTTGGGCATGTGTGCCTCTTTTACTGCTTTCTCCTTCTCTCTTTCTAGTTGCCTTGGAATAATAAGGCATTCTACCTCCCTCCTTATATACTCTCCCCGGGTTTTCGCTGGGGTTTTTTTTTTTATATGTAATGAGAGTAGAATAGGAGTGAGGTTTCTAATTTTGTAATTGGTGGAGAAAGAAGGAAGGACCACATGGAGAGCCCAGACGGGAGGTCCCTTGGAGTTTTCCATAAAGTGAAGAAAGAGAAAAGAGACCAAGGCCCATCAGCATGATGGTTGGGTTACTATTAATGTAATAGTATAGGACCAACCCTAGATTGACCATAGATCCACTGCGGGCTCAGTGGGTCGAATAGGATTCGGGCTCGTGATCATCCAACAGGGGCGTGCTAGGCTTTAATTTTGAATGTGGTTATGATGATGGATGAATGGGTTATTTATTTATCATATAACTGCTATGGATGGTTTATTTACGAATTATGGTTATATCTGTGAATGTATATTTATGAGATCTCGGTCATTTACTACTCTCACATTGGTTGGACCAATGTCAAAATATTAGACCCTAGACAAAGTGGACTTGAACTCTAGGAGTTTGTCCATGCCTTCCAATCCATGGCATAGTGAGGAAGCTGCTTTGGGTCAATAGCGTGGTCTCACGAGTCGTGGCACGTTATTGTACTTAAAGGAAGCTGCACTATGTCATACGCACCATCTTGAGAAGATGGGGATTAGACATATGGGCGATTGGCTTTAAAGGTCAAGTGGGAGATTGTTAGAATAGGTGACCATGTAAGCCAATTTTGGCAGGAATATGTAACCTATGTCTAGACAATTTCTGGTGTTTGATAAAAACATTTATGAATAAAGAAATGAAAATTCATATTGCAATACTTTGTTTACGTTCACTTATATTTGCATTTACATTTCTGTTCACTACGCAAACAAAGCCCACGGACTGAGAATTGATTTCGGGGACTGGGACTACGCTTGGAGGTAGGTCCATGAAATCAGTCTTACCGAATCAGTCCGGAAATCTCCAAGTCAAGAAATCCCGAAAATGGGTACCGGGATTCCCTTTGAGACTTGCACTAAGCATCTGCTGTCGTATTTCATCGACGGGTGACGAAGGTCGTCTAAGCAGTGTTAGTGGGTCAGCATGCTAGGAAGCAGCTGACTGAGGTGACTCGCGGGAACCGTCTTACGGAGGACCTTGAGCATGGTCAGCAAGGTTTGACGTGTATTCCCGGTTCCAACGGTACAGGCCAAGTCCTTTGACTTGAGGAACTGCTGAGTTCACCTGTGCATCAGGTCTGTATCTTATATATGGTGAGAGATTGCCAAAATACTCTTAAGTAGTCATAAGCCATGTCTAGTGCAGCTCGGGTGTACAGAAGGTATGGTAGTGTTGTTGGTGTACGTGGATGACATTCTCATCACTGCATCAACAGAAGGACTGATTGATAAGGTTAAGAAGTACCTCCATGATCTCTTCACCATCAAGGATCTAGGATCAGCCAGGTACTTTTTAGGGGTGGAGATAGCTCGGTCAGCAGATGGTTTGCTGGCCACACAGAGAAAGTACATTATGGACATTGTAAGGGACGTAGGGCTCCTGCATGCTTAGCCTACTAAGACACCCCTGCCGGCTGGTATTAAGCTCAAGGCAGCATCAAGAACACCCTTGGAGGATCCTTCCAGATACAGGCGGCTTATAGGAAGGGTCTTGTATTTGGGGTTCACCAGACCAGATGTTTCCTACGCAGCGCAGCAGTTGAGCCAATTTCTGCAATGCCCCACCAAAGAGCATTGGAATGCAGCTTTGCATTTAATTAAATATCTCTGGGGGTGTGAATCAACAGGTTTGTTTTTCCCTAGTAACAATGATCTCTCACTTAAAGCTTTTTCCGATGCAGATTTGGCTGCTTGCACGGATACGAGGAAGTCCTTAACAGGGTTTTGCATCTTCTTGGGAGCTACACCTATTTCATGGAGGACAAAGAAGCAGACCACCGTATCAAGATCAACTGCAGAGGCGGAATACAGGAGCATGGGATCAACAGTCTGTGAGATCACCTGGATCGACTATCTTTTAAAGGAATTGGGGATGCAGGTGCAAAGGCCAGTGCCTCTTTTCTGTGACAACAAGGTGGCATGGCACATTACATCTAATCCTGTGTTTCATGAGCGAAGAAAACACTTGGAGATCGACTGCCACATTGTGAGAAACAAATACAAGGAGAGGTCCATCAATCCCACTCATGTAGTGTCAAAGTTGCAAGTGGCAGATGTCTTCACTAAGGCACTCATGGGGCCACAATTCAACTCCATGTGTGCCAAGTTGGGCTTGCTTACGATGAAGCCAAGTCCAACTTGTGGGGGGGCTGTTAAAGCCAATGAGTCTAGAGCAGCAGGGAAGCAAGTCTAGGTTCATGAGCTTCATCAAGGAAAAGCGTGAGGAGGAGCAAAGACGTGAGTGCGCTTCTTACCAAGAGAATTCTGCAATGTGTCTTCATAAGTCGCAGTTGCCAAAAGTGTTGTATTCCAAAAATGCGTTTGTATAAGTTAGAATAGCAACTCTTAGTTAGTTCAGGCAGTTATTTAGTTGTTAAGCAGTTTTTTGTTAGTTGTTGATTACTTAGAAGCAGTAATTAACTGCTAATGAGCTAACTCTATTTATAGGGTTTTTCTTCATTGTACTTCATACTGAAACAATATACATTCAAGAGGAATTTCTCACCTCACTGATTTCTTGCAATTACTTCCAATGGTATTCTACCATTTTGTCTCTAAACATTCTCCTTCCAATTCCCAGCACTATCTTTTGAACGGCAATAGTATTAAATCACATTCTTGCCTAGGCTCGTGAATGAAAAAATTGAGTATTTCTATCCCCACTACGAAACCAGTAAACTTTGCTCCTTTGATGCCACTTTAACAACTCCCGAGTTTCAATCTCTTCTAATTGAGTCTTTAACCGAGTCAACTCCCTATAGTCTACAATATCCAGATTGCTACTTTTCAAGTTGTAAAAACCGAGCCTCCATACTCTTAATCTCCCTTTTCGGCCCGTCAAATTCCTGTTTGTTCCATTTCAGTAAACTCACACGACTGGCCTAGATTTTCCTCCAAAGTGCAGTGTGAATATCACTCTCATGAACTCCTCTCTAAGCAGTTTCAATCACCATCTTACAATCATCTGACAATAGCCACCGAGCCTCAAACTTAAGTTGCCTTCTCTTCTTCAAATCCTGACTGACTGGTGGTGCAATATCATCAATCAGAACTTTATGGTCCAATTTCCACAGCATGATGATACACAATTGAATTAGGAAATTTGTGAACCTAAGTTGATTTCCTACATCCCCTATCCAATCGAGCCCACACTATTTTTGGATCTTCTCGGCGATTACACCATGTAAACTTGATGCCTTGAAAACCAATGTCGATCAGAGCTCAATAAGCCAAAGCCCAACGAAAGTCGTTCATCTGGCACAATGCTCGGGCTCTCCTGTCTTCTCATGCTGAAATAGAATTTCATTAAACTCCCAACTATTTACTCAGTAATTTCAACTGATCTCATGCCCTTTTACATTTTATTGGTTCAGCATCACCGTAAAAACCTGTGAATCTCCAACCTGGCCCCACGTCATCAAATAGAATTTCAACATCTATATGATATTGAGAAAAGCGTCGCAATTGAATAACCAAATCCTTTCGCCATAGTAGAATAAGTCCACCTGATCGTCCTATCGTTGGAATGGAAATCCCAAAAAAGTCCATTTTTTGCTTCACTGTTTCAAGTGTACGAGTACCACATTTAGTTTTAGAAAGAAATATCAACGCGGGACTATGTTCTCGGACCACTTCTCTGAGTTTCCGAACTGTTGAACTTATGTAAAGTAGAACCTTTGTAAATTAATATTTGATAAATTAATAATTACTCTAAAGAAATAATTTTTCTTGGTCCTGACTTGGGCCCAAGATCTAAACTAATAATTTTAAAAAATTAATAAGATAATAATTTTTCAAAAGACCCTTATATGAATTTATGGTCCCTTCAATATTATAAATTAATAATTTTATAAAATTGCAAATATAACTAGGACAACTTAGTAAAATATGATTCTATTGTTGTTTGCTTCTTCTTAAAATTTAAATTTAGTTGTATTTCATCTCTAACTTTCCTATTGCATCCAAACGTTCCGGTGTTGCATTCTCATACTGCAATAAGTCAGTATTGTGTCTTCAATTAGTCAGTATTGCATCTTACAACATCTTTAATTAGTCACACTGTACACGAACATCATTCAATTAGTCAAAAAAACGAATATATTTTATACATAAAGAATAATGTAGGTTCGTCGAATTAGGAAAAACCTTCTTTAAATTAATAATTTATTGATTAATTAATACTTTTTTAAATTAATAAAATTACGTGGTCTAATATTATTGATTTATAAAGATTAATTTTACTGTACTTGTACATAGTTATATATAGCTGTCTATGCATATATATGTGCGTATTTATTTTGGCTTGATTGAGGCAACAATGTGTTGGTGAGTGGAAAAGGCATGTGGCGCCACTATTTTGCAGTTATCCACATTTATTTCTTATCCTTTTGTTCCCTTTTATTTATTTATATATTTAATTATTTGTTTGTTTATTTTGGCCAAACAAAGTTTATATAACTAATAATTTAGTCCCTCAATTTTCAAATTTATATATTTTAATTTTCAAAATTTTATAAAATTTCAACGACTAACCTTACAATTTGAGACTTTCGAATTCTTACAAATTAAGTAATTATATAAGTTTCATATAATTTCGTCTTTATACCAAATAACTCAAATAAATTTCTTATGAGTAATCCTTAAACACGAAATATATGAAGATGAATAGATCTCATTGGTGATGATAAATTAATCTGTTGAAGATAGTACATATATTCAATATAATAAATAAAGGGTGTCACACAAATATTTTCTGTTTTTTTTTTAAATTATGAGCTCCATAGCTGTCTAACATCTAGCTCAGAATTTCCTAACTAATTTAGTTGCTAGCTCCTATAACTCCATAGCTCCATAGCTCAACTACTAACTAAAAGTCCGAACTCTCTATTAGGATCGGTAGCGCCTGATACCATTCCTCTCTTTGATCGGAATAGGATGGCGTCAACCTTCTTAATGTTTTAGTTCCAGATGTCTAATTAAACTGAATTTAGGGTAGATGTACTTATAATTACAACTACAGTTTCAAGAGATGTACATAAATTCTGCAAAAGTGGTGTGTGTGTGTGTGTGTGTTTTTTGGACTTAACCTGAACGGTTACCAATGTAATTTATCATGAATATACTATGCACAACAACGTTGTTATTAATCTATGACGTAGAATTATTTCGAATATAAATACAATAAAGTGATAAAAATATATATTATTGTTTTAACTTTTTGTACTATATGATATGCAATACAAAAAGGAGAATACTAGGGGGGGGGGGGGGGGGGGGGAAATTATGAAATAACATTGAAGAGCTTTATTCAGTGTTAATAGTAATGATATTTGCATAAAAGTCAACAACTACTAGCAATAAGTGATGTTGCAATATAATATGTATGTATTCTCCATAAATTATCATACAAATATATCACTAATCATTTATAATAATAACGCCATAAATTATTCTCATCACTAATAACCATATTATAACAAGATCAAAATCGACGTCCCTTAGTACATATTTCAAGCGACGATTTTAGGATCGTCGCTGAATATTCCATCTGTAATACTATCTTTTATTGCAGCGACAGAAACAACGACGCAACAACCAAATTTATTAACCATAAATTCCGGTTCCATAAAACCATTCTATTTTCCTTTTTTTTTTTTCTCAACAAAATTTCAGCACTAAGAGAAGAAAAGAAGACTAAAATCTAAACTTGCAAGAGAGTTTAATTGGGATGGATCTTTGCTGAAGGAATGGAAGAGAAGTGGGAATCAGTCTGATAAAAGACAACGTCTCCAGTGTCGCTAACGTAATGGTCACTTTGGATGCTTTTCACCAAGCTGGGAATTAGATGGAATGGAATAGGTCCTGATTTTCTGGGCTCCCTGTAGTATTTTCCCAGCACTCTCTTTGCTTCCCTAGTCTGCAAATATTTTTTTTAAAAAAAATAATAATAATAAGAACAAAGTAATTAATTAATTCTACGATATATGTATATATATACATTTTTAATTTTTGTGTATTACAGACACTTTTTAGGCACGTGCAGAGCATGCCCGTCAATGTATCTGGAAATACAAAACATCTGACGCGAAGGATCAATGCCGACAAAGTTGGTAGTGCGTCCGACATGTTTTAAACAAGGTAAAGCTTTTTTGTTATTTTATTTTCTAGATTTAAGAGTTATAAATTTACAAAAAAAAAAAAAAAAAATTAATTGAAAAAGATATATTACTCCATATAATTTTTTTTTCTAAAATAAAAAACTTTTAAAGACTATTCTTTCTTCCTTTAGTAGCATCAAAGCTCAGGACTTACGCCAGTATCTAAAATTTAAATAAAAATAAATAAGTATAATATACTTATTATGCAATTAATCTATTGTTTAAGTAAAACGGCCAAATACAATATATTTGACCTATAATTTTAAAAAAAATTCAATCACATCATAGATATATTACACTTTATTGTATATATAATTAGTTAAATCCCACCAACCCATCCCAAATATGAGATTCCAGCTATCACAATACATAAATTAGACTTCACAATCATTTGTTCTGGGACTTATCACGTGATGAAGATCATATTAATAATAATAACTAGTGTGTGGCACAATTAAAAGTGTGTGCAATTAATTTAAAATTTAAATTAATATAATTATTATTTGTTTAAAAATATATATGTTAGTTAAATAAATAAAAATACTAAAAAGATACAAATTTGAAATTTATTGAGAGAAGAGTGGGAGAATAAAGAAATGTGGAAGTTGAGGGAGAGAGAAGAGAAATGGAGGATGAGAAAAGCAAAAAACAAAAAAAGAATTATTAAAATAATTAAAAAAATAATAGATCAAATAAACTTGAGACACCAAATAGGTGCTCTTCAATTATAACAAGGTATAGATAATAATGATAAATTATAATTATGTCCCTTTACATTTGACATAATTATAAACACTTCTTAATTATTTAAAAAGATCAAATATTCTCCTGATTTTAAGTACATTTAACGGCGAGCTCAATTCATTAGGTTTCCATCTAATTTTTAGGATGAACTCGCAAAAATACACTTTTGAATTATGAATAATATTTTTTAAAAATTTACACACCCTTAAACTTTTGTTTTATATGTTTCCAGACATTTTTCTAAGAAAAAATAAATCAGCGAGATTAGAGTAATAAGTTCCATCTCACCTTTAAAAGTTGTATAATTATTTTTCATTTGAATTGAGTATTTGTAATTTTTAAAACAAGAAGAGAATATTCTTAGTAATGTCAAATTTTAAGGAAAATATCTATAATTTATCCTAATATAAAAAACGAAAAAGAAAAAGAAAAAGAAAAAAGAAAGAGGAGTGATCACGTGATTAGGGCAAAAAGAGATCTCACCGCCTCCACCAAGTGGTAGTGTGGGATCTGAGGAAAGAGATGGTGAATGACATGGGTCCCAATGTCGTGGTGGATTTTGTTAAACAATCCGTAATCCCGATCTACGGTCGTCAGTCCGCCCCTTAAATAACTCCATTCCTGCTCACACACAGACAATAAGACAAACACTTGTTGTGCATCATTTTGATTCCTTGACCGTACACGAATGTCTATGTTAAAAAGAGTAAATTACGCTTACCTTTTATAAAATTTAATATAATTATAAATACTTTTTATTGTTTGAAAAATTATAAATATTTTATTTAAATTAAAAATAATTATGTAGACCATAAACGAAGATGTCAAAAATACTATTTTAACCTTACTTTTTTCAAAAAGAAAAGTAAAAAAAATTTGAGGGTGAGTAAAATAATTATCGATAGAGAATATCAATTCATCAAAACATTTTGGAAAATTTTATAAAAAATACATATAAATTATAAATTATAATCCACAAAAGGTATTTTGGGTAGTTCATTACAAAACTTGGATGAAAACTTAATGGAATATGCTAGTTGTTCGACGGATGATAAAGTCAAGAGATATTTGTAAATTTTCAAACAACAAGGACGTATTTATAATTATGTCAAACCTGAGGGAAAGTTATTACAATTTACCTTTAATTTTAGGATAAATTACAACTACCTTCCTTGAAGTTTGACATATTTACAAATACCCCATTGAATGTTTGAAAAATTATAAATACCCAACTTAAATAAAAAATAATTATGTAACCTCTAGATGGATATATGAAAATTACTATTTTACCCTTGCTTGAATTATTTATTTTTTCAAAAGAAAATTTAAAAAAATATAAAAAATCTTAGAGTGTGTAAAATAAATAATCCATAGAGACTATTAGTTCATAAAAATATTTTCAAATTTTTTTAAAAATATATAAAATTATAACTTATAAATCAAAAAGATATTTTAGGGCAATTCACCACAAAAATTGGATGAAACCTAATAGAATGAATTCGTTGTTAGAAGATAATTAAAGTCAATGGGTATTTATAATTTTTTAAATAATGAAAAAAAATTTATAATTATTCCAAATTTTAGAGAAAGTGGTTGTAATTTACCCTTAATTTTAACTATCTCCAAACCAATATTATATATATATATATATATATATATGTAATAATTAAAGAATGGGTAGAGGACAGACCTTGCCGCGGTACCAGGGGAGCTTCTGCTCGTGACCGTGATGGTGCAGATACGTCACGGTATCCAACCACACCACAAATATCTGCTCCACAAATAATAAAAAATTAGTGAAGTAATATAAATAAATAAATTGATGGAATCGGAATCAATGATCTAATGAGATTCAAACATGGAAATGAATTACTTTTATCAGATTTTTGCGGAGTATTCCGTAATATTTTTAGAGAATAAGTTTATAAATTAAAAAAATAAGATATTCATTCAATTATAGTCACATTAATTATGAAACGATATTTACTATATGAAAGCTTTATGATCTAATTTTTAAAATGATATTTCAAACGCTTATTTTTAAAAGAAATTCTGCCAAACGCCCTATAAATAAATTATAACAGGATAAACATTTTGCAGCATAAATAAGTTGCAGCATACGCTGACGGGGTTCCTCAACTTCGTCAATTGAGTTACCCCTCATTGACTGAATTTAATTGAACAATTTAAAAACATATATATATATATACATATTCAACAAAAATATTGATAATTAGGCACTTAAGTTAAAGTATTGCGAAATTCCATTAAATAAGGGTGTAGAGTAATTACCAAGTAGGGAACCCCATAGACCTTGAACAAAGAGAGTGGACCAATAATGGTAGACATACAGAAGAGAAAAGCAACCATTGTTGCCCAACAAATGGTAGAAGTCATAACCAATTTCCTCTCATCGGCTTTGAACAACGCGCTATACGGATTGAAGTGAGATCCGCTCTTTCCCGGACTTCTAGACCACTGAAAAATTAAACACATCAAAACCCTACTCCCATTTCTCCCTAATTTTTGTCCTTTACCAAAATATTAACAATAATAATTACAATAATTTTTTTTTAAAATTTATCATGATTACAAATATCACTTTATTGTTAAGAAATTATAAATACTCCTTTAAAATGAAAATAATTACCTGATTTCTAGACGGATGTATGAAAAGTACTACAATACTCTTGCTGAATTTTTTTATTTTTTCACAAAAAAAAGATTTGAAAAAATATAAAAAAAATTGAGGGAGGCTAAAATAAATAATCCATTGAGAATATTAATCCAAAAAAATATTTTAGAAATCTTTTAAAAATATCTAAAATTATAATTTATATTTCGACATGGTATTTTGGACAGTCTAGCACAAAAATTGGATGAACACCTAACGAAAACTAATGATATTTGTAATTTTAAAACCACGAGGAGGTAATTATAATTTAAGCTAATAATAATGATTATGTGAATCCATCAACTTTCAACAAGAAAGTTCACTGCCTCCTACATCAAGAGAACCCTGATTTTCAAAAGCTTAGAGGGTCACATTATTCCCTTTTTTTTTTTTTTTTTTCTATTTAGGGGGATTTTTGCTATAATACAGAATCAAATTAAACTAACTTTTATCCATATCTAATTTATTTTAAAATATTTCATGTCAGTGTATAAATGTACTCAACTATATTATGTAGCATTAAAAAAACTAAAGATGCATCGGGTGTGACCTACAATGTTAATTATATTGCATAACCAAAAATATAAGTTTTGTTGTTGGTATCATTGAATCATTATTTTCTAAATATTTTCATATCAACACATATAAAAAATTTCACATCATATCAACAAAAGTATAGATCGCACTGCTGATATGACGCAATATTTTTATTATTTAATATTTTCAAGCATAGCCAATATAAAAATTTTGAGGGAAAAAAATAATATGATTAAAATACTTACCAAATAAATTGGGTATGCAAACATGGGGAATGGGATTTTATATCTAAAGAATTTGGTGGAGTAATCCAGCTTCTTGTACAACTTCTCAGGCAGCTGCATTAATAAAGAATGTGAATGAATTTTGAAATTCAAAAGTCCAAATAACTTTGCAATAATTAAAAACTAATTCTATTAATTTATAGTTTTTCTTGAATATATTTATAGATTTGAGCAAAATGATCATTACCGGTACCCATGACTCGTCATTTTCGACGTGTCCATGGTTCTGATGATGTGTCTTGTGGCTGATTCGCCTGTCATAAATGATTTAAATTGAAAAATTAAAAAGAAAATAATGGAAAATAATAGAATATTAATTTCTAAAATGTGTATTATAATATTAATATTAAAAAATAATGGAAGAACAAACCAGCCATGATAAGGGACAAGAATTGAAGAATGGAGAAAATGTCCCACAACATTATTCAGCATAGGATTGTCTGAAAAGCTCCCATGCCCACTGCAATTCATCAACAACTATTAATTAATTTTAATACATTAACTAATTACTATCTCATATAGTAAATGTATTATATATTATTATTATATTCGATTTTTGTTTTTCGATAAAAAAATATGTTTAATTTAATGCACTAGAATCATTGGACAACTGTCACAAATTGATATTTAACAAAATAAATTGAAAAAAAAATATATTTCGTCCATACCACTGAAGTTAAATTAATTACACAAATACCCATCACCTTTGGAAAAATACAAATATACCCCTAAGAGGGTATAAATGTAATTTACCTTAGGGGGCGTCGATGAAAGATTTTTGTCCCTCTTGGTAAAAGTGTAGATACAAATTACAATTATAATATTTGAGGATGAATTTATAATTTGATAAAGAGTAAGGGAGTATTTTGTAATTTACAGTAAATCGCAATTGGTGACAATATTATCGTTGTCTTAAAATGACAATTACCAGTCATGGCCAAGAACGAAAATGGCCCAGAACAAGGTCCCCTGAGCCACCCAGTAGACCGGCCAGAAAGCCCAGCTGTCGAAGTAGACGGCGGCGGCAACCAACCCGACGACGGCCGCCACGTCCTGGACGACGTAGGAGAAGGACCGCCAGGGATCCTTGACCCAGCAATGCGCCGGGATGGCCGCTCGAATGTCCGCAATCCTGAACGGAGGCGGCGCCGCCGGATCGAATGCCTCACCTCCGGCCGCGGCCGTCGCCGTAGCAGCTGGCGTATTCTGCTTCATTCTCTCCTTCTCTTCTGGACCGCCATTGATCTCTTCCGCCGTTTCCGCATTTAAGAAGGAGGAATGGCGGAGGCCTGAAATTACGGCCATTGCCTTTGTATGGACAAACTACTAACAAACGTTAGTTAGAGATATGTGAATGTGTGTTGTGTGTGTAAAGTTCCTTCCTCCTTTGGAATGTGGAGTGGTTTTTATACTTTTATTGTGGAGTTTGCATTGGAAGAAGGCACTATATATATATTTTTTTTTCAAGAGAATCTAATGTGGTTAAATGTCACTGTTAAAAAGTGAGGTAAAAAAAAAAATTACTCTATGTTTGGATGTTTTCTCCACTAAAGTGATAACGGAACTGGTTTGGAATATTTTTTTAAAGAAGAACCCTATTTTTAGATTTTTACATCCTAATTTTAGACCTTTTTTTTTTCTTTGTGAACCCACATCTTATGTATTTTTCATAAGTTTACACCCATTTTTAGAAAACGCAGTACAAGAAAATAAAATATTAGCGACAAAATAATAAATTATGATTTTGAAGTTGTTGTTAAAAATATTCATTAATTGACAATAATTTTATTTTGTTATTATATCTATACTATATATTAAAGGGGACCCCTATAAGAACTAGCTATCGCGATCTGTAAGATGTGAAATACTCTTAATTATACTTTCTTTATTTCGCTTCTATGGTAATAACTGATAACAACAGATATGATGACACGATTATTTGTTATCATTAAGTCGTTACTATATATAGTAGAATCTTTATAAATTAATATTATTCGATAAATTAATAACCTCTTTACCATAATAATTTTTCTCGATCCCGACTTGGGCCCAATAAACTAATAATTTCGATAAATTAATAAGATAATAATTTTTTCGAAAAACCTTATGTAACTTTATGGTCCATTCAAATATTATAAATTAATAATTTTATAAAATTACAAAATAACTAGGACAATTTAGTAAAAATATGATTCTATTATTGTTTGCTTCTTCCTAAGAATTAAATCTAGCTTGGTATCTTCTCCTTTTTGTAAGTTAACCGAAAGGTACTCAGATGATCGCTTGAGTGTATTCGATATTGTACCTTGACTAACTTTCAAATGAAAATTTTTATCAATCCATTGTTGCAAATCTTTTTAAGTGCATGTGGGGTGATCTTTCTTATACTCACACAGTGCATTACGTATTTGATATGTCATGATTGATTCTTGAACACCTTTTATATGAGAACCCATGGTTGTATGGTTTTTGATTTGAATTGACTAATTAAGAACGTTTGAGGTTGTGTATATAATGGTTGATTTTCTTGCCATTCATGAACTTGCATTAAGTTTTAACCAGTACCACGTACTACAATGAACTTTATTTTTTTAGCAGGATATATTATATTTAATTAGTCACATTGTACATGAATATCATTCAATTAGTCGACATAATGTATATATTTTATTCATGAAGAATATATAATGAGGTTCGTTGAATCGGAAAAAATCTTTTTAAATTAATAAATTATTAATTTATCTATTAATTATACCTCTTTAAATTAATAAAATTACGTGATCTTAACATTATCGATTTATAGAAGTTTTACCGTACGTGTTATTTATTGTCTTAAGTGACAATTTTGTGCATAATGTTTTTATTATTAATTAATCCTTGTTAATAACAGTTTTTCACAAAATAATAGTCATTAATACACCATGAAATTCATTCTTGTGGCAAAGTAAAAATTCTTGTCTCTAAATATATATAATTAGTGATAATATTAGTTTTTTTTTTTTTTTGGTCAGTAAATTTGCTTTTTCTGTGGTGATGATTTTGACTTTATATTTGAAAAAAATACATGTTTTCTTAAAGTAAATAGTAAATCAATTTATCATTGATAAAACTTTGCAAGTCAATCGAACCAAATATATGTTTAATGTATTATCTAATGAAATAATTCCCAAATATTTTACAACTAATTTTCTATTGTATATCTTTAATGAATGTCGTAAAAAATAGCAGTTAGATTAATAATGTCAAATTATTATTTTAATTCAAATACTATTTTAAATAAAAGTCTGTTTAGATCATATTGTAACTCATGCGAAAAATAGAAGTTCGAGTTATTTATCAATTCGTAATATATGGATAACGTAAACCAATCACAAAATTACAAATTTTCTTTAACAATTAAAGAAAGAATTTGCTCCATTTTTCCTGGGCAAATTTTCTAAAGTTGATAATTGATACTGCATACAACATGATTGGTGTCCTATTGTGTAAAATATTGTATATCTTGGCTCCATATAAACATTACGATTTGTTTTGGAAAAACACCCCACTACGAAGAAAGAGATCTAAAAACTTAAAAGCCACTTAAATTTCCCATCTGCAATCGATATAAAATGCATTCCTACATCAATAATACTTGTATAAAATATTTTTCTTTTTTCCGACAATCAAGAAAATATATTTTTCACCTTGCTCCCGCCTATTGTAAACCTTAAATCATAAAAATTTTCAAGACTTGGTTAGACATCTCTACCATTCACCCTATTTAAGGGGGTGTTTGGCTAAATTTAGAGGATTTCTAAAAGAGTTTAATTACTAACTGTTTAGAACATCTTTCGCTACAAAAAAGAAAAAGAATTTTTCCCTGTATTATAACAAATAGGATTTTAAAATCACGTTATATCTATATCTTCTTTCATGTGCAGTCAAATAAAACTAATGTTAAAATTTAAATATTGACCGAGGTTAATCAACATTTATAATATTTTAGATATAGTCAAACCATTTATCATGATTTTTTTGCTATAACTAATGTTTTGACCCTGCTTGCACAGATCACGGATAATAATTGTTGTGCAGTCATGATTAATTAGCATTCGCTACAATATCTAGAAATTTCAACAAGTTATTTTAGTTTTAATTATATAAATTGTAAAATTATCATTACTAACATCTTTCAAGCTGCATATTCTTATTTTATTCAAACACATCAAGAGATTATTTTAAACGGAGATATTAACATCTTAAATATACATGTTTCTAGAGTTTATAAGATTTTAAATCTTATAAAAAGAGATTATAGAGTTTATAATACTGATAAAATCAAGATTAAAAGAGTTTATGAAATTCTTAAAAAGTAAATTATGAAATCCTTAGTCTTTTCAAAAAGCTTGTATTTAAGCTGCTTTGATCTTATTTCTGACCTTTGTAAGCTCATTTTTCAAATTTACCAAACGTTTCTCATGGTCTTCAATATCTTATAAATTTTTAAATTGTCTTATAAAATATTTTCAAGAGTATATAACCTCTCTCATGCACGTTAATCAATATCACTATTTCTTTCCCAAAAAATAACATATTAAAAAATAGGATAAATTATAACTACCTCTGTTGAGGTTTGACATAACTACAAATACCTTTTTACTATTTGCCAAATTATAAATACCCCTCTCAAATGAAAAATAATTATGTAACTCTTATACAGAGATGTAAAAAGTACTATTTACTTTTGTTGATTTTTTTTTTCCAGAAAATGTGTTTGAAAAAATTAAAAAAAATCTGAGAGTGAGTAAAATAAGAAATTCATACAGAATATTAGTCCATAAAAATAAAATTTAAAAAATATATAAAACTACACTTATAATTCAAAAGGACATTTTTGACAAAAATTGGTTACAGATTAATGAAATGTGCTCGTTATTGGACGGACATTAAAGTTATGAGGTATTGTAATTCTCCAAATAATGAGAAAATACTTGAAATTATTCGAATTTATAGGAAAGTGACTGTAATTCACTCTAGAAAATATAATCAAAAAATAAGGAAAAATATTTAAATTCTTCCTAAAAAACTGAAATGTTAGTGGTCCAGTATTAAAGAGTGAGTGGAAAAAGGGCGAGGCATAAATTTCGTTACCTTTTTTCAATAATGACTTTGCCCAATCTAAATCAATTTATCGGTCATTTAAAATTCACGGTCAGTGTTCGGGCACGTCTCTCCTTTTGGTAACAGAAATAGACAAGCAAAAGCTAATACTGGTCCCAGATTCCAGTTATACTACAACAGGATCTGAAGATAATTTAAAATGATTTAAATGACCCCACTGTATATGTTTGGCCCAATGGAAGGGCTGTGAGATTAAAGAGATAGCTGTTGTTTGGTTTTATTTCTTTTTTTTTTTTAATTTTTGTTTTTAATGTTATAAAAGAGTTTTTCTTTTTCCATTGGATTTTTTGTGTAAAATATAAAAGTATGTCTGGATTGGTATTTTTTTTTTTGATAATTTTTGCATGGAAAAACGTGATAGAAGGAAAATGTGTTTAGTTTAGATGGTTTGTGATGTTTAGCGTAATTTTTTTGTACGAAAGATGTAAATAGAATACAAAAATGTGTGGATTGGGAGGTTTGTGGATAGTATTTATTTTAGAAAAAACGTGATAGAATGAAAATGCGTGTGAATTAGTATGTTTTGCGATGAAAATGCATGTGGATTGGGATAATTTGTGATAGTGTTTTATACGAAAAAATGTGATTTTTGTGATAGTGTTTTGTATAAAAAAACGTGGTAGAATGAATAAAATATTTTGACTAAGATGTTTTGCGATTATTTTTCATACAAAATAGGCGTGATTTTTATGATAGCTTTTTATACCAAAAGACTTAATTATTATGATAGTTTTCTTGCACGAAATCAAAGACTTGATAACATGAATTTCACGGAATTTGGCCCTCACTCCCTAAAAAAAGGTCCAATCAAACATAATCTCATAATATGAAATAATATCAAATCTGTCGTTGGCCTTTTGAAAAGAAACCAAACAAGACTATACTTTTTAATTTTCTAGAAATGATTAATTGTAGAAACAAATTGAAAAGTGATTAGTATGTAAAGTCGAGAATATTTGAAAATATTAGTTATAAATAGAAAAAAAATTTGATAGAGGAGTGTTGGTAAAGAGGTTGATCCATCATCAACTTATTCAGTGGATGAGAAAATTGCCACTCTTTATGGTGAGATTAGGGGTATAAATGATTCGACTTGAGCTGAACACATTATTGTTCAAGCTTGTTTAATTATTATCGAGATTCAGAAATTTTGTTTGAATTTCGTTTAATTATTGTTCTAATCGAGCTCAAAAGAGGTTTAATTGGATCAAATACAAGTCAAGCTCGAGTAATATTTTTATGTATACTTTATTATTTTTGCATTAATGGAATTGAAATTGAGCCGAGTTCAAAAGTTTACCAAATAATTTTTTTCAAACAAATTTTTATCGATCGATTTCAATCTAATCTCGAATAATTTGATTATTTTTTCAACATTACCTAAGACTGATATTAAAGACACAACTGAAGGGTATTTACGAAATTTAGAGAGGTAAAAAAAAAAAAAAACTCTAAACAACTCTAATTTATTGTAAAATTCATCAATCCCGGAAAACATCCCCAACCAAACTTCCAGCTTTCGACTTTTTTCCATTTAGTTTGAGAGATCTAAAAGCATAATAATTTGTGGTCGCAGACACCGTTAATTGGTTTAAATTCAACTAAAACTCATAAGCACTTAAAATAATTTTTTGAAAGCGCCCCCTCAACATGTATATTTACTCTTTTTATTTTATTTGTTTAGTTTTGTCTGATTTATTTACCTATTCCTTGTCATATATATATATATACACACATATATATATACTAATGGATGTGAGATGAAAGAGTCCATTCTTGGGCTTGAAAGGAGTGACCCTTTAATTTTCTGCAAGCTATGAAACAGAAACCTACAAAAAAAATGTTAGCACTCCGACGCTCAAGTCAGTAAGCAATTATGAAAGAATAAACGCAAATGAAACAAAAAGGAAATGGAACTCTCGTGAGTGAAAAGCATAAAATAAATACAGTGTGAGTGTGATAGCATAAAATTGTGTATTAGAGTGTCAAAAAGTGTTACTCAAGCTAGCCAAGTGGGCTGGTATTTATAGAGGAAAAGTTATGGTTGGGAATGACTCCTTGTTGTCCTGGACTCTGGAAGGACTATGTGCTGGCCTTCCCAGACTTCTACAGCCCTTGGACTCCTTGAAAGTAGGGGGTCCGTTGAAGGGGTCTTTCGGGGATAAGGATAAGGGGTAGACCTGGTCAACCCTTATCCTTTTCTTGGTAAGCCTGGGCCTCCATTTTGGGCCTCCTTGCTGGGGTTTCTTCTCAGGTTTGGACTGGACTTCCTCCTTGTTGGGGCAGGCCTGGTTAGTACTTCCTTGGGCATAGGCTAGTGCCTTGAATGAGCCTTCTCCTGAACATAGGTGGGCCTTTGTGTAGGGCTCCAACGCCTACTTTCGGACTCCTATAGGTATCTTTGAACTTTGAGCCTCGATTTTAGGCTGGTCTTTTTGGCATGTATCAATCAGTTCCCCCCCCCCCCCCTTAGAGGGAGGGTTCGTTACCGTTCCCACTCAGAGTAGAGTCCTTTCCAAAGATGTCGAGGGAGGAGTGACCCCATTTCCTATTTGTTGAGCTCCAACCAGGCTTCCTTCCTGGCTAAGGGAAGTGGAACAGTCGCCTAGGGCGACAGGAGTCTGGTCACCTATGCATGTCATGATGATTGGGGCTGTCTTTATGGCAGGCTAGGCCATTGGCCTGCACAGGGGCTATGCGAGTGGATTGCCCTTGTCAGTTACTTCCTCGTCTTGGTAACCGTCTAATTGAAGGCTATTTTTTTGCACGATTCTTAGGTAACTGCATCTTTCCCCCACGTTCTTCCCTTGATCGCGTTATTACGCCTGTCTCCCTTCATTCTTCCGCCTTCCCACATCTTTGCAAGAGAGAAACTGTAGTTTTATACCTCCATTATCTCTGTAAATATCCTTCTTTCCTTCCTTCGCATTTCTTAACTTTTTTCATTTTGCAAAAATATCTTTGATGTCCCCTCAAATCCACCGAGCCAGCCCAAGAGCTAAGAATAGGCCTCCAGGCCGGGTAGCCTAGCAGGCCAGGGCCACCAAGCCCAAAACAGTAAGGTTTTTTATGCGTAAATCCCAGTTTTGAACACTAATCTGGCAGGCCTACGAAAAAGGTTTGTACAACAAGCCTAGTTATCAAAAAGCTCGGATTCCGTGTCAAACAGCTAGCCAACACCTAAGGCCACTTGATAGTAAAAACTCTCATCCAGATTCCCAGTAGATTGGCCAGAATCCAGACTTTTCTCAGCTAGTAACTGCATTCCCGAAAAATCTGACAGATGTGGCAAGATCAACTTAAACGAATATATCTTCACCAATTCAACTCCGATTCATACGCGGTTTGTTCGGTTAGGAAGCTGACTCTTCAGGATTTCCAAAGGTAATGAAACTTAACAAATATCCTCCAAAATCGGGTTCAACACTGGCTATAAAAGGAGCACACTATGCAGTCATTTGGCAACTTCAACATCTCACATGTTCACTACTTTGAGAACTCTCAAGTAACATCTACTCTATCTTTTGCACACGAATTTCTCTCCACTTTTCAGATTGCATACCAATTATCACACTTTCACCATTATTCTCGTCCCCCTTCAAGTGTTCTTTATTTATTTTCAAGTCGAACATTACTGTCTTAAGCATCGGAATGCTAACCCCTCTCTGCAGGTTAGTCTCCCCTACAATCTTGGGACTTTCAAGAAGATCCCTCGGCATATTGTGGTGCTGCTGGACTCCGGTATGCATCACTGGCTCCGTCTGCGGGAACACTTGAGTTTTGACGTGAGAATGGTTGATTCTGATAACCTTGGGTCCTTCTCGGGAGAGGCCTCCCTCCCTGCTACAATAGGACCCACCATCCTACCTACTGAACAGATGAGGAGCGTGGCCAGTGTGAAGGGACAAGCGGATCCGCCCGGGAGCGCGAGCGGTAGTGTGAGATGAAAAAAAATTTGCATAAATTAAATGCAATAATCATAAAATCCCAATGAGTGTTCCCTTGGTGCTCAACCAGGCGTTTGATGTAGGATGTAACAATATTATATGCGTATATTGAACATAGGGCATAGAAAAATGATAAACTACGAAAACGTAAAAGACCGAGTTTACCTTTGTAGTTTATCTTGTAATCGGCTACTTGCGTTGTTCCTCTCCGTAATGCTCACAAAGCTCAAAAGTATGAACTCTCCAAAGGTGATCAACACCACATCGGAAGAGATGTTCGTTTTCCTTGCTAGAGGAAAATGGATCTAGGAGGATTCGGTTTAAGAAGATCAACACTTTGTTCTTCCAATTAATCCAAGATCAAATGAAGAACACAAGTAAAGAGGGAGAGAGTGGCCGAGAGCTAGAGGGAGAGAGGGTGTGATTTTTCTAATTCTTTTTCCTAGAAAAAGATGAATTATTATACTCTTGCTTTGATGTTAGTATATACTCATATATACATAATTAATGTGATTATTGGAATATGTTTAGGTTTATCCAAGGATGTCTAGATTCATCCCAATCAATCCCATTAATTCTTCAATCAAGCCTACCATCCCTTAAGGGATATGATTAAATCATACCAAAAGAGAGAGGCTTGATTGGAATTGATTTGTCTCTTACCAAAAGAGACAAGTCAACCACATCAAGCACTAGCATGGCCGATTTTCGCTCCCTCAAAGGTGGCATTTTCGGTCATGCCCAATTAGGGAAGAAGTCCAACTTCTTCTATTCCAAAAGTGGAATTAACACACCTCTTGGGTCAAAATTTAACGGACCGGGTTCCACTGTAATCCAATTACAACGAACCCAAAATTAAATCCAATTTAATTCAAGGTGAACTTAAATAATTCCCATTGATCATTTAATCCAATCAAAAGATCCATTGTCTCAACTTTCTATGTTAATCGATAAATCCCATTTACCGATTAAACGAGGGCCCGATACAATATCGACTCGTCTATCTAATGGGCAATCCCTAAAGTAATTCAATTACTTAATCATCCTCCGAAATTGACTCCAAGTCAATTTGTCCACCTTCTCGGTGATTTGTGTGTGACCCTTTAGGTTCACCCTCAGCTAGACTTGGGCCCGTGTCCAACATGGGCCCGTTACTATGGATGGTCGTCTAGTAACGGTCCATGACACTAGAGACTAGGTGAATGTTGGCCTAAACATTTAGGCGCTGATTCAATATGGGTACGGTTCTTCCGTCTACCGTCTCCCGGCCTTAGTCTAGGGTATGGAATTGGGCGTCAGTTCCCATCCTGGACTAGGCATCTATGCTTAATACTCGAGACTACGTATGCCTCATTGCATCAACACAGGAAACCATTTCCTGTTCGACCAACACTGTGGCCACAGGTTTATGCAGCATGAACGTGTCTCCGAGTGCATAGGAGATACCTCTGTCACATACTAACAGGGAACATATCCTCTTCTTGGAACCCACCGTCCTCGCTACACATTCTGACTGCACTGGACAATGCTTATAATGATCATCTTACAGAATGATCACCTCTTGCTAGATCCAAGATACAATCATCATGTGCACGTGACTGCCATGGTTCCTTAAGTCTGAGGACTGCTCCCGTACTATCAGAACCGGGGAAATCCATCATACCGACCAAGCCTCCAAGGCTTCCATAGGATGATCCCGGTGAGTCAGTTCAGTAGGCTCAACCCTAGTCGACCAACCCATCAAGACCGTGTAGGCGTCCCACGCCTGTCGCCGATGAAACATGACACTCATTCAATGAACACGACTCTTGGTACAAGTCTCTATAGGACTCTCGATGCCCTATCTCGAGGTCCTCGACTTGGAACATTTCAGACCCAACTCTTTATCAGTTGGTTTCATGACCACCCTCCAATGCGCGGCCCAACTGCATGAGTTATTAATCATGGTCTGTGGGCTTTGTTGCGATATATGTAAAATACTATTTTAGCATATGGAAAATGAGCGCAACAAAGAAAGTACCAAAGGTAACGAATACTCATTTTATTCTTTACATAATATTACATTACATCAAGTTGTCAAATAGATTACAAAATGCCAAACCTATTGGTTTCTGGTCACCTATTCTAACACAACGCTCCCCCTCCAGCTAGTAGCCCTGCTCCAGGCAGTGGCCTCCTAGCCGCCGAGTGCCCCGCTCCAGCTGCGACCCTCCCTGCGCCTATTGGTATACCACCTGCTCCGGCCGTCGTCTTCTCTGCTCCAGTTGGTGCTGCTGCCGCCCCAAGTGGGGACCCGCCAGCTCCGGTGTCCAACCCCATTGCTATCCTCCCGGTACAAGCACCTCCGCTAGTTCATTTCCATTCGCTCGGCTTACCGCGACTACCAAGCAAGTGGCATAGGCCTCTCTTCTCAGCAGGAGCGAGGAGCAACTCCAGGGAGTCAACCGATGGATTAACCGACTTTGGCTGGGCAACAGCAAGATAAATCTCTCCCTACTGGCTCCGCCAACAAGGAAATAGCTCCCTTCCAGCCTCCTGAAATTTGGTAAGCCCTCAGGAAGAAAATGGTCGAGCTTCGCCAATAGGTAACCCAAAGACACATTACCAGCGGCTCACGACATTCCCTTTAGCAAGGACATCATGGTTGAAGAGCTCCTTGCTCATTTTCGAGCACCTTCCCATCTACTTGCCTACAATGGCACTACTGATCCAGCTGACCATATGCGTAAGGTTGAAAATGCAGCCTTGCTGCAAAGGTATACCAATGGCATTAAATGTCGTGTTTTTCTTACCACACCAACCGATTTTGCTCAACAATGGTTAGACCAGCTTCCAGTTGGATCAGTTAGATCTTTTGCAGAATTTAGCTCCCTTTTCCTACATTAGTTTGCTAGCAGCAAGAAGTACCGAAAGTCAGCTATCAACCTTTTCAGAGTCAAGCAAGAGGAAAAGGAGACGTTGAGAGCCTACATACAACGCTTCAACAACGCTATCCTGGAGGTCCCTACAGCCCACCAGGAGGTGCTGATCAGTGTACTCACCTAGGGCATCCGCGTAGGACCACTTTTCGAATCCCTGGCCAAGAAACCTGCAACCAGCTTTCAGGAAGTGCTAGCTCGTGCAGAGAAATACATGAACCTTGAGGATGCCCGGCTAGTCAGGAAGGGGGGTGGTAAGGACAGGAAGAAGGAAGGTGAGTCTTCCTCCGTTCGACGGAGCAGGGAAGAACCCCAGGGGCGGTTCAACCCCCTCGACCCAAGGAATGAGCACTTCACCCCGCTAATCACCAGCCCAACACGGATGTTGATGGCCATAGATCGCCACCCTGCTTTACAGTAGCCCAAAGGCTCTGACCCTCAGCAGCCTAAATCTAAATATTTCTGCAGGTACCACAGGGAATATGGACACGACACCAACAGGTGCTATCAGCTAAGACAAGAAATAGAGCGGCTCATCCAATCTGAATACTTGAAGGACTACGTCGACAAGGATCGATGCCGTGAACAGAAGGAGGAGCTCCCACCGTCGTAGCTCCCACAACAGCGAGGAGAAGGTCGCTGATCCTCCCAGGAGGGAGCCCAGAAGGGAAAAATTCCTGGCTGAGGAGCAAAGCCCAAAAAACACCCCTGCCAAGGGGGTAATTCACATGATTGCAGGAGGACCTACGGACGGGACTCCAATTGAGCCCGGCGTACCCACGCCCATGCCGCCAGAGCAGTAATGGAACTTGACCACCAATCATTAGCAGGGGATCCTATGATCCATTTTGGACCTGCTGATATATAGGGAGTTCATCTACCTCATAATGACGCACTGGTTATTTCTGCTACTCTTGCTAACTACACTGCTCAACGTATTTTTGTGGATTCTGACAGTTCTGCAGAATCCTCTTCTACGAGGTCTACCTGCAGATGGAGCTTGGGGATATCCCATTGGAGCCGGTAGACACTTTGTTGTATGGCTTTGCATGGGAGGTTGTGCATCCCCTGGGATAGATCCTGCTCCCCCTATCCTTGGAGGTAGATCCCAACCGAAGGACCAAAATGATCCACTTCCTCATAGTGGACATGCCCTTAGCTTACAACGTCAATTTAGGGCGCCCTGCCCTGAACGCCTTCCAAGCTGTTGTCTCCACCTATCACATGAAGCTAAAATTCCCTATCGGAGCAGGGGCAGGAGAAGTCACCCGTGACAAGTACACTGCTCGGAAATGCTATGTCGAGTTCGTGAAAGGAAGCAGCAGGAAAGACATGGAGCTAGATCTCCCTCGCCTAGCAGGGAGAAAGGGAAACGACTATGCACCATAATGAGCAAGGAAACGAGATTTCTGCTCGAGTCCAGCCCGCCGAGGAGCTGCTAAGCATTCAGCTAGTACCTGGAGAGCCCAGCAAAAACACCAGGATCGGCTCCTAGTTAAGCCCCGAGGTGGCAGGGCAACTAACCACTTCTTTGCAGGAGAATATAGATGTTTTCGCCTGGACAACCCGAGACCTAGTCTGTATTGACCCCAACATTGCAATACATAGCCTGAACTTGGATCCGACCTTCCCTCATGTGAAGTAGAAGAAGAGATATTTTGGTCCTGAAAAGGACAAGGTCATCCAGGAAGAGGTAAGCAAGCTCCTTGATGCTGGGCACATCAAGGAGATTCAATTCCCCCAGTGGTTGTCCAATGTGGTGCTTGTCCCCAAGCCAGGTAATAAATGACGCATGTGCGTTGATTTTCGTGATGTGAATAAAGCATGTCCTAAGGATTTCGATCCCTTGCCTCGTATAGACCAGCTGGTGGATTCCACCTTTGGTCATGAACTGCTAAGTCTAATGGATGCCTCGCAGGGTTACCACCAGATTATGCTTAACTCCGATGCCCAGAAGCGGGTAAGCTTCATCACGTCAGGGGGGACATATTATTACATTGTCATGGCCTTTGGGCTAAAAAATGTAGGTGCCACGTACCAACGCTTGGTGGGCTGCATATTTCGAGAGCAACTCGGAAGCAATATGGAGGTGTATGTGGACGACATGCTGGTGAAAAGCCGGCAGGCTGATCAACACATCACAGATCTTGCAGAAACCTTCAACATTCTCAGGAAGTATCACATAAAGCTAAACCCAGCCAAATGCGCATTCGGTGTTCGAAGTGGCCGATTCCTCAGCTACATGGTGACAGAGAAGGGCATTGAGGTAAACCCAGATAAAATACGAGCAATCCAAAAGATGAGACCTCCTGCCAACCTCAATGATGTACAGAAACTTGTTGGCCGCATTGCTGCCCTCAACAGGTTCATATCCCGCTCTGCTGAGCGCAACCTTCCCTTCTTCAAAGCTCTAAGGACGGATAAAGACTTTGCATGGGACGAAGCTTGTCATCAAGCCTTCTTAGATCTAAAGGCGTACCTTGCCAAGCTACCTCTGCTCGCCAAACCCTCACCAGGGGAGACATTGTACTGATACCTTGCTTTAGGACGGCACGCTGTGAGTTCCATGCTCATCAAAGAGGAGGACAGAGTATAAAAGCCTATATACTACGTCAATAAGGTCCTGCATGGCACTGAACAACGTTACCCAGAGGTAGAAAAACTGGTATTTTCACTGGTAACAACTGCTAGAAAATTATGTCCTTACTTTCTGTCTCATTCCATAACTGTGCGCACTAACACCCCCCTGCGAACTACACTAGGGAAAGCTAAGACTTCTGGCAGGATGATCAAATGGGCTGTTGAGCTCAGCAAGTATGATATCACATACCCAGTGGGGAATGGATATAGTAGGTCCTTTCCCAAACGCACAAGGACAACGCAAATTCCTGCTGGTAGAAGTGGACTATTTCAGCAAATGGGTGGAAGCAGAACCCCTTGCCCAAATCACAGAAGACGAAGTGATTAAATTCCTATGGAAAAAATTATTTGTAGGTACGACTTACCCCGCGTTCTTATTTCTGACAATGGTCGCCAGTTTTAGGGCTGGAGAAATCCGGTGGATCGTCCCGGGAATTGCGCGAATGCGGAAGCGCGGAAAAATAAACATATTAAAATAAAAGGCATGCTTTTAATTTAAAGAACACGCTCAAGGGGTGTGCCCTTGAGGTTCCCGGGCGTTCGGTGTATCTCATGATCATAAAACAAATAAAGGAATCATGGAGGCCATAGAGTTGAAAAGTAAAGAGGGAAGAAAATCTTAAACGAGACCTACCCGTTGTCGTTTTCGTCTTCAACTGCTACTCGCGTTGTTCCCCGTTTTGCACCAAGACCTCGTTCTTGAGATCCTCCAAATCGTGACACACGATCCACCCACGTATTCTTGCACGTCGTGCTAGCAACGAACAAGTATTATATTGGAGAGGATAGATCAACCACGCGTTATGAATTAACGGGATCGATCTTCCTTAGTTCAATTGTTCCAAGAACAAAAGAACAAGAAAATAATATTTTCTTGGTGAGAGAGAGAGAGAGAGGGGCGGACGAGAGAGGGGAGGAGAGAGTGTGTGTTGTGTGTGTGTTTCAAGAATCATCAATCTCACAAATGTTGGAAGCTAGAGGTTTATATAGAGGAAGAGTTTAATCCTCTTTAAACTCAAACTCTAAGTAACCTAATTTGACTAGGATTTTGACCTAGTCAAAGTCCTAGTCAAACTAGTGTTTGACCTAGTCAAACGAATCTTAGCCTTCCATCTCCCCTTTCGATCTCAACCGTTGATTTTAATTTAATGGAATATTTAAATCCTATTAAATATTCCAAAAGGCTAAAAGAATAAATACAATATAATAAATAAATATTATAATTTATTCTAAGCCCATTAAATCAACCCTTTTAATAAATCCTATTTATTAATTTAATTCCTTTTATCAAATAGAAGGAATTAATTTCTCCAAGAAAATATAGGACCCGATTAAATCCAATTTAATCATTCCTTTACTCCAATATTTAATTCCAAATTAAATACTAAGTGTGTGTGGATAGTGTGTGACTCTTTAGGTTCACCATTCAGCTAGACTTGGTCGGATTCCTAGAATCCGTCCGTTACCATGGGTGGCCATCTAGCAACGGTTCATGGCACTAGAGACTAGGTGAAATATTCGGGGATGAACATTTAGGCTCTAACAGTACACTTGTCCTTCTGTCTGCGGTCTCATCACTTAGGGTCTAGGGCACGGAAAATGCAGGTACCCATTTTGGACCTAAGTGTCGGTCTGTCCTTACTAAACGCCGCAAGGGAAACCTTTTCCCTTCTGTTCAGTCACTGTGGCCACAGATTTCAGGGACAAGACACAGAGCATATATGAGACTCAACTGTCAACACCTTTTGACAGGAGACAGATCCTTTCTTGGAAACTACTGTCACTTTGTACACCCGAGCTGCACTAGACATGGCTTATGACTACTCAAGAGTATTTTGGCAATCTCTCACCATATCTAAGATACAGACCTGATGCACAGGTAAACTCAGCAGTTCCTCAAGTCAAAGGACTTGGCCTGTACCGTTGGAACCGGGAATACACGTCATACCTTGCTGACCATACTCAAGGTCCTCCGTAAGACGGTTCCCGCGAGTCACCTCAGTCAGCTGCTTCCTAGCACGCTGACCCACTAATACTGCTTAGACGACCTTCGTCACCCGTCGATGAAATACGACAGCAGATGCTTAGTGCAAGTCTCAAAGGGAATCCCGGTACCCATTTTCGGGATTCCTTGACTTGGAGATTTCCGAACTGATTCGGTGAGACTGATTTCATGGACCTACCTCCAAGCGTAGTCCCAGTCCCCGAAATCGTTTCTCAGTCCGTGGGCTTTGTTTGCGTAGTGAACAGAAATGTAAATGCAGATAAGTCAACGTAAACAAAGTATTGCCACATGAATTTTCACTTCTTTATTCATAAATGTTTTATCAAATACCAAAGAATTGTCTAGACATAGGTTACGTATTCCTGCCAAAATTGGCTTACATGGTCACCTATTCTAACACCGCGTTCTTATTTCTGACAATGGTCGCCAGTTTCAGGGCTGGAGAATTAAAGACTGGTGTGCTGACCTGGGCATCCAACAACGCTTCACTTCCATAGCCTACCCCCAAGCAAATGGGCAGGTAGAAGTTACAAACAGGATCCTGGTGCAAGGTATCAATACCAAGCTGGAAAAAACAGGAGGGCAGTTGGTAGACGCCCTACCCAGCATGCTATGGTCTGACAGGACCACCCCTAGATCCACTACAGGAGAGACTCCTTTCAACTTGGTGTACGACTCAGAGGCAGTAATCCCTGCTGAAGCTGGTCTGGAATCCTTCCGAATACAACACTTCGAATAGAAAAGCAATGATTCCCTGCTGCGTACCAACCTAGACCTCGTTGATGAAATTCGAGAGGATGCTCGAACTCGTATGGAAGATATAAACAGAAGGTGATCAATGCTTACAACAGAAGGGTGAAGAGGGAGAATTCTAGGTGGGAGACCTCGTGCTAAGACGGGTCAATGCCTTGAAACCAGTAGGAAAGCTGACTCCCAATTGGGAGGGCCCTTACAAAGTGAGCCGAATTATCAAATTCAGAGCTTACGAGCTGCAAGATGTTGACGATAGAAACCTCTCCCGACCTTGGAATGCATATAACCTCAGGAAGTTTTACTCCTGAACACTCTACTCTATGCTCATTACTTTACTACCTGCTTAATCAGCACTTACTGCGTAAATAAAAGAGCAAGTTTTGCTCCTTTCCTATACTCGAATTTGTCAAACAGGTTATTTACCTCACTGGCTTCGAGCCCTGATACGCTGCTTTGCTGGCGCACTCTTTTTGGCTTCAAGCCTTGATAAGCCGCCCTGCTGGCGCACTCTTACTGGCTTCGAGCCCTGATAAGCCGCCCTACTGGCACATTCTTACTGGCTTCGAGCCCTGATAATCTGCCCTGCTGGCGCACTCTTACTAGCTTCGAGCCCTGATAATCTGCCCTGCTGGCGCACTCTTACTAGCTTCGAGCCCTGATAATCCGCCTTGCTGGTGCACCCTCATAGGCTTCGAGCCCTGATATGCCACCCTGCTGGTGCACCTCTACTGGCTGCAAAAGCCCTAATAAGTCGCCCCAGAAAGGGAGCATACTTGCTTACCATTTTATAGACTGAAAGACTAAATAAATTGCCTTCAGTAGACATACTTATCTAGCTGTGATAGCTCATACATAACAGCATACATAT
The DNA here is from genome assembly GCA_034509735.1 of Sesamum alatum. Lineage (NCBI taxonomy): Eukaryota > Viridiplantae > Streptophyta > Magnoliopsida > Lamiales > Pedaliaceae > Sesamum > Sesamum alatum. Next base: position 10,099,545 of record JACGWO010000013.1, read on the forward strand.
GCTTACTCACTACTCGGGGTACCCCTCTACCTGTTGCTTCTAAGCACTCGCTGACCTCTTACTGCAACAGGTCATGCCCTGCTCCTACTAAGAAAAGCTATCTTGCTACCAACATGAGGTCTCAAAGCCAACCGGTACGCTTCAGTCTTCTTCTACCCCTTCCGACGAGTCCATTCAGTTTTTTGGGGGAGTGGGCTGGAGGGGATGATCCCTCCGTCGCTTCTTCCATAGGGGCGGCGACTGCTCCTGTGGCCTACCGCGGTGGCTGGAGGTGGAGCCTGAGAAACCTCTCCCACGTCCCTAGGCGTTTGATTGATGAGGAGGAGGACGAGGATTTTGAGGAGGTGGGGAGTCCAACTGGTGGAGATGATGAAGCGGGTTCTTCCCTAGAGGAGGAGCAAGAGGAGCCGCCTTAGGCAGAGGATATGGAGGAGGAGGAGGAGGAGGAGAGGGAAGCGAGCCCCTTCCCTCTGAAAAAAGCATCTTTCTTTAGGGCCTCCGACGCCACTCGACTGTAGGAGGATTACGGGATCCCCAGGGTTATACTACTTATGTCCCCTCCCTCGATAGTTCGCCTGAATATCCTCCCACCGGCGGTTTGTGTTTTTATTGGGCCCAGTTGGGGGTAGCCTTAGGTTTCCCTCCCTTCATTTTGTCAAGATGTTGCCAGGTTATTTAGGGTTCCTTTTAACCAGTTGACTCCCAACTCTTTCTGCCTCCTTGCTAGCTTTGCCATGATTTTCAAGTACTATAGTTAGCCTGCTTACAGTTAGCATTTTTCTTTTTGTTTTCAATTAAGAAAGTCAGAGCCCGGCATCTTCCACTTCTTCTCTCGAAGGGGGGTTTGCTTCCTGCCTACCCCGAGCGTGCCTAAGTCTTGGAGGGGCAATTTATTTTTTGTGCGTCCCCCTCTTCCTTGGTCCTTCCCTTGTGAGTGGATTTCTGATCTCCCTCCTATTGACCCAGTGGCTGGGAAGGACAGGCCGCCAACCCTTGTCGCCTTTCTGGAGGAGTTAAATGAGGACCCTTATGATGTTAGGGCCTCATTGAGGAAGGGCTCCTCTACCAGTTTGGGTTGTGCCCCAAGGAGGTCCCCTTGGAGGAGCCCCTGGGTACCCTTCATCTTTGTTTCTTGATTCCTTCTTTGCATGTTGTATGTTTTCTAAATTTGCATTTTCTTTTTTGCGCAGAGAAGATCATGTTTGACAAGCTGCTCAGGGAAACTGCTTAAGGGAGTTCGGTAGGGACTCCTTCCACTGTGTGAACTCCAGAGGGGACTCTGGCCCCTGGTGATGGAAAGGGGAAGCGCCCAACCGCTCTTTCCTACGGTGGGCCTTCTAAGCAAGCGAAGGAGGGTTCCTCCAGCCACCCTCCTTCTGGGAGCTCCTTGCGGGTGTGCACCCGATCGACTGTAGCCCCTCCACCTCCCCCTTCCCTCCTCTAGGGGCTCCTCCCCTTGGCGCCAACGTTTCGTTTCTGACTAGGGGGTGTACACCCACCAGTCCCTCCTAATGAGAGGGAAGGGGTGTCAGGGCTCACCACTAAGTTTTTGCGGGGGCTGATCCTTCCAATGAACCGTCGTTCATCAGCCTTCCTTCCCATGGAGGAGTTGGCTGGGGCCTTTGCTAGCCAGATGGCCAAGGTATGTTGCTCTACCCCGTTAGGGTTCTATTTTTTGCATTTGACGAGGCTTTGACCTTTGTCTTCTCTTTTAGGCGACCTTAAGGGCGGGGAGCTTTTGAGCCGCCCCTGGAGACCCCTCATCCCCCTCTTTCTGACTCCCAGCGGAAGCGGTTGGAAGATCATGTGGAGCGGTTAGCCTCCGACTTGGCCAAGCTTAAAGAGGCCAAGGAGGAGGTCACTGGGAAGTATCAACACTCGGAGAAGGAGAGGAAGAGGTTGCAGCAAGACTTCTTGGCTTTGTCTAGGATTAGTAGGAGGCGCTTCGTCAGGCTGCTGACGGAATTTCCCAACGCTAAGGAGGGCAAGCAGTTCTTGGAGACGTATTGGGAGAGCAACCTCATGGACTATAAGAAGTCTGAGGAATTTCAAGGAGAAGTGGCATGGCTTTGTGTCTTGCCAAGAGCTGTTTGTGGCCCAGGGTTATCCTCCGGAGGGGCGGATCTTTCCTTCTTGGACTACGATGGGGTTGTGAAGAGGGCCCCAAATCCCTTCGCCCCTCCTCCCCCCCGTGACTGAGCCTCTCCCTCTTGATCCAGGTAACAAGTTTGCCCACTTTTTTTCCATTTTGTTTGGGATTCTTAAGCTCATGAATGATATGGCTGGCAAATTTTTTTTAGAGGAGGAACTGGATCAAGTGCTGGAAATAGTGATGGAGGAGATCCGAGCCCCGAAAGGAGGGGATGTGAGGCCCCGGCCAACGAGCCTTGTACGATTGATCTAGCCCTCTTAGCCTAGCCTGCTGATGCTGTTCCCTTCTCCCTTGAGCCGGAAGTCGTGGAGGAGCCTGAGAAGACCCCGTATGTGGGGAAGGATGCCTAAATGTACCCCCTCCTTTAAACTTTTAATTTTCTACTGCGCTTGCCCCCCTGATGCAGGGGGATTAAATAATTTTATTTTTTTGTTGTTGAATGATGCTACTGTTTCGCACCTCGACTGGTATTACAACATTTGTCCCATAAACTAGGAAAGGGGCTTTCGCCCATAGAATTTCTAGGAGTGGTTCGATAGGCCCATAGGACACTAGTGAGCTCTTCGGCCCAGTTGCCCCCGGCTTTATCGAGTCTTCTTTTGATGCCTTGTAGGAAGGTGCAGTTGGTGACCTCCACTTGACCATTAGCTTGCGGGTGAGCCATAGAGGTAAATGTTTGTCTGATCCATAACCCCTTGTACCAATCTCGTATTTTATTTCCTTGAAACTATCGTCCATTGTCTGAAATGATCTCACGGGGGAGCCCAGAGCGACATATGCTATTTTTCCATAGGAATTTCATGACCTCTCCCTCTGTAATGCGGGATAGGGGTTCGACTTCCACCCATTTCATGAAATAGTCTATGACTACCAGCAGAAATTTCCATCGTCCAGGGACCATGGGAAATGGCCCCACTATGTCCATCTCCCATTGAGCAAAAGGGCATGGGGCCAGCAGTGTAGCTAGTGGTTCAGCAGGTTGATATATTAGGGAGGCATGCTTTTGGCACCTCTCGCATTGCTTTTGGCCAAAAGTACCCTGCTCTTAAGGCTTTGTTGGCTAGAGCCAATACTCCTATGTCTGCTTCGCAACATCCCTCATGAATTTCTTTGAGGAGATGTACCCCGCTTCTTGGGACAGACATCTCATGAGGGAATGCGTGAAGGACTTCTTGTAGAGGGTGTCTCCTATCAAGAGGAAACAAACGACCCGTCTCTTACAATGGGCGGCTTTCCATTTCTCAGTAGGGAGACAACCTCTTTTTAGCGTGTCTAGGACAGACAGTCTCCAGTCTCCCCCAGGGACTATGGCCTAAATCTCCAGGGCAGAGATCGGGCTTTGGCAAGTGGTGTATTGTGATCCGACAATCATCCATAGTGCTGGCCAACTTTCAAAGGTAGTCGGCTTTGTTGTTTTCTTCTCGAGGGATTTGAATGAGTTGGACGGTATCGAACTTGGCCTTCCATTCTCTATCCTCTGGAGGCACTACCTCATACTTTCCTCCTTGGCTTCGTATACTCCCTCTGTTTGCTTAACGATGAGTTGGGAATCGGAGTAGGCTACCAGGTGCCTAGTTACTGCCTCCCAGGCCATTCTCATGCCCAAAGCCAAGGCTTCGCACTCGGCCTCATTGTTGGAGGCTCTAAACTCGAACTTGACTATGAATTCCATGTCTACCCCCTCTAGGAAGGTAATGACTATGCCCGCGCCACTTCCCTGGGTGGTGGAGGACCCGTCCACATGCAGGAGCCAAGTGCCCTTGTCTGGAGGAGGAGAGGTGCTCTTCGAGACGAAATCAGCCAGTGCTTGAGCTTTGATGGTTGTCCCAGGGAGGTACGAGATATCATACTTGCTAAGTTCGATGGCCCACTTGATCAACCGACTAGATGTGTCTGGCTTCCCTAGAACCTGTTTGAGGGGGTGGTTGGTATGGACCCTGATTAGATACGATAGGAAGTAGGGGCGCAGTCTTCGGGTGGTTATCATCAGTGCGAAGGCTATCTTCTCTATGAGGCTATATCGTCCTTCCGCTCCATTGAGGACCTTTCTTACACAGTAGATGGACATTTACTGCCCGCTTTCCTCCCGAAGGAGGACCGAGCTTACTGCTTGGGAGGTGGCCGCCAAGTAGATGTATAAGGTATCTCCTGGAGAAGGCTTGACCAACAAAGGAAGGCTGACTATGTATTGTTTGAGTTCTTCAAAGGCTCTGTGGCATTCCTCCCCCATTCAAAGTTCTTGGTTTTTCGAAGTACTTTGAAGAAGGGTAAGCTTCTTTCTGTCGACTTGGTGATGAAACGGCTGAGCGCCGCTATTCTTCTTGTGAGGCGTTGCACCTCATTAACGTTAGTGGGAGCCTTCATGTCCAGAATGGCCTTATTTTGACGGGGTTGGCCTCGATCCCCCTCTCGGTCACCATGAAGCCTAAGAAACGCCCTCCTCGCATCTCGAAGGCGCACTTGGAGGGGTTCAATTTTAGGCAATATTTTTGAAAGACGACGAATGTCTCCTCTAGATCCGCAGTGTGATCATCTGCGTTCTGGCTTTTGATGAGCATGTCGTCTACATAGACCTCCATGTTCGTCCCCAGCTGGGGGCGGAAGATCTTGTCCACCAAGCATTGGTATGTGGCTCCCGCGTTTTTCAGGCCAAAAGGCATGACCACGTAACAGAAGGTTCCTGTTGAAGTAATGAAAATGACCCTCTTGTGATCGTGCCGGGGCAACATGATCTGATGGTATCCTTGTGAAGCGTCTATCATGCTCAAGAGTTCACATCCGGAGGTGGAGTCCACCACCTGGTCGATGCGAGAAAGTGGATAGAATTCTTTCGGGCAAGCTTTGTTGAGGTCCCAAACGTCCACACACATCCTCCATTTCCCTCTAGGCTTGGGTACGAGCACCACATTGGAGAGCCATTCGGGGAATTTAATTTCATGTATATGGCCTGCCTCCGTTAGTCTTTCTATCTCGGCTTGGATGATCTTATCCTTCTCCGGGCCAAAGTGCCTCTACTTTTGCTTGACCATCTTCATGGAAGGATCGATGTTGAGGTAGTGCATTATGACTTCATGTTAGAATAGGTGACCATGTAACCAATCTTGGCAGGCAAAATGTAACCTATGTCTAGATAATTTCAGGGTTTTGATAAATTATTAATGAATAAAGAAGTGAAATTCATTTGGCATTACTTTATTTGTGTTCACTTTATTTGCATTACATATCTGTTCACTATGCAAACAAAGCCCACAGACTGAAAACGTATTTCAGGGACTAGGACTACGCTTGGAGGTAGGTCCATGAAATCAGTCCCGCCGAATCAGTCCGAAAATCTCCAAGTCAAGGAATCTCGAAAATGGGTACCGAGATTCCCCTTGAGACTTGCACTAAGCATCTGCTGTCGTATTTCATTGACGGGTGATGAAGGTCGTCTAAGCAGTGTTAGTGGGTTAGCCTGATAGGTAGCAGCTAACTGAGGTGACTCGTGGGAACCGTGTTACGGAGGACCTTGAGTAGGGTCGGCTAGGTATGACGTGTGTTCCCGGTTCCGACAGTACAGGGCTGTATATCAGGTCTTACCTGTATATCAGGGCTGTATCTTAGATATGGTGAGAGATTGCCAAAAAGCACTTGAGTAGTCATAAGCCATGTCTAGTGCACCTCCGGTGTACAGAGTGACAGTAGTTTCCAAGAAAGGATCTGTCTCCTGTCAAAAGGCATTGACAGTTGAATCTCACATATGCTCTGTGTCTTGTCCCTAAAATTACTGGTCACAGTAACTGAACAGAAGGGAAGGTTTCCCTTGCGGCGTTTAGTAAGGACAGACCGACACTTAGGTCCAAAATGGGTACCTGCATTTTTCGTGCCATGGACCGTTGCTAGATGGCCACCCATGGTAACGGGCGGATTCTAGGAATCCGACCAAGTCTAGCTGAAAGGTGAACCTAAAGAGTCACACACAATCCGCACACATTAAGTATTTAATTTAGAATTAAATATTTGGAGAAATGGAATGGTTAAATGTAATTTAATCGGGTCCTTAATTTTCTTGGAAAGATGTAATTCCTTTTATTGGATAAAAGGGATTAATCTAATAAATTAGATTTATTAGAAAATTAATTTAATGGGCCTAGAATAAATATTTATATTTATTATATTTCTTTATTGCCCTTTGGAATATTTAAATAGGTTTTAAATATTTCATTAAATTAAATTAATGGTTGAGATTAAAAGGAGAGATGGATGGATAGGATTAATTTGACTAGGTCAAATTACTACTTTGACTAGGACTTTGACTAGGTCAAAATCCTAGTCAAAATAGTCTTCTTTAGAGTTGGAGTTTGAAGAGGATTAAACTCCTGCCCTATAAATACTCCTAGCGTTTCACCTTTGGAAGGATGATGAATCTTGAAACACACACACACACACACTCCCTCTCCCTCTAATCTCGTCCGCCCTCCCTCTCTTTTCTCTCCAAGAAAATTATTTTTCTTGTTCTTTTGTTCTTGGAACAATTGAACATAAGAGGATTAATCCTGTTAACCTAATAACGTGTGATTGATCCATCATCTCCAAAATACTTGTTCGTTCGCTAGCACGACGTGCAAGATACGTGGCCGGATTGCGTGTCACAATTTGGAGAATCTCATATACGAGTTTTGGTGCAACTCGGGGAACAACGCGAGTACCGGTTAGAAGACGAAAACGACAATCGATAGGTTCCGATTTATTTTTTCGTCCCTTTCTTTATTTTAAACCCTATGGCCTCCATGATTCTTGTATGCTTTTAATTCATGAGATACACCAAACACCCGGGAACTTCAAGGGCACACCCCTTGAACGTGTTCTTTATTTTTTCGTAAAAGCATGTTTAAATTCCGTTTATTTAAATTTATACCGCGCTTCCGCAGTCGCGCTACTTCCCGGGATGATCCACAATCTTTCACTTCTAGATCTTGAGGGGTCCAAGCGAAGACATCCATATTGTGCTGGAGGCATCGGATCAAGTCCTCCCTCAGGGCTCCTTCTAGTTGAGAGTCTATCCTTGCCATCTTGCCAGGATTTTCTAGGCATAGTTTAATGGTCAATAGTTCTTCCACTAGCTGGACTTTTGAGTGGTCCTCCTTGCTAGGTAAGGCTTCTCTTGGGGAAGGACCCAGGCCTACCTCCTCCTTCTGCCCCGAGGGGTCCCTCCCTTGCCTTTTGCGGGATTCTTCTGGGGATAGCTCTATGGCACCCCGCTTCTGTCCTTTTCGGACGGCCTCCACGTAGCACCTTTGTGACTGTTGTTGGGCTCCACCCACTTCCCCGATTCTGCTTGGCACGGGGAATTTGATCTTTATGTGGAAGGCAGAGATGATTGCTTGGAAGGCATTTAGGGAGGGCCTCCCCAGAATTATGTTGTATGCTGAGGGGGCATCCACCACTAGGAACTTGACTAGATAGGTCCACCTTAACAACCCCTGCCGTAGGGACAGAGGGAGGGCTATTTCCCCTCTGGGGCCTACAACTTCTTCCGCGAATCCATACAACAAGGTTCCACCTTCTCTATGGGGGTTTCCCCCAACTGCATCTGATCATAAGCTTCTCCATATATAATGTCCGCCGAACTCCCTGAATCTATAAAGACTCTGTTGACTTCGTAGTTGGCCACGGTGGCCGTAATTACTAGGGCATCGTTATGAGAGAGAATGATTCCCGCTCCTTCGGTCGGCCCAAACTGAATGACGGGAGTGCCCATCTTCGTGCTTACATACAAGACTTCCTCAGGAGGTGTGGCATCTGCTTCCCGAGCTAGCGCCTTTAGAGCCCTATGGGAGTCTTCTCCCATCGGTCCTCCTACGATCATGCGTATGACTCCATTTCGAAGGGGGTTCGTATCCTCTGATGGTTCGGCGGGGACTTGCCTACGTTCTTCCATCTGGGGAGGTTCGGAATTAGACTCTGTCGGGGCTTTTCCTTGATTCTGGTCCTTTTTCTGGTAGGGACCCGTGCCTTGAGACTTCTCCCTGCAGATAAATTCTTGGAGGTATCCATTCTGGACGAGCCGCTCGATCTCGATTTGACGTGTCAGCATTCTCCTATGGAGTGCCCGTAGTCTATGTGGAATCAATAGAATTTATCTGACTTAGGCTGCGTAGGGCCCTCCCTAGCTCCACGAGGTCGTATCAGCACTCCTTTCCCTTCTACTGCCATGAGGGCCTGATTGATGGGAGCATTGATGGGAGTATAGATAGAAGGTCCCCTTTAGAAGGAGGGTTTCCTATCCCTCCTATCAGCACGGGGCTTCTTGGTGGACCCTTCCTCGCGCGTGTCCTTTCTCTTCTCGCCCCGTCCTTTCTTCTTGGAGGCTTGGGCCTCTTCCATATTAATGTATTTGGCTGCTCTAGCGAGCAGGCTGTCAAAATCTAGTGTAGGCTTCTTAGTTAGGGATTTGAAGAAATCCCCATCCAGAAGCCCTTGAGAGAAGGTGCTCGCTTTAACCTCTTGCGTGGCCACAAGCACCTCCAAGGCAACAATGTTGAAATGATGCAAGTAGTCCCTCAAGGATTCGGAATCCTTCTGACGAATGGTGAAAAAGCTGAGGGAAGTATTGTAATGCTTCATGCTACTAGCAAATTGGTGAAGGATCAACGAGTGGAACTCCTAAAAACTCCTCACCGAGCCTGGGGCAGCTGGTTGAACCACTGCCGGGCCGCTCCGGCGAAGGTAGTCAGAAAGACCCGGACATTTGATCCCATTTGTGTATCGATGGAGGAGCGCGGCGTTCTCGAATTGTGACAGGTGATCCTGCGGGTCAGTGGTTTCATCGTACTACGCAATGGCTGGTGTCCGGCAGTTGGGAGGAAGTTTGTCCGGCATGAGCTCCTCGCTGAACAGGATACCACCTTGCACCTCCAACGGGATTCCCATCATCCTATGCTGCACATCTTGTAAGCTTTTCTGCAGGTACTCCAACTGAGCCTCCCAACGCGGGGAGGGTCATCCCGTCCCGCGGGAGGAGGAAATGGTTCCCCCTCCTATAATCCGAGGAACCTCTGTGCTGGGAGGGTCTTTCCCTCTTCCACCGGTTTGGACCGTGCCAGGGGAGCTCCCCGGGGCCACCGCTGCCAGGGGGAGTATTGACTGTTGCCATCTGCGTTGATATAGCTGACGTGATCATTTGTTGGATGGCCATCATTAGTCCTGAGGACAACCTATCAGAGGAGGTGTCCGAGGGAGTACTGTCTCGCGGGGGGGGGGGGGGGGGTCCGACAAGGGTTTAGAGGGACCGGAGGGTCTGGCCTCCCCCCTTCCGGAGGGAGGCAAGGGGGCTCCAGACAGCACTTGCAATGCTTGAGCGTCGGTAGGAGCGTCTGCGGCCTTCTGCTTGCCTGCTCTGCCATTGGGAGTGTCCATAATCCTCACATCTTAGTTCTGTGTTCCCACAAACGGCGCCAATTGATGTGAGCTGAAAAAGCTCGTTTTTGGGCTTGAACAGAGTGGCCCTTTAATTTTCTACAATCTATGAAATGGGAACCTGCCAAAAAAATATTAGTACTCCGACGCTCAAGTCAGTAAGCAATTATGGAAGAATAAACGTAAATGAAACAAAAAGGAGATGAACTCTCGTGGGTGAAAAGCATAAAAATAAGCACAGTGTGAGTGTGAGAGCATAAAATTGTGTATTAGAGTGTCAAAAAACGTTACTCAAGCCAGCCAAATGGGCTGGTATTTATAGAGGAAAAGTCATGGTTGGCAAAGACTATTTATTGTCCTGGACTCTGGAAGGACTACGTGCTTGCCTTCCCAGACTTCTGCAACCCTTATCTTCTTCTTGGTGAGCCTGGGCCTCCGTCCTGGGCCTCTTTGTTGGGGTTTCTTCTCAGGCTTGCACCGGACTTCCTTCTTGTTGGGGTAGGCCTGGTTAGTAGTTCCTTGGGTATGCGCTGGTGCCTTGAATGGGCCTCCTCCTGAACATAGCCTTTGTGTAGGGCTCCAACGCCTACTTTCGGACTCCTACGAGTATCTTTGGGCTTTTGGGCCTCGATTTTGGGCTGTTCTTTTGGCATATATCAGTAATGGAATTCCTGTGCTATGCACGAACTAAGATATTAAATTAATTTGAACAAAACATAAAACCTAAATTCACAAATATTTAGTCCACTTAGAAAATGGTGAAACATATATTCTTAAGACAATTGAATATGTGTTGATTGATTATTGAAAATTACTCTTCAGGTACACTAATTATGCAGAATAAGCTTCTTAGTAACAAATTACTAAGCAATAAATTAGCTTAGCTTTACAAAAATTGAGAACAATCATAAATGACTTAATGAGAAACAACGTTTAGTTGTTACTAAATACTCGGAAGTTAATAATAAGAGTAAATATATAAATTATAAAACCATAAAACTCATAAGAAGAACACTTTATAATAGATTCACAACAAAAAAAATTATATCTAAAGGCTGAATATAAGAAGATTAACGAAAAAACAAAGATACAATCATAGAGGAGACATGAATTCGAACATCAAAAATAAAAGAATAAAGAAAATCGTCGGGTAATACATCAAGAAAAGAAGCTACTACGTCTCTATTAAATTGTTGACATTAATAAAAAAGTATACTATTATATAGTAGAAAAAGACATGTAAAAAAAAAATAAAATTGAATCCAGGGTGCCTTGGAGGGTAGAGTTAATAGTGTCGACAATGAAAGGGTAGAACTGCTCGTAGAGGAGCGGGTTGGTGGCAACAGACATCATTGCCGGATCAAGGGGATTGGGGTCCCCCAAGGCCTGTTCAACAGGTGGCACCACAGAAGCTGCTGCAGCAGGGAGGGAAGTGTTTTCCTCAAAAGAACTGTTGTCACCTAAGATGTCCGAGCTGACCACTTCTCATATCTTAACACAATATGTTCCATGAATTAAGCTAATGATATGAACCGGGGTCCAGTAACACCACAATGATTGGAGGATTTTCGAAGAAATTGTAAGATCAAGGGCATAAAGAAATCTTAAAGGATGAAAGTCTACTGTGCAAATTACAAAAGAATGAACTGGAAAACAAATTATCACCAACTAAAATAACAAATATTTAGCATGAATTTCTCCAAAAGTATTAATACATATTAAAAAGAAAATAGCAAGAGAAAAGGACACATAAAAAGAGAAAAAATAATAATGAAAAAGATAAAGTACACAAAAATTTACAATACAAAACGGATTGAATGTAGCAACAATAATTTTTGTTATATTTTTAATTTAAAAGAAGGGCCATATCTATGCTATAGGCTTCTAGTAACTTGTAATCATGATGCTGTCTATTGAATTTTTTGGAGCAATGTAACATTGTAAAGTACAAAAAGATGTAGTTGTTAGAATAGGTGTCTAGAAAGCCGAGAAGGAGATTCAGAAAAAGATGGTAAACTAGCCGTTAAGATATTTTTCTGTCTCTAAAATTTTCTATCTTTTCCGGCGAGGTGCCCCTCCCCATCTTTGGCCACAGCCATCGTCGCTGGCACATTGGCTGGCGACACCTTCTTCCCCATTAACATCCCGTCTCTCTGACAACTCTTCTCACCAAACATTGGCACCACCCCTACTTCACGCGCTCATTTGGTTCTCTTTTTTCTTGCACCTTATCTTCCTCCCCATTCCCCTGTGATTCCGCCATTGGATCTCACCTTCTCACCTCTAATTTTCGTTCGCCTCTCTCAATTCCACATCCCAACCATGGCCAAACCGTCCGCCATGGAGGACCCACCTATGTCTGACCCTGTTTCGGCACCACCCCAAACCCCACATACTCCAGCTCCACTTGTGCCTGAAAAAACCTACGCCAACATCGTCCAAAATCCATCAGCCTCAGACTTCCAGCACGACCCAACTAGAGCTGCTAAGAAATCATTTCAGCTGATAGAACTCAAAACGCTGGGCACATCCACCACTTACAAAGGCGAGCCAGGTGTGCGATATTCCCAGGAAGAAATTGCTCTACTTGCAAAAAGACTGAAATTTGCACTTATTGGTAAGTTTTCACATGGATTGCCAAATTTGAATTTCTTGAAATTTAGATTGGTTAAACTTGGTCTTAGGGGCACAGTGTCTGTGGGTGCCATCAGTCTTAAACATTTCTTGATACAACTAACACACGAAGAAGATTTTCAAGGTTGTGGTTAAGAGGAGATTGGCAGTTTGACAATTATCATATGAGAGTTTTTAAATGGACACCGAAGTTTAACCCTCAAATTGAATCTCCCATAGCCCCTGTTTGGATAAAATTCCCAGAATTACCTTGCCATTTGTTTGAAAAGAATGCATTATTTGGATTAGCTAGTCTTGTTGGTAAACCGTTGAGAATGGATGAAGGAACAACTGATCTTTCTAGACCAAGCTTGGCTAGAGTATGTGTGGAAATCGATCTCATTGAACTGAGCATTCCAACCATATTCATAGAGGTGGAGGACCTCATGATTAGATAGCTTGTTGTATATGAAAACTGTCCCGCATATTGTACTTTTCAAACATCTTGGCCATGATCAATCACACTGCTTGAACAAAAATATAGGGGGGCAAGTAAAGGTGTCTGCAGGGAAAAATGATGTTGTTAGCCAAAAAGGAAAAAATGTGGCCTTTTCATTTGAAGCTGGTACTGAAACTTAGAAGCAAGATGTAAATCACACTAGGGAGAACCTTAACTCTACACCACAAAATCTGGAAGCTGAGGATTTTGGAAAAATTGGGGGAGGGGGGGGGGGGGGGAGAGAAGCTTGGTACGTCATGTGGATTCTGCCACAGCTAATGTCCCCTTGGAAGAGGCTCCTCAAAATCCGGCTAAAACCCACCACTGAAACACACATGAAATATTAAAATATTGGTGGAAAATTACAAATATTATTTAGTAATTTCATTCAAAATTTACAATATTTTCTATATATTAATTATACATATTATATCTTGCTATAGGACGTGAAGATAGAGTAGCGGGATGAGCCGTTCCTTCTATAAACATGATCTTTTGAGTTTGAAGTAAGTATAGTTAATTGGATTTATATATAGATATGTATGTACTTAAAGTTGTATACTTAATTATAAATGATTGGTTATCTGTCTGGGTTATATATATATATTTGTGTTTTACACTTGATTGTTAAGTATTGGTTGTTTGTCGGGGTTACGTTATTGATCTTTGAAATTGTTATTATGTGCTTATTTGTAGTTGTGTGTATGAAAGTCAAATGAATGGTTTTGTAATCGCATATTTAATCGTTGAATGAAATTGAATGAGGACGTTATTGGTGCAGAATTGATTGTTGAATGAAACTGAATGCTGAAGTTAATGATGTTTTTGCTGTGGATTGAGATAAAGAGATGACTTACCTAACTAGGGGGGCATACTGCAATGGCTTATGATCATATGATTAATGATGAGCTTTGTGCTGTCATTGATCAATGGAGATGATGTGACATATCATATGAGCTGTGTGTTGTGTGGTATCATTGATGATGGGATATCATACGAGCTTTGTGCTGTGTGATATCAAAAAAAAAAAAAAAGGGATATTGTGATGGAGGTGATAATAGCCGACAAAGACCACTGGGTGAAGCACTCCAAATCGGGTAAGCAGGGCCCTAAGAGAACAAAAAGTAATTTTGAGTATACTTGTTGTGTATTAATTTATGACTATTGGTATTGGTTATTCGATGATTCTGTGGTAATGGTATGATGAATGATTGTTGGTTAGTGTCAACTGTATGGAATTTCTCCTAGTGCGCCTGTGTTTATATATATAAGCTAATTAGCTATACTTATCGAGTAGGCAACTCATTCCTTGCCACATATTTTTTAGGATCATAAGTTGTGCTGCCAGTCTTATTAGGTGGGTCAACAATGACATCTTGGGTTGATATCTCTAGCTACATAACTACAAAGACATTAGATTTTTGATTGAATTTTGTATTTTAAGATTTATTGGTTTTAAAATAAATTTATTGTAAAACGGGTTTAATTATGGAGGATGTATTATAATTAGTGGTATTAAAGCGTAGTGATGTAAGGGGTGCTACATTGGGTGGTATCGGAGCAGCGATTAGATTATCTGGGGATAATTAGTGAAGAATTATATTATTGAATACTTAAAATATATATTATGAACCTAAGAGTAAATGGGAGCTCTAGCTACATAATTAGATAGCTATTATATTTTCATAACTAGAACCCTTACTTTTTGTTTCCTTTTTTTATATTTATAAATGCAAGGATTGAAAATGAATTACAAAGTCTTGATGATGTATGTCCTTCCATGGTGTCCGCGTAATATATTGGGTGACCTATGATTTATCTTATTGGGTTAAATGTGAATTTCCTATAAGATGGAATATAATTATGGAGGGGGTGTCACAGATAGTATGGGGTTTAGTCCTCAAACTTGAAGATCCACACAATCTCATATATGGGATGGTTGTATCTAGGGCCTGTCAAAAGATGATCATGTTTTGACGTGGTTATTATAAGCCTTGTTCCAGTATAGTCAGAATGTGTATGAGAACTGGTGAGTTTCAAGAGGGGATCCATCGCCTATCATGAGATAATAACCATCTTTTATGCGTTCTGATGTGTTGTACTCCCGTGAGTCTGGGCCACAACGGGTGATCAAATAGGAGAGTGATTTTCTATGTTGATCAAGTGGAGAAACACATCGGAATATTAAGCATAGATGTCTAGTTCAGGATGAAAATCGATGATGATTCCATACCCTAAACTAAGACTGGGAGATGGTCGATGGTAGGATCATACCCTTATGGCACTCAGTAGCCTCAAGGTTCATGCCATTTTCACCTTTTCTTTAGTGCCATGAACCGTTGCTAGACGGCCACCCACTATAAAAAAATGCGGGAATAGGAACGGTAAGGTACGGCCGTTCCAGTTATCGTTCCACGTAGGAACGGTGGTAGGAACTGTTGTGGAACGGTAAACCATTGATGACATCAGAGTCGTGCTAATAGAAATACAAATTAATAGGAACGGTCGCACCGTTCCTATTCGAGTGCCAAACATAGGGTGCCAATTTGTACACCTATAACCGTTCCTAAAGGGGACCTGATATATTTTGGACCTCAATTTGGAACACATGTGTGAGATTTGGAACGGTAGGCGAACCGAGAAAGCTCACCGTTACTGTGTGTGTGCCAAGGACCGTGCCTATTTTGGACCGGTTGCCCTACCGTTCCAACATGTAGTCCTACAGGAGGCCCTTTTACGCCATGGGAAAAAATGTGATGCAATTACCGTTTCAAATTACGGGTATATAGTAAGTGAAGATGTGTTACAAGCACCGGTCCAAAATGTAATCCAAGTAGGAACGGTCAGTATTTCTTGTGCCTGATACCGTTCCTAATATGCTCTAACGGCTATATTACAATGGTAACTTTACGTTCCTGTTACCTCTCCGGAGACCGTTCCTTAATCTGGAACAACGGTTATATTTTAACGGCTAGTTTTGTGTTCCAAATAGTAATCCAATGACCATTCCAATGATTTCTATATATATGTCCCCCTTCTTTGTCATTGTTCTTATACTTACTCTCCAACTCATTTTGTATTTGTAACTCCCCCCCTTGATTGTTTATAGGGAAAATCGAACATATCAACTACCGAGCGCGAATTTTGCATTGATATCGATAGGTGTTTTGCTCAGGTAAATATGCAAAGTTCTCTTATTTTTGCATATATATATAATTTACTCTTGTCATTTAATTGTGTTGTTGTGAATTATACGTAGGACCAATCATGTTAAGACAGTTGAGGAAATGGATGTATGATCGAGACGTCCTGGGTGTGACGCCAGAGTTTGAGGATGGTGTTACAACATTTTTAGAATGGGCCCAATGTCAGCGTGCATATATGGACGGGGACAAGATTAAGTGTCCCTGCCGAAAGTGCAAAAACGAACGGTTCAAAACACTGGACGAGGTAAATTTTGATTTGTGTATAAAAAGGTTTATGCCAGAGTATTACAATTAGACTTCGCATGTTGAGTATACTACGCGGATTACCTGAGCATGAAGAAGGACAAAGTCGACCGGAAAGCTATTTGCAAAATCAAGGCTCGAAGAATTATCGATGACTCGCGATGGACCGAGGTCGCCTATCAGATGGATGAAGTCGTACCTAATCCAGATGTTGTAATAGATAACCAAACATTTGAACTGCATGACCCAACGGGAATACAATTGGTCGTTAATCATGGAGCAGGGCCATCGCGCTCGCCAGACAGTGAATCAGAGGATGAAGATGAAGATAGCTTTGACGAGGCTGAGTCTGATGAAGAGACTTTTTGAATTTTCCAATTCAAAAATTTATGTAATTTTTTATCACAGTTATTATTAAAATTGTATTTGATAGATGTATTTTGAATCGACTCAACGATCAAATTTATCAGGACCGTTCCTATTTGAGGTACAATATTTCAAATATATAACTACCGTTCCTATTTGTAGTACAATATTTCAAATACGGCGGCTAATTTAAAAAAATGAGGAAAATTTGAATTAAGAACGGTACAAATATATATCTACCGTTCCTATTAGAGGTACAATATTTCAAATTTGGCAGCTAATTAAAAAAAAATGAGGGAAATTTAAATTAGGAAGGGTACAAATATATATCGACCATTCCTATTTGAGTTACAATATTTCAAATATGACGGCTAATTAAAAAAAAATGAGGGAAATTTGAATTGGGAACGGTAGGTATAAAATAGTACCATTCCTAAATGTAGCCCAATATTTCGTTTTGGCGCCCAATGAAAAATTGGTGGGAAATTCAACTACTGGAACGGTAAGTCTACAAACAACCGTTCCAGATTTCAATAGAACGGTAAATATGTGAGTGCATTAAAACGACATCGTTCTTTATAATAGGAACGGTATTGGGAACACTTTGTCTTTTAGGTAACCGTTCCTATTTGTACAACTCCAACCAATTTGTCCGATATCTCAACATCCGTCAGCCGGATCGACACCATTTTTTAACACGTACAAGGTTATGGATATGAATTGATGTCCAACGGTCGGATTTCCAATCAGTAACCTGGATCTAAGGATGCATCTGTTTTTTGTACGCAGAATACTGACCGGATATGATAACTCGAGATCCGCACACCGAAATATTTCAAAACAACATATAATGTATTCTTTTGTGTGTTATATCATATCTAATGGTCTGATTGGAATTTTGACGGTCCTGATTATGCCATGCAGTACAACAATATAGGATGCTAGTTACATCTGTGAAATACTAACAAACATAAATATACAAAAATAGTTCATATTGTGAACGTGTGTCTATTTTTTGGATATTATTACAGATTTTTTAAATCTTTAAACATCAAATTCTATACGTTTATTTAATAAAATAAGTGTTCGAAACGTATTTTTCTATAATTTATATTTATTATCTAAGAAAATAGCAAAAACATTGTAATACATATAGGAACGGTAAGGTGTAACAATAGGAACGGTAACTTTATACAGGTAAAGAAACGATGCCGTTTTCCTGTTTGGGAACGGTACCTGTAACACTTGCATATTACACGACCGTTCCTACTAAGTTTATTAAAAGTAATATGTAGTCAAACGTCGTCGTTTTAAAAGCAAAACGACGTCGTTTTCCGTATAAGGAACGGTACCTGTAACACTGGGCATATTACATGACCGTTCCTAGTAAGTTTATTATAAGTGATATGTAGTAAAACATCGTCGTTTTAAAAACAAAACGACGTCATTTTTCTTTTTAGGGCTGGTTTTAGGAACGGTAGGTATAAAATAGTACTGTTCCTAAATCCTAATATAAATTCACCCCTTGGCCGATTTTTACCCATTTCTGCCTCTCCCTCTTCCCCCATTTCTCCCTCTCCCTCTCCCTCTTCCCCCTCAACCCCAATTTCTGCCTCTGCCTCTCCTACCGACGGCCACCACCACTAGCGCCTCTGTGTTTCCCCCTCCGGCCGCCCCCCACAGCCCCGTCGTCAGTCACCGCTGCAAGCCGCCGCCATCTGTCCGTCGTCGTAGTAACAAGTAGGGTTTCAAAAACTCTACTTTTATTTTTCTTTTTTCTATTTTTTTTTTCTGAAAATGCATGTAATATTATGTTGTAATATTTGTAATTTCATGATGTAATTTCTGTAATTTTTGAATACTTAGGGGATTTTCTGTAATTTTTGCTTTGTTAGGGGAGTAATCTGTAATTTTTGAATAGTTAGGGGAGTAATCTGTAATTTTTGAATAATTAGGGAATTTTCTGTAATTTTCTGGTATTATGTTGTAATTTTGTGTAAATTTTCTGTAAAATTTTATGGGATTACTGATATGATGTTGAAATAATATATGCTATTATTTCTGTAATTCGATGGAATATATGTAAATATGATGGAATATAGGATATTATTTCTGTAATTGGGGTATATTTCTGTAAATCCGAAAATTCGAAAAAATATGGAAATTTGGAAATTTTTAAAAATTTTAAAATATGGAAATTTGGACATTTTTAAAAATCTGGAAATTAGATTTTTTTTCAAATTTTGGATTTTTGAATATTTTTAAATTTCTGAAAATTTGAATTTTTTCAAAATCTGGAATTTTTAATATTTTAAAAATTTGGAAATTTTTAATTTTTCAAAATTCTGGAATTTTTAATATTTTAAAAATTTGGAAATTTTTAATTTTTCAAAATTCTGGAATTTTTAATATTTTAAAAATCTGGAAATTCAAAATATTTAAAATCTGGCATTTTATATTTTTAAAAATCTGAAAATTTAAAATATTTAAAATCTGGAATTTAAATTTTTTTAAAAATCTGGAACTTTTAATTTTTTCAAAATCTGGATTTTTTATTTTTTTCAAAATCTGGAATTTTTAATTTTTTCAGAATCTGGAATTTTTAATTTTTTCAAAATCTGGAAATTTAAAATATTTAAAATCTGGAATTTTTAATTTTTTTGAAAATCTAGAAATTTGAATTGTTTAAAAAATTCAATAATTAAAATATGATAATTTGAAGGAACTAGTGCAATTTTAGGGTAAAATTATGGTATTTAGTTTGCATATATATTAAATAAATTAGAAAATCTTCATTATTGAAATAAATTGATACTTATGTGTAATTTTTAGATTATGTCTGGTCGGGATTTTCCACCCCGAGGAGGTGGACGTGGCCGCGGTCGCGACGAAGTTCCTATACCGCCGGCCGGTGTTGCTTCCCAGGATGGGGAAGTAGTTTTCCGACCACCATCACCACCGGCACCCGCACCCACACCACCTGCACCGGCAGATCCGACACACGCACCACCTGCGCCGGATTTGCAGCCCGGTGCGTCTACTGCTGCGCCAGATCAGCAGCCGAACCATCCACTTCCGCACTGGCGGTCGATCCGGCCCGTCCATGGGCTGCCCCACAACCACCACCCCCACTGGCCCCACCACTCCCACCACCATCCGCGCGCCAGTACATCACACTTGCCGATGCGAGGTACAATTTATGTTTTTAATTTTTTTTGTAATTTAAATTAATATTTTTGTGACATACTAATTATTTTGTAATTTCAGTCGTGATCAGAAGATCCACGAGCGCATGTACGCGGTCGTGCGAGGACACTATCCCCACCCTTGGGGCTGTTTGCGCCAGGTGCCGCTAGAGCACCAGCATTTTTGGTTCGAGAGCTTGAAGGTAACAGGAATTAATTTGTTTTAAATATTTTAACAATCTAAGTTAAAAAATATATATATATATATATATATTTTAATACAGATGACGTACTGGTGGGACGCCGCCGACGAGTCGATGTTCAAGATCTTTCATGTCTGGGTGGGGAAGTTCTTGAGGAAGAAGTTCGTCCTCGCTAGACAGTTGCTGCAGAAGCCTCTATGGCTGGCGAACGAGGTGTGGCAGCAGCTCCTCCTGTACTGGGCTTCCCCGGAGTTCCAGAAGGAGTGCGAGAAGAACAAGGCGAACCGGAACGCTAATCCAGCCGCATCCACTACTGTGTACCGCAGGGGATCTGTCTTCGTCGGTATGCACAAGCGGAAAATGGTAAGATATCTAATGTTATTTCAATTATTTATTACTGTTAAATTAAAATTGTAATAATTGCTTCCCATTTTTTTTTTACAGGAGGAGCAGCTCGGCCGGCCAGTGAAGCATATGGAGTTATTCTCCAGATGCTACAAGAAGAAAGCCGACGGCGGCTGGAGTGGGTCGAGGGCAGCGTAGGTGGCGGTAAGTTGTAATTAATAATACATTCTACAGTATTTTTTTAAATATTTTAAAATTTTCTAATTTATTGTAATTATTTTTGCAGGAGATGTTCCAGACGATGATGGAGGATCATTAGTCTCAGGCCCCTGAGGATCCTGCTTCCGAATCAGACGCCTCGATGGCGCAGCAGACCGAGAAGCAGATGTGGCTGAGTTGCGTCGGGGGCAAGAACAAGGGCCGGGTATTTGGTCTTGGTTCTGAGGCCCTGGCGCTCAGCCAGATCGTTACCTCGCCACCGCCACCGCCCGCGCCTCCGTTAAACATGGAGGTGAAGGACAAGCAGATCCGCCCGGGAGCGCGAGCGGAAGCGAGAAAGCGAGGAAAGTGCGTAAATTAAATCAAATGTAATTTAAAATACGAATCCCAAGGGGTGTACCCTTGGGTGCTCAACCGGGCGTTCGATGTAGGATGTGTAAATATTAGAAACATATATTTAAACACATAGGGCATAGATGTATATTAAATCAATCAAAGCGTAGTAATACTGTTACCTTTGATTGTTTAGCGTATGCTCCCGGCTACTAGCATTGTTCCTTCTCCGGAATGCTCACGAAATCCAAACGTACGGATTCTCGAAAGGTGATCCACACCACAGCGGAAGAAACACACGTTCTTCTTGCTAGAAAGAACGGGTTTAAGAAGGAATCGGTTTAAGAGAAGAACACTATGAATTAGTGCTCTCTTAAACTTACTTTGTTCTTCTTCTTGATTCAAAATCAAGTGAAGAACATAAGTGTAAGAGAGGGAGAGAGGCCGAGAGTTTGAGAGAGAGGAGAGGATTTTTGTCTTCTCTTTTTCCTAGAAAAAGATGAATAATGAATCACTTATGCTTGGTGTTGTATATTCTAATATATATATACATAATTAATGTGATTATTGGAATGTGTCTAGGTTCATCCAAGGATGTCTAGATTCATTCCAATCAATCACCATCAATTCTTCAATCAAGCCTATCAAAATTTATGGTATGATCAAATCGTACCAAAAGGGAAGAGCTTGATTGGAGTTGATTTGTCTCTTTCCAAAAGAGATAAGTCAACATACCACCTA
The DNA here is from genome assembly GCA_034509735.1 of Sesamum alatum. Taxonomy (NCBI): domain Eukaryota; kingdom Viridiplantae; phylum Streptophyta; class Magnoliopsida; order Lamiales; family Pedaliaceae; genus Sesamum; species Sesamum alatum. The sequence goes on from JACGWO010000013.1 coordinate 10,121,048, forward strand.
GCATGAAACATGGCTGATTTTGCTTCCTCCAAGGGAGCATGTCGGCCATGTTTAATTAAGGGAAGAAGTCCAATATCTTCCTATTCCAAAATAGGAATTATTTCTCCTCTCGGGTATAATTTAACGGATCGGGTTTTATCATAATCCAATTACGACGAATCCAACATTAAATCCAATTTAATGTCCATTTAAATTATTCCCGTTGATCTTTTAATCCAATTAAAAGATCCAACGTCTCAACGTCTCAACTTTCCATATTTAATTGAAAATCCAATTTACCGATTAAATGAAAGCCCGATACAATATCGGCCGTCCATCCAATGTAATTTCCCTTAAGTAATCCAATTACTTATTTTATCCTTCGAAATTGACTCCAAGTCAATCTCTCAACCTCCTCGGTGATTTATGTGTGACCCTTTAGGTTCACCCGCAGCTAGACTTGGGCCCGTGTCCCACAAGGGCCCGTTACCATGGGTGGCCGTCTAGCAACGGTCTATGGCACTAGAGACTAGGCGAATTGGCGTGAACATTTAGGGGCCAATTCCATACGGGTACGATCCTTCCGTCTACCGTCTCCCGGCCTTAGTCTAGGGTATGGAATTGGGCGTCGGTTCCCATCCTTGACTAGGCACCTATGCTTAATACTCGAGACCACGTATGCTTCATTGCGTCGACACAGGAAACCATTCCCTGTTGGACCAACCACTGTGGCCACAACTTCAAACAGCATGAACGTGTCTCCGAGTGCATAGGAGATACCTCTGTCACATACTGACAGGGGACGGATCTTCTTCTCGGAATCCATCGTCCTCGTTACACATTCCGACTGCACTGGACAAGGCTTATGATAATCATCTTACTGTTAGAATAGGTGACCATGTAAGCCAATTTTGGCAGGAATTCTTTGGTATTTGGTAAAATATTTATGAATAAAAGAAGTGAAAGTTCATATGGCAATACTTTGTTTACGTTCACTTATATTTGCATTTACATTTCTGTTCACTACGCAAACAAAGCCCACGGACTGAGTAACGATTTCGGGGACTGGGACTACGCTTGGAGGTATGTCCATGAAATCAGTCTCACCGAATCAGTCCGGAAATCTCCAAGTCAAGGAATCCCGAAAATGGGTACCGGGATTCCCTTTGAGACTTGCACTAAGCATCTGCTGTCGTATTTCATCGACGGGTGACGAAGGTCGTCTAAGCAGTGTTAGTGGGTCAGCATGCTAGGAAGCAGCTGACTGAGGTGACTCGCGGGAACCGTCTTACGGAGGACCTTGAGTATGGTCAGCAAGGTATGACATGTATTCCCGGTTCCAACGGTACAGGCCAAGTCCTTTGACTTGAGGAACTGTTGAGTTTACCTGTGCATCAGGTCTGTATCTTAGATATGGTGAGAGATTGCCAAAATACTCTTGAGTAGTCATAAGCCATGTCTAGTGCAGCTCGGGTGTACAAAGTCACAGTAGTTTCCAAGAAAGGATCTGTCTCCTGTCAAAAGGTATTGACAGTTGTGTCTCATGTATGCTCTGTGTCTTGTCCCTGAAATCTGTCCACAGTGACTAAATAGAAGGGAAAGGTTTCCCTTGCGGCGTTTAGTAAGGACAGACCGACACTTAGGTCCAAAATGGGTACCTGCATTTTCCGTGCCCTAGACCCTAAGTGATGAGACCGAAGATAGAAGGACAAGTGTACTGTTAGAGCCTAAATGTTCATCCCCGAATATTTCACCTAGTCTCTAGTGCCGTGGACCGTTGCTAGATGGCCACCCATGGTAACGGGCGGATTCTAGGAATCCGACCAAGTCTAGCTGAATGGTGAACCTAAAGAGTCACACGCTATCCACACACACACTTAGTATTGAATTTGGAATTAAATATTGGAGTAAAGGAATGATTAAATTAGATTTAATCGGGTCCTATATTTTCTTGGAGAAATTAATTCCTTCTATTTGATAAAGGAAATTAAATTAATAAATAGGATTTATTAAAGGGTTGATTTAATGGGCTTAGAATAAATAATAATATTTATTTATTATATTATTTTTATTCTTTTAGCCTTTTGGAATATTTAATGGGATTTAAATATTCCATTAAATTAAAATCAACGGTTGAGATGGAAAGGGGAGATGGAAGGCTAGGATTCGTTTGACTAGGACTTTGACTAGGTCAAAATCCTAGTCAAATTAGAGTTCTTAGAGTTGGAGTTTAAAGAGAATTAAACTCCTCCTCTATATAAACCTCTAGCCTCCAAACAATTGAAGGATGATGATTCTTGAAAACACACACAACACACACTCTCCCCTCCTCCTCATCTCTCGTCCGCCCCCTCTTTCTCTAGCAAGAAAATAATTCTTAGTTCTTTTGTTCTTGGAACATTAGAACTTAGATGAATCAATACCGTTAATTGATAACGTGTTGTTGATTCATCCACTCCAAAATTATACACTTGTTCGTTGCTAGCACGACGTGCAAGATACGTGGGTGGATCGTGTGTCATGATTTGGAGGGTCTCAAGAACGAGATCTCGGTGCAAAACAGGGAACAACGCGAGTAGCTGTTGAAGACAAAAACGACAACGGGTAGGTCTCGATTTATTTTTCGTCCCTCTTTAGTTTTCAAACTCTATGGCCTCCATGACTTCTTTACATGCTTTATGATCATGAGATACACCGAACGCCCGGGAACCTCAAGGGCACACCCCTTGAGCGTGTTCTTTTAAATTAAAAAGCATGCTTTATTTTTGTATGTTTATTTTTATCGCGCTTCCGCATTCGCGCAATTCCCGGGACGATCCACCGATTTCTTTCACTTACAGAATGATTACCTCTCGCCAGATCCAAGTTACAGCCGTCCTGTGCACGTGACTACCATGATTCCTCAAGTCTGAGGATTACTCCCGTACTATCGGAACCGGGGAAAACCAATCATACCGACCAAGCCTCCAAGGCTTCCATATGATGATCCCCGCGAGTCAGTCCAGTCGGCTCGACCCCATTCGACCAACCCATCAAGATCGTGTAGGCGTCCCACGCCTGTCGCCGATGAAACACGACACTCATCCAACGAACACGACTCTTGACGCAAGTCTCAATAGGACTCTCGATGCCTGTCTCGAGGTCCTCGACTTGGAATGTCTCAGACCCAACTCTTAATCAGTTGGTTTCATGACCACCATCCAATGCGTGGCCCAACTGCACGAGTTGTTATCCATGGTCTGTGGGCTTTGTTGCGATATAAGTTAAACACCGTTTTAACAAATGTAAGATGAGCGCAACAAAGAAGGTACCATTGGTGACGAATACTCATCTTATTCATCACATAATAATATTACATTTACATCAAGTTGTCAGATAGGTTACAAATCCCCAAACCTATTGGCTTTCTGGTCACCTATTCTAACAATCTCCCACTTGACCTAAAGCCAATCACCCATTGGCCTCAAACCTCTTATTCAGATGGTGAGTGTGGGCAACTTGCGACTGAAGGACAAGCGGATCCGCCCGGGAGCGCGAGCGGAAGCGAGAAAAGCGTGGAAATAGTGCGTAAATTTAAATCAAATTCAAAATACGCGAATCCCAAGGGGTGTACCCTTGGGTGCTCAACCGGACGTTCGATGTAGGATGTGTAAATATTAAAACATATATTTAAAACACATAGGGCATAGATATATAAATGGAATCAATCAAAGCGTAATAAACCGTTACCTTTGATTGTTTAGCGTATGCTCCCGGCTACTAGCGTTGTTCCTTCTCCGGAATGCTCACGAAATCCAAACGTATGGATTCTCCAAAGGTGATCCACACCACACCGGAAGAAACACACGTTCTTCTTGCTAGAAAAGAACGGGTTTTAGGAAGGAATCGGTTTTAAGAGAAGAACACTATGAATTAGTGTTCTCTTAAACTTACTTTGTTCTTCTTCTTGATTCAAAATCAAGTGAAGAACACAAGTGTAAGAGAGGGAGGGAGCACGAAAATTGAGAGAGAGGAGAGGATTTTTGTCTTCTCTTTTTCCTAGAAAAAGATGAATAATGAATCACTTATGCTAGGTGTTGTATATTCTAATATATATACATAATTAATGTGATTATTGGAATGTGTCTAGGTTCATCCAAGGATGTCTAGATTCATTCCAATCAAATCACCATCAATTCTTCAATCAAGCCTACCAAAATTTATGGTATGATCAAATCATACCAAAAGGGAAGAGCTTGATTGGAGTTGATTTGTCTCTTTCCAAAAGGGAAGAGCTTGATTGGAGTTCATCCAAGGGAGCATGTTGGCTATGTTTAATTAAGGGAAGAAGTCCAACTTCTTCCTATTCCAAATTAGGAATTATTTCTCCTCTCGGGTATAATTTAACGGACCGGGTTTTATCGTAATCCAATTACGACGAACCCAATATTAAATCCAATTTAATGTCCACTTAAATTATTCCCGTTGATCTTTTAATCCAATTAAAAGATCCAACGTCTCAACATCTCAACTTTTCATATTTAATCGAAAATCCAATTTACCGATTAAATGAAAGCCCGATACAATATCGGCCCGTCCATCCAATGGAATTTCCCTTAAGTAATCCAATTACTTATTTTATCCTTCGAGATTGACTCCAAGTCGATCTCTCAACCTCCTCGGTGATTTGTGTGTGACCCTTTAGGTTCACCCTCAGCTAGACTTGGGCCCGTGTCCCACAAGGGCCCGTTATCATGGGTGGCCGTCTAGCAACGGTCCATGGCACTAGAGACTAGGTGAATTGGCGTGAACATTTAGGCGCCGATTCCGTACGGGTACGATCCTTCCGTCTACCGTCTCCCGGCCTTAGTCTAGGGTATGGAATTGGGCTTCGGTTCCCATCCTTGACTAGGCATCTATGCTTAATACTCGAGACTACGTATGCTTCATTGCATCGACACAGGAAACCATTCCCTGTTCGACCAACCACTGTGGCCACAGCTTCAAACAGCTATGAACGTGTCTCCGAGTGCATAGGAGATACCTCTGTCACATACTGACAGGGGACGGATCCTCTTCTTGGAATCCACCGTCCTCGTTACACATTCTGACTGCACTGGACAAGGCTTATAATGATCATCTTACAGAATGATCACCTCTCGCCAGATCCAAGATACAGCCGTCCTGTGCACGTGACTGCCATGATTCCTCAAGTCTGAGGATTACTCCCGTACTATCGGAACCGGGGAAATCCAATCATACCGACCAAGCCTCCAAGGCTTCCATATGATGATCCCCGCGAGTCAGTCCAGTCGGCTCGACCCCAGTCGACCAACCCATCAAGATCGTGTAGGCGTCCCACGCCTGTCGCCGATGAAACACGGCACTCATCCAATGAACACGACTCTTGACGCAAGTCTCAATAGGACTCTCGATGCCCTGTCTCGAGGTCCTCGACTTGGAACGTTTCAGACCCAACTCTTAATCAGTTGGTTTCATGACCACCATCCAATGCGTGGCCCAACTGCACGAGTTGTTATCCATGGTCTGTGGGCTTTGTTGCGATATAACTTAAAACACCGACTTAACAAATGTAAGATGAGCGCAACAATGAAGGTACCATTGGTGACGAACACTCATCTTATTCATCACATAATAATATTACATTCACATCAAGTTGTCGGATAGGTTACAAATTGCCAAACCTATTGGCTTTCTGGTCACCTATTCCAACAGCGACATGGGCTTAGCAAGTGGATCTGCTATGTTTTTCTGCGGAGCTGACTCGGTCCAACCGAACGTCACTCCTGCTATCCATCTCTCTAAGTAGATGGTAGCGTCTAAGAATATGCTTGGATCGTGATGAGATCTCGGTTCCTTTGCTAGCACTATCGCCCCGTTTGTTATCATAAAAGATAATTATAGGCTTAGCAATGCTAGGTACTACATCCAACTCTTGGATGTAGCTCATCAACCAAACCACTCCTTAGCAGCTTCCAAAGCCGCTATGTATTCAAAACTCTATGGTGGAGTCCGCCGTGGTAGCCTGCTTGGAACTCTTCCAAGCGACCACGCCACCATTAAGTCTGAACACATAACCAGACTGAGACTTGGCATCATCGTCATCCGACTGGAAGCTAGCTTCGCTATAGCCTTCCAGTATCAACTCTCCACCGCCGTAGGTCAAGAACATGCCCTTAGTCCTTTTCAGGTACTTTAGGATAGTATTGACTGCACTCCAGTGATATCGGCTAGTTACGCACAAAGCGAAAGCCATATCAGGTCTAGTGTACTGAACAACATACTGTATGCTGCCTACGGCTGAAGCATAGGGGATGTCCAACATCCTTTTAAGCTCCTCATCAGTCTTAGGAGACTGCTTCTTGGATAACTTAATTTCGTGCCTCATAGGAAGGAATCCTCGTTTTGAGTTTTCCATCTTGAATCTCTTCAAGACTTTCTCAATGTACGAGGACTGGGCCATTCCTAACATCCTTCTAGATCTATCCCTGTAGATCTTGATGCCAAGGATGTAGGATGCCTCGCCCATATCCTGTTAGAATAGGTGACCATGTAAGCCAATTTTGGCAGGAATATATAACCTATGTCTAGACAATTCTTTGGTATTTGATAAAATATTTATGAATAAAGAAGTGAAAATTCATATGGCAATACTTTGTTTACGTTCACTTATCTGCATTTACATTTCTGTTCACTACGCAAAACAAAGCCCACAGACTGAGAAACGATTTCGGGGACTGGGACTACGCTTGGAGGTAGGTCCATGAAATCAGTCTTACCGAATCAGTCCGGAAATCTCCAAGTCAAGGAATCCCGAAAATGGGTACCGGGATTCCCTTTGAGACTTGCACTAAGCATCTGCTGTCGTATTTCATCGACGGGTGACGAAGGTCGTCTAAGCAGTGTTAGTGGGTCAGCGTGCTAGGAAGCAGCTGACTGAGCTGACTCGCGGGAACCGTCTTACGGAGGACCTTGAGTATGGTCAGCAAGGTATGACGTGTATTGCCGGTTCCAACGGCACAGGCCAAGTCCTTTGACTTGAGGAACTGCTGAGTTTACTTGTGCATTAGGTCTGTATCTTAGATATGGTGAGAGATTGCCAAAATACTCTTGAGTAGTCATAAGCCATGTCTAGTGCAGCTCGGGTGTACAGAGTGACAGTAGTTTCCAAGAAAGGATCTGTCTCCTGTCAAAAGGTGTTGACAGTTGAGTCTCATATATGCTCTGTGTCTTGTCCCTGAAATCTGTGGCCACAGTAACTGAACAGAAGGGAAAAGGTTTCCCTTGCGGCGTTTAGTGAGGATAGACCGACACTTAGGTCCAAAATGGGTACCTGCATTTTCCGTGCCCTAGACCCTAAGTGATGAGACCGAAGATTAGAAGGACAAGTGTACTGTTAGAGCCTAAATGTTCATCCCCGGATATTTCACCTAGTCTCTAGTGCCATGGACCGTTGCTAGATGGCCACCCATGGTAACGGACGGATTCTAGGAATCCGACCAAGTCTAGCTGAATGGTGAACCTAAAGAGTCACACACTATCCACACACACTTAGTATTTAATTTGGAATTAAATATTGGAGTAAAGGAATGATTAAATTAGATTTAATCGGGTCCTATATTTTCTTGGAGAAATTAATTCCTTCTATTTGATAAAAGGAATTAAATTAATAAATAGGATTTATTAAAAGGGTTGATTTAATAGGCTTAAAGAATAAATTATAATATTAATTTATTATATTATATTTATTCTTTTAGCCTTTTGGAATATTTAATAGGATTTAAATATTCCATTAAATTAAAATCAACGGTCGAGATGGAAAGGGGAGATGGAAGGCTAGGATTCGTTTGACTAGGACTTTGACTAGGTCAAAATCCTAGTCAAATTAGGTTACTTAGAGTTTGAGTTTAAAGAGGATTAAACTCTTCCTCTATATAAACCTCTAGCTTCCAACATTTATGAGATTGATGATTCTTGAAAAACACACACAACACACACTCTCCCCTCTCCTATCTCTCGTCCGCCCCCCTCTCTTTCTCTAGCAAGAAAATATATTTTAGTTCTTTTTGTTCTTGGAACATTAGAACTTAGATGAATCGATACCGTTAATTGATAACGCGTTGTTGATTCGTCCACTCCAAAAATTATACACTTGTTCGTTGCTAGCACGACGTGCAAGATACGTGGGTGGATCGTGTGTCACGATTTGGAGGATCTCAAGAACGAGGTCTTGGTGCAAAACGGGGAACAACGCGAGTAGCAATTGAAGACGAAAACGACAACGGGTAGGTCTCGTTTAAGATTTTCGTCCCTCTTTATTTTTTTCAACTCTATGGCCTCCATGATTTCTTTATTGTTTTATGATCATGAGATACACCGAACGCCCGGGAACCTCAAGGGCACACCCCTTGAGCGTGTTCTTTAAATTAAAAGCATGCCTTTTATTTTAATATGTTTATTTTTACCGCGCTTCCGCATTCGCGCAATTCCCGGGACAATCCACCGGATTTCTTTCAGTGGTATCAGAGTCCGGTTCGGTGTATAGGCCTAGGGTTTATGTGCGTTATAAGCATGATACGTGATTTTGGCATGTTTTATATTAAATCTTGATTATTCTTGATTTTAAGCATGTCGATTTTATTGCTTTTAATTCGTGTGAATTCATGAATGTTCGTAATTTTCTATTTTTCTTGGAAAACGGGGGTGGAAAATTGAACGGAAAACGAGAAACGATGCAGCCGGCCAGCCGGGAGGGCTGGCCGCACGCTGCCGGCAGGGCAGACGCGCGCAGGCAAGGGAGGCCTGCGCGCGCCCGCCCAGCCGGCCGCGCGGGGGCAGCGCGCAGCCTTCCGCGCAGGCAGCGCCTCCAGGCGTGCGCGCACGCAGACAAGGGTGTCTGCGCGCGCGCGCGCGCAAGGCCGCGCGCGGACGCGCCCTGGGCGGCGTCGCCAGGCGCGCGCACGCAGATGAAGGAGTCTACGCGCGCGCGCCCGGCAGGCGTGCCCAGTGCACGTCTGCGCGCGCACTGCGCACGGCACGGCCGGCAGCCAGCAGGCCAGCGCGCGCGCAAGGCAGGGGAGCCTGCGCACGCAGCGGCCTGCCGGCTTGCCAGGCCCGCAGCGCGCTGCCGGCCAGGCAATGCCTGCGCGCGCGCAGGGGCGGCAGGCTGAGCCTGCTGCCCTGCGCGCGTGCCGGCGAGCCGCCGCCGGCGGCGGCGGCAGCATCTGCTGCTGCTAGGGTTTCAAAACCCTAGTAGTATTTTTTCTTTATTTTTTTAATTATTTTCAGTTTTAATTTTGAATTAATTCTGAAAAATCATTTTTGGTTCAATTATGCCTATTTTTCTAAAGACATTATTTTAGGAGTAAAATAAATTGGATTCGGAATCCCGAGGTTATTTTACTTAAAATAATGAGGAAAGGTTTTCCTAAAACAAGAAAATATTATTACCAATATTTGTGTTTTGTTTTATTTTTCACACGTTGTGCACATATTCATTAATTATTTTGGATATTTATGATTGGAAATCATATGTTGTTGGTATTATGTAATTATGTGATTGGATCATGTGATTATGTGTGTTGGATGGAAATGGATGATCGCGAGCCCTAAGACCGGATGTATGGTTTATTTTCTGTTGGGCCTGTGTGCCTCTTTTACTGCTTTCTCCTTCTCTCTGTCTAGTTGCCTTGGAATAATAAGGCATTCTACCTCCCTCCTTATGTACTCCCCCGGGTTTTCGCTGGGGTTTCTATTTTTTAAATATGTAATGAGAGTAGACTAGGAGTGAGGTTTCCTTTTTTTTTGTAATTGGTGGAGAAGAAGGAAGGACCACATGGAGAGCCCAGACGGGAGGCCCCTTGGTGTTTTCCATGAAGTGAAGAAAGAGAAAAAGAGACCAAGGCCCATCAGCATGATGATTGGGTTACTATTAATGTAATAGTATAGGACCAACCCTAGATAGACCATAGATCCACTGCGGGCTCAGTGGATCGCATAGGATACGGGCTCGTGATCATCCAACAGGGGCGTGCTAGGCTTTAATTTTGCATGTGGTTATGATGATGGATGAATGGATTATTTATTTATCATATAACTGCTATGAATGGTTTATTTGCGCATTATGGATGTATGTGTAAATATTTATTTGAGATCTCGGTCATTACTTACTCTCACATTGGTTGGACGAATGTCAAAATATTAGACCCTAGACAAAGTGGACATGAACTCTAGGAGTTTGTCCATGCCTTTCAATCCATGGCATAGTGAGGAAGCTGCTTTAGGTCAATAGCGTGGTCTCACGAGTCGTGGCACGTTATTGCACTTAAAGGAAGCTGCATTATGTCATGAACGAAAAGCGGGCTGCTGCTACCTGTCTCACGAGTCGTGGGGGTACCAGTGGGTCCGTGGCTCGGTCGATTGGGTTGGGTCTAACGCCCAATTAACATGATTCGCTTGGAGTCCTCGGGATCATGTGAAAGGGTGAGGCAATAATCTTGGGAATCTCGTGGAACAAGAATGGTATGGAATACCTCCCACAGGATCTTTTCCATGCGAATCGTAAAAGCGGGGTATGGAAAAAATCGCTGTGGATCCCAAGCCCACTTGGAAAGGATTTCCCGAAAATCACGTTTGAGAGTACTGTGTTTTCGTATAAATAGTGGGAGGATTAAATAACTAAAGTCCATGCATTTAATTATTTTATCAAACCACCGTCTTTTATTTTCTGCTGATCGCGCGCTGTTTTCTAAAATGTAGATTTTAAAATGTCTAAGAACCCACTTTCCACCATTCTTGAGACAAACAAATTCAATGGAACAAACTACAACGACTGGTTGCGCAATCTCAGGATAGTCCTAGATTACGAGAACCAAGGCTACGTCATGGATGAGCCTCTCCCTAGGACCTTACCGGAAGGATCCACGCCAGAAGAACGTGAGACGTTCGAGACTTGGCATAAGGATAACCGGAAGGTCCGTAGCATCATACTTGCTTCGATGACCAATGAGATTCAGAAGCAATATGAAAGGCTAGACGATGTCCCTTCCATTATTGCTCGCCTTAAGGATTGCTATGCAGTCCCGGACCGGCATACTAGGTATGTCGCGACCAAGGCGTTCTTTGGAACTAAAATGACAGAAGGATCCTCTGTACAAGAACACGGGGTTAAAATGCTTACCCTGGTGGAAAAGCTCGAGGACCTAAAGGCAGGTCTCGATAATGAAACGTACATAGATGTGATCCTTCAGTCACTCCCACCCTCCTTTGACCAATTTATCGTCAACTACAACATGAACGCACTTGAGGAGGGCATTCATGAGTTGATCAATATGTTGGTGCAATACGAGGCAACGACTAAGAAGTCCACGCCTTCGGTATTGTTTGGAGGTGCTTCGACTTCTAATACGAAAGGCAAGGGTGCCGGACGTTGGAAGAAGAAGAAAGGGAAGGGAAAGGCCGTCAAAGCAGCTACGAACACTAAGAGTGTTCCCATTGCCAAAGAGGGGAAAGGCAAAGGAAAGGGAAAGGTTGTCTCCAAGCAACAGTCAAAGGCATATGACATATGTATCAACTGCCGTGAGAAAGGGCATTGGAAGAGAGAGTGCCCCAAACTCTTCTCGAACCAAGGTATATATGTGATTGAGGTTAATATGGTCACTAGTTCTGCCTCTTGGGTATTAGATACCGGCTGTGGAGCTCACATTTGCAATGACTTGCAGGTGTTGAAAAGAAGCAGAAAACTGGGTAGCGGGGACATGATCCTGAAGCTTGGAATGGCAAGGCCATCTCGGTAGAAGCAGTAGGATCCGCCACTCTAGTGATTAGTGATAATATTAACATAGATTTAGAACAAGTTTATTTTGTACCCAGTATGATTAAAAGCATCATTTCCATTCCATTGTTGGACAATAGTGGTTATGAGTTTAGAATCAATAAAAACTGCTTTTATTTGATGAGGTGTGGAATTGCTCATCTACTTGGTACATTACATAACGGACTCTATATCTTGCAACAAACGAATTTCGTCCTCAATGCACAACATAAACGAAAATTAGATAATAACGGGAACGCACGTCTGTGGCACGCTAGGCTAGGTCACATATCCCAAGATAGGATGAAAAGGTTGGTAGACTCAAAGAACCTAGAGGTTGGGGACTTGAGCAATCTACCAACTTGTGAGTCCTGTCTAAGAGGGAAAATGACCAAGAGGCCCTTTGTAGGACAAAGCAGGCTTGCCACAGGTCTGTTGGACTTGGTCCATACAGACGTATGTGGACCACTAAGGACGCAGGCCCGAGGTGGGTTCTCCTACTTCATAAACTTCACCGATGATCATTCACGGTATGGTTATGTTTACCTGATGAGGTACAAGTCTGAAGCTCTTGAGAGGTTTAAAGAATTCAGACTTGAAGTGGAGAACCAAACCAACTGCAAAATTAAAATCCTTCGGTCGGACCGAGGCGGTGAATACCTTAGTACGGAGTTCCTAGATTATCTAAAAGAACATGGTATAATATCAGAATGGACACCTCCAGGAACATCACAGTTAAATGGTGTCTCTGAAAGGAGGAATCGAACCCTGTTGGACATGGTTCGGTCCATGATGAGTTTTACCAAATTGCCCTTATCGTTTTGGGGCTATGCGCTAGAAACGGCGGCCAAATTATTGAATTTGGCGCCTACTAGCACATTGACCCAAATGCCATATGAGATATGGCACGGCAAGCCTGCATCCTACAACTACTTGAAGTGTGGGGTAGCCCCGCATACGTCAAGAGGTTAGTGGGAGATAAGTTAGAATCTAGGTCTAGCTTATGCAGGTTCGTTGGATACCCTAAAGAAACTGCGGGTTATTACTTTTATGACCCCTTGGAACAAAAGGTGTTTATTTCAAGAAATGCAGTATTCTTGGAGCAAGGCTTCCCGGAGGATATCCAACCTGATGAGCTGATCCTTGAGGAATCAAGTGATGGAATCCAGCCATCAGAAGAAGCCGCAGAACCCTCACTTAGAGGATTCAGGATAGACAGTCGAAGGGCTGACCAACCTCGAGAAGTCCAACATGCTAGGCATGAAGGACAGCCTCAGGAACAGCCAGCCCCGGTTCCTGAACCACCGGTTCCGATACAGTCAGCGCCCACAGTCACCACTGACGTTCCCGTTCTCCGTAGGTCCACTAGAGAGTCCAGACCTCCAATGAGATATGGCTTTCTAGGTGCGACCGATCTTTTGGATAACGATCCTAAGACTTATGGAGAAGCAATGTCTAACATCGACTCCGGGAAATGGCTTGAGGCCATGAAAGCCGAAATGGACTCCATGAGCGAGAACCAAGTTTGGAGTCTCGTAGATCCACCGAAAGGTGTTAAGCCAGTGGGCTGTAAGTGGGTCTACAAGCGCAAACTTGGCGTTGATGGAGAAGTCACAACCTTTAAGGCTAGGCTATTAGCTAAGGGATACACTCAACGACCCGGGGTCGATTTTGAGGATACCTACTCGCCTGTAGCCATGGCTAAGTCCATTCGGATTCTGCTCGCCATAGCAGCATAGTATGACTATGAGATATGGCAGATGGACGTGAAAACGGCCTTCCTCAACGGTTTCGTTGAAGAAGAGATCTATATGGATCAGCCGCAGGGTTTCACGGTCACTGGAGAAGAACAGAAAGTCTGTCGCCTCTAGAAGTCCATCTATGGCCTCAAACAAGCCTCCCGAAGTTGGAACATTCGATTTGATGAAGTAATACGGGGATATGACTTCATAAAAAAACGAATCCGACCCTTGTGTATACAAGAAGGTCAGTGGGAGCTCAATAGTGTTCCTAGTGCTTTATGTGGATGACATTCTGCTCATTGGTAATGACGTCAGAATGTTAGGAAACACAAAAGCATGGTTGTCAACCCAGTTTTCCATGAAGGACTTGGGTGAAGCCTCCTACATCCTAGGCATCCAGATTGTCAGGGACAGATCTAAAAGGATGTTAGGACTCACCCAAAACTCGTATATGGAGAAAGTCCTAAAGAGATATCGAATGGACAACTCCAAACGAGGATTCCTTCCAATGAGGCATGGGATCAAGTTATCCAAGAAACAGTCCCCACAGACTGATGAGGAACTTGAAAGGATGAAGTTATCCAATAATATTTATTTATTATATTATATTTATTCTTTTAGCCTTTTGGAATATTTAATAGGATTTAAATATTCCATTAAATTAAAATCAACGGTTGAGATGGAAAGGGGAGATGGAAGGCTAGGATTCGTTTGACTAGGTCAAAGACTAGTTTGACTAGGATTTTGACTAGGTCAAAATCCTAGTCAAATTAGGTTACTTAGAGTTTGAGTTTAAAGAGGATTAAACTCTTCCTCTATATAAACCTCTAGCTTCCAACATTTATGAGATTGATGATTCTTGAAAAACACACACAACACACACTCTCCCCTCTCCTATCTATCGTCCGCCCCCCTCTCTTTCTCTAGCAAGAAAATATATTTTAGTTCTTTTTGTTCTTGGAACATTAGAACTTAGACGAATCGATACCGTTAATTGATAACGCGTTATTGATTTGTCCACTCCAAAAATTATACACTTGTTCGTTGCTAGCACGACGTGCAAGATACGTGGGTGGATCGTGTGTCACGATTTGGAGGATATCAAGAACGAGGTCTTGGTGCAAAACGGGGAACAACGCGAGTAGCAGTTGAAGACGAAAACGACAACGGGTAGGTCTCGTTTAAGATTTTCGTCCCTCTTTATTTTTTCAACTCTATGGCCTCCATGATTTCTTTTATTGTTTTATGATCATGAGATACACCGAACGCCCGGGAACCTCAAGGGCACACCCTTTGAGCGTGTTCTTTAAATTAAAAGCATGCCTTTTATTTTAATATGTTTATTTTTACCGCGCTTCCGCATTCGCGCAATTCCCGGGACGATCCACCGGATTTCTTTCATATCCTTCATGGAGAATTGCGTTGACAACCAAGCTTTAGTGGTATCCAACATCTTAGAATCATTCCCAATGAGCAAGATGTCATCCACGTAAAGCACCAAAAACGCAACTGAGCTCCCATTGATCTTCTTGTATACACAAGGATCGGACTCGTTCTTGATGAAATCATATCCCCATATGACTTCATCAAAACATATATTCCAGCTTCGGGAAGCTTGTTTGAGGGCATAGATGGACCTTTGGAGACGGCAGACCTTCTGCTCTTCTCCAACAGTTGTGAAACCTTACGGCTGATCCATATAGATCTCTTCCTCTACGAAACCGTTGAGGAAAGCCGTTTTCACGTCCATCTGCCATATTTTCATAGTCATACCATGCTGGCAAGCAGTATCCAAATGGACTTGGCCATTGCTACGGGCGAGTAGGTTTCCTCAAAATCGACCCCGGGTCGTTGAGTGTAACCTTTCGCCACAAACCTGGCTTTGAAGGTTGTAACCTCTCCATCGGCTCCAAGCTTACGTTTGTAGACCCATTTACACCCTACGGGTTTAACCCCTTTAGGTGGATCTACTAGGGTCCAAACCTTGTTTATACCCATCGAGTCCATCTCGGATTTCATGGCCTCAAGCCACTTGTCCGAATCGATGTCCGACATCGCTTCTCCGTACGTCTTCGGATCATTATCCAACTGATCGGTCAAGCCCAGAAATCCATACCTATCAGGTGCATGGGATACTCTGGCCGACCTACGGAGGACTGGAATAATATCAGTGGGAACTTCTGGCTTAGATGTCACTGCCGCCTCTTGGGGTGCCTCACTTGATTCCTCAAGGAGCACCTCATCGCGTCGACTATCCGATGGAAAACTTTTTTCCAAGAACACTGTGTTTCGCAAGACAAAAACCTTTTGCTCGGAGGGATCATAGAAATAATACGCAGTTTCTTTTGGATAGCCGATGAACCTGCATAAACTAGACCTCGAGTCCAGTTTATCTCACACTAATCTCTTGACATATGCGGGGCAACCCCCACTTTCAAGTATTTGTAGGAGGCAGGCTTGCCATGCCATATCTCATATGGCGTCTGGGATACCTTTTTAGATGGCGCCAAGTTCAAAACTTTGGCCGCCGTCTCAACAGCGTATTCCCACAAGGAAAGGGGGAGTTCGTTAAAACTCCTCATGGATCGGACCATGTCCAACAAGGTCCGATTCCTCCTTTCAGACACCCCATTAAGCTGCGGTGTTCCAGGAGGGGTCCACTGAGAGAGAATCCCATTCTCTTTTAGATTATCAGTAAACTCACCACTCAAATACTATCCACCTCGGTCCGACCGAAGGGTTTTGACCTTTCGACCGGTTTGGTTCTCTACTTCAAGTCTGTATTCCTTAAACCTTCCAAAGGCTTCAGACTTGTACCTCATTAGGTAAACATAACCATACCGTGAGTGATCATTGGTAAAGGTTATGAAGCACGAGTACCCACCTCTAGCCTGAGTATTTAGTGGACCACAGACATCTCTATGGATCAAATCCAACAAACCACTGGCTAGCGTACTTTGTCCAACAAAGGGTTTCTTGGTCATCATTCCCTTTAGACAGGATTCGCAGGTTGGTAGATTGTCCAAATCGTCTATTTTTAGAGTCTTTGAGTCCACCAACCTTCTTATCCTATCTTTAGAGATATGACCTAACCTTGCATGCTATATCTGTGCGTTATTATGATCATCACGTTTTCGTTTGTGTTCTGCAGTCATAATCTAATTAGACTGTTGAAGTATGTACAGACCGTTGACCAATGTACCAAGCAAATGAGAAATACCATCTTTGATAATGAAAAAACCATTTTTATTGATGGTAAATTCATATCCCTCCTTATCAAGGACCGGGATGGAAACAATGTTTTTAATCATGCTAGGTACATAGAAACAGTCGTTCAGTACAATCCTAACATGACTACTAATGGCTAACTCTAGTGATCCTACGGCCTCCGCAGCAACGGCTTTGCCATTCTAGCCTCAGGATCATCTCATCCTTGGTTAGCCTTCTGCTTCTTTGCAGTGCCTGCAAATCGTTGCAGATGTGAGCACCACACCCGGTATCCAATACCCATGAAGCAGAATTAGTAATCATATTAACTTCAACCACAAACACACCTGGGTTGGAGAGGAGTTGTGGGCACTCCCTCTTCCAATGCCCTTTCCCTTGGCAATGCATGAAGACATCATTTGCCTTGGACCGCTGAGAACCACGGGCCTTCCCTTTCCCTTTGCTTGGTCCAACCAGAGCAACAGGGACGCCCGGAGCGTGAGCAGGGGCCGCAACCGTCTTCCCTTTGCCCTTCTTCCTCTTCCAACGTCCGGCCTTTTTTGCCATTCGCCTTGGAGGTCGAAGCCTCTCCTATCAATACCGCCGACGCCGACTTGTGGATCGTTGCCTCGTATTGGACCAGCATATTGATCAACTCATGAATAGACTTTTCAAGTCCGTTCATGTTGTAGTTTACAACAAACGGGTCATAGGATGGAGGAAGCGACTGAAGGATCACGTCAATGTACGTGTCATTGTTAAGCCCAACTTTAAGGTCCTCGAGTTTCTCCACTAGGGAGAGCATCTTGACCCCATGACTCTGTACAGACGCTCCTTCAGCGAGCTTGGTGCCAAAGAATGCTTTTATGGCGGCATATCTAATATGCCTATCCGGAACCGCATAAACCTTGTTCATGCGGAGCATTATGGCGGAGACGTTGTCCAGCCTCTCATACTGCTTCTGGATGTCGTTAGACATCGAAGCCAGTATGATACTGCGTACTTTCCGGTTGTCCTCATGCCATTTCTCAAACGTCAAACGTTCTTCAGGCGTGGACCCTCCGGTAAGTCGCTCGGTGGCGGCTCGTCCAAGACGTAGCCTTGGTTCTCGAAACCGAGGACAATCATCAGGTTTCTCAGCCAGTCTGAGTAGTTCGTTCTGTTGAATTTGTTAGTCTCGAGAATCATGGTTAATGGGTTCTTAGACATATCTACATTAATGAAAATGTAAAGCAGAAATTAGAAGATGATGGTAATATTATTGTTCATGTTGAAGACTTGGTCTTTTAGTCTTTAACCCTCCCACTATTTATACGAAAGTCTGCCACTCTCAAGCGGAGTTTCGGGAAACCATTTTCTAGTGGGCTTGGGATCCACAAGCATAATCTCCATGCCCCACTTTAACGATTCACATGAAGAAGACCTCGTGGGAGATATCTAATATCATTCTCATCCAATGAGATTCCCAAGATATTTTGCCTCACCTATTCGCATGGTTTCGAGGACTCCAAGCGAACCATGTTACTCAGTGTTAGGCCCGACCCATCAACCAAATCATGCCTCTAACTGTCGCCCTCCACGACTCGTGAGACAGGAAAACAGCGAGCGCAGTCTTTTTGTTCACAACAATGGTGCAGCTTTCCCCTAGTCCAAGTGTGCCACGACTCGTGAGACCACATTTGGGTAGTGGCACGATTGGACTAGGATCGTACCCATACGGAATTGGGGCCTAAATGTTCACGCCAATTCACCTAGTCTCTAGTGCCATGGACCGTTGCTAGACGGCCATCCATGGTAACGGGCCCTTGTTGGACACGGGCCCAAGTCTAGCTGAGGGTGAACCTAAAGGGTCACACACAAATCACCGAGGAGGTTGAGAGATCGACTTGGAGTCAATCTTGAAGGATAAAATAAGTAATTGGATTACTTAAGGGAAAGTCCATTGGATGGACGGGCCGATATTGTATCGGGCTTTCGTTTAATCGGTAAATTGAATTTTCGATTAAATATGGAAAGTTGAGACGTTGGATCTTTTAATTGGATTAAAAGATCAACGGGAATAATTTAAATGGACATTAAATTGGATTTAATGCTGGATTCGTCGTAATTGGATTACGATAAAACCCGATCCGTTAAATTATACCCGAGAGGAGAAATAATTCCTATTTTGGAATAGGAAGAAGTTGGACTTCTTCCCTTAATTAAACATGGCCGACATGCTCCCTTGGAGGAAGCAAAATCAGCCATGTTTCATGCTAGGTGGTATGTTGACTTATCTATTTTGGAAAGAGACAAATCAAATCCAATCAAGCTCTTCCCTTTTGGTATGATTTGATCATGCCATAGATTTTGATAGGCTTGATTGAAGAATTGATGGTGATTGATTGGAATGAATCTAGACATCCTTGGATGAACCTACACACATTCCAATAATCACATTAATTATGTATATATATTAGAATATACAACACCAACCATATGTGATTCATTATTCATCATTTTCTAGGAAAAAGAGAAGATAAAAATCCTCTCCTCTCTCTAAAACTCTCGGCCCTTCTCCCTCTCTTACACTTGTGTTCTTCACTTGATTTTGAATCAAGAAGAAGAAGAAGGTATGTTTAAGAGAGCACTAATTCATAGTGTTCTTCTCTTAAACCGATTCCTTCTTAAACCCGTTCTTTTCTAGCAAGAAGAACGTGTGTTTCTTCCGGTGTGGTGTGGATCACCTTTGGAGAATCCATATGTTTGGATTTCGTGAGCATTCCGGAGAAGGAACAACGCAAGTAGCCGGGAGCATATGCTAAATAATCAAAGGTAACAGTTTATTACGCTTTGATTGATTTAATATACATCTATGCCCTATGTGTTTAAATGTATGTTTCTAATATTTACACATCCTACATCGAACGCCCGGTTGAGCACCCAAGGGTACACCCCTTTGGATTCGCATATTTAAATTAGATTTAACTTTGTGCATAATTTATCGCTTTCTCGCTTCCGCTCGCGCTCCCGGGCGGATCCGCTTATCCTTCAGCAACAACACATCATATAGAGCACATAGATTGTAATCCGAAAGAGACTACAAAAAAATTAAACTGAATGTTACCTTTGTGGTTTTCTAGTGCATGACTACGAAGGTTTTTCCATGGCTGGAAACATTCACCAAGGTTCAAATCTATGAACCCTCTAACGTAGTCTACACCACACCGGGAGAGATCACGTTCCTCTTGCTAGAGAAAAACAAATCTAAAGGATGAAATCGAGGAAGGGATCACACTATTAGATTAGTGTTCCTTCTTGATCTTACTTTGTTTTTCAATTGATCCTAGATCAATGAAGAAACAAAGGGAATTAGAGAGTAGAGAGAGAGGGGCTGAAAAAGCTTGAGAGAGTGTGTAGAGAGTATTCTTCTTTTCCTAGAAAAGAGGAATAATGAATCTCATATGTTTGATGATAGTATATACACACATATATATATATATATACTTTATTAATGTGATTATTGGAAGGTTTCTAGGTTCATCCAAGTATTTCCAGATACATTCCAATCAATCCCCATTAATCTTCAATCAAGCCTACCATTTCATAAGGTATGATTTAATCATACCAAGTGAAAGAGGCTTAAATGGAATTGATTAGTCTCTTTCCAAAAGAGACAAGTCCACTAGTCATCAAAGGCCTTATGAAGCCGATTTATATGCTTCCAAAAGAAGTAAAATTTGGCCATTCCACTTTAGAAGAAGCCCAACTTCTTCTGATTCCAAAAGTGGAATTAACATCTCTGTTGGGCCAGGATTTAATGGACAGGGTTTTTATTGTAATCCAATTACGATAAGCCCAAGAATTAAATCCTTTTCAATTCAAGGTCCAATTAAATAATTACCATTAATCTTTTAATTGGAATCCAATTAAAAGATCCAAGCTTCGATTCTCTACTTAATCGATAAATCCTATTTATCGATAAGACGAGGGCCCGATACAATATCGGCCCGTCCATCCAATGGACAATCCCATAAGTAACTCAGTTACTTATCATGCTCTGAAATTGACTCCAAGTCAATTCTTTCACCTTCTCGGTGATTTGTGTGTGACCATTTAGGTTCACCCTCAGCTAGACTTGGGTTCGTGTCCAATAGGAGCCCGTTACCATGGGTGGCCGTCTAGCAACGGTCCATGACACTAGAGACTAGGTGAATGTTGGCGTGAACATTTCGGTGCTGATTCCGTACGGGTATGGTCCTTCCATCTACCGTCTCCCGGTCTTAGTCTAGGGTATGGAATTGGGCATCGGTTCCCATCCTTGACTAGGCGTCTATGCTGAATACTCGTGACTATGCATGCCTCATTGTATCGACATAGGAAATCATTTCCTACTCGATCAACCACTGCGGTCACAGGTTTAAGCAGCATGAACGTGTCTCCGAGTGCATAGGAGATACCTTTGTCATATACTGACAGGGGACGGATCCTCTTCTTGAAACCCACCATCCTCGTTACACATTCTTACTGCACCGGACAAGGTTTATAATGAACATGTCTGCGATATGATCACCTCTCGCCAGATCTAAGATACAACCATCGTGTGCACATGACTATTGTGGTTCTCATGTCTGAGGACTACTCCCATACTATCGGAATCGGAAAATTCTAATCATACCAACCAAGCCTCCAAGGCTTCCATATGATGATCCCCGCGAGTCAGCTTAGTCGGCTCGACCCTAGTTGACCAACCAACCAAGATCGTATAGGTGTCCCACACCTCTCGTCGATGAAACATGACACTCATCTAATGAACACGACTCTTGGTGGAAGTCTCTATAGCAGTCTCGATGCCCTGTCTCGAGGTCCTCGACTTGGAACGTTTCAGACCCAACCCTTTATCAGTTGGTTTCACAACCACCATCCAATGCATGGCCCAACTACATGAGTTGTTAATGTGGTCTGTGGGCTTTGTTGTGATATATGTAAAACGACATTTAACATATTAATAATGAGCACAATAAAGACAATACCAATGGTAACGAATACTCATATTATTCATTACATAATATTACATTACATCGAATTGTCAAATAGATTAGAAAATGCCAAACCAATAAACTTTGTAGTTACCTATTTTAACAATCTCCCACTTGACCTAACGCCAATCATCCATTGACCTCAAACACATCTTATCTGGATGCTGAGTATGGGCAATTTGCAACACCACCTTAGTAATTGGATCTCGTGTTTTCTGCCGAGCTGACTCAATCCATCCGAACATCACCTCTGCTAACAATCTCTCTGCGCAGATGGTAGCATCTAAGAATATGCTTAGATTAGTGATGAGATCTCGGTTCCTTTGCTTGTGCTATCGCCCCATTGTTATCGTAGAAGATAAGTACTGGCTCAGCAATGCTAGGCACTACACCCAACTCTTGGATGTAGTTCTTCATCCAAACCGCCTCCTTAGCAGCTTCTGAAGCCGCTATGTATTCAGACTCTGTGGTGGAGCCCGCTATGGTAGCCTTCTTGGAACTCTTCCAAGCAACCACGCCACTGTTTAGTCTGAACACAAAACCAGACTGAGACTTGGCATCATCGTCGTCCAATTGGAAGCTACCATCGTTGTAGCCTCCAGTATCAATTATCCACCACTGTAGATCAAGAACATGTCCTTATTCTTTTTCAGGTCATTAAGGATGGTCTTGACCGCACTCCAGTGTGCATATCCGGCACACGCCTGATATCGACTTGTCATGCTCAAAGGGAAAGCCACATCAGGCCTGGTGCAGTGGACAATGTGCTGAATGCTGCTTACGGCTGAGCATAGGAGATGTCCGACATGCACTTAAGCTCCTCACCTGTTTTAGGGACTGCTACTTAGACAGCTTCATTCCATGCCTCATAGGAAGGAATCCTCATTAAGTTCTCCATCTTTAATCTCTTCAAGACCTCCTCAATATACGAGGACTAGGCCATTCCTAACATCATTCTAGATCTATCCCTATAAATCTTGATGCCAAGGATGTAGGATGCTTTGCCCATATTCTTCATGGAAAATTGTGTTGACAACCAAGCTTTAGTGGTGCCCAACATCTTAGCATCATTCTCATTGACCAAGATGTCAGCCACGTAAATCACTAAGAATGCAAGTGAGCTCCCACTGATTTTCTTGTATATACAAGGATCGGACTCGTTCTTGATGAAATCATATCCCCGTATGACTTCATCAAAACGTATGTTTCAACTTCAGGAAGCTTGTTTGAGGCCGTAGATGGTCCTTTGGAGACGGTAGACCTTCTGCTCTTCTCCAACAAATGTGAAACCTTCTGGTTGATCCATATAGATCTCATCCTCTATGAAACCGTTGAGGAAGCAAGTTTTTCACATCCATCTGTCATATTTCATAGTCATACCATGCTGCTATGGCAAGTAGTATCCGAATGGACATACCCATTGCTAGATGTGAGTAGGTCTCCTCAAAGTTAACCCTAGGTCGTTGAGTGTAACCCTTTGCCACAAGCCTGGCTTTGAAGGTTGTAACCTCCCCGTCAGCTCCAAGCTTACGTTTGTAGACCTATTTACACCTTATAGGTTTTACTCCTTTAGGTGGGTCCACTAGGGTCCAAACCTGGTTTGTACCCATCGAGTCCATTTCGAATTTCATGGTCTCAAGCCACTTATCCTAGTCGATATCTCACATCGCTTCTCCATACGTCTTTGGATCATTATCCAATTGACTGGTTAGGCCCAGAAATCTGTACCTATCAGATGGTTGGGATACTTTGGCCGGCCTATGAAGGAGTGGAATATTATCAGTGGAAACTACAGGCTCAGATGTTGTTACTGCTATCTCATGGGGCACCTCACTTGATTACTCAAGGAGTACCTCATCACGTCGACTATCCGATGGAAAACCCTTTTCTAAGAATACCGTGTTCCGCGAGACAAATATCTTTTGCTCGGTGGGATCATAGAAATAATACCTCGCAGTTTCTTTCGGATATCCCACGAACCTGCATAAACTAGACCTGGATTCCAGTTTATCTCGAACCAATCTCTTGACGTATGCGGAGCTCCCCACACTTTCAAGTATTTGTAGGAGGCAGGCTTGCCATGCCATATCTCATATGGCGTCTAGGATATCTTCTTAGATGGAGCCATGTTCAAAAGTTTGGTTGATGTCTCAAGAGCGTATCTCCAGAAGGACAAGGGAAGTTCGGTAAAACTCATCATGGATCGGACCATGTCCAACAAGGTCCGATTCCTCCTTTAAGATATACCGTTCAACTGTGGTGTTCCAGGAAGAGTCCACTGAGAGAATTCCATTCTCTTTTTGATAATCAATGAACTCACCACTTAAATACTCTACACCTCAGTCCGACCGAAGGGCTTTGATCTTGCAACCGGTTTGGTTCTCAACTTCAAGTCTGTATTCCATAAACCTTCCAAAGGCTTTGGCCTTGTACCTCATTAGGTAAACATAACCGTTTCGTGAGTGATCGCCGGTAAAGGTTATGAAGTATGAGTACCCACCTCTCGCTTGAGTATTTAATGATCCACAGACGTCTGTATGGATCAAATCCAAAAGACGTTGGCTAGCGTGCTTTGTCCAACAAAGGGTTTCTTGGTCATCTTTCCCTTCATATAGGACTCGCAGGTTAGTAGATTGTCCAAATCATCTATTTCTAGACTATTTGAGTCAACCAACCTCATTATCCTATTTTTAGAAATATGATCTAACCTTGCATGCCATATCTGTGCGTTATCCTGATTATTGTGTTACATTTATGTTCAGCAGTCATGATCCAATTAGACTATTAAAGTATGTACAAACTGTTTACCAATGTACCAAGCAGATGAGACATACCATCATTAATAATATAAAAGCCACTTTTATTGATGGTGAAAGAATAACCCTCCTTGTCTAGGATGGGAATAGTTACAATATTCTTAATCATGCTAGGTACGTAGAAACAATCGTTTAGTACTAACCTAACATGATTACTAATGACTAACTCTATTAATCCTAGGGCTTCTGCAGCAACGACCTTGCCATTGCCTAGCCTTAGGATCATCTCATCTATCGTTAGCCTTTTGCTTCTTTGCAGAACCTGCAAATCATTGCAGATGTGAGCACCACTTCCGATATCCAATACCCATGAAGCAAAATTAGTTATCATGTTTATTTCAACCACAAATATACCTGGATTGGAGAGGATTTGTGGGCACTCTCTGTTCTAATTCCCCTTTCCTTGGCAATGCACGCAGACATCATTTGCCTTAGACTGTTGAGAACCCTGAGCCTTCCCTTTCCCTTTGCCCATTCCCACCGGAGCAACATGGGTGCTAGTAGCGCGAGAAGTGGCTGCAACTGCCTTCCCCTTTCCCTTTTTCCTCTTCCAGCCTCCGGCCCTCTTACCATTCACCTTGGAGGTTGAAGCCTCTCCTATCAATACTGACGACACAGACTTGTAGGTCGTTGTCTCGTATTGGACCAACATGTTGATCACCTCATGAATGGACTTCTCAAGTCCATTCATGTTGTAGTTTACAATGAATGGGTTATAGGATGGAGGAAGCGACTGAAAGATCACGTCGATATACATGTCATTGTTAAGCCCAGCTTTTAGGTCCTCGAGCTTCTCTACTAGGGATAATATCTTGACCCCGTGACTCTGTACAGAAGATCCTTTAGCTAGCTTGGTAGCAAAGAATACTTTTATGGCGGTATATCTAATATGCCTGTCCAGAACCGCATAAACCTTGTTTATGCAAAGCATTATGGCGAAGATGTTGTCCAGCCTATCATATTGCTTCTGGACGTCATTAGACATCAAAGCCAATATGATACTGCGTACTTTCTGATTGTCCTTATGCTATTTCTCGAACGTCAAACGTTCTTCTGGCGTGAACTCCTCCGCAAGTCGCTCGGCGGCGGTTCATCCAAGACGTAGCCTTGGTTATCAAAATCAAGGACAATCCTCCAGTTTCTTAGCCAGTCAAAATAGTTTGTGCCATTGAATTTATTAGTCTCTAGTACCATGGTTAAGGGATTCTTAGACATATCTACATTTATAGAAATGTAAAGCAGAAATTAGCAAATGATAGTAATATTATAGTTCAAGTTGAAGACATGGTCTTTTAGTCTTTAACCCTCCCACTATTTCTACGAAAGTCCACCACTCTGAAGTGGAGTTTCGGGAAATCCTTTCCTAGTGGGCTCAGGATCCATAAGCGTGATCTCCATGCCCCAGTTTTACGATTGACATGAAGAAAACCTCATGGGAGATATCCAATATCATTCTCATCCACTGAGATTCCCAAGATGTTTTACCTCACCTCTTCACATGATTCCAAGGACTCCAAGTAAATCATGTTACTCACTGTTGGGCCCGAACCATCAACCAAATCATGCCTGAACTGTCGTCCCCCATGAATCCTGAGACAGGGAAACAACGAGTGCAATCTCTTTGTTTACAACAATGGTGCAACTTTCTTCTAGTCCAAGTGTGCCACGACTCGTGAGACCACACTTGGGTAGTGGTAGCTTCCTCACCACATTGCTGTGGATGGAAGACTTGGACGGATCAAAATCATTTTGATCTAAGTCTATTATGGGCCTAATGTTTTATTTGGTCTAACCAAATGAGAGTTTGTTTTGATAATGACGACCTCATCACATTAAATGTTTTTGCATCCATAAATATCCAATATTCATAAAACAATAAATAAATACGCTGGATGCAATAAACATAGCATAACCCTTGTTAGGATGATCACAAGCCCAACCTATGCGACCCACTGAGCCCGCAGTGAGTCTATGGTCTGTCTAAGGTGGTCCTACACTATTACAAAAATAATTAACCCATTGTCTTTCCAATGGGCCATGTGGCTCTTCTTGTTTTTCGCTTTGATGTATCAACTTGGGCCTTCATCGAACGTGGGCGTCCAACTCCGTGGGCTTGTTATTATTACAAAAATTAAACGGTCACAAAAATCTTAACTACTCTCATTACATGGGAATAGGAATACACGGAAAAGAGGAAATAAGCAAGCCTTAACATCATGAGGTGAAAAACCGAGAGATGGTAGTCCTTAAGCAAGTGGCACGCATGCCCCACCAGACAGAAATATAAATGCCATACATTCATACACAAGGTTTAGGGCTCTTGTGATCATCCCATGTTGATCCCATCATCATATAATGCACAATTATACAAATAATCATGCCAACATAGATATTCAAAATATGCAAGTGATTTCCAACATCACAAGTTATAAACATAGAGACAATGTACAAGCTTCAAATTTTAAATCTAATAGACATCAAACACAACTCATCCAACGCATGTTGGAAACCCCAAATTAATTAAGCAATGTTTATAGGAAAAACCCAACAATTCAAAAATTAAATATGCAAAATTAATTCATTTTCAAAAAATATGCAGAAATTACTTGAAAAATCAAATTTTCAGAAAAACATTGAAAACCCACACAGAACAGCCCAGCCGTCGTGCCAACTCACCGGCCGCATGCACAGGCGCGCACACGCCCATTCCTCGCTTGGCCCAGCAAGCAGAGCGCGCGCGCCCTCGGCGAATGCGCCTATGCACGCAACGTACGCCCGCGTGCACTAGGCTTCCCAGCGTGCGCAGGCGCTCGCCTGCACATAGCGCGTTGTGCGCGACCGCCCTTGCCAGCACGCACGCAGGCCAAGCTGTGCCCAGGCGTGAGCCCGCGCGCGCCCGCCAGCTAGTGGCCGGCCAGCAGGGGCAGCAGCCAACCGCTGTTGTTCCTTTTTTGTTCGTATCATGGTTTTTTCGTTTCTCATTTCAACACACACACACACACACATATATATAAACATATATATATATAATGACTAAAAATAAATATGCAATTTTAACGATCCAATCCATAAAAATCACAAACATGATGTCTATTAAATTTAAAAACTTAAACAAGTTCGTTAAACCATATGTTTACACATAAACACTTGCTCATAGAGCCGTAAACGCAAATAGAACATGCGAGGCACATAGATCTATGGCTCCTTACATCGAATCGGGCTCTGATACCACTTGAAGGACAAGCGGATTCGCGCGGGAGTGCGAGCGGAAGCGAGAAGCGTAAAGGATAATGCAATATTAAATTTAAACAATATCAAAATGATCCCTAGGGGAGTACCGTTGGGTGCTAGGCTCGGATGTCCGACACATTTTTCGGGAGGCGAATGGGGCGGCTGATCATCTTGTGAAGGAAGCCGCCGACCTGCAGGTGACTCGGGTGTTGCATTAGGGTGATATTACGGGAGTATTACGCGGCATTATCAGACTTGATAGACTGGGCACACCCTACCTTCGCAGAGGGTAAGAGTTGGCTGTATATTGGACAGGGGTACTGGAGGCACAGAGGAGAGATGGGCATGGTGTTAGAATAGGGTGACCGGAAAGCCAATTAGATTGGTCTTGATGTATTCTATTTCTGACAATGTCATTGTAATTGTAATATTCTTATATGAATAAAGTGAGTATTCATGTTCGACAGTTCCATTTGTTGTGCTCGCTATTTATATTTATTCCATTTAACATCACAACAAAGCCCACAGGCCAAACGAACAACCCATGTAGTTGGGCTGCGCATTGGATGGAAGCTATGAAACTAACTTCTAAGGGTTAGGTCTGAAACGTTCCAAGTCGAGGACCTTGAGACAGGGCATCAAGAATCCTATACAGACTTGCACTAATGATTGCATTCATTAGATGAGTGCCGTGTTTCATCGGCGACAGACGTTGGACGTCTATGCAATATTAGTGGGTTAGTTGACAAGGATGTCAACTGACTGAACTGACTCGCGGGAATCGTCATATGGAAGCCTTGGAGGCTTGGTCGGTATGACTGGCATTCCCGGCTCCGATAGTACGAGATTAGTCCTCGGACTTGAGGAATCATGGCAGTCACATGCATATGATGGCTGTATCTAGCATCTGGCAAAGAGATGTCAGTATCTGGGATACGTTCATCATAAGCCTTATACAGTGCAGTCGGAATATGTATTGAGGACGATGGATTCCAAGATAGGATCCGTCACCTGTCAATATATGACAGTCGAGTCTCCTATGCGCTCTGAGACAATTTAAACTCTTATAAGTCTGTGGCCACAACGATTGGTCGAGTAGGGAATGGTTTCCTACGTCGATCGATAGAGTAAACGTGCCTCGAGTTACTGAGCATAGTTGTCTAGTCCAGGATGGGAACCGACGCCCAATTCCATACCCTAGACTTAGACCGGGAGACGGATGATGGAAGGACCGTACTCGTATGGAACTCGGGAGCCTAAATGTTCACGCCAACATTCACCTAGTCTCTAGTGCCATGGACCGTTGCTAGACGGCCACCCATGGTGACGGGCGTTTTTCTGATTAATGGTTAATCGGAAAAAACAATTAATTAAATTGGATTTAATTGATCAATTGTGTTGGACATAAGCCCAAGTCTAGCTGAGGGTGAACCTAATGAGTCACACACAAATCACTTTGGATTTGGCGGAGTTATTTTGGAATTAATTCTAGAAGATGCGAATAAATTTAATCGGATTAAATTTATTCAAGAGAGAAAATAAATGATTGGATCATTTATTTAGAAATCCATTTGATGGATGGTCCAAGAATTAATTAATGTGATTAGTTGATTTTTTTTGGACTAAGGACCTTTAAATTAATTGGATTAATTTATTGGGTTTTGGCTAGAATAGTTGATTGGATCAATTATTCTTAATTTGGACTTATGTTTATTTAATTGGATTAAATAAATAATTGGGATTCAATTGGATTGAAATTAATTAGATTAATTAATGCCCAATGGATAAATGTTTGGACTTTATTTAATTTGATTAAATACAAGTCCAAAAACCATGAAGGTCCAAGTCCATTTTTTCATGCAAGTTGAAGCTAGTTAAGGAGGAGTTTCAACTCTTCCACATATGAACATGATGAGCACGAAAATTTGCTGATTTGTGGGTGGTTTTCTCTTGCTATCATGTGTAGTGGATGTGCTAGAAGTGTGTGTATGTGGAAGTTGCCTTGGAGGTTACTATGTAGGTGGTTTTTGAACACTACATTCTACATACACAAAACTACTTTGCTAGACACAATTCATTTAACTTGCTTCACTTTTTGCTGGAGTTTTTAGCCAAATACTCTCTGAAAATTCTCTCTTTTAGTGTTCATACTTCTTAGAGAAGATTGAACAAAAACATTCCATGGTACACTAATCGATAGTGCTTTCTTTGGAATTGTTTCTTCTTCTTTGTTTCTAATTTCTATCTAGCAATAGAGTAGAAATAAATCCATAGTGTGGTGTGGAACGCATTAGAGGAGTTCTACGTTGAGCTCTCAAGTGGACGAACGAAGAAAGAAAAGAAAGGAACAACGCACGAACTCGTTCTACATAAACGAACAAAGGTTGGTTTCCTTTTTACATTTTTGTATAACTTTCTTCTTCTCCTTTTAAGCCACATGTCCAGCATGTTTTATTTTGTTGTTTATGCTTTGACAAACACCGAACGCCCGGGAACTTCAAAGGGAACACCCCTTTGAATCCGGTTTAAATTATGTCTTAAATTTATGTTTTTACGCTTCCGTTGCGTTCCCGGGCCGTACCCGATTCTTTCAGTAGTATCAGAGCCCGGTTCAGTGTTGTGGCTTTAAGGATTTACATGTTATAATGTGTTAAGCATGTTGAACGTGTTTAAAATGCTTTTGGAAAGCATGTTTTACGGTTTTTCTAGCATGATTATATGTATGAAAATATGTGTTAATTTTGCTTTTGAAATTATGGATATCTATGCATTTTATGAGAATTTGATTTTCTATAAATTCATTTTTATATTTCAGTTTTACAGCAGATATAAAAAAAAAAAAATTTGGAAAACGTTCAGCAGCCGTCTGCTTGCTGCTGCCTGCCGGCCGGTCACTGGGCCAGCAGGCGCGCAGGCCGGGCGCACGCGCCCGCTGGCTGTGCGTGCTGCCGGGCAGCACAGGCAGGCAGCCTGCGCGCATGCACGCGCTGGCCGCGCGCGCGTGCGTGCGGCCGGCCGTCGGCCGGTCTGGGACGTTTGGGCCGTTTTGCATCGTTTTTCGTGAAAATTTCAATTTTCTGATTTCTGCTGTTTTCTGAATGTGAATAATTTTGGCATATTTTAATTTTAATTAAATTGGATTTTTCTAAAATTATTTTTGATGCCTTAGATTATTTTTGGAAATGGTTTCCAAACTAAAATGGTTTATACATTGGATGTATGGGTGATATCCATTTTTTTAATTGCATTATTAATATATTATTTTCTGCACTTAATTATGTTTATTGTTAGATATTGGATATCTTGTTATAAATACATGGTATGTATTTATGTGTTGGGATATTTATATTTGATGTAAATGTGCTTTGTTGTTGTTGTTTATTTGATAAACAATAAGGATGATCACTATCCCTTTTTAGCCTATGTATGGTTTAATTTATTGTTGGGTGAGGCCTGCGTGCCTCTTTGTTTTTCTTCTCTCTATCGTTTTTTAACCTTGGAATAATAAGGCTTTCTTCCTCTCTATTAATGTACTCCCCCCAACTTATGATTGGGGTTTCTTTTAAGTTGTAATGAGAGTAGATTAGATTGTGAGGATTTAATTTATTAATTGTAAGCTTCCAAGGAGATGAAGATCCGGTGGATGGAGCCCATGATGGAAGGTCAAGAAGAACAAAGGAGAAATTTTTACAAGGCCCCATTAGAATGATAATGGGATGTAAATATTGTAATAGTGTAGGTCTACCCTAGTTTGACCATAGATCCACTGCGGGCTCAGTGGATCACATAGGAATGGGCTTGTGATCATCCTAACAGGGGCGTGCTAGGTTTACTTTGTATGTTCTTAAGTTTTTTATGCTTTGATGTATGGTGTGTTTGGAATGCATCTTATTACATTATATGTATAAATCTTGAGCATGCAAAATACTAACAATGATGAGGTCTCGGTCTTAATAAAATGATGAACTCTCACTTGGATGGTCCAAGTAAATATTAGGCCCAAAATGGAATTAAATCAAATGGTTTGATTATTCCAAGCCTTCCATCCGTAATAATGTAATGAGGAAGCTACTTTCCTCTAAAGCGTGGTCTCACGAGTCGTGGCACGTTTTGGAATGAAAGAAAGCTGCATTATTGTTACGAACAAAAGGAATATGCTCTTGTTTCCCTGTCTCACGAGTCGTGGGGGGCGACAGTTGAGATATGATTTGGTTGATGGGTCGGGCCTAACGCCGAAGTAACATGATTCGCTTGGAGTCCTCGGAATCATGTGAAAGAGGTGAGGCAAAATATTTTGGGAATCTCGTTGGATGAGAATGGTATTGGATACCTCCCACAAAGCTTTTTCTATGTGAATCGTAAAAGCGGGGCATGGAGAATTGCGTTTGTGGATCCCAAGCCCACTAGGAAATGGTTTCCCGAAACCCTACTTGAGAGTGGTGGGCTTTCGTAGAAATAGTGGGAGGGTTAATGACTAAAGACCATGTCATAAACTTGAATTAATATTACAATTCGTTTGCTAATTTCTGCTTTACATTTTGAATGTTGATGTCTAAGAACCCGTTATCTATGATTATGGAGACTAATAAGTTTAATGGAACGAACTACAACGATTGGCTGCGTAATCTGAGGATTGTCCTCGATTACGAAAACCAGGCTTATGTTCTGGATAAGCTATTTCCCGTAACCTTGCCAGAAGGTTCCTCGCCAGAAGAGCGTTTGACGTTCGAAAAATGGCATGAGGATGACCGCAAGGTACGCAGCATCATACTGGCATCCATGACCAATGAGATCCAGAAGCAGTATGATAGGCTGGACCATGCCAACGCGATAATGCTCCGCTTACAGGATATGTATGCGGTTCCGGATAGGCATATTAGATATGCCGCCACAAAAGCATTTTTCGGCACCAAGATGACTGAAGGATCCTCTGTACATGAACATGGGATCAAGATGGTTTCCCTTGTGGAAAAGCTCGAGGATCTCAAAGTTGGGCTTGATAATGATACATATATAGATGTGATCCTACAGTCTCTTCCTCCCTCTTACGACCCTTTTGTCGTGAATTACAACATGAATGGGCTTGAGAAGTCCATACACGAGTTGATTAACATGTTGACCCAGTTCGAAGCAACGACCAAAAGGTCTGCGCCGGCGATACTGGTTGGGGAGGCTTCGACCTCTAAGGCGAAAGGCAAGAGGGCCGGACGCTGGAAGAGGAAGAAGGGAAAGGCAAAAGCCGCTGCTAGCGCTCAGAGCGCTCCTGTTGCCCCAGTGGGGATGGGCAAAGGAAAGGGAAAGGTTGGACCGCAGCAATCGAGGGCAAATGATGTTTGCATGCATTGCCATGGAAGAGGGCATTGGAAGAGGGACTGCCCCAAGCTCCTCTCCAATCAAGGTATATTTGTTATTAAGGTTAACATGATTACTAATTCTACTTCTTGGGTATTGGATACCGGTTGTGGAGCTCACATCTGCAATGATTTGCAGGTGCTGGAAAGAAGCAGAAAGCTAAGTAGGGACGAGGTCGTGCTGAGGCTTGGTGATGGCAAGGCTATTGCTGCTGAAGCTGTAGGTCTAGTCCACTTAGTTGTTAGTGGTCAAGTTAGGATAGAATTAAAAGATTGCTATTATGTACCTAGCATGATCAAGAATATCATTTCAATACCGTTGTTGGACAATGCTGGTTTTGATTTCATGATCAATAAAAATTGTTTTTATTTGATGAAGAATGGTTCTTCACATCTGCTAGGTAAACTTCATAATGGTCTTTATATTCTTCAACAGCGTGATTTGATCATGACTGCTCAAAACAAACGGAAAATGGATAATCAAGAAAACGCATAGATTTGGCATGCAAGGCTAGGTCACATCTCTCAAGACAGGATTAGGAGGTTGGTGGACTCGAAGAGTCTAGAAATAGATGATTTGGACCATCTACCGGCCCGCGAGTCTTGTCTAAAAGGGAAAATGACCAAGAAGCCCTTTGTTGGACAAAGCATGCTTGCCATTGGTCTGTTGGATTTGATCCATTCAGATATCTGTGGGCCACTAAATACACAGGCCAGAGGAGGGTTTTCTTACTTCATAACTTTTTACCGATGACCACTCACGGTATGGTTATGTTTACCTTATGAGGTACAAGTCTGAGGCCTTTGGAAGGTTTAAAGAGTTCAGGCTTGAAGTTGAAAACCAAACTGGTCGCAAAATTAAAGTCCTTCGGTTGGACCGAGGTGGTGAGTATTTGAGTGGGGAATTCTTGGATTACTTAAAAGAGAATGGGATTCTCTCTCAGTGGACTCCTCCCGGAACGCCACAACTGAACGGCGTCTCTGAAAGGAGGAATCGAACCTTGTTGGACATGGTTCGATCCATGATGAGTTTTACTAAACTGCCCTTATCCTTCTGGGGTTATGCTCTTGAGACGGCAGCCAAGTTATTAAACATGGCGCCTTCTAAGACTGTGGCCCAGACGCCATATCAGATATGGCATGGCAAGCCTGCTTCCTACAAGTACTTGAGAGTGTAGGGTAGCCCTGCATACGTCAAGAGACTAGTGGGAGACAAACTGGACTCCAGGTCTAGTTTGTGCAGGTTTGTGGGTTATCCTAAGGAAACTGCGGGGTATTATTTTTATGATCCTTTCGAGCAAAAGGTTTTTGTCTCGAGAAACGCAGTGTTCCTGGAAAAGGGTTTTACAACGGATACCCGTCGTGAGGAATTGCTCCTTGAGGAATCAAGAGAGGCAATACCTCAAACTTATGCAACGACATCATCTGCACCTGTAGTTCCCACTGACGATATTCCTGTCATCCGAAGGTCGACTAGAGTTTCCCATCAACCTGAAAGTTATGGGTTTCTGGGTGTGACCGGTCAGTTGGACAATGATCCAAAGACCTACGGAGAAGCAATGTCGGACATTAATTCCGAAAAATGGGTTGAGGCCATGAAATCCGAAATGGACTCTATGAGTTCAAACAAGGTTTGGACCTTAGTAGATCCACCCAAGGGTGTCAAGCCCGTCGGGTATAAATGGGTCTACCAATGTAAGCTTGGAGCTGACGGGGAGGTGACTACCTTCAAGGCCAGGCTTGTGGCAAAAGGTTATACCCAGCGGCCTGGGGTCGATTTTGAGAAAACCTATTCGCCCGTAGCCATGGCTAAGTCCATTCGGATTATACTTGCCATAGTTGCATGGTATGACTATGAAATATGGCAGATGGATGTGAAAACGGCCTTCCTTAATGGATTTGTTGAGGAAGAGATCTATATGGATCAGCCGGAGGGTTTCACATCTGTTGGGGAAGAGCAGAAGGTCTGCCATCTCCAAAGGTCCATCTATGGTCTCAAACAAGCTTCCTGAAGTTGGAATATCCGTTTTGATGAAGTCATACGGGGTTATGATTTCATCAAGAACGAGTTTGACCCTTGTGTATACAAGAAGGTCAGTGGGAGCTCAGTTGTGTTCCTAATGCTTTATGTGGACGACATCTTACTCATTGGGAATGATGTAAAGATGTTAGGTGACACTAAAGCATGGTTGTCCACACAATTCTCCATGAAGGATTTGGGTGATGCTTCCTACATCCTAGGCATCAAGATTATCCGGGATAGATCTAAAAGGATGTTAGGAATGACTCAAACCTCGTATGTTGAGAAAGTCTTGAAGAGATTCAAGATGGAAAACTCCAAACGAGGATTCCTTCCTATGAGGCATGGGGTTAAACTGTCCAAGAAGCAGTCTCCTAAGACTGATGGGGAAGTTAGAAGGATGTTGGACATCCCCTATGCTTCAGCCGTAGGCAGCATACAGTATGCTGTGCAGTGCACAAGGCCCAATATTGCTTTCGCTTTGAGCGTTACGAGCAGATATCAAGCTTGTGCCGGTGAGGCTCACTGGACTGCAGTCAAGACCATTCTTAAGTACCTGAGAAGGACTAAAGATATGTTCTTGGTTTACGGTGGTGGAGAGTTGATTCTGGAAGGCTACAGCGATGCTAGCTTCCAGTCTGATGAGGATGATGCCAAGTCTCAATCTGGGTTTGTATTCAGGCTGAATGGTGGTGTGGTGGCTTGGAAAAGTTCCAAGCAGGATACTACAGCTGATTCCACCACGGAAGCTGAGTACATAGCGGCTTCGGATGCAGCTAAGGAGGCGGTTTGGATGAAAAACTACATCCAAGAGTTGGGTGTAGTGCCTAGCATTGCCGAGCCAATAGTTATCTTCTGTGATAACAACGGGGCTATAGCGCAAGCGAAGGAACCGAGATCTCATCACCGATCCAAACACATTCTTAGACGCTACCATCTGCTTAGAGAGATGGTGGGAAGAGGTGATGTTCGGATGGACCGAGTCACATCGGCAGAAAATACGGCAGATCCGCTGACCAAGCCAGTGTCGCAGGTTGCTCATACTCAGCATCTTCGGAAGATGGGTTTGAGGGTCATGAGTGATTGGCTTTAGGGTCAAGTGGGAGATTGTTAGAATAGGGTAACCGATAAGCCAATTAGATTGGTCTTGATGTATTCTATTTCTGACAATGTCATTGTAATTGTAATATTCTTATATGAATAAAGTGAGTATTCATGTTTGGCAGTTCCATTTGTTGTGCTCGCTATTTATGTTTATTCCATTTAACATCACAACAAAGCCCACAGGCCAAACGAACAACCCATGTAGTTGGGCTGCGCATTGGATGGCAGCTATGAAACTAACTTCTAAGGGTTAGGTCTGAAACGTTCCAAGTCGAGGACCTTGAGACAGGGCATCAAGAGTCCTATACAGACTTGCACTAATGATTGCATTCATTAGATGAGTGTCGTGTTTCATCGGCGACAGGCGTTCGACGTCTATGCAATATTAGTGGGTTAGTTGATAAGGATGTCAACTGATTGAACTGACTCGCGGGAATCGTCATATGGAAGCCTTGGAGGCTTGGTCGGTATGACTGGCATTCCCGGCTCCGATAGTACGAGATTAGTCCTCGGACTTGAGGAATCATGGCAGTCACATGCATATGATGGCTGTATCTAGCATCTGGCAAGAGATGTCAGTATTTGGGATACGTTCATCATAAGCCTTATACAGTGCAGTCGGAATATGTATTGAGGACGGTGGATTCCAAGATAGGATCCGTCACCTGTCAGTATATGACAGTCGAGTCTCCTATGCGCTCTGAGACAGTTTAAACTCTTATAAGTCTGTGGCCACAGCGATTGGTCGAGCAGGGAATGATTTCCTACGTCGATCGATAGAGTAAACGTGCCTCGAGTGACTGAGCATAGTTGTCTAGTCCAGGATGGGAACCGACACCCAATTCCATACCCTAGACTTAGACCGGGAGACGGATGATGGAAGGACCGTACTCGTATGGAACTCGGGAGCCTAAATGTTCACGCCAACATTCACCTAGTCTCTAGTGCCATGGACCGTTGCTAGACGGCCACCCATGGTGACGGGCGTTTTTCTGATTAATGGTTAATCAGAAAAAATAATTAATTAAATTGGATTTAATTGATCAATTGTGTTGGACACAAGCCCACGTCTAGATGAGGGTGAACCTAATGAGTCACACACAAAATCACTTTGGATTTGGCGGAGTTAATTTGGAATTAATTCTAGAAGAAGCGAATAAATTTAATCGGATTAAATTTATTCAAGAGAGAAAATAAATGATTGGATCATTTATTTAGAAATCCATTTGATGGATGGTCCAAGAATTAATTAATTGGATTAGTTGATTTTTTTTGGACTAAGGACCTTTAAATTAATTGGATTAATTTATTGGGTTTTGGCTAGAATAGTTGATTGGATCAATTATTCTTAATTTGGACTTATATTTATTTAATTGGATTAAATAAATAATTGGGATTCAATTGGATTGAAATTAATTAGATTAATTAATGCCCAATGGATACATGTTTGGACTTTATTTAATTTGATTAAATACAAGTCCAAAAACCATGAAGGTCCAAGTCCATTTTTTCATGCAAGTTGAAGCTAGTTAAGGAGGAGTTTCAACTTTTCCACATATGAACATGATGAGCACGAAAATTTGTTGATTTGTGGGTGGTTTTTTCTTGCTATCATGTGTAGTGGATGTGCTAGAACTGTGTGTATGTGGAAGTTGCCTTGGAGGTTACTATGTAGGTGGTTTTTGAACACTACATTCTACATACACAAAACTACTTTGCTAGACACAATTCATTTAACTTGCTTCACTTTTTGCTGGAGTTTTTAGCCAAATACTCTCTGAAAATTCTCTCTTTTAGTGTTCATACTTCTTAGAGAAGATTGAACAAAAACATTCCAAGGTACACTAATCGATAGTGCTTTCTTTGGAATTGTTTCTTCTTCTTTGTTTCTAATTTCTATCTAGCAATAGAGTAGAAATAAATCCATAGTGTGGTGTGGAACGCATTAGAGGAGTTCTACGTTGAGCTCTCAAGTGGACGAACGAAGAAAGAAAAGAAAGGAACAACGCACGAACCCGTTCTACATAAACGAACAAAGGTTGGTTTCCTTTTTACATTTTTGTATAACTTTCTTCTTCTCCTTTTAAGCCACATGTCCAGCATGTTTTATTTTGTTGTTTATGCTTTGACAAACACCGAACGCCCGGGAACTTCAAAGGGAACACCCCTTTGAATCCGGTTTAAATTATGTCTTAAATTTACGTTTTTACGCTTCCGTTACGTTCCCGGGCCGTACCCGATTCTTTCACATGGCAGGAGTAGAGGTATGGCACGACTGGTCGCTAGTTGAGGATCTTTTTTCTTTGCTAGGATAGCCTTTGTATTGTAAAGGGAGTAAGTACTCCTTGTTTACTGCTTTTACAATAGGATAGATTCTGACTTGTAAAGGGAGTAAGTACTCCTTGTTTACTGCTTTCAACATTGTACAAAACTTAAATTTTTTGGTAATAAACAGGTAGGGGTCCGCCAAACCCCCCTCCTAGGCACAGGCGGCTTTTCCCAAAAAAAAAAAACAAAACCAAGCGTTTGGTATAGAATATGTTAATAAGAAACAACGCATCATATAGAGCACATAGATTGTAATCGGGAAGAGACTACAAAAACACTAAACGGAATGTTACCTTTATAGTTTTTTAGTGCACGACTACGATCGTTGTTCCACAGCCATAAATGTTCACCAAGGTTCAAATCTATGAACCCTCTAACAGTAGTCCACACCACACCGGGAGAGATCACATTTCTCTTGCTAGAGAAAAATGAATCTAAAGGATGAAATCGAAGAAGGGATCACACTATCAAATTAGTATTCCTTCTTGATCTTACTTTGTTCTTCAATTGATCCTAGATCAATGAAGGAACAAAGAGAATTAGCGAGCAGAGAGAGAGGGGCCGAAAAAGCTTGAGAGAGTGTGTAGAGAGTGTTCTTCTTTTCCTAGATAAGATGAATAATGAATATCATATGTTTTATAATAGCATATACACTCTATATAATTTATTAATGTGATTAGTGGAATGATTTAATCATACCAAGTAAAAGAGGCTTGATTGAAATTGATTTTTCTCTTTCCAAAAGGGACAAGTCAACTAGTCATCAAAGACCTTATGAAGCCAATTTTTGTGCTTCCAAAAGAAGCAAAATTCGGCCATTCCACTTTAGAAGAAGCCCAACTTCTTTTGATTCCAAAAGTGAAACTAACATCTCTATTGGCCAAGATTTAATGGACCGGGTTTTTATTGTAATCCAATTACAATAAGCCCAAGAATTAAATCCTATTTAATTCAAGGTCCAATTAAATAATTCTCATTAATCTTTTAATCCAATGAAAAGATCGAAGCTTCAATTCTCTACTTAATCGATAAATCCTATTTATCGATAAGACGAGGGCCCGATACAATATCGGCCCATCCATCCAATGGACAATTTCATAAGTAATCCAATTACTTATCATCATCTGAAAGACTCCAAGTTAATTCCTTCACCTCCACGGTGATTTGTGTGTGGCCCTTTAGGTTCACCTTCAGCTAGACTTGGGCTGGTATCCAATAGGAGCCCGTTACCATGGGTGGCCGTCTAGCAACAGTCCATGACACTAAAGACTAGGATAATGTTGGTGTGAACATTTAGGCGCCAATTTTGTACTGGTATAGTCCTTCTATCTACCGTCTCCCGGCCTTAGTTTAGGGTATGGAATTAGGCGTCGGTTCACATCCTTGACTAGGCGTCTGTGCTTAATACTCGAGACTACACATGCCTCATTGCATCGTCATAGGAAACCATTTTCTCCTCGATCAACCACTAGGGCCATAGGTTTAAGCAGCTCGAATGTGTCTTTGAGTGCATAGGAGATACCTCTGTCACATACTGGCACGGGATGAATCCTCTTCTTGAAACCTACCTTCCTCGCTATACATTCTAACTGCACTGGACAAGGATTATAATGAACATGTCTACGACATGTTCACCTTTCACTAGATCCAAGATACAACCATCGTGTGCACGTGACTGCCGTGGTTCCTCAAGTCTGAGGACTACTCCCGTATTATCATAACCGGGGAATTCCAATCATACCGACCAAGCTTCCAAGGTTTCCGTATGATGATCTTCGCGAGTCAGCTCAGTAGGCTCGACCCCAGTCGACCAACCCAGAACGATCGTATAGGCGTCCCACGCCTGTCGCCGATGAAACATGACATATTAGAATAGGTGACCAGAAAGTCAATGGTATTGGCTGTTCTGAGAACCATTCGTCAATCTGTGAACAAGTAATATTATGTTAATGAATGTAGTAAGGATTCATAGGCATGAGTTTGTTGTACTTACTGCTTGCATCGTTACGATGTCACAACAAACGACCACAGACTGAAATAACATTTCGGGAAATTGGAACTACGCTTGGAGGTAGGTTCATGAAATCAGTTTCGCCGAATCAGTCTGAAATACTCCAAGTCAAAGGAATCTCGAGACAGGGCATCGAGAATCCATTTGAGACTTGCACTAAGCATCTGCTGTCGTGTTTCATCAATGGGTGACGATGATCATCTAAGCAGTGTTAGTGGGTCGGCCTGCTGGGGAGCGGCCGACTGAGGTGACTTGCGGGAATCGTCATATAGAAGCTACTCGGGCTTGGTCGGTATGACTCGTATTCCCGGTTCCGATAGTACGGGATTAGTCCTCGGACTTGAGGATCACAGCAGTCCCCTACATACTAAGGTTGTATCTTGGATCTGGTGAAATTTGACCGATTATATCACATGGTCATCATAAGCCTCGTCCAGTGCAGTTGGAGTATGTAAGAACGGTGAATTCCAAGATAGGATCTGTCCCCTGTCAAAGGATATGACAGCAAGATCTCCTATGCGCTCGGAGATGGTTTAGACTCACAAAGTCTATGGCCATAGCACTTGATGTAGTGGGAAAGGATTTCCTACGTCGAGTTAAACCTATCTCGAGCATTATGCATAGTTGCCTAGTCAAGAATGGGAACCGACCCCTAGACTAAAGGCCGGGAGACAGGCGACAGTAGGACCATACCCGTACGTATCGAGCGTCGGTAGGACCGCACCTGCGTATAACTCGGAGCCTAAATGTTCACACCATAAATTCACCTAGTCTCTAGTGCCATGGACCGTTGCTAGATGGCCATCCATGGTAACAGACTACTTTGGTTATGAAATAACAAGAAATAGGTCCAAGTCTAGCTGAAAGGTGAACCTAAAGAGTCACACCCGCTACACAAAATGAAAGGGAATTAATTTGGAATTAATTCCGGGAGAAGGTTTAATTTAATGGAATTAAATTATACTTCTTGGAGATTCAAGCGTCGATGAATTATTTGGAATAATCGGGCTTGAGTTCATAAATTAGATTTATGAATTTTATAAAGCATGGGCTTTCCTTTTAATTAGATTAAAAGGGTGAATTAATTAATTAGTGGGCTTGGTATATTAAATAGGATTTAATATAAAGTCCATGGGACTATTTAATTTAGAATTAAATAATCCCATTTTATGGAATTAATTAATGGGCTTGGTATATTAAATAGGATTTAATATAAAGTCCATGGGACTATTTAATTTAGAATTAAATAAGTCCTTTCCATTAATTAATTAATGGGCTTAGTATATTAAATATGATTTAATATAAAGTCCATGGGAATATTTAATTTAGAATTAAATAGGCCCATTCCATAAAGCCCATCAAAATGGATGGACAAGATTTGATCTAGAGAATGATGAGATGAAGAGCCATGATTAATTTGACTTAATCAAAGCCTAATTTGACTAGGATTTGACTAGGTCAAAATCCTAGTCAAAGTGTGTCTCTTTGGAAGAGTTTGAGAAGGAATAGCAAATTCCATCTTCTATAAATACTCAAAAAAAAACACACACTCACACCTAGTATTCTCTACAACTCTCATCTCTCATCTCTCTCAAGATTTCGTCCATCCCCTTCTTTTCTCTCCAAGAATTATACTTTGTTCTTCTTGATTTTATTCAAGTTAAGAACATAAGAGACATTTATTGCGTTAATTCATAGCGTGTATCGATGTCTCTTCTCCTCAAATAACTTCTTGCTAGCACAAGGGTTGTTTGATTTCCGGTGGAGCGAGTGAGATGATTTAGAGGGTCTCTTCTTTGAGATCTTGGTGCAAAACGGGGAACAATGCATGTAGCCGAAACGAAGACAAAACTACAACCGGGTAGGTTCTTTAATAATGTTTTTTCGGTTCTAATTCTATGGCCTCCATATTGTGTTTTATTGAACATGAGATACACCGGACGCCCGGGAGAATCAAGGGCACACCCCTTGATTCGTTTATGTATGTTATGCATGATATAAATTCCATTTAATTATGCTTTGTAATTTTTATTACGCATTCTCTCGCGCTTCCGCTATACGCGTTAATCTCCCGGGCCGATCAACACAATCTTTCATGACACTCATCCAATGAACAAGACTCTTGGTCCAAGTCTCTATAACTCTTTATGCCCTGTCTCGAGGTCCTCGACTTGGAATATTTTAGACCCAACCCTTTATCAGTTGGTTTCATAACCACCATCTAATGCGTGGCCCAACTGTATGAGTTGTTAACGTGGTCTGTGGGCTTTGTTGTGATATATGTAAAATGGCATTTAACATATGAAAATGAGCACAACAAAGATAATACCAATAGTAA
Source organism: Sesamum alatum (assembly GCA_034509735.1). Classification (NCBI taxonomy): domain Eukaryota; kingdom Viridiplantae; phylum Streptophyta; class Magnoliopsida; order Lamiales; family Pedaliaceae; genus Sesamum; species Sesamum alatum. Next base: position 10,164,005 of record JACGWO010000013.1, read on the forward strand.
TGAATACTCATTTTATTCATTATATAATATTACTTTACATCGAGTTGTCAAATAGATTACAAAATGTCAAACCAATTGACTTCCTGGTAACCTATTCTAACATTTCTTTTTTAAATTTACCCCATGAACTTGTCACGGTGCAAAAGATGCTACGGCAGGGCCCCAAAGGGAGGTAGCACCTTTGCTGTTCAAATGCCCGAATAAGAAATAGTGGTCCTCATGAAGGACAAGCGGATCCGCTCGGGAGCCCAAGCGGAAGCGAGAAAGCGAGAAATTGTGCACAAATTTAAATCTAATTTAAATATGCGAATCCCGAGGTACCATTGGTGACGAACACTCATCTTATTCATCACATAATAATATTACATTTACATCAAGTTGTCAGATAGGTTACAAATCGCCAAACTTATTGGCTTTCTGGTCACCTATTCTAACACCTCATCCCCTAAGATAACAAAACGAAAAAGAGAAGGCATGCCGGGGTGAAGAAGGCAGCTCCATACCGAGGAACTGGGATTTTTAGTGAAATAGTCTGATTGTGGATCTCAGATAGGACAGAGAGTTAAAATTGAGAATAGAGGGCCAGGATATAAGGTGTTTAGTCTAGTATTAGTATTTAAATTCCTGAGGGATTCATTCGCATATGCGTAACATCCCTATTCCTTTTTCGTTCCTGCCTGCCAATTAGGCAGTCAGTCATTTGCTCACTTAGCTTCTTCTCCTTCTTACCCGTAAGGACCAAGCAGGGCGGATCAAAAAATGCCAATTGGACTTTTAAAGTTAATTGGATTAATTCTATAGAGGCCCAAGCCTACGTGTTTAATTTTTAAATTAAGCCCAGTTGACCATATATATGAGTGGAAGGTAGCCCTAGCTTGAACATATATATATATATATATATATATATATTTATATATGTGATAAGGATAAGGGAGTTAATGGTTGAGTACTTGTACATAGGATGTAGGTAGTGTACTATGTGGACACCCAATGTACCTACTTTTGACTTGACATGCAATGCATACATGTATACATACAAATCGTACATAGGATGTCTCTTGTGTGTGTGAGTATAGTGTATAGGTTTGTGTGTATGTCACTTTGTATATGATACAAAAGGCAACACTCGTCCCTCACTCTCATCATGTTGACCCCCTATTCTCCCTCACTTTTATTTCTATTTGTTGTTCTTCTGGACTAGTTTCAAGTTAGAGCAAGGTCCTCTTGAGTTCGATATAATAAGCTAATAGTATAATAAAGTCTCTTATACTACATACACCTTACCTCTAGCAAAGGTCTGTGTAGACCACCTTGTGGAGTTGTGTGTGTTCGACGGAGGAGATCTCGTTGGTCTTCGTGTGAGCACACCATTAGAGGAGAAAATCGTGAAGAAAGTCTTAAAATTTAAAAGGTAAAATTTCATGATAACATTTCGGTCACTCTATGTTACAATAGCTACTTGTTTTATTTCAACCTTCTTTTATACATGTTGAGTGCAGAACGTCCGGGATTACCAGACTAGTTTCCTTCCAATTTAGAATTTCAAATATGCTTATTTTCATACTTCTGTTGCATTCTTGCCAAGTCCCGGGCCATACCGATTCTTTCTGTGGTATCAGAGGCTAGTTTGGCACTCGTGGATATTATTTATGTGATGTTATATGTGATATAGTATGCTTTATGTGATGTAGATGGTTGTTTTAATTTTGATTAAAACATGATTTACATGTTTTATGCATTATTATGTGATGAAAAATATGTTGTGTGTATTTTAATTTTTGGATATCATGTGATGTTTTCAAGAATGTTAGGATTTAGTTTCAATTTATTTAAAAATAAAAATAAAACTGCTTGTGGTGGAGTGGTGGAGGAAGGGTTCCTCCACCCTTGGAACCCAAATTCGAAACCTAGGCGTAGCAGGCGCCAGCGTTGCCTACATTTGGGCGCTACGCACAGTAGCGCACACTCGCGCTACGGCCTTCTTGTGCACTCGTGCGAGGACGCTGCCTGTGCAGGCAGTTTTCTGAATCATTAAAATGAATTTTTGATTATTTTGCAATTTTGGGTTAAATATGATTTTTGCTTGCAAAGCCGCATTAATTAATTTTGTGAAAAATATTTTCATGGTTTTGATTAAATTATTTTGGAGTGTCCTAAATGGCAAACTTTAATTGGATTAATGTATTTATCGAAAATAAAAGGTTGATATCTATTATTAAATGCAATTATATTGCATAATTATGGCATATATGATTAGATATCTCTTGATACATGTGATGTATGATTTTATAATATGTAATACTATGAAATGTGTTTGATTTGTTTATGTGATAAATGAATCAAAGGATGATCACAAAGCCAATTCAACCCATGTGGTTAGTATTATATTCTATTTGGGTTGGGGCCTACGTGCCACTTATTCTTATCCTCTTTCTCGTTTTGTAGCCTTGAAAATAATAAGGCATTCTTTATCCCTCTTATGTACCTTCCCCGAATTATGGCTGAGGTTTGTATTATTTCAATGGTAATGAGAGTAGCTTAGGAGGTGTGACATTTTATTTTATTGTAAAATGACTTGTAATGAAGACCGCCCATGGAGAAGGAGTTTAACGAGACACTTAAGAGAGGGTCATGAAGAAAAGAAGGATCACGAAAGGCCCATCAAATGTAATGAGTTATAATAATTTGTAATAGCATAAGGCCTACCCCTAGAAAGACCAATGATCCACTGCGGGCTCAGTAGGTCGCATAGGAATGGGCTTGTGATCATCCTAACAAAGGTGTACTAGGTTTATGCATGATTTATTGTTTTTTGAAGCACAAACATGCAAAATACTAATATGATGAGGTCTCAATCTAAAGATAATTAAACTCTCAGTTGGGATTGTCCTAGTATAATTTAGGCCCATAATGGACATATTAAAATGTTTAATGTGTCCAAGCCTTTCATCCATAACAATTTGGAGTGGATGCTACTTTCATCCCTTTTGTGGTCTCACAAGTCGTTGCACGTTTCTAAATAAAGAAAAGTTACACTATTGTTATGAACAATCGACATTCTCCTATTTTTCTATCTCACGAGTCGTAGCGATAGTAGAGACAATTCACTTGGTTGATGGGTTGGGCTTAATGTGAAATAGTGTGATTCACTTGGAGGTCTTGGAATCACGTAAAAACGAGGAAAAATATCTTGGGGATCTCATATGATGAGAATGGTAACCTCCCACGAGGTAATTTTTGTGTGAATCATAAAAGTGGGGCATGGAGAATTAGCACCGTGGACCTCAAGTCCACTAGGAAAAACGTTTCCTAAAGTATCCATTTGAGAGTGATGGGATTTTGAAAAAATAGTGGGAGTAGTCTATGACTAAAGACCATGTCATAAGTTTTATATTCAATATTAAGAAAGTTGCTAATTTTCAGTTTTTTATTTTGATGTAGATCAAACCATGTCTAAGAATCCACTTACTGTTATTCTTGAGGTTAACAAACTGAATGGAAACAACTACAATGACTGGCTAATCAACTTAAAAATCATTTTTGACTTTGAGAGCCAGACCTACGTTCTGGATTAGTCCCCTCTTACTTCACTTCCGGAAGACTCTAGTGCCGAAAAATGTTCGACATTTGAGAAATGGCACGACAATGACTGGAAGGTTCACAGTATCATACTAGTGTCTATGACAAACGAACTCCAAAAATGGTATGATAGGCTAGATAATGTTAGTTCAATCATGATGTGCTCGCATGATCTATACGCGGTGCCTAATCGACATATATGATATGTCGTGACTAAAGTATCTTTTTGGCACTAAGATGGATTAAGGATCGTCGGTTCACGATCACTGCATCCAAATGCTATCCTTCTCCATGGAGAAACATTAGGAGTTGAAAACAGGGATCAAGAATGACACATATATTGATGTGGTTCTTTAGTTGCTCCCTCCCTTTTACGACCCCTTTGTCATAATCTTCAATATGAATGGGCTTGGGGGAGGTTTTGACTTCCAAGAAGACAATAAGGCCCGACGTTGGAAGAAGAAGAAGAGCAAGGCCAAAGGTCTAGGCCTTGCGAGCCATCCAGTTGTCAAGTCCCCGGCTGTTGACAAAGGGAAGAAGAAGGAGGTCTTAAAGCCAACAAGGCAAAAGATGCATGCCACTACTGTCATGATAAGGGGCATTAGTGAAAGAATTGGTACGGTCAGAGAACGCGGCGGAAGCGTAAAATAAAAGAAATTTAAAATGGCTTCAAAGGGATGTTCCCTTTGAATTCTCAGGCGTGCAGTGTTTTCAAACACATCAACATACGTAATAAAATATGTGTGAATGTGGCTAGAGGATAAAGCAAAAAAAGAGTACAAGTATTTAAATCGAAATACTACCTTTTTCATTTTCCTATGTCGGACGACAACAAGTGTTGTTCCTTTTCCCGTTCACTTTAGAATATCTCTAAGATAACTACTATATACACACATGCACGCTTTATGCGCGACTTGGCCATCATGGCCATCACTTGTGGAGGAGTTGAAACTCCTCCGCAACTTGGTCCAACTTGCACTCCTTTGAATTGGACTCCAAGTCATGGACCGGGCTTGATTTAATCTAATTAAATCGAGCCCAACCAAGGTCCATGGGTTTTAATTAATCCAATTATTTTTAATCTAATACTAGTTTATTTAATCCAATTAAATAAACATAAGCCTAAACACTAATCAATCGATTCAATCAATTAATTATACCAAGACCAATTAAATAAAATTATTTAATTTAAAAGTTCTAGCCCAAAATTTAATTAATCCAATTAATTAAATGTTGGGCCATCCATCAAATAGACTTTCCCCATAATGATGCAATCATTTATATTCTCCTTGAATTAATTTAATCCAATTAAATTAATTCATTTATTCTATAATTAATTCCACTACTTTCAAAGTGATTTGTGTGTGACTCTTTAGGTTAACCCTCAACTAGACTTAGGCTTGTTTTCAACATAGATTAATCAAATCAAATTTAATTTAATTATTTTTTATTAATCATTAATCAGAAACGTTCTTCACCATAGGTGGCCGTCTAGCAATGGTTCATGACACTAGAGACTAGGTGAATATTGGCGTGAACATTTAGGCTCCAAGGTCCATACAGGTAAGGTCTAGTCTAGGGCATGGAATTAGGCGTTGGTTCTTATCCTGGACCAAACATCTATACTTCATACTCAAGATGCACTTACTTTACTGATCTACCTAGAGAACCATTCCCTTCTCGACCAATTGCTACAGTCGTAGACTTGAAGAGTTTGAACTATCTCAGAGCGCACAGGAGACATAGCTGTCAAATAGTGATAGGGGACAAAATCTCTCTTGGAATCCACGTCCTCGCTACATACTTCAACTACATTGGACAAGGCTTATAATGACCATATCAAAGACACAGTCACCTCTCACCAGATCCAAGATACTACCATCATATGCATGCGATTTCTATGATTCCTCAAGTCTGACAACTAATCCTGATGAAACTTGGCACTCACCCATTGAGTGAAATACTTAGTGCAAGTCTCTATAAGGCACTCGAGGCCCAGTCTCGAGGTCCTTGACTTAGAATGTTCCAGACTAACCCTTAGGAGTATGTATCATAGCTGCTAACCGCTGCGCAGTTCAAGCACGGGTTTAAACATTCAGTCTGTGGGCAATTATTTTGACATTGAAACACCGTTTGATGATAGTAGTAAGCACAACAAACATATTAACCAATGATGAATAGTTACTTTATTCATCATAGTAATATTACTTTGGTAAAGATCGACGAATAGTTCCCAGAACGGTCAATCTAGTTGACTTTCTGGTCACCTATTCTTACAATCTCCCACTTGACCACAAAGCCAATTACCCATGTTGCTCAGAGCCTTCTGAGTCTAGCAATCTACAATACTGGCTCGATCTCGCGGGTCTACTATATTTCTCTGCCGAAGTGATCCGGTCTAACCATGTCACCTCTTCCTACCATTGCTTCCTGCAGATGGTGGTTGTCTAAGAATTTTCTATGGATCTATAATGAGATATTGAGCCTAAAACGTTTGCCAAAGCCTAGTTGTCCACCTCCAAGGTAATTACAAGCTCGGCCATACTAGGCACCAGATCCATCCCATGGATGTGATTTTCAATCCAAACCACTTTTTGGAAATGACTTCAAAGTTGCCATATATTCGACTTTCATGATGAATATCGTGGTATCCTGTTTAAGACCTTTATAAGCCACCACACTCACCATTACGTGCAAATGTACATATATATTGAAACAAAACATTATTCACATGATTTTGGAAGGTAGTATCGCTTTCTCCTTCTAGAATCAGCTCTCCACAAAACGTGCATCAAGGACACCTCTTTAATCCTTATTTAGGTTTCAAAGATTGTTCTCAAAAATTTTCTGCTGCCACCTCGATACACACCAGATAACTGTTGTTTATTCAAAGCATATACAATATTAGGTCCAAGGCATCAACGAACATTGCCATGTCGCCTACGACAAAGACGTAGGGGATGTTAAGCATCTAGGCTTCCTCATCAGTCAACTGTGACTGACTCTTGGACAGCTTAACCCTGTATATAGGAATATAATTTCTTTCATGGAGAATTGCATGAACAATGTTCGTATTTTAGTATTTCCTAACATCTTAAAGTCATTCCAAAAGAATAAGACGTTACACACTTTAAACACTCGGAACACAACTATGCTTCCACTGACCTTAGAGCCCGTTATTGGCCGAGTCATACTCCGTATGAACTCGTTATATTAAATATTCCAGTTACTTGAAATTTCAAACCCAATTTCAATTTTTATGACGGGCCCAATAGCTCTAAGCCATTGATCCAAACCTGATGTCCAACATCGCTTCTCCTTGTGTCTTACGAATCATAATCAACTGACTGGACAGTTCCAGAAACCTGTACCTCTCAGGTAAGTAAGGTACTCCGATCGTCCCTCGAAAGACTGAAATATAGTCACTAGAATAATAATAAGATTACAAATGATGTTTGCATTATTCTGCATCACACTTGCAAAAATCAGACACCAAGTCTAATTTGTCTCTCACTAGTCTCTTGACGTATGCAGGACCATCCCACATACTCAAGAACTTGGTAAGAATACTGGCTTCCCACACCATATCCGATATGGTAATCTGGAACATGACTATTAAAAATGCCATGTTTCTCAACTTGGCAATTTTTCAAGTCCATTTCTAAACGGGTTAAGATAGTCCAATGAAATTCTGATCGGACCCAGTCTAACAAGGTTCGATTTCTCTCTTATTAGGGACCATTCTACCATGGTCCTTTTAGGAAGAATTCCACTGAGTGAGAATTCCATTATCATATGGATAGTCAAGGAGTCCCACTGAATACACGCCCTTCGATCCAATCGAAAGGCATAATCTTGCAACCAGTTTGGTTCACCACTCCAAATCTAATTCCCTGAACTTAACAAAGGTTCTTAGACTTGTGAACCCCTTCTAGTCCTGTGTATTCAATGACCTGTTAAAATAGGTGATCATGAAGCCAATCTGATTAGGCTAATGTAACCTATGTCTGAACAATATCAGAGTTTTAATAAATTGTAATGAATAAGAAAGTGATATTCATTTAGCTTATACTTTGTCTGTGTTCACTTTACTGCTTTATTATAACTATTCACTACACAAACAAAGCCCACAGGCTGAAATCACATTCCGGGAAATTGGAACTATGCATTGTATGGTAGGTTCATGAAATCAGTTTCGCCGGATCGGTCTGAAATTCTCCAAGTCAAGGAATCTCGAGACAGGGCATCGAGAATCCATTTGAGACTTGCACTAAGCATCTACTGTCGTGTTTCATCGACAAGTGACGAGGCTCGTCCATGCAGTGTTAATGGGTCAGCCAGCTAGGTGGCAGCTGATTGAGGTGACTCGCGGGAACCGTCATATGGAAGACCTTGAGTAGGGTCAGTCAGGTATGACCTGTGTTCCCGGTTCCAACAATATAAGTTGATCCTTGGACTTGAGGGATTAGTGAGATCACCTGCACAGCGTGCCTGTATCTTAGGTATAGCGAGAGACTGCCAAGTCGTAGTTACTGAGTAGTCATAAGCCTTATCTAGTACAGATAAGATGTGCAACGTGACAATAGATCCCAAGAGAGCATCCATCTCTTGTCAGAGGGCTGACAGTGACATTTCACTTTACTCAGAGACTCATCCCTTATAAATCTGTGGCGATTGTAACTGAACAAAAGGGTAGGACCTCGGTGACGTTTAGTAAGGATGAGGCAAGGCTTAGGTCTGAGATGGGCACCTACGTGTCCATGCCCTAGACCTTAAGTGGTGAGATTAAAAATAGAAGGATAAAAGTATTGTAGAGCCTAAATGTTCACACCAAGTACATTCACCTAGTCTCTAGTGCCATGGACTATTGCTAGACGGACACCCATGGTAATAGACGAATTCTTGTCATAGGATGGTTGGGAATTCGACTAAGTCTAGCTGAGGGTGAACCTAAAGAGTCACACACAATCCGCACACATAAGGTATTTAATTTGAAAGTAGATTTAGAGAGGTAGGACGATTAAATTGGATTTAATCGATTCTCTTTTGCTTGGGAAGTCAATTCTTTTAATTAGATTAAGAGGAATTAACTAAATAAATAAATTGAATTTATTGGAATTAATTATGTGGGCTTAAAATAAATATTATTATTTATTTTATTTATTTATAGCCCCATGGATTATTTAAATAGGATTTAAATATTCCATCAAATAAATGGATGGTTGAGATTGAAGGGAGAGATGAATGACTAGGATTGGTTTGACCAATCCAAGACCTAGTTTGACTAGGACATTGACTAAGTCAAAATCCTAGTCAAATTAATATTCTAAAGTTGAAGTTTGAAGAGGAATATGATTCCTCCTCTATAAATACCTCTAGGGTTTCACTTTAGAAGGATGATGAGAATTCAAGAAACACACACACACACACACCCCTGTCTCATCTCTCCCTTAGGCTCAGCCACTTCCCCCCCCCCCCCCCCCCCTTTTTACAAGAATTATTTTGGTTCTTTTGTTTCATACGATTGAACCTAAGGAGGATTGATCACGTTAATTCATAACGTTTGGTCGATCCATCCTCTCTAAAATTATATACACTTGATTTTTCGCAAGCACGGGGATCAAGATACGTGGGCGGATTACGTGTACGATTTAGAGGGTCTCAATTCGAGATCTTGGTGCAAAACAGGGAGCAATGCAAGTAGCGGTTTTAAGAAAAAATGACAACCGGGTAGGTTACTACATTTTGCTATTTTTGATTTCTACAACCCTATGGCCTCCATGATTTGTATGTTCTTTATTTTAGTCATGAGATACACCGAATGATCGGGAGGGTCAAGGGAATACCCCTTGAACGTGTTACTTTAATTCATGTTTATGCATGCTTTAAATTTTGCAATTCTATTTTATATTGCGCTTCCGCATTCGTGCACCTCCTGGGACGATCCACACGCCTACCATAGGCTTTCATGACTTATTGATGTCTAAATTGTTAGAATAGGTGATCGTGAAGCTAATCTCACTAGGCTTATGTAACTAGTTTCTGACAATAATGGTATAATAAGATATTTAGAATAAAAGTGATGTTAAGCTCTTGGCATGTTATACTTTGTTGTTATATTACTGTTTATTGCACAAACAAAGCCCATAGACCGGATACGTAAATCCAGGAGGCTGGACTGCGCATAGGTTGGCAGTCATGAATCCAGCCTCAGTGGATCGGTCTGAAATCCTCCAAGTTAGGGACCTCGAGATTGCGTATCAAGGGTCCGAGTAAGACTTCCACTAAGGATTGCAGTCGTGTTTCATCGACAAGTGACGAGGGTCGTCCATGCAGTATTAGTGGGTTAGTTGGCTCGGCATCGACTGACTAAGGTGACTCGCAGGAATTATCATATGGAAGCGTTGAGTGGCTTGGTCGGTAGACTGGCATTCCCAGCTCCAATAGTAAGAGATTAGTCCTTGGACTTGAGGAATCACGGCAGTCACATGCACACTGTGTCTGTGTCTTACGTTTGGCGAAAGGCTACCATGTTGGGAGACTTGGTTGCTATAAACCCTATTTAGTGCAGTAAGAATGTGCATTGAGGTGTGTTCCAAGATAGAACCTGTCTCCTGTCAATGTTTGACGGTGGTGTCTCATCTACACCCCAAGGCTTGTTCCCTATAAAATCCGTGGCCACAGTAACTGAACAGTGGGATGAGATCTCAGTGACGTTTCAGTGGGTGAACGAGCAACTGCTTAAGTCAAGGATGAGGACGGACATTCAAATTCCATACCCTAGACTATAGCTATGAGACGGTAGATGAAAGGACTATAGTCTCTAGTGGCATGGACCGTTGCTAGATGGACACCCATGGTAACGGGCGAATTCTGGTTATGGTATAATTGGTGATTCGCCCAATTCTAATTGAAGGTGAACCTAAAGAGTCACACACAATTCACTGGAAGTAAAGGAATTAATTTGAAATTAATTTCGGGAGATGAAACAATTCGATTGGATTAAATTGATCCCCTTTTGGAGTGACGAGCCATTTTGGATTAATTAAATTAATCGGGCTTGATTCATAAATTGGATTTATGAAATTAGAGGTTAAGTTTTCCCTTTTAATTAGATTAAAATGTGAAAATTATTATTGGGTTTAAGTATTAATTAGATTTAATACACAAAGCCCATTGGAGCTTGGGCCATTTAAATTAGATTTAATAGGTCCATTCCGTAAAGCCTATGAAGAATGGATGGATGAGATTTGATCTAGGGTATATTGACATGGATGACTAGGATAAAGTTTGACTATGTCAAATTCTTAGTTGACTAGGATTTAACTAGGTCAAAGTCCAAAGTTGATTAGAGTGTGTCGCTTTAGAAGAGTTTGAGTAGGATTAGGAGTACTAATCACATAAATACTCAAAACACACATAATCACACACAACTCTCATACTCTCCTAGCTCACTCGCTCTCTCGACCAACCCCATCCCTCTCGGCCATCCTCTCCTCCTGCAAAAGTATTTTTTTGTTTTCTTATTTCATACAAGGGTACATATGAACAATTGATCTCGTTAATTAATAACATTTAGTTAATTGTTCTCTCCCTTTTGATACCTTGCAAGCATGAGAGTATCAAGTATCCGGTGAGTTGCGTGGACGTTTTTAGAGGATCTCTACATTGGCGTCTTAGTGGCAAATCCGGAAACAACGCGTGTAGCCGTACGAAGAAAGCTACAAGGGTGAGTATCCTTGTTACATCTCTTGTTCCTCTCTTCAACCCTAGCCCTCCATGAATCTTGTTTGTATTTCTTTTGTTCATGAGATATACTGAACGCCCGGGAGAATCAAGGGAATACCCCTTGATCCGGTTTTAAATTCCATTTTTAATTTCATTTATGATGCTTTACCATTTTATCGCTTTCCTGCGCTTCCGCCGCGCTACTCCTGGGCCGATCCGCTGCGCTTACATAACTAGATCATATCCAATAGACTATTGGCAAGCCTACTTTTTTCAACAAAGAGCTTTACGGTCTTTCCTTCTTGGAAAGGACTTGTAAGCTAGTCGACTCAAATTATACGTCGCTAGACTCTTAGAATCTTCTAACTTTCTTATCCTTAACTAGAAGAAAATCATCCTAGCTTATGGATGCCAAATCCATAAGTTTATCTTGATTATCCATTTTAATAATTTGACATTGAGTACTTATAATCCAATTATGGGACAGTGTTAAGGATAATTATGTTTTCAGCCTAGTAGACAAGAATCGCCATTCTTTGTCAAATAAAACTGATATTATTGATCAAATGTATGTAAGAAACTATCCAACAGTAAATTAAAATATACTTCGATCATGCTAAGTTACGTAACTCCTATCAAACTCTATCTTAACATGACCACTGCTATGCTAAGCCTAACTGATCCCTCGTCTTTACATCAACAACCATGCAATCGCTAAACCTTAGGACCGTCTGCCTTGGCTTTCAACTTCTTATCACTCACCTATAAATCATTCACAGATTATGATTAACTGGTATCTAATACTAAAGGGTAGAACAGTAATCATGTTATTACTCAATTCAAATGTACCTTCATTGAGGAGCTTAGGACACTCCCCCTTCCAATGTCCCTTTTGTCGGTAGTAAATGCAAACATCGTTTGGAATCTTTTGTTAGAATAGGTGACCAGAAAGTCAATGGTATTGGCTATTCTGAGAACCATTCGTCAATCTGTGAACAAGTAATATTATGTTAATGAATGTAGTAAGGATTCATAGGCATGCGTTTGTTGTACTTACTGCTTGCATCGTTACGATGTCCAAACAAACGCCCACAGACTGAAATAACATTTCAGGAAATTGGAACTACGCTTGGAGGTAGGTTCATGAAATCAGTTTCGCCGAATCAGTCTGAAATTCTCCAAGTCAAAGGAATCTCGAGACAGGGCATCGAGAATCCATTTGAGACTTGCACTAAGCATCTGCTTTCGTGTTTCATCGACGGGTGATGAGGATCGTCTAAGCAGTGTTAGTGGGTCGGCCTGCTGGGGAGCGGCCGACTGAGGTGACTCGCGGGAATCGTCATATAGAAGCTACTCGGGCTTGGTCGGTATGACTCGTATTCCCGGTTCCGATAGTACGGGATTAGTCCTCGGACTTGAGGATCACGGCAGTCCCCTACATACTAAGGTTGTATCTTGGATCTGGTGAAATTTGACCGATTATATTACATGGTCATCATAAGCCTCGTCCAGTGCAGTCGGAGTATGTAAGAACGGTGTATTCCAAGATAGGATCTGTCCCCTGTCAAAGGATATGACAGCAAGATCTCCTATGCGCTCGGAGATGGTTTAGACTCACAAAGTCTATGGCCATAGCACTTGATGTAGTGGGAAAGGATTTCCTACGTCGAGTTAAACCTATCTCGAGCATTATGCATAGTTGCCTAGTCAACGATGGGAACCGACCCCTAGACTAAAGGCCGGGAGACAGGCGACAGTAGGACCGTACTCGTATGTATCGAGCGTCGGTAGGACCGCACCTACGTATAACTCGGAGCCTAAATGTTCACACCATAAATTCACCTAGTCTCTAGTGCCATGGACTGTTGCTAGATGGCCACCCATGGTAACGGACTACTTTGGTTATGAAATAACAAAAAGTAGGTCCAAGTCTAGCTGAAAGGTGAACCTAAAGAGTCACACCCGCTACACCAAATGAAAGGGAATTAATTTGGAATTAATTCCGGGAGAAGGTTTAATTTAATGGAATTAAATTATACTTCTTGGAGATTCAAGCCTCGATGAATTATTTGGAATAATCGGGCTTGAGTTCATAAAATTAGATTTATGAATTTTATAAAGCATGGGCTTTCCCTTTAATTAGATTAAAAGGGTGAATTAATTAATTAGTGGGCTTGGTATATTAAATAGGATTTAATATAAAGTTCATGGGACTATTTAATTTAGAATTAAACAATCCCATTCTATGGAATTAATTAATGGGCTTGATATATTAAATAGGATTTAATATAAAGTCCATGGGACTATTTAATTTAGAATTAAATAAGTCCTTTCCATTAATTAATTAATGTGCTTAGTATATTAAATATGATTTAATATAAAGTTGATGGAAATATTTAATTTAGAATTAAATAGGCCCATTCCATAAAGCCCATCAAAATGGATGGACAAGATTTGATCTAGAGAATGATGAGATGAAGGGCCATGATTAATTTGACTTAATCAAAGCATAATTTGACTAGGTCAAAATTCTAGTCAAAGTGTTTCTCTTTGGAAGAGTTTGAGAAGGAATAGGAATTCCATCTTCTATAAATACTTAAAAAAACACACACTCACACCCAGTATTCTCTACAACTCTCATCTCTCAATTCCCTCTCAATATTCGTCCATCCCCTTCTTTTCTCTCCAAGAATTCTACTTTGTTCTTCTTGATTTTATTCAAGCTAGAACATAAGAGACATTGATTGCGTTAATTGATAGCGTGTATCGATGTCTCTTCTCCCCAAATAATTTCTTGCTAGCACAAGGGTTGTTTGCTTTCCGGTGGAGCGAGTGAGATGATTTAGAGGTCTCTTCTTTGAGATCTTGGTGCAAAACGGGGAACAATGCATATAGCCGTAATGAAGACAAAACTACAACCGGGTAGGTTCTTTAATTTCGTTTTTTTTGGTTTCAATTCTATAGCCTCCATGTTGTGTTTTATTGACCATGAGATACACCAAACGCCCGGAAAAATCAAGGGCACACCCCTTGATTCGTTTAAATTTTGCATTATTTAAATTCATTTTAATTATGCTTTGTAATTTTTATTATGCACTATTTCGCGCTTCCGCTATACGCGTTAATCTCCCGGGCCGATCCACATAATCTTTCAGTGGTATCAGAGCCCGGTTCGGTGTATAGGCCTAGAATTCTATGTGCTATGTGCGTTTAAGCATGATAAACGTGTTTTAATTTACGTTTATAGCATGTTTATCGTAGATATTTATTGGCGTTTAATTTTGCATGGGATTTTGGATCTTGGTTTTCTTGAATATGTATATACATGTTCTAGGGTTTAATTTATCTTGTGGTTCAGAAAAATTGCATGAAAAGTCGAAAGGAGTGAAAAACGGCGAACCGGCAGCAGTAGAGGAGCTTGCGCGGCGCGCGCGCCTGGCCAGCCGGCTGTGCCGTTTTTCGTTTCTCTCCCGTTTTTGGCTCGTTTTTCAAAACTATTTTTACTAAATTATTTTTATGATATTTTCTGCATTATTCTAAACCCGTTGACTTAGAATATTTATTTTTTTTGAGATTTGGAATTTCCTAAAATAAATATTATTTGGTTGATGAGGAAAGGGTTTCCTAACAAGATTTAATTTTTGCAATGGTTGCACCAATGATCAAAATTCATATGTGAAATTTCGCAATAATTTCTGCGTTTTATGATGTTGGACATCATGGTTATTTTATGGTTTGAGCATGAGTAGATCTTGACATGTATTAATATTGCACAAATTGTTGGATTTTGGAATTCTTGAATAAATGGGCATATTCTTGAATTGTTGATTTTTGTGTTTCAGAAAATTTGATTTTTCTATATAATTCTTGGAATTTTTCTGAATTAATTAACTTGAGGCATTTTAATTTTGGTTGAGATTTTATATTTCATAGAATTAATATTGCCTAGTTAATTATGGAAAAGGTTTTTCCAACAAAAATCGTTGTGCATAGGTTGCACCGTTATCCTATATTTGGTGTGAATATTTTACATGTAATTTCTACATTTATTTTATGGTATGGGTTATCATGGATGTTTGAATAGCATGTTATACATGAGATATGTATTTGTGCTATTTGCGTTAATTGGATTGACAAAGGATGATCAGAAAGCCCCTAGACCGCATGTATGGTTTATTTATATTTATTTGTTGGGTTGTGGCCTGTGTGCCTCTTTATTTTCCTCTCTGTCTCTCTTCTAGTTGCCTTGGAATAGTAAGGCTTTCTCTCTCCCTCCTAATGTACTCCCCCCAAATGTTTAATTGGGGTTTCTTATTTTTATGATGTAATGAGAGTAGAATTAGTGGTGAGGTTTTATTTTTTTGTAAATAAAAGCTGCAAGAGAAGACAAGCCCAAGGTGTTGGAGGCCCATGGAGGTAGCCATCAGATGGCCCACGGAGGATCCATGGAGAAGAAGCCCGGTGTAGGCCCACGATGGAGAGCCCAAGAAGATAAAGAGGACTTACAAGGCCCATTGCATGTAATGGGTTATTAAAACTTGTAATAGCATAGGGCCTACCCTTAGATTGACCATAGATCCACTGCGGGCTCAGTGGGTCGCATAGGTTTGGGCTTGTGATCATCCTACAGGGGCGTGCTAGGCTTTATTTTGCATGCGATGCGTATTATATGCTTATGATTATTCTATATGCTTTATGTATGGTTACATTCACGCTTAGAATATTTCTGCCATAACGCATGAAATGCAATACTTAATATGTGATGAGGTCTCGTTCTATCAAAACTCTCACTTGGTTAAACCAAGTTAAATATAGACCCTTAATAAATGGACTAGGACTCTGCGAGTCTATCCAAGCCTTCCATCCATGGCAAAAGTGAGGAAGATCTTTTAAGTCGATAGCGTGGTCTCACGAGTCGTGGCACGACTATTGTGCTTAAAAGAAGCTGCACTTTGTCATGAACGATGAGTAGACTGCTGTTACCTGTCTCACGAGTCGTGGAGGTAGCAGTGAGTCTATGAATCGGTTGATTGGGTCGGGTCTAACGCCCGAATAACGTGATTCGCTTGGAGTACTCGGGATCACATGAAAGGGTGAGGCAATTATCTTGGGAATCTCGTGGAACGAGAATGGTATGGAATACCTCCCACGGGTTCTTTTCCCATTCGAATGGTAAAAGCGGGGTATGGGGGAGATCGCTGTGGATCCCGAGCCCACTAGGAAAGGATTTCCCGAAAACAACGTTTGAGAGTGCCGTGTTTTCGTAGAAATAGTGGGAGAGGTTAAGGACTAAAGACCGAGACTTAACCAAAATATTACTTCACTCTGCTTATTATTTTCTGCTTTATATATATGTTGTGAATGTCTAAGAATCCACCAAACACATCACTAAGAGGCTCATTAAAAGGGAACCAATTACACGAATTGACTGCGAAATCTTAAGATGGTCTTAGATTTCCAGAACCTTAACTCACATAACCGGATGAGGACATTCCTCAGCCCTTGCCGGAGGGGTCGACAACTAAGGCAACACTTGGCGTTCAAAAGTTGAAGGATGACCACCGGCAAGTAGGATATAATGATGTTGGCTCAAACTATGCTTCGTCTGCATCATGTCTATATGGTCTTGGACCAGCATGTGGGGTAAAATGCAACGAAGGCTTGTTTGGAGCTAAGATGACGGAAGGGATGTCGGTACAAAGAACATGGAGTGATGATGCAATCCCTAGTGGAGAAGCTCAAAAGACCTCCACGTCAGTCTTGAAAAAGAGACGTACATTGACATGATCCTTCAGTCTCTTCCTCCCTCCTACGAACCATTAATTATCAACATGAATGAGCTTAGAAAAGATCTTCATAGGTTGGTAATTATGTTGGTCTAGTACGAGGCAACGATTGCAAAATCTGCGCCGTCGGTACTAGTAGGAAAGGCTTCAACCTCCATGGTGAAAGGCAAGAGTGCCAGACGCCAAAAGAGGAAGAAAGGTAAGGTGACATCAACTATTAAGCACTTCAAGTGTTGTTCCTTTACAACACAAGGAGGAGGTAAAGGAAAGAGCAAAAGGTTCAGCAGTCAAGTTCATAGATTCTAAGAACGTAAGCATTCACTGTCGTAAAGAGGGCTATTGGAAAAGGGAGTATCCTGAACCTCTCTCCAATGTAGGTAAAATTTGATATTGACATGATCACTTTTTGGTATTTGATACCGTTCCTATCACTAATCTACGGGTGGTTTGCAGAAAATGAATGAGGACTTAAAAGCCAAGAACAGTTCTAGGATTCAACAATGAAAGAATCGGGTACGGCCCGGGAACGCAACGGAAGCGTAAAAACGTAAATTTAAGACATAATTTAAACCGGATTCAAAGGGGTGTTCCCTTTGAAGTTCCCGGGCGTTCGGTGTTTGTCAAAGCATAAACAACAAAATAAAACATGCTGGACATGTGGCTTAAAAGGAGAAGAAGAAAGTTATACAAAAATGTAAAAAGGAAACCAACCTTTGTTCGTTTATGTAGAACGGGTTCATGCGTTGTTCCTTTCTTTTCTTTCTTCGTTCGTCCACTTGAGAGCTCAACGTAGAACTCCTCTAATGCGTTCCACACCACACTATGGATTTATTTCTACTCTATGTTAGAATAGGTGACCATGTAAGCCAATTTTGGCAGGAATATGTAACCTATGTCTAGACAATTCTTTGGTATTTGATAAAACATTTATGAATAAAGAAGTGAAAATTCATATGGCAATACTTTGTTTACGTTCACTTATCTGTATTTACATTTCTGTTCACTACGCAAACAAAGCCCACGGATTGAGAAACGATTTCGGGGACTGGGACTACGCTTGGAGGTAGGTCCATGAAATCAGTCTCACCGAATCAGTCCGGAAATCTCCAAGTCAAGGAATCCCGAAAATGGGTACCGGGATTCCCTTTGAGACTTGCACTAAGCATCTGTTGTCGTATTTCATCGACGGGTGACGAAGGTCGTCTAAGCAGTGTTAGTGGGTCAGCGTGCTAGGAAGCAGCTGACTGAGGTGACTCGCGGGAACCGTCTTACGGAGGACCTTGAGTATGGTCAGCAAGGTATGACGTGTATTCCCGGTTCCAACGGTACAGGCCAAGTCCTTTAACTTGAGGAACTGCTGAGTTTACCTGTGTATCAGGTCTGTATCTTAGATATGGTGAGAGATTGCCAAAATACTCTTGAGTAGTCATAAGCCATGTCTAGTGCAGCTCGGGTGTACAAAGTGACAGTAGTTTTCAAGAAAGGATCTGTCTCCTGTCAAAAGGTGTTGACAGTTGAGTCTCATATATGCTCTGTGTCTTGTCCCTGAAATCTGTGGCCACAGTGACTGAACAGAAGGGAAAAGGTTTCCCTTGCGGCGTTTAGTAAGGACAACCGACACTTAGGTCCAAAATGGGTACCTGCATTTTCCGTGCCCTAGACCCTAAGTGATGAGACCGAAGACAGAAGGACAAGTGTACTGTTAGAGCCTAAATGTTCATCCCCGAATATTTCACCTATTCTCTAGTGCCATGGACCGTTGCTAGATGGCCACCCATGGTAACGGACGGATTCTACGAATCCGACCAAGTCTAGCTGAATGGTGAACCTAAAGAGTCACACACTATCCACACACACTTAGTATTTAATTTGAAATTAAATATTGGAGTAAAGGAATGATTAAATTGGATTTAATCGGGTCCTATATTTTCTTGAAGAAATTAATTCCTTCTATTTCATAAAAGGAATTAAATTAATAAATAGGATTTATTAAAAGGGTTGATTTAATGGGCTTAGAATAAATTATAATATTTATTTATTATATTATATTTATTCTTTTAGCCTTTTGGAATATTTAATAGGATTTAAATATTCCATTAAATTAGAATCAACGGTTGAGATGGAAAGGGGAGATGGAAGGCTAGGATTCATTTGACTAGGTCAAACACTAGTTTGACTAGGACTTTGACTAGGTCAAAATCCTAGTCAAATTAGGTTACTTAGAGTTTGAGTTTAAAGAGGATTAAACTCTTCCTCTATATAAACCTCTAGCTTCCAACATTTGTGGATTGATGATTCTTGAAAACACACACACAACACACACTCTCTCCTCCCCTCTCTCGTCCGCCCCTCTCTCTCTCTCTCACCAAGAAAATATTATTTTCTTGTTCTTTTGTTCTTGGAACAATTGAACTAAGAAAGATAGATCCCGTTAATTCATAACGCGTTGTTGATCTATCCTCCCCAATATAATACTTGTTCGTTGCTAGCACGACGTGCAAGAATACGTGGGTGGATCGTGTGTCACGATTTGGAGGATCTCAAGAACGAGGTCTTGGTGCAAAACGGGGAACAACGCGAGTAGCAGTTGAAGACGAAAACGACAACGGGTAGGTATCGTTTAAGATTTTCGTCCCTCTTTATTTTTCAACTCTATGGCCTCCATGATTCCTTTATTTGTTTTATGATCATGAGATACACCGAACGCCCGGGAACCTCAAGGGCACACCCCTTGAGCGTGTTCCCACAATTCCCGGGACGATCCACCGGATTTCTCTCAGTGGTATCAGAGCCCGGTTCGGTGTATAGGCCTAGGGTTTATGTGCGTTATAAGCATGAAACGTGATATTGGCATGTTTTATATTAAATCTTGATTGTTCTTGATTTTAAGCATGTCGATTTTATTGCTTTTGATTCGTGTGAATTTATGAATGTTGGTAATTTTTTGTTTTTCTTGGGAAACAGGGTGGAAAATTGAACGGAAAACGAGAAACAACGCAGCCGGCCAGCCGGGAGGGCTGGCCGCACGCTGCCGGCAGGGCAGACGCGCGCAGGCAAGGGAGGCCTGCGCGCGCCCGCCCAGCCGGCCGCGCGGGGCAGCACGCAGCCAGGAAGGCCTGTGGGTCCGCGCGCGGACGGGCTCTGGGCAGCGCCACCACGCGCGCGCGCACGCAGACGGAGGAGTCTCCGCGCGCGCGCCCGGCAGGCGTGCCCAGTGCGCGTCTGCGTGCGCACTGCGCACGGCACAGTAGGCAGCCAGCAGGCCAGCGCGCGCGCAAGGCAGGGGAGCCTGCGCGCGCGGCGGCCTGTCGGCATGCCAGGCCGCACAGCGCGCTGCCGGCCAGGCGCGCGCGCACGCAGGCAAGGGGCCTGCGCCCGCGCGCCCGGCCAGGCAGTGCCTGATTGCGCGCAGGGGCGGCAGGCTGAGCCTGCTGCCCTGCGCGCGTGCCGGTGAGCCGCCGCGGCGGCAGTGGCAGCTGCTGCTGCTAGGGTTTCAAAACCCTAGCAGTATTTTTTTTTTCTTTTAATTTTTTAATTATTTTCAGTTTTAATTTTGAATTAATTCTGAAAAATCGTTTTTTGGTTCAATTATGCCTATTTTCTAAAGACATTATTTTAGGAGTAAAATAAATTGGATTCGGAATCCCGGGGTTATTTTACTTAAAATAATGAGGAAAGGTTTTCCTAATACGAGAAAATATTATTACCAATATTTGTGTTTTGTTTTTCACACGTTCTGCACATATTCATTAATTATTTTGGATATTTATGATTGGAAATCATATGTTGTTGGTATTATGTAATTATGTGATTGGATCATGTGATTATGTGTGTTGGATGGAAATGGATGATCGCGAGCCCTAAGACCGGATGTATGGTTTATTTTCTGTTGGGCCGTGTGCCTCTTTTATTGCTTTCTCCTTCTCTCTTTCTAGTTGCCTTGGAATAATAAGGCATTCTACCTCCCTCCTTATGTACTCCCCCGGGTTTTCGCTGGGGTTTCTATTTTTAATATGTAATGAGAGTAGACTAGGAGTGAGGTTTCTATTTTGTAATTGGTGGAGAAGAAGGAAGGACCACATGGAGAGCCCAGACGGGAGGCCCCTTGGAGTTTTCCATGAAGTGAAGAAAGAGAAAAAGAGACCAAGGCCCATCAGCATGTATGTGTAGATATTTATTTGAGATCTCGGTCATTACTTACTCTCACATTGGTTGGACCAATGTCAAAATATTAGACCCTAGACAAAGTGGACAGAACTCTAGGAGTTTGTCCATGCCTTCCAATCCATGGCATAGTGAGGAAGCTGCTTTAGGTCAATAGCGTGGTCTCACGAGTCGTGGCACGTTATTGTACTTAAAGGAAGCTACATTATGTCATGAACGAAAAGCGGGCTGCTGCTACCTGTCTCACGAGTCGTGGGGGTACCAGTGGGTCCGTGGCTCGGTCGATTGGGTTGGGTCTAACGCCCAATTAACATGATTCGCTTGGAGTCCTCGGGATCATGTGAAAGGGTGAGGCAATAATCTTGGGAATCTCGTGGAACGAGAATGGTATGGAATACCTCCCACAGGATCTTTTCCATGCGAATCGTAAAAAGCGGGGTATGGGAAAAATCACTGTGGATCCCAAGCCCACTTGGAAAGGATTTTCCGAAAATCACGTTTGAGAGTACCGTGTTTTCGTATAAATAGTGGGAGGATTAAATGACTAAAGTCCATGCATTTAATTATTTTATCAAACCACCGTCTTTTATTTTCTGCTGATGGCGCGCTGTTTTCTAAAATATAGATTTTAAAATGTCTAAGAATCCACTTTCCACCATTCTTGAGACAAACAAATTCAATGGAACAAACTACAACGACTGGTTGCGCAATCTCAGGATAGTCCTAGATTACGAGAACCAAGGCTACGTCATGGACGAGCCTCTCCCTAGGACCTTACCGGAAGGATCCACGCCAGAAGAACGTGAGACGTTCGAGACTTGGCATAAGGATAACCGGAAGGTCCGTAGCATCATACTTGCTTCGATGACCAACGAGATTCAAAAGCAATATGAAAGGCTAGACGATGTCCCTTCCATTATGGCTCGCCTTAAGGATTGCTATGCAGTCCCGGACCGGCATACTAGGTATGTCGCGACCAAGGCGTTCTTTGGAACTAAAATGACAGAAGGATCCTCTGTACAAGAGCACGGGGTTAAAATGCTTACCCTGGTGGAAAAGCTCGAGGACCTAAAGGCAGGTCTCGATAATGAAACGTACATAGATGTGATCCTTCAGTCACTCCCACCCTCCTTTGACCAATTTGTCGTCAACTACAACATGAACGCACTTGAGAAGGGCATTCATGAGTTGATCAAAATGTTGGTGCAATACGAGGCAACGACTAAGAAGTCCACGCCTTCGGTATTGTTTGGAGGTGCTTCGACTTCTAATACGAAAGGCAAGGGTGCCGGACGTTGGAAGAAGAAGAAAGGGAAGGGAAAGGCCGTCAAAGCAGCTACGAACACTAAGAGTGTTCCTATTGCCAAAGAGGGGAAAGGCAAAGGAAAGGGAAAGGTTGTCTCCAAGCAACAGTCAAAGGCATATGACATATGTATCAACTGCCGTGAGAAAGGGCATTGGAAGAGAGAGTGCCCCAAACTCTTCTCGAACCAAGGTGTATATATGATTGAGGTTAATATGGTCACTAGTTCTGCCTCTTGGGTATTAGATACCGGCTGTGGAGCTCACATTTGCAATGACTTGCAGGTGTTGAAAAGAAGCAGAAAACTGGGTAGCGGGGACATGATCCTGAAGCTTGGGAATGGCAAGGCCATCTCGGCAGAAGCAGTAGGATCCGCCACCCTAGTGATTAGTGATAATATTAGCATAGATTTAGAGCAAGTTTATTTTGTACCCAGTATGATTAAAAACATCATTTCCATTCCATTGTTGGACAATAGTGGTTATGAGTTTAGAATCAATAAAAATTGCTTTTATTTGATGAGGTGTGGAATTGCTCATCTACTTGGTACATTACATAACGGACTCTATATCTTGCAACAAACGAATTTCGTCCTCAATGCACAACACAAACGAAAATTAGATAATAACGGGAACGCACGTCTGTGGCACGCTAGGCTAGGTCACATATCCCAAGATAGGATGAAAAGGTTGGTAGACTCAAAGAACCTAGAGGTTGGGGACTTGAGCGATCTACCAACTTGTGAGTCCTGTCTAAGAGGGAAAATGACCAAGAGGCCCTTTGTAGGACAAAGCAGGCTTGCCACAGGTCTGTTGGACTTGGTCCATACAGACGTATGTGGACCACTAAGGACGCAGGCCCGAGGTGGGTTCTCCTACTTCATAACCTTCACCGATGATCATTCACGGTATGGTTATGTTTACCTGATGAGGTACAAGTCTGAAGCTCTTGAGAGGTTTAAAGAATTCAAACTTGAAGTGGAGAACCAAACCAACTGCAAAATTAAAATCCTTCGGTCGGACCGAGGCGGTGAATACCTTAGTACGGAGTTCCTAGATTATCTAAAAGAACATGGTATAATATCAGAATGGACACCTCCAGGAACACCGCAGTTAAATGGTGTCTCTGAAAGGAGGAATCGAACCTTGTTGGACATAGTTCGGTCCATGATGAGTTTTACCAAATTGCCCTTATCGTTTTGGGGCTATGCACTAGAAACGGCGGCCAAATTATTGAATTTGGCGCCTACTAGCACATTGACCCAAACGCCATATGAGATATGGCACGGCAAGCCTGCATCCTACAACTACTTGAAAGTGTGGGGTAGCCCCGCATACGTCAAGAGGTTAGTGGGAGATAAGTGAGAATCTAGATCTAACTTATGCAGGTTCGTTGGATACCCTAAAGAAACTGCGGGTTATTACTTTTATGACCCCTTGGAACAAAAGGTGTTTGTTTCAAGAAATGCAGTATTCTTGGAGCAAGGCTTCCCGGAGGATATCCAACCTGATGAGCTGATCCTTGAGGAATCAAGTGATGGAATCCAGCCATCAGACACAGCCGCAGAACCCTCACTTAGAGGATTCAGGATTAACAGCCGAAGGGCTGACCAACCTCAAGAAGTTCCACATGCTAGGCATGAAGGACAGCCTCAGGAACAGCCAGTCCCGGTTCCTGAACCGCCGGCTCCGGTACAGTCAGCGCCCACAGTCACCACTGACGTTCCCGTTCTCCATAGGTCCACTAGAGAGACCAGACCTCCAGTGAGATATGGCTTTCTAGGTGCGACCGATCTTTTGGATAACGATCCTAAGACTTATGGAGAAGCGATGTCTAACATCGACTCCGGGAAATGGCTTGAGGCCATGAAAGCCGAAATGGACTCCATGAGCGAGAACCAAGTTTGGAGTCTCGTAGATCCACTGAAAGGTGTTAAGCCAGTGGGCTGTAAGTGGGTCTACAAGCGCAAACTTGGCGTTGATGGAGAAGTCACAACCTTTAAGGCTAGGCTTGTAGCTAAGGGATACACTCAACGACCCGAGGTCGATTTTGAGGATACCTACTCGCCAGTAGCCATGGCTAAGTCCATTCGGATTCTGCTCGCCATAGCAGCATGGTATGACTATGAGATATGGCAGATGGACGTGAAAACGGCCTTCCTCAACGGTTTCGTTGAAGAAGAGATCTATATGGATCAGCCGCAGGGTTCACGGTCACTGGAGAAGAACAGAAAGTCTGTCGTCTCCAGAAGTCCATCTATGGCCTCAAACAAGCCTCCCGAAGTTGGAACATTCGCTTTGATGAAGTAATACGGGGTTATGACTTCATCAAAAACGAATCCGACCCTTGTGTATACAAGAAGGTCAGTGGGAGCTCAATAGTGTTCCTAGTGCTTGATGTGGATGACATTCTGCTCATTGGTAATGACGTTAGAATGTTAGGAAACACAAAAGCATGGTTGTCAACCCAGTTTTCCATGAAGGACTTGGGTGAAGCCTCCTACATCCTAGGCATCTAGATTGTCAGGGACAGATCTAAAAGGATGGTAGGACTCACCCGAAACTCGTATGTGGAGAAAGTCCTAAAAAAGATATCGAATGGACAACTCCAAACGAGGATTCCTTCCAATTAGGCATGGGATCAAGTTATCCAAGAAACAGTCCCCACAGACTGATGAGGAACTTGAAAGGATGAAGGTCATCCCCTATGCCTCCGCCGTAGGTAGCATACAATATGCGGTCCACTGCACTAGGCCTGACATTGCATACGCTTTGAGCGTGACAAGCAGATATCAGTCCTGCGCAGGAGAGGCACATTGGAATGCTGTTAAGGGCATCCTTAAGTACCTAAGAAGGACTAAGGAAATGTTCCCAGTCTATGGCAATGGAGAACTAATTCTGGAAGGCTTTAGCGACGCTAGCTTCCAGTCTGATGACGATGATGCCAAGTCTCAATCGGGGTACGTATTCAAACTCAATGGAGGAGTAGTAGCTTGGAAAAGTTCCAAGCAAGCAACCATTGCTGACTCCACCACAGAGGTTGAATACATAGCAGCTTCAGAAGCTGCTAAGGAAGCGGTTTGGATGAGAAACTACATCCAAGAGTTGGGTGTGGTGCCTAGCATCGCCAAGCCCGTTGTCATCTTCTGTGATAACAACGGCGCTATAGCGCAAGCAAAGGAACTGAGATCTCATCACCGTTCCAAACATATTCTTAGACGCTACCATCTTCTTAGAGAAATGGTAGGAAGAGGTGACGTCCGGATGGACCGAGTCAACTCGGCATACAACACAGCAGACCCGCTGACAAAGCCTATGTCGCAGAGCGCTCATACGCAACATCTTGAGAAGATGGGGATTAAGCATATGGGCAATTGGCTTTAAAGGTCAAGTGGGAGATTGTTAGAATAGGTGACCATGTAAGCCAATTTTGGCAGGAATATGTAACCTATGTCTAGACAATTCTTTGGTATTTGATAAAACATTTATGAATAAAGAAGTGAAAATTCATATGGCAATACTTTGTTTACGTTCACTTATCTGCATTTACATTTCTGTTCACTACGCAAACAAAGCCCACGGACTAAGAAACAATTTCGGGACTGGGACTACGCTTGGAGGTAGGTCCATGAAATCAGTCTCACCGAATCAGTCCGGAAATCTCCAAGTCAAGGAATCCCGAAAATGGGTACCGGGATTCCCTTTGAGACTTGCACTAAGCATCTGCTGTCGTATTTCATCGACGGGTGACGAAGGTCGTCTAAGCAGTGTTAGTGGGTCAGCGTGCTAGGAAGCAGCTGACTGAGGTGACTCGCGGGAACCGTCTTACGGAGGACCTTGAGTATGGTCAGCAAGGTATGACGTGTATTCCCGGTTCCAACGGTACAGGCCAAGTCCTTTGACTTGAGGAACTGCTAAGTTTACCTGTGCATCAGGTCTGTATCTTAGATATGGTGAGAGATTGCCAAAATACTCTTGAGTAGTCATAAGCCATGTCTAGTGCAGCTCGGGTGTACAAAGTGACAGTAGTTTCCAAGAAAGGATCTGTCTCCTGTCAAAAGGTGTTGACAGTTGAGTCTCATATATGCTCTGTGTCTTGTCCCTGAAATCTGTGGCCACAGTGACTGAACAGAAGGGAAAAGGTTTCCCTTGCGGAGTTTAGTAAGGACAGACCGACACTTAGGTCCAAAATGGGTACCTGCATTTTCCGTGCCCTAGACCCTAAGTGATGAGACCGAAGACAGAAGGACAAGTGTACTGTTAGAGCCTAAATGTTCATCCCCGAATATTTCACCTAGTCTCTAGTGCCATGGGCCGTTGCTAGATGGCCACCCATGGTAACGGACGGATTCTACGAATCCGACCAAGTCTAGCTGAATGGTGAACCTAAAGAGTCACACACTATCCACACACACTTAGTATTTAATTTGGAATTAAATATTGGGGTAAAGGAATGATTAAATTGGATTTAATCGGGTCCTATATTTTCTTGGAGAAATTAATTCCTTCTATTTGATAAAAGGAATTAAATTAATAAATAGGATTTATTAAAAGGGTTGATTTAATGGGCTTAGAATAAATTATAATATTTATTTATTATATAATATTTATTCTTTTAGCCTTTTGGAATATTTAATAGGATTTAAATATTCCATTAAATTAGAATCAACGGTTGAGATGGAAAGGGGAGATGGAAGGCTAGGATTCATTTGACTAGGTCAAACACTAGTTTGACTAGGACTTTGACTAGGTCAAAATCCTAGTCAAATTAGGTTACTTAGAGTTTGAGTTTAAAGAGGATTAAACTCTTCCTCTATATAAACCTCTAGCTTCCAACATTTGTGGATTGATGATTCTTGAAAACACACACACAACACACACTCTCTCCTCCCCTCTCTCGTCCGCCCCTCTCTCTCTCTCTCACCAAGAAAATATTATTTTCTTGTTCTTTTGTTCTTGGAACAATTGAACTAAGGAAGATCGATCCCGTTAATTCATAACGCGTGGTTGATCTATCCTCTCCAATATAATACTTGTTCGTTGCTAGCACGACGTGCAAGAATACGTGGGTGGATCGTGTGTCACGATTTGGAGGATCTCAAGAACGAGGTCTTGGTGCAAAACGGGGAACAACGCGAGTAGCAGTTGAAGACGAAAACGACAACGGGTAGGTCTCGTTTAAGATTTTCGTCCCTCTTTATTTTTCAACTCTATGGCCTCCATGATTCCTTTATTTGTTTTATGATCATGAGATACACCGAACGCCCGAGAACCTCAAGGGCACACCCCTTGAGCATGTTCTTTAAATTAAAAGCATGCCTTTTATTTTAATATGTTTATTTTTTCCGCGCTTCCGCATTCGCGCAATTCCCGGGACGATCCACTGGATTTCTTTCACTCTATTGCTAGATAGAAATTAGAAACAAAGAAGAAGAAACAATTCCAAAGAAAGCACTATCGATTAGAGTACCTTGGAATGTTTTTGTTCAATCTTCTCTAAGAAGTATGAACACTAAAAGAGAGAATTTTCAGAGAGTATATGGCTAAAAACTCCAGCAAAAAGTGAAACAAGTTAAATGAATTGTGTCTAGCAAAGTAGTTTTGTGTATGTAGAATGTAGTGTTCAAAAACCACCTACATAAGTAACCTCCAAGGCAACTTCCACATACACACACTTCTAGCACATCCACTACACATGATAGCAAGAGAAAACCACCCACAAATCAGCAAATTTTCGTGCTCATCATGTTCATATGTGGAAGAGTTGAAACTCCTCCTTAACTAGCTTCAACTTGCATGAAAAAATGGACTTGGACCTTCATGGTTTTTTGGACTTGTATTTAATCAAATTAAATAAAGTCCAAACATGTATCCATTGGGCATTAATTAATCTAATTAATTTCAATCCAATTGAATCCCAATTATTTATTTAATCCAATTAAATAAACATAAGTCCAAATTAAGAATAATTGATCCAATCAACTATTCTAGCCAAAAACCCAATAAATTAATCCAATTAATTTAAAGGTCCTTAGTCCAAAAAAAAATTAACTAATCCAATTAATTAATTCTTGGACCATCCATCAAATGGATTTTTAAATAAATGATCCAATCATTTATTTTCTCTCTTGAATAAATTTAATCCGATTAAATTTATTCGCTTCTTCTAGAATTAATTCAAAATTAACTCCGTCAAATCCAAAGTGATTTGTATGTGACTCATTAGGTTCACCCTCAGCTAGACTTGGGCTTGTGTCCAACACAATTGATCAATTAAATCCAATTTAATTAATTGTTTTTCCGATTAACCATTAATCAGAAAAACGCCCGTCACCATGGGTGGCCGTCTAGCAACGGTCCATGGCACTAGAGACTAGGTGAATGTTGGCGTGAACATTTAGGCTCCCGAGTTCCATACGAGTACGGTCCTTCCATCATCCGTCTCCCGGTCTAAGTCTAGGGTATGGAATTGGGCGTCGATTCCCATCCTGGACTAGAAAACTATGCTCAGTAACTCGAGACACGTTTACTCTATCGATCGACGTAGGAAACCATTCCCTACTCGACCAATCGCTGTGGCCACAGACTTATAAGAGTTTAAACTGTCTCAGAGCGCATAGGAGTCTCGACTGTCATATACTGACAGGTGACGGATCCTATCTTGGAATCCATCGTCCTCAATACATATTCCGACTGCACTGTATAAGGCTTATGATGAACGTATCCCAGATACTGACATCTCTTGCCAGATGCTAGATACAGCCATCATATGCATGTGACTGCCATGATTCCTCAAGTCCGAGGACTAATCTCATACTATCGGAGCCGGGAATGCCAGTCATACCGACCAAGCCTCCAAGGCTTCCATATGACGATTCCCACGAGTCAGTTCAGTCAGTTGACATCCTTGTCAACTAACCCACTAATATTGCATATACGTCCAATGTCTGTTGCCGATGAAACACGGCACTCATCTAATGAATGCAATTATTAGTGCAAGTCTGTAGAGGACTCTTGATGCCCTGTCTCAAGGTCCTCGACTTGGAACGTTTCAGACCTAACCCTTAGAAGTTAGTTTCATAGCTGCCATCCAATGCGCAGCCCAACTACATGGGTTGTTCGTTTGGCCTATGGGCTTTGTTGTGATGTTAAATGGAATAAACATAAATAACGAGCACAACAAATGGAACTGCCAAACATGAATACTCACTTTATTCATATAAGAATATTACAATTACAATGACATTGTCAGAAATAGAATACATCAAGACTAATCTAATTGGCTTTCCGGTCACCCTATTCTAACAAACAATGGCAAGGTCCATGGATGAAAAGGACTAGAGACTTGTTAGGCCTATAATCGTGATCATGTTAGGATAATATAGGAATTACGTAACCTAGCATGATCAAAAGTATGTCTCTTTGTTGGACAAAGGTTTTATTACATACATATTTGATCAAACAAAATTATTGAATATTGATTCATGTTTGCTAGTGTTTGTACGTAAATTCCTAAAATACCATCCCATAAAAGGTTTATGGATACTCAAAATTCAAATTATTTAAATGGATTAATCAAGACCAACTTACAGATTTGGCATCTACAACAGCTAGGACGTTTCTCCTTATTAAAAGATAAGTAAATTGGAAAGTTCGATGAATCTAGAAATAGATGATTCGAATCGACTAAATATACAAACTCTTTTATGAAGAAGAAAGTCCGAAAGCTCTTTGTTGGACGAAGTAGGCTTGCCAAATAGTCTATTGGAAGGGATCCAATAAGACAACTGTAGGTTACTAATACACAAGACCATAAGAGGGTTAAAAAGTCTAAAGGGCCCATAGGAGGTTTGGGAATTAGACTTAAGGAGGTGAACCATAAATGGTTGCAAAATTAAACCTGTTTCGATAGGATCGAATAGGCCGTGTATTTAGTGGGAGCTCTTGAGCATCCAAGTTGAGAATGGAATTCTCAATGAAAGGTTTCCTGTAAAGGCCAAGTATGACGGTCTCTGATAAAGGGAACGATCGAATCTCGTTGGACGAAGATCGATCGAAGTTTCGCCCAATTACCTTAGCCTGTGTAGACGTACACTCAAAATTGCCAACGTAAGGAACGTGGCACTTTGCTAGGAGTCACGCACAAGGAGCCATGGTTTGGCAAGCCTGTGTCCCGACAAAGTCCTTGAGCATGTAGAAGGATCCTACATACATCAAGGGACTAGTAGGAGACAAATTAGATTCGGTGTCTAATTTGTACAAGTTTATGACAGAATAATACTAACGTTGCTTAGAATCGCATTTCTTAAATTGATCATATTCCAAGTCCCCTTAAGAACGAACCCGAATTTCGTAAGAGGTACGAGTGATCGGATATGTTCGGTCAAATTTGGATAGTAATCCAAATGACCTGCGGAACGTGATGTTGGACATCGTAGTAGGATTTATGAAGAGGAGCCATAGAATCTACTAGGAAATTCAAACAAGGTTTGAAACACCGCATAACTGGAATATTCGTTTTGACGAGCTCATACGGAGCATGACTCGGTCTTAAACGACGTAGGTGATCAGTGGGAGTAGAAATGGTGTTCCATGTGTTTAAGTGTGTAATGTCTTGATCCATGGATGAATTGAAGACATTAGGAATCACTAAAGCACAACTGTAACTCACGAAAATTCTCCATGACATTTTAAGGGTTCCCACATACATATCATGAATTGAGTTTTCAGAGATTCAGTTAATGATAGACTGATGAGAAAACTCAAACATGTAGAGGGACAAGTTGTTCGAGACTCAGTCATAGTAAGACTGATGAGAAAACTTGGATACTATGCATAAAGCATCAAGCCATTCAAGACTTAGTCACGGTGGACTAATGAGAAGGCTTGAATGTTGAGTATCCCCTACATCTTAACCCTAGGAAAACATATGATATGTTCACTCGGTGCATAGGAACCGATGTTGAGAGTGCTTCTAGCATGGCTCAACATAAATCGGTAATGCACTGAGGGGTTGAAGACAGCAATCAAGAACGATCCTTAGTACCTGAATAAGGACTAAAGATGGGTTCCTGATGCACCGTCTGTTGAGAGTTTCTTTGGAAGGCTAAAGCGATACTAGCTTCCAGAGAACAAGTGAAAACCAGTTAGTCTCAAAGGTATGCACAGTCAGGCCCAATAACGAGTGCATTGAATAGTGGTCACTGATGAAGACTGCGTCCAGAGGATGGACGTGGCGCCTAGCACGACCAAGTGATTAATTTGACTTAATCAAAGCATAATTTGACTAGGTCAAAATTCTAGTCAAAGTGTGTCTCTTTGGAAGAGTTTGAGAAGGAATAGGAATTCCATCTTCTATAAATACTTAAAAAAACACACACTCACACCCAGTATTCTCTACAACTCTCATCTCTCAATTCCCTCTCAATATTCGTCCATCCCCTTCTTTTCTCTCCAAGAATTCTACTTTGTTCTTCTTGATTTTATTCAAGCTAGAACATAAGAGACATTGATTGCGTTAATTGATAGTGTGTATCGATGTCTCTTGTCCCCAAATAATTTCTTGCTAGCACAAGGGTTGTTTGCTTTCCGGTGGAGCGAGTGAGATGATTTAGAGGGTCTCTTCTTTGAGATCTTGGTGCAAAATGGGGAACAATGCATGTAGCCGAAACGAAGACAAAACTACAACCGGGTACGTTCTTTAATTTCATTTTTTTTTGTTTCAATTCTATGGCCTCCATGTTGTGTTTTATTGAACATGAGATACACCGAACGCTCGGGAGAATCAAGGGCACACCCCTTGATTTGTTTAAATTTTGCATTATTTAAATTCCTTTTAATTATGCTTTGTAATTTTTTATTACGCACTATTTCGCGCTTCCGCTATACGCGTTAATCTCCCGGGCCGATCCACACAATCTTTCATCTTTGACTGCCGAACCCTCTTTCTCTTTCCTTTACCCCTGCCCAGCTGTGTAACAGGAACAACACTCAAAGTTCTAGCAGCAGTTGATGTTGTCTTAGCCTTCTTCCTCTTTTGGCATCCGACAACCTTGCTTTTCGCTCCAAAGATCGAAACTTCTCCAACTAGTACCATCGGTGCAGAGTTTTGAATCGTTGCCTCGTACTAGATCAACATATTTATCAACTCATGAACGTCTTTGTCAAGATAATTCGTGTTATAGTTGACAATAAATAGGTTGAAGGAGGGAGGAAGGGACTGACGGATCACGTTGATATACGTCTCTTTTTAAAGATTTGCTTGGAGGTCTTTGAGCTTATCCACTAGGGATAGCATCAACACTCCATGCTATTGTAAAGACGACCCTTGTATCATCTTAGCTTTGAAGAATGCCTTCGTTGCAATGTATCTAACATGTTGGTATGGGACCGCATAGATTTTTCGCATACGAAGCATAATCAAGCAAAATAAATCCAGCCTATTGTACTGCTTTTAGATCTCATTAGTCATTGAGGTCAGTACAATGCTGCAGACCTGTTGGTAGTTAGCATGAAACTTCTCGAACACCATGCGTTCTTGAGGCGTTGACCCTTTCGGCATGGTTTGAGGAAGATCCTTATCCAAAATGTAAGTCTGGTTCTTGAAATCTAAGACTATCTTAAGATTTAGCAGCTAGTCGTTGTAATTTGTTCCGTCAAATTTATTAGCCTCCAGTGCTGGTGTTAGTGAATTCTTAGACATCTACATTTAAAATGTAAATATAAAATTTTAGTAGATTACTGTAATATTATGTTCAAATTAAGACTTGGTCTTTAGTTATTAACCACTCACTATTTTGAGAAAGCCCATCACTCCCAATGGCATTACGGAAAACCATTTCCTTGTAGGATTGGGGTCCACAAATGCAATTCTCCATGCCCGACACTCACTGCATGCTGCACGTGCATGGGCGCTTGAGCGCCTGCCTACCGACAGCTACTGCTGCTGCACGTTTTTTCAACCTATTTTTTTTTTTAAATTTCTACATTAATAACTGAAACTAAAACATGTATTTATAGAAAATTCGATTTTAAAAAATGCATGAATATCCATAAGTAAAAGAAAAATTAACACATATTTTTGTAAACACATACTCATGCTTAAAACGGTAAAACATGCTCTCCAAAAGCAAATTAAACATGTTTAACATACTCATCACATAAAAATATATTATCCTAAACCAACAACACCGAATCGGGCTCTGATACCACGGAAAGAATCGGTATGGCCCGGGAATGCGGCTTAAGCGTAAAATAAAAGAAATCTAAAATGGTCTCAAAGGGGTGTTCCATTTGAATTCTCGAGCGTTCGGTGTTTTGAAACACATCAACATACATAATAAAACATGTGTGAATGTGGGTAGAGGATAAAACGAAAAAGAGTACAAGTATTTAAATCAAAACACTATCTTTTTCGTTTTCGTTTGTCAAACGGCAACAAGAGTTGTTGTCTTTTTGTTCCTTCTTCCGGTTCACTTTAGAATCCAATGGAGGACTCCTCTACTTTGTATGCACCATGCTACCTAACTCTATTCCTAGATAGAAGTTAAACAAAGGGAAGAAACCAATCCAAATAAACATTATTGATTAGTGTATTTGGATCGTACAAATTCTATGCTTGAACCTAGTCCAAGTATAACAAAGAAGAATGAAAGGGGATTTTAGATTTTCTCTTAGGAAAAACTTCAAGTGGCTGTGAGTTCTTGCAAGAAAAAGTGATGGTTATGTTAGTGTTGTGTGTAGTGTACATCTACAAGACCTTTTGAATTCCAAATTCAAAAAAACTTAAGTTATCTCTAAGATAAGTACTATAAACACACATGCACACTTTATGCACCACTTAGCCATCATGGCCATCACTTGTGGAGGAGTTGAAACTCCTCTTCAACTTGGTCTAACTTGCACTCCTTGGACTTGGACTCCAAGTCATGGACCGAACTTTATTTAATCCAATTAAATTGAGCACAACGAAGGTCCATGGGTTTTAATTAATTCAATTAATTTTAACCGAATCTAGTTTATTTAATCCAATTAAATATACACAAGCTCAAACACAAATCAATCGATCCAATCAATTAATTAGACCAAACCCAATTAAATTAATCCAATTAATTTAAAAGTATCAAGCCAAATTTAATTAATCCAATTAATTAAATCTTGCGCCATCCCTCAAATGGACTTTCCCCATAAATGATCCAATCATTTAGATTCTTTTTGAATTAATTAATCAAATTAAATTAATTCATTTCTTCCAGAATTAATTCTACTACTTCTAAAGTGAGTTGTGTTTGACTCTTTAGGTTCACCCTCAGCTAGACTTGGGCTGGTATGCAATACAGATTAATCAAATCCAATTTAATTGATTGCTTTCTTATATTATTAATCAGAAACATCCATCACCATGGGTGGCCGTCTAGCAACGGTCCTGAAGGACAAGTAGATCCGCCCGAGAGAGGGGAAGTGAGAGAGGCAGAATTAACCTTATTTAAAACGCATATAATAATAATAAAACATCCTAAGGGGTGTACCCTTGGGTACTCAACTGGGGATTCGATGTAGAATATGACAACATAAAACAAGTATATCATATAGGGCACATACACAATCATAAACAAAACTACATATAACTAAACGATGGTTACCTTTGTAGTTATCTTTTATGCGCCGCTACTAGTGTTGTTCCCTTACAAAAGGATGGCAAACGTTCACCAAAATTCAAATGTATGAATCCTCTGACGTAGTCCACACCACACTGGGAGAAGTCACGTTTCTTACTAGAGAAAAACGGACCTAAGAAGATGAGATCGAGAAAAGGATTGCACTATTGTATTAGTGCATCCTTCTTGATCTAACTTTGTTCTTCAATTGATCCTAGATTAATGAAGCAACAATTGAGAGAGAGAGAGAGAGAGAGCTAGGGGCGACGGAGTGTGAGAGAGAGAGATATGAGAGTTCTTCTTCTTTTTTCTAGAAAAAGATGATTGAGTGATCTTCCTCTTGTTGATGATTATATATACTCATATATATAAATCATTAATGTGATTATTAGAATGTGTCTAGGTTCATGCAAGGATGTCTAGATACATTGTAATCAATCCCCATTAATCTTCAATCAAGCCTACCACTTTACAAGGTATGATTAAATCATACCAAGTAAAGGGGGCTTGATTGCGGTTGATTTGTTCCTTTCCAAAAGGAATAAGTCAACCTCTTCAATAAGGCCTACACGAGAAGCATAAAATCGGCCATCCACATTTAGTAGAAGTCCAACTTCTCCTAATTTTAAAAGTGGAGTTAGTGTCTCTCTTGCGCCAAGACTTCATGGACCGGATTTTATTGTAATACAACAACAAAAAACCCAAGAATTAAATTAAATCTAATTCAAGGTCCAATTAAATAATGCCCATAGATCTTTTAATCCAATTAAAATTAAGATCCAAGCCCTTAATTTCTCCATAATAGATAAATTTTATTTATTGGTTAATCGAGGGCCCGATACAATATTGGCCCATCCATCCAATGGACTATCCCATAATAATCAATTATTTATCATCTTCCAAAATTGACTCCAAGTCAATTCCTTCACATCCTCGGTGATTTGTGTGTGACCCTTTAGGTTCACCCTCATCTAGACTTGGGCTTGTGTCCAACAGAAGCCCGTTACCATGGGTGGCCATCTAGCAACGGTCCATGGCATTAGAGACTAGGTGAATATTGGCGTGAACATATCGACACCGATTTCGTACGAGTATGGTCCTTTCGTCTATCGTCTCCGGCCTTAGTCTAGGGTATGGAATTAAGCGTCAGTTCCCATCCTTGACTAGGAAACTATGCTTAATATTCGGAACTACGCATACTTCATTGCACCGATGCAAAGAACCATTCCCTGCTCGATCAACCACTGTGGCCATAGCTTTAAGCAGCATGAATGTGTCTCTGAGTGCATAGGAGCACATACTGACAAGGGACGGATCCTCTTCTTGAAACCCACCTTCCTCGCTGCACATTCTGACTGCACTGGACAAGGCTTATAATGAACATGTCCATGATATGAACACCTCTCGCCAGTTCCAAGATACAACCATCGTGTGCACGTGACTGTCGTGGTTCCTCAAGTCTGAGAACTACTCGCATACTATCAGAACCGGGGAACTCCAATCATACCAACCAAGCCAAGGCTTCCATATGATGATACCCGCGATCAGCTCAATCGACTCGACCCAGTCGACCAACCCCACTAAGATCGTATAGACATCCCACTTTTGTCGTTGTTCAAACACGACACTCATCCAATGAATACAACTCTTAGTGCAAGTCTCCATAGGACTCTTGATGCCCAGTCTCGAGGTCCTCGACTTGGAACATTTCAAACCCAACCCTCATTAGTTGGTTTCATAGCCGCCATCCAAGGCACGGCCAACTGTATGGGTTGTCCAACTGGTCTGTAGGCATCTGTTATGACATTAAAGCATCATTTAATGTAATCGGTAAGCATAGACAGACACATGTGCCAATGACGAATACTTGCCATGTTCATCAATACATAATTACTTTTAAGAAAGATTGTTGAATAGTTCCCAAAATCGCCAATTCAATTGGCTTTTGGGTCACCTATACCAACAATCTCCCACTTGACCTAAAGGCACTCACACATGTCCTTCAAATTGATCTGATCATGAGCAATCTGCAATATCGATTTGGTCTCGCGGGTCTACTACTATGTCTACCAACGTGATGCGGTCCAACCACACATCACATTGCTCCAAGCAGATAGTGGTGTCTAAGAAATTTTCATGGATCCCGTGATAAGATCTCGGGCCCTTTTAGCTTATGCCATAGCCCAGTTGTCATCCTCCAAGGTTACTACTGGCTCGGCTGTGCTAGGCATCGCACCCAACCATTGGGTGTAAATATTTTCATCCAAACCATTTTTCAAAACAGGCTTCCAAAGTCTCTATACACTCGAATTATATGATGAAACGTGGTATCCCACTTGGAACCTTTCTAAGCCACCACTTTTATCATTGAGTTCGAACATACATAGGTATTGAGATTAAAATATTATTCACTTGATTTTTGAAGCTAGTATCGCTATAGCCTTCCAAAATCAACTCTCCATTCATGTGCGTCAAGAACACTTCTTTAATCCTTATTCATGTCTTAAAGATAGTTCCTAACAGCTATCTATTGCCTCCTCGGTGCACCCCCAATCTCTGTTGTTATGGTTAAAACATAAACAACATCAGGTTCGATCCATCGCACAACATTTCTATGTTGTCTATGGCAAAGACGTAGGGGATGTCGAATATCTAAGCTTCCTCATCAGTCTATGGTGACGGAGTCTTAGACAGCTTGACCTTATGGATAAGAATCCAATTCCTTTCATGGAGAATTGCATGAACAATACTCGTGCTTCAATGTTTCTTAATATCATAACTTCTTTCTAAATGAATTAAGACGTTACACACTAGATACTTGGAACACAATTATCCTCCACTGACACCAGTTCTCGTTACCGACCGTGTCATACACAGTATGAGCTCGTCAAAATGAACATTCCAATTGCATGAAATCTCAAATTCAATTTGAATTTCATGATGGATCCCACGACTCCAAGCCATTGACCCAATTATGATGTCGAACATCGCTTCTCCATGTGTCTTTTTTACAATAGTCCAATTGACTGGTCAAATCTGAGAACCCGACTTTATAGGTAACTAGATCTTTTTTACCATCCCTAGGAGGGCTGGAAAATAGTCAATAGGTGAATTGATTATAAATAACGTTTGTTTTATTCTGCTGAAGTGTCGCTCTAATTGATCTATCAAGGAGAAACCCCTCACGTTGGTCATCCTCTGAAATCCAATTTCTTTTGGGATAACCTATGAACCTGCGCAGACCTAGTTTGCCTCCTACTAGTCCTTGATGTAAATAGGACCATCCCATATAGTTAAGTGCTTTATGGAATACAAGCTTGCCAAACCATATCTAATATGGTGCATGGATTACGGCTTTTAACAAAATGTCGTGTTTTTCAACTCGATGACTTTCGAAAAGCCCATGTCCAGATGGGCCAAGGTAATTTGGTGAAACCCCGATCGAACCATGTCCAACAAAGTTCGATATCTCCCTTATCAGAGACCGTTTAACAATGATCCTCACATGAAGAAGTCCACTGAGTGAGAATTCCTTTTTCATTTGGATATTCAAGAACTTCCACTAAATACACGCTACCTCGATCCAATCGAAGGGTTTATTTTGCGATCAGTTTTAGTTCTCCACTTCAAGTATAATTCCCCGAACCTTCCAAAGGTCCTTAGACTTGTTAACCCCCTACTGATTTTGTGTGTTTTGCAACCTACAGATATTTGATTGAATCCAATCCAACATATCACTTGGCAAGCGTACTTTGTCCTACAAAGAGCTTTACCGCCATCTTCCTTCTTAGAAATGATTTGTAAGTTTAGTAAACTCAGTTTGTCTATTTCTAGACTCCTTGAGTTTACCAGCCTCCTTATCCTAATTAGAAGAATATGGTCTAGATTTATATGCCAGATTTTGTAAGTTTTATCTTGATTATCCATCATGCAGTTTGTTTTTGAGCAAACATAATCTAATTATGGGACAGAGTAAAATAATTGTGTAGATAGCCCAGTAGACTCATTGTAAAATAAAAGGAACTTTTATTGATCAACTTGTATTTCAAATTGTCCAATAATAAGAAAGACACAACTTTAACCATGCTAGGTTACACAATTATATCGTATCCTAACATGATTACTAATCGCTAAGCCTAACTAGTCCCACAGCTTTTGCAGCAATAGCGTTGCTATCGCCTAGCCTTAATACCATCCGTCTTAGCTTTCTACTCCTTACCATCATCTGCAAACCATTTGCAGAAGT
Organism: Sesamum alatum; assembly: GCA_034509735.1. Taxonomy (NCBI): domain Eukaryota; kingdom Viridiplantae; phylum Streptophyta; class Magnoliopsida; order Lamiales; family Pedaliaceae; genus Sesamum; species Sesamum alatum. The sequence goes on from JACGWO010000013.1 coordinate 10,203,466, forward strand.
GAGCATCCAAAGCAGGCATCCAATACCTAGGAAGTCGAATCAATAATGTACCTTGATTGGAGAGAGGTTCAGGACACTCCCTCTTCCATTGTCCCCCTTTTCGGCAATTGATGCAAACGTCATTACCCATCCTTGACTGCCGAACCATCTTCCTTTTTCTCTTTATCCTCGCCCAGCTAGGCAATAAGAGCGCTCCAAGCGCTTGCAGCGGCTGACTCTTTCTCACCCTTCTTCCTCTTCCAGCGTCCGGCACCCCTGCCTTTCGCTCTTAAGGTTGAAGCCTCCCCTAACAATATCGACAGTGCAGATTTTGCAATTGTTGCCTCGTATTATACCAACATGTTTATCAACTCATGAGTGGTCTTCTCAAGCCCACTCATGTTACAGTTCACGATAAACGGGTTGAATGAAGGAAGAGGAGATTAAAGGATCACGTTAATGTACATCTCTTTTTTCAAGATCAGCCTTGAGGTCTCTAAGTTTCTCCACAAGGGATAGCACCTTAACCCCATGCTCTTGTACAAACGATCCTTTAGATATCTTTGTTTCGAATCATGCCTCCATCAGCGCATGTCTAATATGCCAGTCCGGAACCGCATAAACTTGTTTCATGCGGAGCACTATCGAAAAGTTATCGTCCAACCTGTCATACTGCTTTTGTATCTCATTAGTCATGAAAGTAAGTATGAACTATGAACCTTGTGGTTGTCCTCTAGCCATTTTTTGAACGTCAAATGTTCTTCTGGCGAGGACCCTTCCGGAAAGGTCTGCAGAAGTGGCTTATCCATGACATAAGCCTAGTTCCCGTAATCGAGGACAATCCTCAGATTTCACAATCAGTCATTGTAATTGGTTTCATCGAATATATTAATCTCAAGAATGGTGGTAAGTGGATTCTTAGACATTTCTACATTCGAAATGTAAAGCAGAAAGTAAGTAGATTATTTGTAACAATGTGTTCAAGTTAAGACTTGGTCTTCAGTCTTTAACCCCTCCTACTATTTATACAAAAGCCCACTACTCTCATGTGAGGTTTTGGAAAACCTTTTCCTAGGGGGCTTGTGATCCGCAAGCGCAATTTGCTATGCCCCACTTTTACGATTCACATGGATCAAGCCTTGTGTGAGGTATCCAATATCATTCTCATCCAATGAGATTCCCCAAATGTTTTGCCTCACCTCTTCACATGATCCCGAGGACTCTAAGCGAATCACGCTACTCATGTTACGCCCGACTTATCAACCAAATCGTACCTCAACTGTCACCCCCCATGACTCATGAGATAGAGAAATGATGAGCGTATTCCTTTGTTTATAGCGATGATGCAACTTTCCTCTATTCCAAATGTGCCACGACTCGTGAGACCACATTTGGATAGCGATAGCTTCCTCATGCACTGTTATGGATGGAAGGCTTGAACATATCAAACCATTTGACTCAAGTCCATCATGGGCCTAATATTTGAACCTGATGTCAGGCCCGACCCATCAACCAAATTATACCTGAACTGTCGCCCCCCACGACTCATGAGACAAGGAAACAGTGAGCGTATTTCTTTGTTCACAACAATGATGCAGCTTTTCTCTATTCCAAATGTGCCACGACTCATGAGAGCACATTTGGGTAGCGGCAATTCCCTCACCACAGTGTTGTAGATGGGAGGCTTGGACGGATCAAAACTATTTTGATCCAAGTCCATTGTGGGCCTAACATTTTAACTTGGTCCAACCAAGTGAGAGTTTGATTTGAAAAGATGTTGACCGAGAGCTCATCACATTAATATCTTGCATGCATAAATATCAAATATTATAAAGCATTTAAATAAATACATTACATGCAAGTAAACCTAGCATACCCTTGTTAGATTATCACAAGTCCAACCTAAGCGACCCACTGAGCCTGCAGTGGGTCTACGGTTTGTCTAGGGTGGTCCTACACTATTACAAAATAAGTTAAACCATTATCATTCCGATGGGCTTCGTACTCTACTTGTTTTGCCTTGATGTCTCACCTTGGACCTCCATCCAACGTGGGCCTCCAACTCCGTTGGCTTGCTTTATTACATGAAGTGCAAAACTCACCAAAAATTCCTAACTACTCTCATTATATTAGTAACGGAATACATGGAATAGAGGAAAAAACAAGCCTTAACATCATGAGGCGAAATACCGAGAGATAAAAGTCCCAAAACAAGAGGCACGTAGGCCCTACCCAACAGTAATGTAAAAAAGCATACATCCATACACAAGGTCTAGGGCTTCAGTGATCATCCCATGTTGATCTAATCAACATCAACACACAACAATACCAAATAATGATGCTCATAATGGATTATACAAAATACCTACGTGATATCCAAAACCACATGCTATAAATATATGAATAATCTCCATACATAATGCATCCAATGCATGTTAAAATTCAAATTAATCAAGCAATTTGATTATATGAAAAATCCAATTAATCTATTTTAAGAACATATGCAGAAAGTTCCACAAAATCAAATTTTTAGAAAACGTCAAAAACGACAAAGATCGGCCCAGTCGTCGCGCCATAACGCCCGGCCACATGCAAATGTGCACTCGCGCTCGCGTGCAGGTCCACTGCCTACGTGCAGTGACTGTGCGCGTCCGTCCTGGTGCTGGCCAGCAGCCTGCGCGGCTGTGTGGTACCTACTGCACGCAGCGCGCGCGCCCCTGCGCCCATGCAGAAGCCCAGCGCGCGCAGGTGCCCGCCTACCCGACGAGCGGCGTTCACAGTCGCCCCTACCAGCATGCATGCTGGTAGGCGCGCTGACCAGGCAGCGCGCAGACTAGTGCCAGCGCGCGCCCGGCCGCGCCTCCTCCGGACATTGGCTGGCCAGCAGGTGCAGCAACTAACGACTACCGCTGCCATCTATCAATTTTCTTTCTATTTTTTTTTTTCAATTTTGTTTCTGTATATTAAAAGACTGAAAATGAGGTATGTAATTTTGAGACTCAATTCACAAAATACATGCATGATGTCCAGGAAAGCTAAACATTTAAACAAGTGTATTATTTCATACATTTACACAATAAACATGCTCAATAAAGCCGTAAAAGGAAATTGCACAGGTAAAGCACATAGATCTATGACCCCTTATATCGAACCGGGCTCTAATACCACTTGAAGGACAAGCGGATTAACCCAGGAGCGCGAGCGGAAGTGAGAGAGGCAGAATTAACGATATTTAAAACACATATCATAATAAAACGTCCCAAGGGGTGTACGTTTGGGTGCTCAACCGGGCGTTCGATGTAGAATATGACAACATAAAACAAGTATATCATATAGGGCGCATATACAATCATAAAGAGAACTACATATAACTAAACAACGGTTACCATTGTAGTTATCTTCCATGCACCGCTACTAGCGTTGATTTCTTTCAAAAGGATGGCAAATATTCACCAAGATTCAAACGTATGAATCCTCTAACGTAGTCCACACCACACCGGGAGAAGTCATATTTTTCTTGCTAGAGAAAAACGGACCTAAAAAGATGAGATCAGGAAAAATGATTGCACTACCGTATTAGTGCATCCTACTTGATCTAGCTTTGTTCTTCAATTGATCCTAGATCAATGAAGCAACAAAGTGAGAAGGAGGGAGAGCTAGGGGCGACCGAGTGTGTGTGAGAGAGAGAGATATGAGAGTTTTTCTTTTTCGTAGAAAAAGATGATTCAATGATCTTCCTCTTGTTGATGATTGTATATAGTCATATATATAAATCATTAATGTGATTATTGGAATGTGTCAAGGTTCATCCAAGGATGTCTAGATACATTCCATTCAATCCCCATTAATCTTCAATCAAGCCTACCACTTTACAAGGTATGGTAAAATCATACCAAGTAAAAGAGGCTTGATTTGGGTTGATTTGTTTCTTTCCAAAAGGAACAAGTCAACCTCTTCAACAAGGCCTACATAGCCGATTTTATGCTCCAAAAGAAGCTAAAATTGACCATCTACATTTAGGAGAAGTCTAACTTCTCCTAATTCCAAAAGTGAGTTAATATCTCTCTTGGGCCAAGATTTAATGGACATGATTTTATTCTAATCCAATTACAGAAAACCCAAGAATTAAATCTAATATAATTCAAGGTCTAATAAAATAATGCCCATGAATTTTTTAATCCAATTTAATCGATAAATCCCATTTATCGATTTATCGAGGGCTCGGTATATATCGACCCGTCCCTCCAATAGATTATTCCATAAATAATCCCATTATTTATTATCTATCGAAATTAACTCCAAGTGAATTCCTTCACCTCCTCGGTGATTTGTGTGTGACCCTTTAGGTTCACCCTTAACTAGACATGGGCTCGTGTCCAACAGAAGTCCGTTACCATGGGTGGCCATCTAGCACCGTTCTTTGGCAATACAGACTAGGTGAATGTTAGCGTGAACATTTAGGCACCAATTTCGTACGGGTATGGTCCTTCCGTCTACCGTCTCGTGGCCTTAGTCTAGATTGGGAATCGAGCGTCGGTTCCCATCTGCTAGCAGCGTCCATCATCTTTTGCAATTCTTCAGGTGTTAGATGTATCATCTGTCTCTCCTGTCTTGCAGGTGCCTATTATTCATTCCTTGGTGGTGTGGGGTCCTCATTGATTGGCGTGTGTTCTCCTCTTGACGTTCCTTCCATTGTCGATTCGAGTGTTCATTTCTCAACTTCCCACAGATGGCGCCAAATGATTCGGGATAAGAGGTCGCATGCCGCCTCTGGTATCCTGGAAAAGCTTGAAACCTGAGAAAAGAGTAGATCGGCAGGCTTGGGGGGAAGTCCCCAGCTAAGAGCTTACGATGCTTAAGTCAACTTGAGATCAAGGTAGGAATATGCGATTTGATATATTTAGAGCTGGTGAGTGTATTAAATAGTATACCTTAATGATGTCTGAAAGGAGTACTTATAAGGCTAGAAATGCCCACTTGCTCTAACCCATGTCTCACTATCAGTCTGAATCTTTCAGACAATCCGACGGTTCTGGTTCGGTGGGGTACCCATATTGGGTCACCTGAGAGTGAGTCGGGTTGCCCGACCCGACTGACAGGGCGCGGATCTTGGCGCCCATCAACAATTTGGATCCCTTAGAAAGGGCATTTTTTACATTCCATAATCTGTATTGTGATATTCCCATCAATAGTCATACATGTAATTACCAGTAAAAAAATAAGTGGCGACACCCTGATTTATGACCTGGTTCGAACCTTTGGGATCTCGACTCAAAAGAAAAGTTTTTTGAGGTCTGTGGTCGGAGAAAAGGGTCTGGACCCACCCAAATCTTTATTTAATTATGAATTGCTCTAATCGATTTATTTGATTATGTATGAAAAAAATAAAAAAAAAAAAAAGAGAGGAGGTTTTAGGGTTTTATGATGCATTTTCTATCAGTTTCTTTTTAAGGAATACAAACCCTTTTTTTTTTGGGAGAGCCAACTTCAAAAGATAGGCTTAAATAAATTTTTGGTCCTGTAATTTTGGCACTTTGGCATTTTTATTCTTTGTCTTTTTATGATTGCAAAAGAGTCCTATAATTTTTTGACATTTCATGATTTTGGTCCTTCCGATGCCGAATTTTTCCAAAGTCGCCGGAAGATATCATGTGCGCCTCACGTGGTTCATTTAAATTGGGGCTTTTGTTCGGATTGGTTCACTTTTGCCAACATGGATGAAAAGTTACAAAAACAAAATGAGGTGGCACATGATTTATTCCAACAACTTTTGCAAAATCCGTCACCGAAAGGACTAAAATTGCGAAATATCAAAAAGTTACAGGACTCTTTTGCAATTTCTAGAAAGATAAACGATAAAAACTGCCAAAATCGCGAGAGACGCATGATTTGTTCCGGAAACTTTTGCAAAATACGGCATCGGAAGGACAAAAATCGCGAATGTCAAAAAATTACAGGACTATTTTGCAACCCTAAAAAGATAAAGAATAAAAATGCTAAAATATTATAATTACAGGACGACAATTTCATTAAAATCGAAAAGATAAGAAGAAAAAACAAAAACTTCTGATGCCTATAATAGGAGCGATCCCGATCGATTTACTGAATTATTTATTTCATGATGAATCTGTATTGTGTATTAATACAACATTATTTGAAAGCAAACATTCTTAAGCTCTATTTGATGAATGGATTTGTATTTCAACGAATAATTTGAAGAAAATGATTTCAAATGACTTTTTATTAAAGTGATTCAAAATCCTTCCACTCTCGTATTGAATTATGTTTGTTGAAAAAGTTTTGAATTCTTTCGATTTGCTGTTATTTTTTTTTCCAAATTTCTTTTAAATCCAAATCCTTTTATTTTTTATTTTTTTAAAGTACAGCGATAAATTATTATTTATTTTAAAAAATCAATTACAATTATTCGTAAAAATATCTTATATCTAATAACATAGCATTAATAACTATAACAATCTATCATAATCACTTATATAAAGTAGAACAACATCTACTATTAAGTAGAATAACATCTCATATTAGGGGGATTCGAAATTATAACCTTAAGAATTACGGGGCCTCGTCTAATGCAGTATTATTGAAAAATTACATAAGAACAGTCGAAACAAAATTTTGGTTTTCCTCTTACCGAACACACCAATCAATTCACAGTAGTAGCAATTTATTTGTAAATACTAGGTTCCAAGTTTGAATATTTGACACTTATATCTCGCACATTAATATTCATAGTGACCACATCTTCAAAATCACTCGTCATTCGAGGCGTAATCAACCAATTTGTCAATTATTGTTGGCCCTCATAAATAATCTTAGTACTATATATGGTCGTGACGAACGGGATTAGTTGGAAAATAATGGATAATGAATTAAAAAAAATATTTTAATTAAATTAATATCATAATTAATATAAATACCCGTGTTAGTTTGATTAAAATAAAAAAATAGATAGAAACTTCTCAAAATTGTTATTTTTACATCACCTTTGTGTATCACCTTTTAGTTGTAAAAAAAATTAAATGAAAATTAATGATATCTTAGTCCCGTAGTTAAAGTTGGTGTCCTATTAATAAGTTCGAAGTAATGAGTTTGTTCAAATCTATGTTTCTATAGAAATAATTTTTATGGAAAAAGTTGGGAGTTGTAGTGGGATTAAAAGTGGATAGTATTAACGCAATTAAAACTAAATCGAATAGTGTTCGGGGAAAAATAACTTTTAAAACCATTTTGATTGATTAAAGACCATTTTATTCCCATGTGTTAAAGCATGCTCTTTTTGCTTAATATTTGCACTCCAATAATGCTCCCACTAAGTAACATAATTTGTTCATTCATACATAATAAATAAACTTGCATTAAAAATATATTTTTATTAATCAATAATACCAATTTAATTTATATTTTTATGATATAGGAAAATCAAATTTATGGCAAATATAATATAAAAATTCTATAATATAAAATATGTTAAAGAGTAAACATTATTGGCATTATTTATTCAAATTATTTGAAAAGTTTAATCAATTTTAGATGTGCAATTTTAAAAATAAATTAAAAGGGTAAACTTGATTTAATATTAGTATAATGAGGGTAACCTAATCAAAAAATAAGTTGAATTGATTTAAAAAAAAAATCAAAACAACTAGAAACACCCCCTTTTTCAAAGGTGTTTGCAGTTTTTCGCTTAAGAGTAATTGTTTTTTTTTTTTTTTTGCAATTTCATAAGAAGCAATAGACATTCTAAATATCTCAAAAAAAATTTTTTTTTAAATCAAACGCTAAAAAGCGCCTTTTGAAAGCTTTCTCAAAGACTCCCTTAATGTGCTTTGTTGTAGACGTGAGTTTATAGTAATTTATTTATCATTTTGTTGTAATGTAATTAATTTATTGATTGAATTGATGTATTATTCGATTCATCAATATTGTTATAACTATATTATCACCGCTTCTATCCAAAAACAACTGAATCAAATAACTAATTATATTATGTTCAATTACTTGTCAGAAAAATTTCTATAGAGATCCCAAATTTTAAAAATGTCAAATCGATCACGTTATAAGTATATATTATTATATTTATTATGTGATTGATCACTTCATTTAAATAATATACTAATTATATAATCTATATTTATATTTATACAATTATAAAAAAGAAATCCTTTTTTTACTCATAAATAACAGTTAATGGCACTGCCGTATCAATTTTTGTAATGTCAAATATAACCTTCAACTGATAAGATAACTACTTTATTCAACTTTTCAAATTTTATTTAATTGATAAAATTAGTGTTTTTTTTCTTCATTTTTTTCTTTTTTTTAATGTCATATGTTAGTTTATATATATTTTTCTCTTATTTATAATATATTTTAAAGTGTGAAAAATTATTTATTATATGCACGTAGGAACGGCGTGCCATGACGGTTAGTTAATATAAAAAAAATTCCATTTTACTCATAAAGGGAGGTTACTTACACCATGACACCAATTTTTTGTTATGGTAATAGGATCCCTAAGTTGGTATTTTTTTTTCTTTCTTTTTTTAAATGTGATATGTTGGTATATATTTATATTTTTTATTTATAATATATTTTAAAACGTGAAATATTATCTATATCTATACTAATATAAAAAGAAAGTCCCCGCTTTTACTTATAAAGAGCAATTACTTACACCACAACACCAATTTTTAGTTATGCCAAAAATAGCCCTAAGTTGGTATAATTCTTTTCTTTCTTTCTTTCTTTCTTTTTTTTTTGAATATGTGATGTATTAATTTATATATTTTTTATTATTTATAATATACTTTAAAACATGAAATATAATTTATTATATGCACGCATGGACGATGTGCCACGTCAACTAGTTAATATAAAAAGAAATTTTAATTTTACTCGCAAAGAACAGTTACTTATATCGCGACACCAATTTTTTGTTATGACACTCTTTCTTTCTTTCTTTCTTTATTCTTCTTTTTTTCTTTAAAAAAAAGTGATGTGATGGTTTATGTATATATTTTTTCTTATTTATAATAATATATTTTAAAATGTGAACTATTATTTATTTTATGCATGCAGGACGGCGTGCAACATCAACTAGTTAATGTAAAAAGAAAATCACATTTTTACTTACAAATGACGGTTACTTATACTGTGACACCAATTTTTTGTTATGCCAATGATAGCCCTAAGTTGGTTTCTTTTTTTTTCTTTCTTTTTTATTTTTTAAAATGTGATGTGTTGTTAGATATATATATATATATTTATAAAATATTTTAAAATAAGAAATATTATTTATTATATTCATGCAGTAACGACATACTATGTCGACTAGTAATTATAATACATTTAAGATATTATTTATTCCAATCTAACTAAGAGTCGGTTCGAAATATAATTTTTTCGTTACTTGGTTTCGTAGGGAGACTTCAATTTCCGCTCACAACTAACGCCTAACATATAATTATTGCGATAAGTATGTTCATACACTGTTACACATGTACCATCTTTCCGTAACAAACATAACACATGGTTGTTACCACAAATATGTGAAGCACGTAACAGATTGACAACCCTATTATTAATATACGAGATAATTACGCCGAGCTTTCCTGACGTGTTTCTTGATTACACGAAATCTTTTCATGTAATTTTGAAAAACTACACTTAACATTCTTAATGTTCGTTTCAGTCTAATAAATAGATTCATTTATAATAAAATTTAAGAATCTGCTGACATAAGCAAAAATATTAAATGAAATTCATATTTACTCTTGATTGACTTATTAAAAGTCAAACAAATCTTTTTAGATGGAACTATCCTTATAAGGATGAAGATGTACCTCCTCACGTGTATTAGCGTGTGAAGATGTATAAGGATAGTTTGATCATAAAAGATTTATTTGATCTGTAATAAATCAATAATAAGTCAATCGAGACTAAATCTATGATGTCCCCCACAATCCTCTTGGGACCCAAGCCAATAGGCCCTCTCGAGGGGGCAATCCAGCTAATACTGTCAGCAGTACAGTCCACCAACAGGGAGGGCACAGGCCCATAATATTACCCGCTGATTTTACTATACTGCAGGCCCAAGATTTGAACCCATTCCAGAGAGACTCGTCATCATACAGATGGACAGGCGCCTCATATAGATCGCCAACACACTAACGCCACCCTAAAATATCTCGGGTAAATTGCATAAAACACCCCCTGTGTTATAGAAATTCAGCTAAAAACCCCATGTGTTAAAAATATAGGCGAAAAAAACCCTGTATTTTTGGAAATTTTGCACACTCTCCCCTTACCGTTAATTTTTTAATAATTTCCCGTTATACCCTTATATTATATAAATTATTATTATTACAATGACCGTTGGATCTTTTTTGATCGCATCAGAATCGTAGGATCTGATCAAATTTTAGTAGTCATTGATTTCAATAGTTAAAATGAACGGTCCAGATTAAAAATATAATATAAAACAAAAAAATATTTTATTATAAAATTATAATATATATACATATAATTATAATATATATGTACATAAAGGCCGGTGGAGGGCCATCGCCTCGCTCCACCGGCCGTTAGCTTGTGGGCGACGACGGCCGTCGACGACCTACCTCTGGGCCGGCGACAGGCGTCGTCGCCCAGGACATCGCCGCCCAGAATGGGCGGCGATATCCTGCCCAGATTTGGGCGCGCGATCACTTGGCGCCCAAATCTGGGCGGCGAGTGGTTGGGGCTTGGGGGGGGGAGGGGCCGAGGGGCGGGGGGAGCATAGACAATGGTGGCGGTGGGGAGGCGCAGACGCGGCCGGCCGGGGGGGAGGGGTACTTGGGGAAGACAATTGTAAGTTTTCTTTTATTTTCTATTTTTTTATTTGTTGTATTTTTGAATTTTGTAAATTTAAAATAATGAATTACTTAATTATCTATTTTTATGTTAAAATATAATTATATTGAAAAATTAAAATTTATTTACTATAAATTATATTAATAATATAATTTTAAAATATATTGAACACAAATTTAAACTAATTAATAATGTTTACATAAAATCATGTATATTGATTTTAAATTTTAAAAATATTAAAATCCCTAAAAGTATCATAAAAATAAAGAGGGGAATAATTATATATTCAACACAAAATTATAATTTAAATTAAGTAATAATATTTATAAATTTTTAAAACTTAGAAATAATATTAAAATATTTCATATGTAAAATATGTATATTAATTTAACTTTAATGTAATAATATTTTTTACCTATAAATTTTGATGAATATTATTTTTTTAGTATTTATAAAAAAAAATCAGCAAAATATTCAGAAGGATAAGAATTGAACTAAAATAATGAAGAAAAGGGATAATTGAATAAGACAGGGGTAATCTTGTCTATTCAAAGAAGTCAAAGGTGAAAAATGGGTCAAAAAAATCACATTCCACTCGCATTTCGAGCAAGTGTAGGCCACTCTCCGTCTTTTTTAACAGAGAGGGTTTTTTTTGCAGAGTTTAAAATTATTGGGGGTCTTTTTTGGCTATTTAATTAACGTAGGTAGGTTTTTAGCAATTTTCTTATACCACAGGGGGGTATTATGCAATTATCCCAAATATGTCCAGCTGGATCCTAGTGTACTGACGACAAATCAGCGGGGAAGGTAAATATACCAGAATTCCGGATATTTAGGCAGAAGTGGCAAGACTTAGTCAACCTGACATATCTTAGCCGTATCAACTCCAAAATGCATGCGAATTTTTCGAGAAGTTAGCTGATTTAACAAGCTTTCAAATGGCATAGGGCTCCTTTCAACCTATCCCAGATTCCCGCTCTGTACAAGCCTATAAATAGAAGTCTTATGCAGCCTTTTGGTAACATGGATCTATTGTCAACTCATTTCTCCTATTTTTCACGCTTCACTTTTATTGTCAAGGCTATTTGGAGCTCATTCTTTACACATCACTCGAATTTTTATCTCACACCTATTATCACCATTATTCTCATTTTATTTCAAGTTCTATTATATTTTTTACACTTTAGTGACTTAAGTATCAGATTGCTAATGCTTCCTTATAGGTTAGTCCCCCCAATGTTAGGATTTGCACGCAAGTCCTTCGAAATTTGCAGTACCTTAGAACGCAGGTATGCATTATTGGCGCCGTCTAAGGGAACTTGAGTTCAAGACGTGAGAAATGGCCGATTCAAATGATATCGAATCTTTCGCTGGAGACGCTTCCTTTCCCACTATAGCAGGATCCGACGTTCTACCCCAGATCGCGGGCATCCCATCACCCCCCACCTACTAGCGATCCTGCTCTGCTAGTGGCTTTCCGCCCTCGGTTGCTGATTGCCCTGCTCCCGCTGGTGCCATCCCTACGCCTGCTAGTGCCATTCTTGTTCCAGCTAGTGCTTCCCCTGCACTCGCTGTCCCTACCCCAGCTGACACTGTCCCTGCTCCCATTGATGATGCCCCCGCCCCACCAACCAATCAAGCAGTGGCTCCAGTCATTCTGGACCCACACCTTTACGAGTAACTTCGCCAGTTCATAGTGGAAACTATTCACTCCGCCTTTCTCCTCCCAAATAGAATGCGGAGGAAACCCAGGAAGTCAACCAATAGATGAGTAAGCTCCTGTTGGGCAACAACAAGATAGAGCCCTCTCTACTGGTTCTTCCAGTAAGGAAGCAAGCCCTTTTCAACCCCTTGAGATTTGGCAAGCCCTAAGGAAGGAAGTGGTATAACTCTGCCAGCAAGCGACCAAGCACGACCTGCCGGTAGAGCGGGGCATTTCTTTCAGCGAGGACATTATGGCTGAGGAGCTCCCCCGCTCACTTTCGGGATCTTGTCCACCTTCCTACCTATGAAAGTATGTCAGATCCAGTCGAGCATCTCCGCATATTTGAAGATGCAGCGTTGCTGCACAGGTGTACTGATGGTATTAAATGTCGTTTTTTCCTTACACGCTAACAAAATCTTCCCAACAGTGGTTCGACCAGCTTCCCGTTGGATCAGTAAGGTCTCTTGCGGAATTCAACAACCTCTTTGTGCATCAATTTGTAGCTACCAAAAGTATCAAAAGTCGGCAGTCAGTCTCTTCGAAATCAAACAGGAGGAAAAGGAAACTTTAAGAGCCTACATACATCCTTCAACACTGCCGCCCTGGAAGTGCCAACAACCCACCATGAGGTATTAGTTAGTGCCCTCAGTTAGGGCCTACGAGGAGGGCCCCTCTTCGAGTCTCTGCTCAAAAAGCCTGTTGCGGATTTTCGAGAAGTACTACCCCGTGTGGGAAAATACATGAACCTAGAGGATGCTTGGCTATGGAAGAAAGCTAACCGCGATAGAAGGAATTACATGCCCTCAACTCCAATGAACGAGTAGTACACCTCGCTCATCACCAGTTCGGCCAGAATGTTGATAGGCATCGACAGACACCCTGCCTTGCAATAGTCTATACGGGCATAGCAAGTGCTTCGCTACGGACAATGCTCGTACCCTTTTGCTAAGAAGAAATCACATTTGTTATGATATCATTTTTGTAGCAAATATAGTAGCAAAATTAACAATCTTTTGCTCGATTGTCAACTCGTAGCCATTACATGGCATTTGCTACAAAAAAGAACCTTTTGTTACAATGAAAAATTCGAACAAAGAGTTCAACAAAACTCATCATCTTTAGCTACAGTGCTCCAATTGTAACAATAGAATGTTACATTAACTTTTAATACGATCATTTTGATGTAGCAAAAAATCTAAAATTTGATAATGCATTTTTGTAAAATGTATTATGATATTGTTTGCAATATTTATTATTTTTATTTTTTGATAATCTTATTTATATTAATAATTGAAAGTATTCTTAAAAACCTAAAATTGCCGACTCTTCACAAACAACTGAGGTGGAGCACTTTCTGCAAACAAGAAAAATGGAGATGAAGGAAGATTTCTCAAATGGGTTTCGTTTATGAAGCGGAGAGTTCTAGTCTGAAATAAGCAATTTGAATATGGGGGTTTCCTAGTTTGTCTGAAGTGGACTTTTCTCAAGTGGGTTTCAAATGGAGATTTCACAAGTAGGTTTCAAATGGAGATTTCTCAAGTGGAGATTTCTTAGTTTGTCTGAAATGGAGATTTGTCAAGTGGGTTTCTCTTTTTTCATTTTGGGTTTTCTTAGTATGTCTGGAAGAAACTCACTTTCCTTTTTTTTTCTTTTTTTTTATTTCTTAATGTAAGTTTGAGGAAAAAAATTATTTTGGAGCCATTTTTTCCCAACGATTAATAGATATTAGTAGCAAAAAATGCAAAAATGATGTCGTTTTATTAATATTTTTTTATGATATCATACGATTCTTTTAGTAACAAAATAAACTGTAGCAAAAAATATAAACTACGTCGTTTTGATTGAACTTTTAGCTATGTTGTACGTTATGTAGTAAAAAGCTTCTTTTGTTATAGGTTCTCCGTCATAGCCAAAAATTTGGTAGCAAAAAGTATATTTTCTTATAGTGCGATGCCATTAGTTGAGATAAGAGATCGAAAGGCTTATCTAAGCAAGTTACTTGAAGGATTATGTGGACAAGGAGAAGAAGCAAGAATGCAAGGAGGAATGCTCCCGCCATCAGGACTCCCATAGAAGTGAAGACCAGGTGGATGATCCCCGAAGGAGGGAACACATAAGGGATAAGCTCCCCACGAAAGAATAAAGCCTACGGAGTGCTCCGGCTAAAGGTGTGGTCCATGTGATAGCAGGAGGACCCACCAATGGGGACTCCGAGCAAGCTAGACGCGCTCACACTAGGGCGGCCCGAGTCGTCCTGGAAATCAACCATAAAGCATCCCTAGAGGATCACCCAAGTCACTTTGGTCCCGCCGTACGTGGGGAGTACACTTATCTCATAAAGATGCTCTTGTTATTTCTGTCACTTTGGCTAATTATATTGTACAACATATTTTTGTAGATTCTGGAAGTTCTGCAGATATCCTCTTTTACAAAGTTTACTAGTAGATGAAACTCGGAGATATCCCGCTAGAGCCGGTAGACACGTTATTGTACGGTTTCACCGAAGAGGTAGTACATCCGTCTCTCTCTGGGATCAGAGTCCCTCAAAAAGACCAAGATGGTTCAGTTCCTTGTTGTAGACATGCCCTCAGCCTACTATGCTATCCTAGGACGACCGGTCTTGGACGCATTCCAAGCCATGGTATCCACCTTCATATGAAGTTGAAGTTTCCCGCTGGAGTAGGAGTGGGAGAAGTCAATTGCAATCAATACGTGGCTCGAAAATATTATGTAGAGTCGATTTTGGATGGTTGCCGGCAGGATTTGAAATAGACCCTCCCAGCCAAGAGAAGGGTAAGAGACCCATCCACCCAGATGAGCGGGGGAATCCTATTCCCACTTGCGTACAACCAGTTGAAGAGTTGTTGAGCATCCAACTGGTACCCGGGGAGCCCGACAAGGTTACAAAAATAAGTTCCTAAATGAGTCTAGAACTAGTCGGGAGGTTAACTGTTAGAATAGGTGACCAAAAAGTCAATTGGATTGGCGATTTTTGGAACTATTCGTCAATCTTTATTAAACCAATATTATCCTTAAGAATAGAGTAAGTATTCATCACTGGTACTGTGTTTGTTTTGCTTACTACTAACGTTGAATGGCGTTTCAACGGCACAACAAATGTACACAGACCAATTGCATAACCCATGTAGTTGCACTATACATTGGATGGCGGCTATGAAACCAACTTCTGAGGGTTGGTCTGAAACGTTCCAAGTCGACGACCTCGCGACTGGGCATCAAGTATCCTAGTGAGACTTGCACTAAGTATTGCATTCACTGGGTGAGTGTCGAGTTTCATTGACGGTAGACGAACATCGTCTATGTAATTTTAGTGGGTTTGACAAGTTGGTTGACTGACTGAACTGACTCGCGGAAATCGCCATATGGAAGCCTTGGAGGCTTTATCGGTATGACTGGAATTTCTGATTCCAATAGTACGGGATTAGTGCTCGAATATAAGGAATCATGGTAGCCACGTGCATACGAAGATTGTATCTTGGATCTGGCGAGAGGTGATCATTCTATAACATGGTCATTATAAGCTTTGTCCAGTGCAATGGAAGTATGTAGCGAGGACGGTTGATTCCAAGATAGAATATGTCCCCCATCAGTATATGATGGTGATGTCTCATATGCGCTCTGAGATGGTATAGACTTTGAAAGTCTATGGCCATAGCAATTGATGGACTAGGAAAGGGTTTCCTACGTCGATCAATAGAGTAAATGCATTTCGAATATAAAGCATAGTTGCCTAGTCAAGGATGAGAACCGATGCCTAATTCCATACCCTAGACTAAGGTCGAAAGACGATCGACAATAGGACCATACCCGTATGGAACTTGGAGCCTAAATGTTCACGCAATTATTCACCTAGTCTCTAGTGCTATAGACCATTGCTAGACGGCCACCTATCGTAACGGCTATTTTCGATTATTGGTTAATCGAAAATAATTATGTTGAACACAAGCCCAAGTCTAGCTAAGGGTGAACCTAAAAAGTCACACACAAATCACTTGAATGTAATGGAGTTAATTTGAAATTAATTCTGGAAGAGGTGAATTAGTTTAATTGGATTAAATTAATTCTTAGACAACATAAATGATTGGATCATTTATGCGAAATTATCCATTGGATGGATGATCCAAAATTTAGTTAATTGGATTAATTGAATTTTGGATTTGGCCTTTTAAATTAATTGGTTTAATTTAAAAGAGGCTCGGGCTAATTGATTAGTGGATTGGATTCACTAATAAATTAGTAGATGGGCTTGTCTAATTAGGCCATGTTTACTTAGTTGGATTGGGTTGGATATCCTACCAAATCCAACTTAGTAACTTATTTACTTTCTAAAAGGTTGGCCCGGGATAATGAGGCCAAGCTCAGTTTTGATAAGGATAAATGAATGATAGTAATACCACCAAATGAGGCGGGATTACTTATCCTACAAAGTCCACTAGCCCAAGATAATTTTTTGAAAGCCTAATTTATCCTCAAATCTTATTTTTGTTTTTTTTGGGTGTTAAGAAAATTTAGCAAAATGATAATAATAATTAAAATCTAAAATTACCAATTGAAAAAAAAATATAAAAGCATTTTTTTTACAATGGCCATTATTGTGTCTTATTATGGGATAATTTTAATATTTTGTAATATTTTTCCAAATTAATGGCATACTTGTAATTTTAAGATCAAATTACCTCACATCAATTCAATACTTCATCCAATAAAACAAACAAAATATTACATAATCCTATCATTACATATCCCAAATTTTATCATTCATTAATCTATACCACTATAATCTCATCACAAAAAGTAAACGAGGCCTTAATGGATTGGATTCATTAATTATTAGAGATGGGCTAGAGATAATTAATTGAATTAATTATTGTATTGGGCCTAATTAATTAAGTGCATTTGGGCTTGTGAATTATTTAATTGGATTAAATATTCACCTGGGAATTAGAAATGTTGGACATTTTATTTAATTAGATTAAATAAATAAGTCCAATAAATTTAGTAATTGGGCTTTAATGAATTTGTAGGACAAATTAAATGAGCCCGGTCCGAATGCACATGCCTAGCCCACAATTGACTTTTCCTAAGTCAAAGGTTGACATTCCTTATAAAGAAAGAACCAAAAATTATGTACATACAATGAATGTAGGATTGTCCACATTTAATGTATGCAATTGTGGAGAGGTTATGGAAGGTTGGAGAGATATGTGGAAGTTGCCTTATGGCTTAGAAGACTATGTCTTCCTTCCATATGGCATACAATCATTCCAACTCTAGGACAACACTATGCATGGCCGATTTTTCTCTCTTCTCTCTACGAATTTTTGGCCATCTCAAGATTAGCCAACTTTTCCTTTCTCCTACCTTGTGTTTCTTGGTTCAGAACCAAGTAAAGAAAAAAAGAAGATAGTGTGGTTTCCATTTCCTCTTCCATGGATTCATTCCTTGCTAGCACAAGGATGAATTTCATGATTCTGGTGTGGTGTGGACGTATTTAGAGGGTCTCTATGTTGGGGCCTCGCGTGGATGAACATCGGAGGAGATCAACGCGTGTAGTCGATCGGAGTAGAAAATTGAGAAAGGTATTCCGATCTACATTTATGTTCTCAATTTTTTTCTTCCTTTATTCCATAGCCATAAACGCTTGTTCATTATATATATATATGTTTATATTCTGACTTTATACACCGATAGCCCAGGAACATTCAAGGGTACACCCCTTGAACGCGGTTTAAATTCTGTTATTCCACATGTTTTAATTTTCCCACCGCGCTTCCGTTATGTTGTCGGGCCGATCCGCTTTCCTTCATTAAAGACATTTTGCAGGAAAATGCAGACGTATCTGCATGGACAGCCCAAGACCAGGTGGGCATCAACCCCAGCATTACGGTACCCATCGGAACCTAGACCCAGCTTATCCTCCTGTCAAGCAAAGAAAGAGAAACTTCAGGCCAGAGAAAGACACGGTCGTCCAGGAGGAGGTAAGTAAGCTATTATCCGTAGGGCATATCAAGGAAATCCAATTTCTGGAATGGTTGTCCAATGTTGTATTAGTGCTCAAGCAAGGTAACAAATGGCGTATGTGCGTTGATTTTTGGGATGTCAATAAAGCGTGTCCTAAGGATTTTTACCCTCTGCCTCACATCGACCAGCTGGTGGACTCCTCCTCTGGTCTAATGGATGCTTCCCCGGGTTACCACTAAATCATGCTCAACATAGACGACAAGAAGAAGGTTAGCTTCATAACATCAGGTGCCATGTACCAGAGGCTCGTAGAAAGCATGTTCCAAGAGAAGGTAGGACGTAACATGGAGGGGTACTCGATGACATGCTAGTAAAGAGTCGGAAAGCAGACCAACACATCAGAGATCTAGCCGAAACATTCGAAGTATTGAGGAAGTACCGCATGAAGCTGAACCCGGCCAAATGTGCGTTTGGGGTTTGCAGTAGTAAGTTCCTCAATGACATGGTGACAGAGAGAGGGATCGAGGTCAATCCTGCTAAGATTCGAGCTATTCTGGAAATGAAACCTCTCGCCAACCTTAATGAAGTACAGAAACTAGCGGGTTGTGTAGTTGCCCTCAGCAGGTTTATCTCCCACTCTACAGAGCGCAACCTGCCATTATTCAATGCTCTCGAAAGGCCAAGAAATTCTCATGGGACTAGGAGTGTCAATGAGTTTTCCAAGACTTAAATGCCTACCTAGCCAAATTGCCACTGCTCACCACACCGGCCCCAGGCGAATCACTGTACCTGTACCTAGTAGTGGGACAACATGCGGTAAGTTCCATACTCATCACGGAGGAGGAGGGGGCACAAAAGCCCAAATACTATGTAAATAAGGTGTTGCACGGAGCAGAGCAACGCTGTCCTGAGGTAAAAAAAGCTAGCTTTGGCTTTAGTAACTCCTACATGTCAATGGCTCCTCTACCTTGACCGGTAGTAGAGTCGGGATTGTCCTCACTAGCCCCTAGGGGGATGAATTAGAATGCGCTCTGAGGTTGGGTTTCAAAGCCTCTAATAACGAGGCAGAATATAAAGCCTTGATAGCAAGTATGAAAATGACAATTAACGCGAGAGCCAGAAACCTGACCACCTACACCGACTCTTAGTTAGTAACCAACCAGGTAGGAGGCATATATGTCAAGAAATCAGTCTTACCGAATCAGTCCGGAAATCTCCAAGTCAAGGAATCCCGAAAATGGGTACCGGGATTCCCTTTGAGACTTGCACTAAGCATCTGCTGTCGTATTTCATCGACGGGTGACGAAGGTCGTCTAAGCAGTGTTAGTGGGTCAGCATGCTAGGAAGCAGCTGACTGAGGTGACTCGCGGGAACCGTCTTACGGAGGACCTTGAGTATGGTCAGCAAGGTATGACGTGTATTCCCGTTCCAACGGTACAGGCCAAGTCCTTTGACTTGAGGAACTGCTGAGTTTACCTGTGCATCAGGTCTGTATCTTAGATATGGTGAGAGATTGCCAAAATACTCTTGAATAGTCATAAGCCATGTCTAGTGCAGCTCGGGTGTACAAAGTGACAGTAGTTTCCAAGAAAGGATCTGTCTCCTGTCAAAAGGTGTTGACAGTTGAGTCTCATATATGCTCTGTGTCTTGTCCCTGAAATCTGTGGCCACAGTGACTGAACAGAAGGGAAAAGGTTTCCCTTGCGGCGTTTAGTGAGGACAGACCGACACTTAGGTCCAAAATGGGTACCTGCATCTTCCGTGCCCTAGACCCTAAGTGATGAGACCGAAGACAGAAGGACAAGTGTACTGTTAGAACCTAAATGTTCATCCCCGAATATTTCACCTAGTCTCTAGTGCCATGGACCGTTGCTAGATGGCCACCCATGGTAACGGACGGATTCTAGGAATCCGACCAAGTCTAGCTGAATGGTGAACCTAGAGAGTCACACACTATCCACACACACTTAGTATTTAATTTGGAATTAAATATTGGTGTAAAGGAATGATTAAATTAGATTTAATCGGGTCTTATATTTTTCTTGGAGAAATTAATTCCTTCTATTTGATAAAAGGAATTAAATTAATAAATAGGATTTATTAAAAGGGTTGATTTATTAGGCTTAAGAATAAATTATAATATTAATTTATTATATTTATTTAGCCTTTTGGAATATTTAATAGGATTTAAATATTCCATTAAATTAAAATCAACGGTCGAGATGGAAAGGGGAGATGGAAGACTAGGATTCGTTTGACTAGGTCAAACACTAGTTTGACTAGGACTTTGACTAGGTCAAAATCCTAGTCAAATTAGGTTACTTAGAGTTTGAGTTTAAAGAGGATTAAACTCTTCCTCTATATAAACCCCTAGCTTCCAACATTTAAGAGGATGATGATTCTTGAAAAACACACACAACACACACTCTCCCTCTCCTACCTCTCGTCCGCCCCCTCTCTCTTTCTCTAGCAAGAAAATATTTTTCTTAGTTCTTTTTGTTCTTGGAACATCAAGAACTTAGACGAACCAATACCGTTAATTGATAACGAGTTATTGATTCGTCCACTCCAAAAAATAATACTTGTTCGTTGCTAGCACGACGTGCAAGATACGTGGGTGGATCGTGTGTCACGATTTGGAGGATCTCAAGAACGAGGTCTGTGTGCAAAACGGGGAACAACGTGAGTAGCAGTTGAAGACGAAAACGACAACGGGTAGGTCTCGTTTAAGATTTTCGTCCCTCTTTATTTTTAACTCTATGGCCTCCATGATTTATTTAATTGTTTTATGATCATGAGATACACCGAATGCCCGGGAACCTCAAGGGCACACCCCTTGAGCGTGTTCTTTAAGTTAAAAGCATGCCTTTTATTTTGTAAAATTTAATATGTTTATTTTTACTGCGCTTCCGCATTCGCGCAATTCCCGGGACGATCCACCGGATTTTCTTTCAAAAAGCACGCCCCGTTCCATACACTTGCAGAACCTTTCAAAGCCCTCTCGGCACGTTGTCCCTTAGTTCAATGGGGAATAGACATAGTAGGTCCATTCCCCCCGGCACAAGGACAACCAACGTTCCTTTTAGTGTCTGTGGATTACTTCAGCAAGTAGGTAGAGGCAGAGCCTCTTGCCAAGATCTTGTAAAGCATGCGTGGATCGTCCCGAGAAAATTGCGTGAATGCGGAAGCGCGGTATAAAATAAAATACAGAATTTAAAACATGCTTTTAAATTAAAGAACACGTTTCAAGGGGTGTGCCCTTGAAATTTCCCGGGTGTTCGGTGTATCTCATGAATAAACAACATACAATAATCATGGAGGCCATAGGGTTGAAAATTAAAAGAGACGAAAATATTAAACGAGACCTACCCATTGTCGTTTCGTCTTCAACGGCTACACGCGTTGTTCCCCGTTTTGCACCAAGATCTCGTTCTTGAGACCCTCCAAATCGTGACACACAATCCACCCACGTATCTTGAACGTCGTGCTAGCAACGAGCAAGTATAATTTATTGGAGTGGATGAATCAACAACACGTTATGAATTAACGGTATTGATTCATCAATGTTCTAATGTTCCAAGAACAAAAGAACAAGAAAAGATATTTTTCTTGGAGAGAGAGAGGGCGGACGAGAGGGAGAGAAACGAGAGAGGGAGTGTGTTGTGTGTGTGTTGGAATTTCAAGAATCATCATCCTCTAATGTGTACGAGGCTAGGGGTTTATATAGAGGAGGAGTTTAATCCTCTTTAAACTCCACCTCTTTAGAAGCTTAATTTGACTAGGATTTTGACCTAGTCAAAGTCCTAGTCAAAGTAGAATCTGACCTTGTCAAATTCAATCCTAGCCTTTGATCTCTCCCATTAAATCTCAACCATTAATTTAATTTAATGGAATATTTAAATCCTATTAAATATTCCAAGAAGCCAAATAAATATAATAAATATTAATATTTATTCTAGGCCCATTAAATTAATTCCCTTAATAAATCTAATTTATTAATTTAATTCCCTTTATCAAATAGAAGGAATTAATTTTCCAAGAAAATATAGGACCCGATTAAATCCAATTTAATCATTCCTTTACTCCAATATTTAATTCCAAATTAAATACTAAGTGTTTGTGGATAGTGTGTGACTCTTTAGGTTCACCTTTCAGCTAGACTTGGTCGGATTCCTAGAATCCGTCCATTACCATGGGTGGCCATCTAGCAACGGTCCATGGCACTAGAGAGTAGGTGAAATATCCGGGGATGAACATTTAGGCTCTAACAGTACACTTGTCCTTCTGTCTTCGGTCTCATCACTTAGGGTCTAGGGTACGGAAAATGCAGGTACCCATTTTGGACCTAAGTGTCGGTCTGTCCTTACTAAACGCCGCAAGGGAAACTTTCCCTTCTGTTCAGTTACTGTGGCCACAGATTTTAGGGACAAGACACAGAGCATACATGAGACTCAATTGTCAATGCCTTTTGACATGAGACAGATCCTTTCTTGGAAACTACTGTCACTCTGTACACCAGAGCTGCACTAGACATGGCTTATGACTACTCAAGAGTATTTTGGCAATCTCTCACCATATCTAAGATACAGACCTGATGTACAGGTAAACTCAGCAGTTCCTCAAGTCAAAGGACTTGACCTGTACCGTTGGAACCGGGAATACGCGTCATACCTTGCAGACCATACTCAAGGTCCTCCGTAAGACGGTTCCCGCGAGTCACCTCAGTTAGCTGCTTCTTAGCATGCTAACCCACTAAAACTACTTAGACGATCTTCGTCACCCGTCAATGAAATACGACAGCAGATGCTTAGTGCAAGTCTCAAGGGGAATCTCGGTACTCATTTTCGAGATTCCTTGACTTGGAGATTTCCGGACTGATTCGTAAGACTGATTTTATGGACCTACCTCCAAGCGTAGTCCCAGTCCCGAAATCAATTTTCAATCCGTGGGCTTTGTTTGTGTAGTGAACAAATATGTAATAGCAGATATAAGTGAACGTAAACAAAGTGTTGCCATATGAACTTCACTTCTTTATTCATAAATATTTTTATCAAACACCTGAAATTGTCTAGACATAGGTTACATATTCCCGCCAAATTGGCTTACATGGTCACCTATTCTAACAAATCTCAGAGAATGAAGTCCTCACATTCCTCTGGAAAAGCCTAATTTGCAGATATAGTATACCTTGTGTTATTATTTCCTATAATGAGCGTGAGTTTTTAGGGTTAAAAAGTCCAAGACTGGTGTGCCGCGGGGGGCATCCAACAACGTTTCACTTTCATGAGCACACGCTCATAAGTCGCCGTTGGCGCACACTTATAAGCCGCCCGTTGGGCTCACACTCATAAGTCGCCCTCTGGGCGCACGCTCATAAGCCGTTCGCTCGGCGTACGCCCATAAGTTGCCTGCGAGCGCGCGCTCTCAAGTCACCCCTTAGAAGCACATTTCTAAATAAGCTTGCTCGTGATAGACTCAATTACGGTTTTTTCCTATGAGTTTACACTTATACTTATTACGTTTAATATCTACTAACTTTCTATTGCAGGGGATCTCTCTGAACTCCCCAAGGGAAGAGTTGCCCCGCTACTTGTTAGGGGCTCATTTAAAGATTACATACCCTGCTGAAGGTCGGGGATCGGAGGCTATCCTGCCCAGATAGGCCTCACAACAGGTTGTTTCACTCAGGTAAGAACAAGTGTTCCTTTGGCTGAAGCCCCCCTTCTATCAAAGCATATCTCGCAATAAGTCTGTTTAGCGAGCAGGTAGTGCGAGATGATAACCCGCTCCTTACTTACACTTATTACGACTTAAGAATCATCATCTCTTCTACTTATTTATGAAGACAAAGTGTACTTACTGAGCCCACTTATTAAATTGGAGCAGTCCCAGTAGTACAAACCTGCAGGAGAAGGCAAGAAGCATAACCATGATAAACACCCTTCTAAGTAGGAAAAGAAAGATATCATAAACCATTCATAAAACAAAACAAAAAAAAGAAGAAAAGGGGAAGAAATAGAATTCAAGGCACCCATGTGTCAATAAGAAAAAAATGTCTTAAAGCCCACACCCGGGCATCCTTAAAACCTCACGCAGGAGGTATCACAAATTGTTTTTTTCTTTCTTCCTTTCTACTTGTCAACAGGATCCATAGAAGCCACACTCCTAAGGGGGAGGGCATCTTCAACCATTGGATCACTCGGCCCCTATGGAGCATCTTCGCTCTGATCAGCCAGAGTCAACGCCTCTGGGAGATCACAAGGAACTTCCTCATCTAGCTCAAGCATGTCTACAAGACCAGCATGAATGTCCAAGAAGGAGGAAGGGACAAGCTCAGGAGGGTAGCCCACTTCTACAAACTGGTAACCGCAAGTCCGGAAGCTATGATACTAGTACTTGAAAGCTTTGTCAGCCAGAAGGCTATGGAACTTGGGGGACTTCTGGAACTCTTCCAGCCGGTTGGTCCACATCTCTTCCAACACCTTCTTGCCCTCCTCAGTAGAACGATACACTTGTAGTTTCAGGAAAGCATGCTCCAAGCGAGCATGGAGGCTGTTGATCTCTTTTCGCAGGTAAACCAAACTGGCGTCCTGCTTACGTTCCCTCTCCTGGCTTGCCTTCTCCAGCTCCTCTAGCTGCCTCTTGGCTTTTCTTCGCTGTCGGACCCCTCTGCTCCAACTAGCTCAGCAAGCCTCCTGCTAGCAGGGTGGTCTGCACAGATCAAATCAGTGGGTCAGGCACCCCATTTTCTCATATATTTATTATACGCTTAAAGATCACTTACCTTGCTAATATAGGAAGCTAACAAGTTCAAGGCCTGAGGACGGGGCAGAGCGTCAATGTAGGCCTGGTCCATTGAGGAGGGCAGCCCTTTAAGGAAATCAGCAGCCCTGTTGCCTTTTCCCTCCTCCTGCACCAGAGAAAAGCCCTCGACCGCTTCCTGTTTCATTTTGTTCAACTTAACCTCAACAGGTCGGGGTGTATTAGTCCGCCCTGTAGTCTTGGGGACTGGAGGCACTAGGGTTGCAGCAGCCCCATTAGCCCGCTTAGGAGGAGGGGAGAACAAATCCGCTTGACGTTTGCCCTTGGGATCTCCGGAAGAAGCAGAGCTAGCGGGAGTGGACAGAGGACTCTTTTCTAGCAGGTTGCTTAAGGGAGGAGCCAACCCCTAGAGGCTTGCCCTCTCTAGAGATCTTGTCCCGCAATAGCTTGCTAAACATTTATTCTAAACAGAATGAGCAACAGGTTACATACACTAACATTTTTATGGATAAAATACTAAGACAAGTAAGCATAGCAAGAAATATACCCATAGCCTCGTCCCAAGTCACCACTTGTGTGCTCAGCTCGTAATGAGAGAGAAGGGTTAGCTGGACTAGCTCATAGGGATCATACTGAGACACATTCAAGCGCTCTAATAATTGGAAGGGAGCCGGACGGGTGCGAGTTGAGTACCTCGGGAGTTCAGGGGCAACGGAGACCCAGTCAATAGAAAAAGGCCAAGAGATTAGGGAGGAAACGAAGAAGTAATCGCATTTCCACTATTTGATTTTTGAGTCAGACAGGATGAATTGTGCATCCCCCCCTGGAGGTGAAATAAAACAGATCTGCACTAGCCTTCTTCAGCATGAAGAAGGAATGGAATTGGACTGCAGAAGGAGTTTCCCCCAGGTTGGAAGCCAAAATGAAGAAATCGCCTAGAAGGCTAAAAGACATGGGCACCAATTGATTCAGAGGGACTCGGAACAATGAGGATATCTCAGCGAAAAAGGATGAATGGGGAACCTGAAGTCTACCTCTAGTTGAGCCACATAGAAACAAACAAAACCCAAAGGAAGGGAATAAGGACAAATAGACGAAGTAGGGGCCTGAATCACCCAGTCATTAGGTATCCCAAACTTAGACTGTATTTTCTCTATATCCTCCTCCTCTATGTAGGAATGGAGGACATGAAAAGGGTCAGTCCCAGCAGCTACTACCCTAGTTTCTATTTTCCTTCCTTCTAGTTCAGCCTTAGTAGGTCTCTTCCTGCTACTACTAACCTCCTCATCACCTTTACCCTTTTGGGGTTCGGAATGAGAGGATGCAACCTTACCCTCGTCACTAGACATTTCCACCAGGTTAATCACAAACCCCTAGCATCTTCTCATCTATACCCCCCTCCGACATATCTAAAAAAGAGTGAATAAACGGGAGAGAAGAACTCACCTAAGAGGTAGGAGCGGACACACAACAAGGATTTTGTAACACGAAGAAAGCTCAGATTGCATCCTGCAGAAATGTTTGAAAAAAATAAAGAATCAGGAAGAAACCCTAATTTTTTTTCCAGACAAAGGAAGGAGAGAAAGGTGGATAAAGGAAGTGAAACTTACCTTAAGGCTTGGGCAATGTAGCAACTTGTAGAAGGAAGATACCTTATATACTAAGTTGACTGAAGAGTCCCATCCTTTCCCAAACTCGGACAGCCAGCTGGTAGATCCTGCGAATCACACGGTGCATAGGAAGCTTACTCACATAAGGACTCCTCTGTCTCCTCATCATTACGCAGGCAGTTTTTTAGCAAGTACATCTTTTGCAGCTCTGCAATCTATTTTTAAGAGAAATTTTTGATTTAGTAAATCATCTTGAACTTTTGAGATGCATAAAACTATAGATTGTATTTCTTTTTTGATGGTAGGATAATTTTTTTGTGCCGTGGTTTTCTAAACCCCGGAATAATAACGAACTATAGTTTCCTTTCCTTCAATAATTTGACTAAGGATACCTCCATCTCCTATTTCAGATGCATTGGTTTGAACAATCTTGGGTGCAGTGGGATGGCTATACTAAGACAAGGAATTTCTTTAATTTGTGTTTTTAATTTTTTCACCAAATTTGTATGAAGTTGGGTCCATGGTGGTGGAGGAGATTTTAACCTATCATATAAGAGTTTGCGTATTGGTCTATGATTTGAGTAAAAGTTTGAAACAAAATTTAAACTTCCTAGAAATCTCTGTAATTGTGTTTTATCTAAAATTTGAGCTGGGAAATTTTCTCCAAATGTTACAGACCTTGGAATTGGGACAATAGTTCCTTGGTGGATTTGGCGACCTAAAAACCTAATATTGGTTTGGAAGAGCTTTATTTTGGGGATCGATACTACAAGACCATTATCCTTTATGAATTTAAGGAAGATTTGTAGATGTTTTCTGTGTTTTTATATGTTTTCACCAAAGACTAGAACATCATTAATATAAACAATAGTAAAAGAAGTGTAAGGAGTGAAAATGTCATTCATGATCTTTTGAAATGCTGAGGGAGAGTTTTTCAGTCCAAATGGCATAACATTCCATTCAAATTGTCCAAAAGGGGGAATAAAAGTTGTTTTTTCTATCTTTTTCATCTATTTGAATTTGCCAGAAACTAAATTTCATATCAAATTTAGAGAAAATCTTTGCATTATAGAGTCTTTTAAGAAGGTCAGATTTAGTGGGAATAGGATATCTAATCCGTCTTATAGCTTTATTCAGGGACTTGTAATTTATTACTAGCCTAGGAGTTCCTCTTTCTAATCCAGCATTTTTCTGAACATAATAGGCTGGACAAGACCAAGGAGATTTTGAAGGGCGAATTAGTTTTTTATTAAGAAGATCTTGAATTTTTTTTTACAATATTCTAAGAGTTCTTGATTCATTTGGATTGGCCTATCCTTGGTGGGAATTTATTTTTCATTAAAATTGGCTTCATATGGAAGGGTAATAACATGTTTTTTCTTCTTCCCAAAAAGCATTTGGTAATTCAAAACATACTTAATTTTGTATCTAGTTTTTGGAAGTCGAGAATTTTATTTTGCACAAAAGGTGCAGAAATTTGTTCTTCTATCTTTTTGTGGGAAATCTCATCTTTTGGGAAGAGTATTTGTTTTTCTTTTTTGAAGATGTTTTGTTGGAATATAAAAGTATCTCGAACTGTTTTGATATCTCTTTGGGTTACAGAAAATTGAAACTGGAATAGGATTTCTCTTCCCATGATTTTGGTTCTATTTCCTTTAGAACTAACATTTATTGGATAGAGCATTTGGAGGAAAAGATTCCCACTAATTATTGAAGTATTAAGATCTTTCACAAGAACAAAACTAGTTTTGAAAACATATTCCATCATTGCAAACATGGGCTTTGGAGAGTTTGAAATTGATTTTGAGGTTGGCTAAATTAGCAGCTGAAAAATTTTCTTTAGTTTTCTCAAAATACTTGGTAGGGATCAACCCTTCTTGGATGCAATTCATATATGCACCTAAATCCATTAATGCAATAGCAGAAAGTTTGAAATCTTGAATAACAAGATTAATCTTTACATACCATTTTTGATAGGCAATCCTTGAGATGGAGTTGACAAAAGATTCTTCTTCTTCAGAGGTTTTGGACGAGGATGTTTTCTCGAGAGTTTCTCTAGAAATCTGATTATGAAGTTTTATAAATAAAAATTCTTACTATAATTGATCATGATTTTCTTTGAAAGTTTTGACTTCCTTTTTCAATTGTTTTACTTCATGTTTTAGATCAGATACAGATATTTTGGAATTAGAGGAATCAAACATATTTATGATTTCCGAAAAGTCTGTTTTAGGATGAGATTTGGATTTCTGAGTGATTCATTTGAAATTAATTCGTGAAGTTTATGAAGATAGGTTTCTTTGTCTTCAGGATTTTGAATTTTGTCAATAAGATCTAGGATTAGGGAAAATTAGTTTGTTTAGAGTAGGTATTTGTTTATTACAAAGGCATAATCCTGGGGAACATCCTGTACATTCATTATTATCTTCTGCACTAGACTCATGAGACTCTTTTTCTGAAGAAGTATACCCTTCATCTGGTTGGATTTGATCTAACTGGTCTTCTGGAATAGGGTTTTCATATTCTATTTCAAATATTTTTAAGCCTTCCTCATCTAGAATATTTAACAATTGATTTGTTAGATCTTCTTCAAGACTTTATTCATGAATTCTTTGCCTCATTCTACAAGTACTAGAATAGTGACCAGGCTTTTTACACTTATGACAAATGATGGAATTAGGAACTTTTGAAAAATGTTTCTTCCTAGGAAATTTTTTTCTTTGAAAATTGGATTTGGGAGAAGGTTTAGAGGAACGGATTTTTGTTTGAAGACTTGTATTTATGTGAGCTATGATGTTTTGATTTTTGAGGATGGTGAACGTATTTTCTGAAATCCAAACTGCTCACACCAACTTCCTAATTCTTTTCGGGTAGTAAGATTTTGTTTCCTTAATTGTGCTTTTAAGGTAAAATCATTACACAGTTGTAACCCTACGAGGTTGACATGATTTATGATTTCTCCATAGGAGAGTGAGGAAATATTTTCATATTTTTCTTTAATTTTTTCACACAATTTTTCTGCAAAAGATTTTGGTAAAACCAAAAATAAAATTTTCTTTCCAAAAATAGCTATTAGAATACCTTCTTTCACATATTTTTTGATATTCAGATAGAGTATATAAATTCCATTCATAAATTAAACTACCATTAAAGGACTTGAAATTCTGGATTCCTTCAATTTTTAGATCAGAAGGAGTGGGTTTGTAGTAATTCCTATAAGGTTGTAAATGTTGGATACGGTAAATTGAATATGGAGTTTGTTCATTGTCAGAGATCTCAAGATTTTGTTCAATCGTATTAAAACTTTTTGTTTGCCTAAATACCTTAGTCTTTCTTGGATTCCTAAAGAATTGATTTTTCTGGATTTAATTTTGGTATGTAATCAGAAATTTGGAAAGGAAGGTTTTCTGCATTAACATGGAAGGTTGGATCTTGCGAAGTAATCATGGAAGAGGATGATTTCGAATTCTTGTTTTCTGAGACTTCTTCAATTTTGATTTCAATGCGTTCTAGTTGTTTTTCTATATAATGAAGAGTTAAATTTGAAAAATTAGTTTGTTTGATTTGAACAGTACTAGCTGTTAGAATAGGTGACCATGTAAGCCAATTTTGGCAGGAATATGTAACCTATGTCTAGACAATTCTTTGGTATTTGATAAAATATTTATGAATAAAGAAGTGAAAATTCATATGGCAATACTTTGTTTACGTTCACTTATCTGCATTTACATTTCTGTTCACTACGCAAACAAAGCCCACGGACTGAGAAACGATTTCGGGGACTGGGACTACGCTTGGAGGTAGGTCCATGAAATCAGTCTTACCGAATCAGTCCGGAAATCTCCAAGTCAAGGAATCCCGAAAATGGTACCGGGATTCCCTTTGAGACTTGCACTAAGCATCTGCTGTCGTATTTCATCGACGGGTGACGAAGGTCGTCTAAACAGTGTTAGTGGGTCAGCATGCTAGGAAGTAGCTGACTGAGGTGACTCGCGTGACCGTCTTGCGGAGGACCTTGAGTATGGTCAGCAAGGTATGACGTGTATTCCCGGTTCCAACGGTACAGGCCAAGTCCTTTGACTTGAGGAACTGCTGAGTTTACCTGTGCATCAGGTCTGTATCTTAGATATGGTGAGAGATTGCCAAAATACTCTTGAGTAGTCATAAGCCATGTCTAGTGCAGCTCGGGTGTACAAAGTGACAGTAGTTTCCAAGAAAGGATCTGTCTCCTGTCAAAAGGTGTTGACAGTTGAGTCTCATATATGCTCTGTGTCTTGTCCTGAAATCTGTGGCCACAGTGACTGAACAGAAGGGAAAAGGTTTCCCTTGCGGCGTTTAGTGAGGACAGACCGACACTTAGGTCCAAAATGGGTACCTGCATCTTCCGTGCCCTAGACCCTAAGTGATGAGACCGAAGACAGAAGGACAAGTGTACTGTTAGAACCTAAATGTTCATCCCCGAATATTTCACCTAGTCTCTAGTGCCATGGACCGTTGCTAGATGGCCACCCATGGTAACGGACGGATTCTAGGAATCCCGACCAAGTCTAGCTGAATGGTGAACCTAGAGAGTCACACATTATCCACACACACTTAGTATTTAATTTGGAATTAAATATTGTGTAAAGGAATGATTAAATTAGATTTAATCGGGTCCTATATTTTCTTGGAGAAATTAATTCCTTCTATTTGATAAAAGGAATTAAATTAATAAATAGGATTTATTAAAAGGGTTGATTTATTAGGCTTAAGAATAAATTATAATATTAATTTATTATATTTATTTAGCCTTTTGGAATATTTAATAGGATTTAAATATTCCATTAAATTAAAATCAACAGTCGAGATGGAAAGGGGAGATGGAAGACTAGGATTCGTTTGACTAGGTCAAACACTAGTTTGACTAGGACTTTGACTAGGTCAAAATCCTAGTCAAATTAGGTTACTTAGAGTTTGAGTTTAAAGAGGATTAAACTCTTCCTCTATATAAACCCCTAGCTTCCAACATTTAAGAGGATGATGATTCTTGAAAAACACACACAACACACACTCTCCCTCTCCTACCTCTCGTCCGCCCCTCTCTCTTTCTCTAGCAAGAAAATATTTTTCTTAGTTCTTTTTGTTCTTGGAACATCAAGAACTTAGACGAACAATACCGTTAATTGATAACGAGTTATTGATTCGTGTCCACTCCAAAAAATAATACTTGTTCGTTGCTAGCACGACGTGCAAGATACGTGGGTGGATCGTGTGTCACGATTTGGAGGATCTCAAGAACGAGGTCTTGGTGCAAAACGGGGAACAACGCGAATAGCAGTTGAACACGAAAACGACAACGGGTAGGTCTCGTTTAAGATTTTCGTCCCTCTTTATTTTTCAACTCTATGGCCTCCATGATTTATTTAATTGTTTTATGATCATGAGATACACCGAACGCCCGGGAACCTCAAGGGCACACCCTTGAGCGTGTTCTTTAAATTAAAAGCATGCCTTTTATTTTAATATGTTTATTTTTACCGCGCTTCCGCATTCGCGCAATTCTCGGGACTATCCACCGGATTTTCTTTCAGTGGTATCAGAGCCCGGTTCGGTGTATAGGCCTAGGGTTTATGTGCGTTATAAGCATGAAACGTGAAATGGCATGTTTTTATTAAATCTTGATTGTTCTTGATTTTAAGCATGTCGATTTTATTCGTGTGAATTTATGAATGTTGGTGATTTTCTATTTTTCTTGGGAAACGGGGTGGAAAAATTGAACGAAAAATGAGAAACGACGCAGCCGGCCAGCCGGGAGGGCTGGCCGCGCGCAGCCGCACGCTGCCGGCAGGGCAGACGCGCGCAGGCAAGGGAAGGCCTGCGCGCGCCCGCCCAGCCGGCCGCGCGGGGCAGCGCGCAGCCAGGAAGGCTGCGCGCAGGCGCGCGCGCACGCAGACAAGGGTGTCTGCGCGCCGCGCGCAAGGCGCGCGCCTGCGAGTCCGCGCGCGGACGGGCCCTGGGCGGCGCCGCCAGGCGCTGCGCGCACGCAGACGAAGGAGTCTGCGCGCGCGCGCCCGGCAGGCGTGCCAAGTGCGCGTCTGCGCGCGCACTGCGGACGGCACGGCCGGAAGCCAGCAGGCAGCGCGCGCGCAGGCAGGGGAGCCTGCGCGCGCGGCGGCCTGCCGGCATGCCGGGCCGCGCAGCGCGCTACCGGCCAGGCGCGCGCGCACGCAGGCAAGGGCCTGCGCGCGGCGCCCGGCCAGGCAGTGCCTGCCCGCGTGCCGGCGGGCCGCCGGCGGCGGCGCGCGGCAGCTGCTGCTGCTAGGGTTTCAAAACCCTAGCAGTAATTTTCTTTTATTTTTTTTAATTATTTTCAGTTTTAATTTTGAATTAATTCTGAAAAATCGTTTTTGGTTCAATCATGCCTATTTTTCTAAAGACATTATTTTAGGAGTAAAATAAATTGGATTCGGAATCCCGGGGTTATTTTACTTAAAATAATGAGGAAAGGTTTTCCTAAAACGAGAAAATATTATTACCAATATTTGTGTTTTTTTTTCACACGTTGTGCACATATTCATTAATTATTTTGGATATTTATGATTGGAAATCATATGTTGGTGGTATTATGTAATTATGTGATTGGATCATGTTATTATGTGTGTTGGATGGAACTGGATGATCGCGAGCCCTAAGACCGGATGTATGGTTTATTTTCTGTTGGGCCCTGTGTGCCTCTTTTACTGCTTTCTCCTTCTCTCTTTCTAGTTGCCTTGGAATAATAAGGCATTCTACCTCCCTCCTTATGTACTCCCCCCGGGTTTTCGCTGGGGTTTCTATTTTTCAATATGTAATGAGAGTAGACTAGGAGTGAGGTTTCCTTTTTTTGTAATTGGTGGAGAAGAAGGAAGGACCACATGGAGAGCCCAGACGGGAGGCCCCTTGGTGTTTTCCATGAAGTGAAGAAAGAGAAAAAGAGACCAAGGCCCATCAGCATGATGATTGGGTTACTATTAATGTAATAGTAGAGGACCAACCCTAGATTGACCATAGATCCACTGCGGGCTCAGTGGATCGCATAGGATTCGGGCTCGTGATCATCCAACAGGGGCGTGCTAGGCTTTAATTTTTGCATGTGGTTATGATGATGGATGAATGGATTATTTATTTATCGTATAAACTGCTATGAATGGTTTATTTACGCATAATGGATGTATGTGTAGATATTTATTTGAGATCTCGGTCATTACTTACTCTCACATTGGTTGGACCAATGTCAAAATATTAGACCCTAGACAAAGTGGACATGAACTCTAGGAGTTTGTCCATGCCTTCCAATCCATGGCATAGTGAGGAAGCTGCTTTAGGTCAATAGCGTGGTCTCACGAGTCGTGGCACGTTATTGTACTTAAAGGAAGCTGCATTATGTCATGAACGAAAAAGCGGGCTGCTGCTACCTGTCTCACGAGTCGTGGGGTACCAGTGGGTCCGTGGCTCGGTCGATTGGGTTGGGTCTAACGCCCAATTAACATGATTCGCTTGGAGTCCTCGGGATCATGTGAAAGGGTGAGGCAATAATCTTGGAATCTCGTGGAACGAGAATGGTATGGAATACCTCCCACAGGATCTTTTCCATGCGAATCGTAAAAGCGGGGTATGGGAAAAATCGCTGTGGATCCCTAGCCCACTTGGAAAGGATTTCCCGAAAATCACGTTTGAGAGTACCGTGTTTTCGTATAAATAGTGGGAGGATTAAATGACTAAAGTCCATGCATTTAATTATTTTATCAAACCACCGTCTTTTATTTTCTGCTGATCGCGCGTTCTGTTTTTTAAAATGTCTAAGAACCCACTTTCCACCATTCTTGAGACAAACAAATTCAACGGAACAAACTACAACGACTGGTTGCGAAATCTCAGGATAGTCCTAGATTACGAGAACCAAGGCTATGTCATGGACGAGCCTCTCCCTAGGACCTTACCGGAAGAATCCACGCCAGAAGAACATGAGACGTTCGAGACTTTGGCATAAGGATAACCGGAAGGTCCGTAGCATCATACTTGCTTCGATGACCAATGAGATTCAGAAGCAGTATTGAAAGGCTAGACGATGTCCCTTCCATTATGGCTCGCCTAAAGGATTGCTATTGCAGTCCCGGACCGGCATACTAGGTATGTCGCGACCAAGGCGTTCTTTGGAACTAAAATGATAGAAGGATCCTCTGTACAAGAGCACGGGGTTAAAATGCTTACCCTGGTGGAAAAGCTCGAGGACCTAAAGGAAGGTCTTCGATAATGAAACGTACATAGATGTGATCCTTCAGTCACTCCCACCCTCCCTTTGACCAATTTATCGTCAACTACAACATGAACGCACTTGAGAAGGGCATTCATGAGTTGATCAATATGTTGGTGCAATACGAGGGGCAACGACTAAGAAGTCCACGCCTTCGGTATTGTTTGGAGGTGCTTCGACTTCTAATACGAAGGGCAAGGGTGCCGGACGTTGGAAGAAGAAGAAAGGGAAGGGAAAAGTCGTCAAAGCAGCTACGAACACTAAGAGTGTTCCATTGCCAAAGAGGGAAAGGCAAAGGAAAGGGAAAGGTTGTCTCCAAGCAACAGTCGAGGGCATATGACATATGTATCAATTGCCGTGATAAAGGGCATTGGAAGAGGGAGTAACCCCAAAACTCCTCTCCAAACGTAAAACAAATAATAAACGGGAACACACGACTGTGGCACGCAAGGCTAGGTCACATATCCCAAGGCAGGATGAAAGATTGGTAGATTCAAGAAACCTAGAGGTAGAGGACTTGAGGTGAGCTACCAACTTGTGAATCCTGTCTAAAAAGGAAATTGACTCAGAAGCCGTTTTGTAAGACAAAACAGGCTTGCCAAAAGTCTACTAGGTCACATATCCCAAGATAGGATGAAAAGGTACCGACTCAAAGAACCTAGAGGTTGGGGACTTGAACGATCTACCAACTTGTGAGTCCTGTCTAAGAGGAAAAATGACCAAGAGGCCCTTTGTAGGACAAAGCAGGCTTTCTGCCACAGGTCTGTTAGACTTGGTCCATAAGACGTATGTGGACCACTAAGGACGCAGGCCGAGGTGGGTTCTCTACTTCATAACCTTCACCGATGATCATTCACGGTATGGTTATGTTTACTGATGAGGTACAAGTCTGAAGCTCTTGAGAGGTTTAAAGAATTCAGACTTCAAGTGGAGAACCAAACCAACTGCAAATTAAATCTTCGTTCGGACCGAAGGCGGTGAATACTTAGTTACGGAGTTCCTAGACTATCTAAAAGAACATGGTATAATATCAGAATGGACACCTCCAGGAACACGCAATTAAATGGTGTCTCTGAAAGGAGGAATCGAACCCTGTTGGACATGGTTCAGTCCATGATTGAGTTTTACCAAATTGCCCTTTATCGTTTTGGGGGCTATGCACTAGAAACGGCGGCCAAATTATTGAATTTGGCGCTTACTACACATTGACCCAAACGCCATATGAGATATGGCACGGCAAGCCTGCATCCTACAACTACTTGAAGTGTGGGGTAGCCCGCATACGTCAAGAGTTTAGTGGGAGATAAGTTAGAATCTAGGTCTAGCTTATGCAGGTTCGTTGGATACCCTAAAAGAAACTGCGGTTATTACTTTATGACCCTTTGGAACAAAAGGTGTTTGTTTCAAGAAATTGCAGTAATTCTTGGAGCAAGGCTTCCGGAGGATATCCAACTTGATGAGCTGATCCTTGAGGAATCAAGTGATGGAATCCAGCCATCAGAAGAAGCCGCGGAACCCTCACTTAGAGGATTCAGGATAGACAGCCGAAGGGCTGACCAACACCTCGAGAAGTCCAACCCATGCTAGGCATGAAGGACAGCCTCAGGAACAGCCAGCCCCGGTTTCCTGAACCACCGGCTCCGATACAGTCAGCGCCCACAAGTCACCACTGACGTTCCCGTTCTCCGTAGGTCCACTAGAGAGTCCAGACCTCCAATGAGAGATGGCTTTCTAGGTGCGACCGATCTTTTGGATAACGATCTAAGACTTATGGAAGAAGCGATGTCTAACATCGACTCCGGGAGGAATGGCTTGAGGCCATGAAAGCCGAAATGGACTCCATAAGCGAAAACCACGTTTGGAGTCTCGTAGATCCACCGAGAAGGTGTTTAAAGCCAGTGGGCTGTAATGGGTACAAGCGCAAACTTGGCGTGATGGAAGAAGTCACAACCTTTAAGACTAGGCTTGTAGCTAAGGGATACACTCAACGACCCGGGGTCGATTTTTGAGGATACCTACTCGCCTGTAGCCATGGCTAAGTCCATTCGGATTCTGCTCGCCATAGCAGCATGGTATGACTATGAGATATGGCAGATGGACGTGGGGAAAACAGCTTCCTCAACGGTTTCGTTGAAGAAGAGAATCTATATGGATCAGCCGCAGGGGTTTCACGTCACTGGAGAAGAACAGAAAGTCTTTCGCCTCCAGAGAAGTCCATCTATGGCCTCAAACAATGCCTCCGAAGTTGGAAATTCGATTTGATGAAGTAATACGGGGATATGACTTTCATAAAAAACGAATCCGACCATTTTTGTGTATACAAGAAGGTCAGTGGAGAGCTCAATACTGTCCTAGTGGGCTTTATGTGGATGACATTCTGGCTCATTGGTAATGACGTCAGAATGTTAGGAAACACAAAAGCATGGTTGTCAACCCAGTTTTCCATGAAGGACTTGGTGAAGCCTCCTACATCCTAGGCATCCAGATTGTCAGGGACACAGATCTAAAAGGATGTTAGGACTCACCAAAACTCGTATTATGAGGAAAGTCCTAAAGAGATGGTCGAATGGACAACTCCAAACGAGGTGATTCCTTCCAATGAGGCAAATGGATTCAAGTTATCCAAGAAACTGTCCCCACAGACTGATGAGGAACTTAAAAGGATGAAGGTCATCCCCTATGCTCCGCCGTAGGTAGCATACAATATGCGGTCCACTGCACTAGCTGACATGCATACGCTTTAAGCGGTAAAAGCAGATATCAGTCTCTGCAGGAGAGGCACATGGAAATGTTGTTAAGGGCATCCTTAAAGTACCTAAGAAGGACTAAGGAAAATGTTCCTAGTCTATGGCAATGGAGAACTAAATTCGGGAAGGCTTTAGTGACGCTAGCTTCCAGTCTGATGACGATGATGCCAAGTCTCAATCGGTGGTACGTATTCAAACTCAATGGAGGAGTTAGTAGCTTGGAAAAGTTCCAAGCAAGCAACATTGCTGACTCACCAGAGGCTGAAAATTACATAGCAGCTTCAGACCGCTAAGGCAAGCGGTTTGGATGAGAAACTACATCCAAGAGTTGGGTGTGGTGCCTAGCATCGCCGAGCCCGTTGTCATCTTCTGTGATAAAACAACGGCGCAAGGCTATAGCGCAAGCAAAGGAACCGAGATCTCATCACCGTTCCAAAACATATTCTTAGACGCTACCATCTTTTTAGAGAAATGGTAGGAAGACTCCGGTGAGACGTCCGGATGGACCGAGTCAACTCAGCAGACAACACAGCAGACCTGCTGACAAAGCCTATGTCGCAGAGCGCTCATTACGCAACATCTTGAGAAGATGGGGATTATAGCATATGGGCAATTGGCTTTAAGGTCAAGTGGGAGATTGTTAGAATAGGTGACAATGTAAGCCAATTTTTTTAACGGCAAGGAATATGTAACCACTCTTATGTCTAGACAATTTTCTTTGGTATTTGATAAAATATTTATGAATAAAAAGAAGTGAAAATTCATTCATGGCATTTTGTTTACTTCTTATTTACGTTCACTTATCTGCATTTACATTTCTGTTCACTACGCAAACAAAGCCCTGTACGGACTGAGAAACGATTTCGGGTATAGAAAGTGTTCTAAATTTCGGGCGACTACGCTTTGGAGGAATTAGGTCCCATGAAGTATCAGTCTTACCGAATCAGTCCGGAAATCTCCAAGTCAAGGAATCCCGAATAATTTATACGTATAGATTGTTGAGTAATTGAGATTATGGTACCGGGATTCCTTGAGTTACTTTGAGACGGTTGCACTATGCATCTGCTGGCGTATTTCATCGACGGGTGACGAAGGTCGTCTAAGCAGTGTTAGTGGCGTCAGCATGCTAGAGGATTAAACACGAACTATCATTTTTTCCTTATAAGCAGCTGAACTGATATTTATGGTGACATCGCGTGAAACCGTCTTACGGAGGACCTTGAGTATGGTCAGCAAGGTATGACGTAGTGTATTCCCGGTTCTAAACGGCTAAATATTTATATTGGCCAAGTCCTTTTGACTTGAGGAACTGCTGAGTTTTTACCTGTGCATCAGGTCTGTTATCTTAGATTATGGTGAGAGATTGCCAAAATAAACTCTTGAGTAGTCATAAGCCATGTCTAGGCAGCTCGGGTGTACACAGAGTGACGAGTAGTTTCCAAGAAAGGATTCTGTCTCCTGTCAAATGCTAGGTTGACAGTTGAGTATCTCATAAATATGCTCTGTGTCTTGTCCCTTGAAATCTGTGGGCCACATTTTTTATGTGAGGGGAGGTCTGAACAGAAGGGAAAAGGTTTCCCTTGCGGCGTTTAGTGAGGACAGACCGACACTTAGGTCCAAAATGGGAGGGACTCTAACGTACCTACATTAAACCCTTGCATCTTCCGTGCCCTAGACCCTAAGTGATGAGACCGAAGACAATTCGAAAAATTTTCAGGACAAGTGTACTGTTAGAACCTAAAATGTTCATCCCCGAAATATTTCACCTAGTCTCTATGCCATGGACCGTTGCTAAGATGGCCACCCATGGTAACGGACGTGATTCTAGGAATCCGACCAAGTCTTAGCTGAATGGTTGAACCTTAAAGAGTCACACACTATCCACACACACTTTAGTATTTAATTTGGAATTAAATATTGGAGTAAAGGAATGATTAAAATTAAGATTTAATCGGGTTTCCTTATTATTTTCTTGGAGAAATTAATTCTCTTCTATTTTGATAAAAGGAATTAAATTAATAAATAGGATTTATTAAAAGGCGGTGATTTATTAGGCTTAAGAATAAATTATAATATTAATTTATTATATTTATTAGCCTTTGTGGAATATTTAATAGGATATTAAATATTCCATTAAATTAAAAATCAACAGGTCGAGATGGAAAGGGGGAGATGGCGAAGGCTAGATTCGTGACTAGGTCAAACACTAGTTTGACTAAGACTTTGACTAGGTCAAAATCCTAGTCAAATTAGGTTACTTAGAGTTTGAGTTTAAAGAGGATTAAACTCTTCCTCTATATAAACCCCTAGCTTCCAACATTTAAGGCGGATGATGATTCTTGAAAAACCACACACAACACACACTCTCCCTCTCCTACCTCTCGTCCGCCCCCTCTCTCTTTCTCTAGCAAGAAAATATTTTTTTAGTTTTTTTTGTTCTTGGAACATCAAGAACTTAGACGAACCAATACCGTTAATTGATAACGAGTTATTGATTCGTCCACTCCAAAAAATAATACTTTGTTCGTTGCTTAGCACGACGTGCAAGATACGTGGGTGGATCGTGTGTCACGATTTTGGAGGATCTCAAGAACGAGGTCTTTTGGTGCAAAACGGGGAACACGCGAGTAGCAGTTGAAGACGAAAAACGACACGGGTAGGTCTCGTTTAAGATTTTCGTCCCTCTTTATTTTTCACTCTATGGCCTCCATGATTTATTTATATTTTTATGATGCATGAGATACACCGAAGCGCCCGGGAACCTCAAGGGCACACCCCTTGAGCGTGTTCTTTAATTTCTTTAAAAGCAATGCCTTTTATTTTTAATATGTTTATTTTTTGTTTTTTGCGCTTCGTTTTTGCCGTTTGTTCTTGATTCGCGCAATTCCCAGGACGATCCCACCGGATTTTCTTTTCACTAGCTCTCCTTAGTGGTTGGTTCGCTGACAAGAAGGCACTGAATGATTTGCCATTTTATGAAATCCTGTTCTCAATGGTGGCATGCTCACTGGAGATTATGATCACAAACAAATCACTAGCGAAGAATTTTGTCGCATTTTCCCTGAGAGTTTTTTGGATTACTGTCAATTTATATCTTCTCCTATGTATGAAATAAGATGAGATACGAAGGAGATATTTTGTTTAGTGTAAGCATGATTCATACCATTGCAAATCTAATACTTGGCCTTTGACTCCGGGAAAACTAGATATTAAGCTATTTTCTATTGGATTTATTTTTCATCAGAACAGCAAGTCATTGTTGGTGTATCGAGAGTTTTTTGATCTATATTGAGAATTCTTCAGCTAATAGTGAGAAGTGAAGGTGCAGTTGGTTGAAGATTCTGTAGGACAAATTCGATTCATAATCTCGAGTGGTAAACACGTTAAGTGGTGTGCTAAGTTATTGATCTAAGTTCTTATTCCTTAGAATTTTCAGATAGTAGGTGTACTAACTGCTTTCGAGGTTT
The DNA here is from genome assembly GCA_034509735.1 of Sesamum alatum. Taxonomy (NCBI): domain Eukaryota; kingdom Viridiplantae; phylum Streptophyta; class Magnoliopsida; order Lamiales; family Pedaliaceae; genus Sesamum; species Sesamum alatum. The sequence continues at coordinate 10,244,859 of JACGWO010000013.1, forward strand.
GAGTGCCTAGAAGGAGTAACTGGATGGGAGTAAAAAGTTCTATTGGTTTTTAAAAATTTTGTCGATAAAACTTGACTCCTACAGAACCATCAGATGTTGGGTAATTTGGTCAAATTTCTGAATTTTGTACGGGTTTGAGATGGGGGTGTAGAACCAGGATTGTAGGTCCCATGTTTCAGGTAGGGTGACATTTTTTCCATTCGATTGTTATGGGGACCATAAGGATGGATTTGGCTCTATTTATTTCCCAAAATACTGTTTGGCCTGGGGACCTGGTATGTGATATAGCCTGGATGTCTAAACCAATATTGGTGATTTTGTAATGGAGTCTATAAAATATTTTATAAATGTGAGACCCAGACATCATTTTATAATTGTATTTTTTGACATTTAATGTAAGAACATCAATAATTTGGTGTATCATTAAGGGAAATGGCAAAATTTGGAAAAGAATTGAAATCAGTAAGACCACTACAGAGACTAGTTTCAACAAGTCCAAGTAAGGAGTCATGAAAATCTAAATGTCTACAATCTCCTAAAGCAAGAAAGACGTTAGTATCCAATCCTTCTCTTGTTAAGGGCTTAATAGCAGTTTGAACAAGACGCAATATGCAGAAATTTATATCCATTTTTAATATGCTTAATAATTGAAGATTTTGAGAATAGATGCAAGGTTTATTGATCAGAAACTAATGGCAAGACTGTTCATCAGTTTTTATGGTGTATGCGGATTTAATATCTATAAAAGAACTTTTTATAAATTTCTTTAGTACTAGTTTTAGGTAGTTTCCCAATCAAGCATATCTTTATTTCCCACAATGTTTCCCATGTGGTGATTGATATTGCCCACAATCTTTATCATACATTTATATTTTGCTTTTTCGGATCAGACAACGATTTATTGCCAGCAATAGAAATCTTGTAAGCCGACTTATTACATGTCGAAGTCCAATTCACAAAATATGAATATCTTTATATGAACATATTATATATATATATAACAATACTGTGCATAAATATATATATATATATGTATATTGCCAAGGGCGATGGAGGGGGCGACGACGACGACTACTAGCGTTATTCCCCTCCGGATATGCTCACTAAGTTCAAACATATAAACTCTCTAGAGTAGTCCACAACACACAGGAAGAGATCACGTTTTTCTTGCTAGAGAAAAAACGGATTTGGAGGACATGGTTCAAGAAACTAGAACACTATTGAATTAGTGTCTTTCCTTAAACTAGCTTTGTTCTTCAAGATGATCTAAAATCAAATGAAGAACAAAGGGGGATGTATGAGAGTGGCCGAAAAATGAGAGGAGAAAGTGAGGTGTGTTTTTTCTTCTTTTTCCTAGAAAAAGATGAAAATGTAATTCTCTTGCATTGATGATTGTATATACTCATATATATACAAAATTAATGTGATTATTGGAATGTGTCTAGGTTCATCCAAGGATGTCTAGATACATCCTAATCAATCCCACTAATTCATCAATCAAGCCTACCATCTCATAAGGTATGATTTAATCATACGAAATGAGAGAGGCCTGATTGGAATTGATTTGTCCCTTACCGAAAGGGACAAGTCAACCTCACCAAGGCCTTGTATGGCCAATTATTACCTCTGCCAAGAGTGGTAATTTTTTGGACATACCAATATTAGGAAGCAGTGCAACTTCTTCTCATTCCAAAATTGGAATTAACACAGCTCTTGGGCCAAAATTTAATGGACCGGGTTCCACTATAATCCAATTACAACGAACCCAAAATTAATCCCATTTAATTTAAGGTCCACTTAAATAATCCTATTTATCTTTTAATCCAATTAAAAGATCCAATCTTTCGACTCTCTTCATTAATCGATAAATCCCATTTACAATTAAATGAGGGCCCAATACAATATCGGGCCGTCTATCCAATGGACAATCCCTTAGTAATCCAATTACTTAATTATTCTCTCTAATTGACCCTAGTCAATTTCTCCACCTTCTTGGTGATTTGTGTGTGACCCTTTAGGTTCACCCTCAACTAGAGTTGGGCCCGTGTCCAACAGGGCTCGTTATCATAGGTGGTCGTTTAAGCAACGGTCCATGGCACTAGAGACTAGGTGAATGTTTGCGTGAACAGTTAGGCGCCGATTCCGTACGGGAACAAGTCCTTCCATCTATCGTGTCCCGGCCTTAGTCTAGGATATGGAATTGGGTGTCGGTTCCCACCTTGACTAGGTATCTATGCCTAATGCTCAAGACTACGCATTGCCTCATTGCATCGACACAGGAAAACCATTTCCTGTTCGACCAACCACTTGTGGCCACAGGTTTAAGCAGCATGAACGTGTCTCCGAGTGCATAGGAGATGTTGGAATAGGTGACCAGAAAGCCAATAGGTTTGGCAATTTGTAACCTATCCGACAACTTGATGTGAATGTAATAATTATTATGTGATGAATAAGATGAGTATTCGTCACCAATGGTACCTTCTTTGTTGCGCTCATTCTTACATTTGTTAAAACGGTGTTTAACTTATATCGCAACAAAGCCCACAGACCATGGATAACAACTCGTGCAGTTGGGCTCACGCATTGGATGGTGGTCATGAAACCAACTGATTAAGAGTTGGGTCTGAAAACGTTCCAAGTCGAGGACTCTCGAGACAGGGCATCGAGAGTCCTATTAAGACTTGCGTCAAGAGTCGTGTTCATCTGGATGAGTGCCGTGTTTCATTGACGACAGGCGTGGGGACGCTTACACGATCTTGATAGGGTTGGTCGACTGGGGTCGAGCCGACTGGACTGACTCGCGGGGCTATCATCATATGGAAGCCTTGGAGGCTTGGTCGGTATGATTGGTTTTCCCCGGTTCCGATAGTACGGGAGTAATCCTCCAGACTTGAGGGAATTTCATGGCAGTCCGCGTGCACAGGACGGCTGTATCTTGGATCTGGCGAGAGGTAATCATTCTGTAAGATGATTATCATAAGCCTTGTCCAGTGCAGTCAGAATGTTAGCGAGGACGGTGGATTCCAAGAAGAGGATCCGTCCCCTGTCAGTATGTGACAGAGGTATCTCCTATTGCACTCGGAGACACGTTCATGCTGTTTGAAGCTGTGGCCACAGTGGTTGGTCAAACAGGGAATGGTTTCCTGTGTCGACGCAATGAAACATACGTGGTCTCGAGTATTAAGCATAGATGCCTAGTCAAGGATGGGAACCGACGCCCATTCCATACCCTAGACTAAGGCCGGGAGACGGTAGACGGAAGGATCGTACCCGTACGGAATCCGGCGCCTAAATGTTCACGCCAATTCACCTAGTCTCTATTGCCATGGACCGTTGCTAGACGGCCACCCATGGTAACGGGCCCTTGTGGGACACCGGCCCAAGTCTAGCTTGAGGGTGAACCTAAAGGGTCACACACAAATCACCGAGGAGGTTGAGAGATCGACTTGGAGTCAATCTCGAAGGATAAAATAAGTATATTGGATTACTTAAGGGAAAGTCCATTGGATGGACGGGCCGATATTGTATCGGGCTTTCATTTAATCGGTAAATTGGATTTTTCGATTAAATATGGAAAGTTGAGACGTTGAGACGTTGGATCTTTTAGTTGGATTAAAAGATCAACGGGAATAATTTAAGTGGACATTAAATTGGATTTAATATTGGGTTCGTCGTAATTGGATTACGATAAAACCCGGTCCGTTAAATAATACCCGAGAGGAGAAATAATTCCTAATTTGGAATAGGAAGAAGTTGGACTTCTTCCCTTAATTAAACATGGCCGACATGCTCCCTTGGAGGAAGCAAAATCAGCCATGTTGCATGCTAGGTGGTATGTTGACTTGTCTCTTTTGGAAAGAGACAAATCAACTCCAATCAAGCTCTTCCCTTTTGGTATGATTTGATCATACCATAAATTTTGGTAGGCTTGATTGAAGAATTGATGGTGATTGATTGGAATGAATCTAGACATCCTTGGATGAACTAGACACATTCCAATAATCACATTAATTATGTATATATATTTAGAATATACAACACCAAGCATAAATGATTCATTATTCATCTTTTTTCTAGGAAAAAGAGAAGACAAAAATCCTCTCCTCTCTCTCAAAATTTCGTGCTACCTCCCTCTCTTACACTTGTGTTCTTCACTTGATTTTGAATCAAGAAGAAGAACAAAGTAAGTTTAAGAGAAACACTAATTCATAGTGTTCTTCTCTCTAAACCGATTCCTTCCTAAACCCGTTCTTTTCTAGCAAGAAGAACGTGTGTTTCTTCCGGTGTGGTGCGGATCACCTTTGGAGAATCCACACGTTTGGATTTCGTGAGCATTCCGGAGAAGGAACAACGCTAGTAGCCGGGAGCATACGCTAAACAATCAAAGGTAACGGTTTATTATGCTTTGATTGATTTCATTTGTATATCTATCCCCTATGTGTTTAAATATATATTTTAATATTTACACATCCTACATCGAACGCCCGGTTGAGCACCCAAGGGTACACCCCTTGGGATTCGCGTATTTTGAATTTGATTTAAATTTACGCAATTTCTCGCCTTTCTCGCTTCCGCTCGCGCTCCCGGGCGGATCCGCTTGTCCTTCAGGAGATACCTCTGTCATATACTGACAGGGGATAGATCCTTTTCTTGGAACCCACTGTCCTCGCTACACATTCTGACTGCACTGGACAAGACTTATAATGATCATCTTACAGAATCATCACCTCTCGCCAGATCCAAGATACAACCATCATGTGTACATGACTGCCATCGTTCCTCAAGTCTGAGAACTATTCCCGTACTATCGGAACCGAGAAAATCCAATCATACCGACCAAGACTTCAACGCATTCATATGATGATCCCCGCGAGTTAGTTCAATCGGCTCGACCCCAGTCGACCAACCCACCAAGATCTTGTAGGCATCCCACGCCTGTCGCCGATGAAACACGACACTCATCCAATGAACACGACTCTTGGTGCAAGTCTCTATAGGACTCTCAATGCCCTGTCTCAAGGTCCTCGACGTGGAATGTTTCAGACCCAACTCTTTATCAGTTGGTTTCATGACCACCATCCAATGCGTGGCCCAACTGCATGAGTTGTTAATTGTAGTCTGTGGGCTTTGTTGTGATATATTTAAAACACCATTTTAACATATGAAAAATGAGCACAACACATAAAGTACCAAAGGTAACAAATACTCATTTTATTCATTACATAATGTAAAATTACATCAAGTTGTCAAATAGTTTACAAGATGTCAAACCTATTGGCTTTCTGGTCACCTATTCTAAGAACAGGATCACTCGAAGTGCTAGCAGTGGCTGATGTTGTCTTAGCTTTCTTCCTCTTCCAGCGTCCAGCCTCCTTGCCTTTCACTTCTGAGGTCAAAGCCTCTCCCATTGGTACCGCCGGCACAAAATTTTCAATCGTTACCTCGTACTGGACCAACATATTTATCAACTTATGAAAGTCTTTCTCAAGCTATTCATGTTGTAGTCGACAATAAATTGGTCAAAGGAGGTAGGAAGAGACTGAAGGATCACGTCGATGTACGTCTCTTTTTCAAGATCAACTCGAAAGTCTTTGAGTTTCTCCATAAGGGATAGCATCATCACTCCATGCTCTTGTACAAACGACCCTTCTGTCATCTTAGCTCTGAAAAATGCCTTCGTTGTAGCGTATCTAACATGCCAGTCCGAGACCGTATAGATATCTTGCAAACGAAGCATAATCAAGCCAACATCATCTAGCCTATCATACTGCTTCTGGATCTCGTTAGCCATCAAGGCCAGTACGATGTTGTGGACCTATCGGTGGTCGACATGCAACTTCTCAATCGCCGAGCGTTCTTGAGGCATTGACCCATCCGACAAGGCCTGAGGAAGATCCATATCCAGAATATAAGTCTGGTTCTCGAAATCTAAGACTTAAGATTTCGCAGCTAGTCATTGTAGTTTGTTCCATTAAATTTATTAGCTTCTAGTGTTGGCGTTAGTGGATTCTTAGACATCTACATTCAAAATATAAACAGAAAAGTATTAAGTAGATATATAGTAATATTATGTTCAAGTTATGACTTGGTCTTTAGTCATTAACCCCTCCCACTATTTCTGCGAAAGCCCATCACTCTCAAATGGGGTTCCGAGAAACCATTTCCTAGTAGGCTTGAGGTCCACAAACACAATTCTTCATGCCCCGATTTTACGATTCACACGGAAAAAGGCTTTGTGGGAGGTAACATATACCATTCTCATCCAATGAGATCCCTAAGTTATTTTGCCTGGCCTCTTCACATGATCCCGAGGACTCCAAGCGAATCATGTTACTCAGCGTTAGGCTGACCCATTAACCAAATGAATATCTCAACTATCGCCCCCCGACTCGTGAGACAGGAAAATAGGAGCAGATTCCTTTGTTCATAACAATAGAACAACTTTCTTCCATTCCAAACATGCCACGACTCGTGAGACCACGAATGGGTGAAAGTAGCTTCCTCACTACATTGCTATGGATGGAAGGCGTCGATTTAAATAAAATCATTTGACTTTTTAATCCATTAATGGGCCTAATATTTACTTGGACTATCCAAGTAAGGGTTAAGTTTATTAGTGACCGAGACCTCATCATTAAGAAAGTTTTGCATGCTCGAGTTTTAACATTGAATATAAATAGATGCATTCCAAACACATGATACATCAAACATTAAAACATACACCACATGCAAAATAAGCCTAGCACGCCCCTATTGGATGATCACAAGCCCATTCCTATGTGATTCCTAAGCCGGCAGTGGATCATTCTAATGGGCCTTGTAACACCTCTTCACTCTTTTGGACTCTCCGTCGTCGGCTCCGTCCAACGGGCCTCTTCTTGGACCTCCATCGCCATGGAAGTGCTTCCTTACAATTTATTTCAAAAATAAATCCTCACCAACCTAACTACACTCATTACAACTTAAATAAGAAACCCTAATCATAAGTTGGGGGGAGTATACGAGGAGGCAGAAAGCAAGCTTTATTATTTCAAGGCTAAAAACGATAGAGAGAATAATAAAACAAAGAAGCACGCAGGCTTTGAAGGACAAGCGGATCCGCCCGGGAGTGCGAGCGGAAGCGAGAAAGCGTAAATCAATATGTAATTTAAATTAAATCGCATATAAAGCAAAATCCAAAGGGGTGTACCCTGCGTGCTCAACTGGGCGTTCGATGTAGGATGTATTAATGTTTAAAACCATACACTTAACACATAGGGCATAGATGAAAATAATAAAGAATCTACTAAAGCATTTAAACCATTACCTTGTAGATTTCTCGTATGCTCGGGTACTTGCGTTGTTCCTTCACCGGAATGCTCACAAATACAAACGTATGGATTCTCCAAAGGTGATCCACACCACACCGGAAGAAACTCACGTTCTCCTTGCTAGAGGAAAATGGGTTTATGAAGGAATCGGTTTAAGAGAAGAACACTATAAATTAGTGTTCTCTTAAGTATACTTTGTTCTTCCTTTTGATTCAAAATCAAGTGAAGAACACAAGTAGAAATGGGGAGGGATGGCCGAGAGTTAGAGGGAGAGGAGAGGCCGAAAAAATGTCTTCTTTTTCCTTGAAAAAAAAATTATGATTCGCATATACAAGGTGTTGCATATACTCCTATATATACATAATTAATGTGATTATTGGAATGAGTCTAGGTTCATCCAAGGATGTCTAGATACATTCCCATCAATCACCATTAATTCCTCAATCAAGCCTACCAAATTTTATGGTATGATCAAATCATACCAAAACGGAAGGGCTTGATTGGAGTTGATTTGTCTCTTTCCAAAAGAGATAAGTCAACATACCACCCTACATGAAACATGGCTGATTTTAGCTTCCTCCAAGGGAGCATTTCGGCCATGCTCAATATGGGAAGAAGTCCAACTTCTTCCTATTTCAAAATAGGAATTATTTCTCCTCTCGGGTAAAAATTTAACGGACCGGGTTTTATCGTAATCCAATTATGATGAACCCAACATTAAATCCAATTTAATGTCCACTTAAATTACTCCCTTCAATCTTTTAATCCAATTAAAAGATCCAACATCTCAACTTTCCATATTTAATCGAAAATCCAATTTATCGATTAAACGAGGGCCCGATACAATATCGGCCCATCCATCCTATGTACTTTCCCTTAAGTAATCCAATTACTTATTTATCCTTCAAGATTGACTCCAAGTCAATCTCTCAACCTCCTCGGTGATTTGTGTGTGACCCTTTAGGTTCACCTTCAGCTAGACTTGGGCCCATGTCCCACAAGGGCCCGTTACCATGGGTGGCCGTCTAACAACGGTCCATGGCACTAGAGATTAGGTGAATTGGCAGGAACATTTAGGCTCTGATTCCGTAGGGGTACGGCCCTTCCGTCTACCGTCTCCCGGCCTTAGCCTAGGGTATGGAATTGGGCATCGGTTCCCATCCTTGACTAGGTATCTATGCTTAATACTCGTGACTACGTATGCTTCATTGCGTCGACATAAGAAACCATTCCCTGTTCGACCAACCACTCTGGCCACAGCTTTAAATAGCATGAACGTGTCTCCGAGTGCATAGGAGATACCTCTGTCACATACTGACAGAGGACGGATCCTCTTCTTGGAATCCACCGTCCTCGCTACACATTCCGACTGCACTGGACAAGGCTTATGATGATCATCTTACAGAATGATCACCTCTCGCCAGATCCAAGATACAGCCGTCCTGTGCACGCGACTGACATGATCCCTCAAGTCTGAGGACTACTCCCGTACTATTGGAATCGGAAAATCCAATCATACCGACCAAGCCTCCAAGGCTTCCATATGATGATCCCTGCGAGTCAGTCCAGTCGGCTCGACCCCAGTCGACCAACCCATCAAGATCGTGTAGGCGTCCCACACCTGTCGCCGATGAAAGACGGCACTCATCTAATGAACACGACTCTTGATGCAAGTCTCAATAGGACTCTCGATGCCCTGTCTCGAGGTCCTCGACTTGGAACGTTTCAGACCCAACTCTCAGTCAGTTGGTTTCATGACCACCATCCAATGGGTGGCCCAACTGCACGAGTTGCTAACTGTGGTCTGTGGGCTTTGTTGCGATATAAGTAAAACACCGTTTTAAAAAATGTGAAATGAGCGCAACAAAGTAAGCACCAAAAGTGACGAATACTCATTTTTATTCATCACATAATAATATTACATGTACATCAAGTTGTATAATAGGTTACAAATCGCCAAACCTATTAGCTTTCTGGTCACCTATTCTAACAATCTCCCACTTTACCTAAAGCCAATCACCCATTGACCTCAAACCCATCTTATCCAGATGCTGATTATGGGCAACTTGCGACACGGGCTTAGTAAGTGGATCTGCTATGTTTTCTGCGGAGCTGACTCGGTCCATCCGAACGTCGCCCCTGCTAACCATCTCTCTGAGCAGATGGTAGCGTCTAAGAATATGCTTAGATCGATGATGAGATCTCAGTTCCTTTGCTTGCGCTATTGCCCTGTTGTTATCGCAGAAGATAACTACTGGCTCAGCAATGCTAGGTACTACACCCAACTCTTGGATGTAGCTCTTCATCCAAACCGCCTCTTTAGCAGCTTCCGAAGCTGCTATGTATTCAGACTCTATGGTGGAGTCCGCCGTGGTTGCCTGCTTGGAACTCTTCCAAGCAACCATGCCACCATTAAGTCTGAACACATAACCAGACTGAGACTTGGCATCATCGTCATCCGACTAGAAGCTAGCGTCGCTATAGCCTTCCAGTATCAACTCTCCACTGAAACGTTATGTGGATCAGCCCGGGAGATGAACGCGAATAGCGGAAGCGCGAAAGATAGCATAATTAAACGGAATCTAAAGCATGCATAACATACATAAATAAATCAAGGGGTGTGCCCTTGATTCTCCCGGGCGTTCGGTGTATCTCATGCAATAAAACACAACATGGAGACCATAGAATTGAAATCAAAAAACGTAATTAAAGAACCTACCCGGTTGTAGTTTTGTGTTCATTCGACTACATGCATTGTTCCCCGTTTTGCATCAAGATCTCAAGGAAGAGACCCTCTAAATCATCTCACTCGCTACATCGGAAAACAAACAACCCTTGTGCTGGCAAGAAATTATTTGGGGAGAAGAGACATCGATACACACTATCAATTAACACAATCGACGTCTCTTATGTTCTAGCTTGAATAATTCAAGAAGAACAAAGTAGAAAAATCTTGGAGAGTGAGAAGAGAGGATTGACGAAATTCTTGAGAGAGATGAGAGATGAGAGTTGTAGAGATTAGTAGGTGTGTGTGTGTGTGTGTGTGTGTTTTTGAGTATTTATAGAAAATAGAATTTCCTATTCCTATTCAAACTCTTCCAAAGAGGCACACTTGACTAGGATTTGACTAGACCTAGTCAAATCCTAGTCAAACTTGGGCTTTGATTAAGTCAAATTAATCATGGCCCTTCATCTCATCAATCCCTTGATCAAATCTTGTCCATCCATTTTGATGGGCTTTATGGAATGGGCCTATTTAATTCTAAATTAAATACTCCCATGGACATTATATTAAAATCCTATTTAATATCCAAGCCCATTAATTAATTAATGAAATGGACTTTATTTAATTGTTAATTAAATAGTCCCATGGACTTTATATTAAATCCTATTTAATATACCAAGCCCATTAACTAATTCACCCTTTTGAATCTAATTAAAAGGGAAGCCCATGCTTTATAAAGTCCATAAATCTAATTTATGAACTCATGCCCAATTATTCCAAATAATCCATCGGGCTTGAATCTCCAAGAAGTATAATTTAATTCCATTAAATTAAACCTTCTCCCGGAATTAATTTCAAATTAATTTCCTTTCATTTGATGTAGCGGGTGTGACTCTTTATGTTCACCTTTCAGCTAGACTTGGACCTACTTCTTGTTATTTCATAACCAAAGTAGTCTGCCACCATGAGTGGCCATCTAGCAACGGTCCATAGCACTAGAGACTAGGTGAATATGTGGTGTGAACATTTAAGCTCCGAGTTACATGCAGGTACGGTCCTACCGTCGCGCGATACGTACGGGTACGGTCCTACTATCGCCTGTCTCCCGGCCTTTAATCTAGGGCATGAAATTGGGCGTCGGTTCCCATCCTTGACTAGGCAACTATGCTTAATGCTCGAGATAGGTTTGACTCTATGCAGGAACTCCTTTCCCACTAGATCAAGTGCTATAGCCATAGACTTTGTGAGCCTAAACCACCTCAGAGTGCATAGGAGATCTCGTTGTCATATCCTTTGACAGGGGACAGATCCTATCTTGGAATACACCGTTCTTACATACTCCGACTGCACTGGACAAGGCTTATGATGACCATGTGGTATAACGCGGTCAAATTTGACCAGATCCAAGATACAACCTTAGTATGTAGGGGACTGCCGTGATCCTCAAGTCCGAGGACTAATCCCGTACTATCGGAACCAGGAATACGAGCCATACCGACCAAGCCCCAGTGGCTTCCATATGACGATTCCTGCGAGTCACCTTAGTCGGCCGCTCCCAACAGGCCGACCCACTAACACTGCTTAGACTTAAGGAGGTGAACCATAAATGGTTGCAAAATTAAACCTGTTTCGATAAGATCAAAAAGGACGTGTATTTAGTGGGAGCTCTTGAACATCCAGTTGAGAATGGAATTCTCAATGAAATGTTTCTTGTAAAGGCCAAGTATGATGGTCTCTAATAAAGGGAACGATCGAGTCTCGTTGGACGAAGATCGATCGAAGTTTCACCAATTACCTTAGCCCGTGTAGACGTAGACTCAAAAATTGCCAACGTAAGGAATGTGGCACTTTATTAGGAGTCATGCACAAGGAGCCATAGTTTGGCAAGCCTGTGTCCCGACAAAGCCCTTGAACATGTAGAAGGATCCTACATACGTCAAGGGACTAGTGGGAGACAAATTAGACTCGGTGTATGATTTGTACAAGTTTACAATAGAATAATACTAACGTTGCTTATAATCACATTTCTTAAATTGATCATATTCCAGTCCCCTTAAGAACGAACCCGAACGTCGTAAGCGGTACGAGTAATCGGGATATGTTCGGTCAAAATTAGATAGAAATCTAAATGACCTGTGGAACATAATGTTGGACATCGGAGTAGGATTTATGGAGAGGAGCCATAGAATCCGCTAGGAAATTCAAACAAGGTTTGAAACACCGTATAACTGGAATATTCGTTTTGACGAGCTCATACGGAGCATGACTCGGTCTTCAACGACGTAGGTGATCAGTGGGAGTAGAAATGGAGTTCCAAGTGTTTAAGTGTGTAATGCCTTGATTCATGGATGAATTCAAGGCATTAGGAATCACTAAAACACAATCCGTAACTCACGAAAATTCTCCATGACATTTTAGCGTTCCCACAAACATATCATGGATTGAGCTTTTCAAAAACTCAGTCATGGTAGACTGATGAGAAAACACAGATATGTAGAGGGACAAGTTGTTCGAGACTCAGTCATGGTAAGACTGATGAGAAAACTTAGATACTATGAATAAAGCATCAAGCCATTCAAGACTTAGTCACGGTGGACTACTGAGAAGGCTTGGATGTTGAGTATCCCCTACGTCTTAACCCTAGGCAAACATACGATATGTTTACTCGGTGCATGGGAACTGATGTTGAGTGTGCTTCTTGCATGACTCAACAGAAATCGGTGATGCACTGAGGGGTTGAAGACAACAATCAAGAACGATCCTTAGTACCTGAATAAGGACTAAAGATGGGTTCATGATGCACCGTCTGTTGAGAGTTGCTTTGGAAGGCTAAAGCGATACTAGCTTCCAGAGAATAAGTGAAAACCAGTTAGTCTCAAAGGTATGCACAGTCAGGCCCAATGATGAGTGCATCGGATAGTGGTCACTGATGAAGACCGCGTCTATAGGATGGACGTGGCGCCTAGCACAGCCAAGCTATGTTTGCCTATATGGCAGGCAACTTGGCTAAGGGAGTATTGGCACAAGATCTCATCACAAGATCCCCGAAATATTCATAGACAATCACCATCTCTAGGAGGCAATGGTGGATAAGAGTAACATGGTTAGACCGTATTACTTCACAAGGAAATATAAGCGGACTCACAATACCTTAGTTGGTATCGTAGATTACTCACACTCAGAGGATTCTGAACAAAGGGGGTAATTGACTTAATGGTCAAGTGGGAGATTGTTAGAATAGGTGACCAGAAAGTCAATGGTATTGGTTGTTCTGAGAACCATTCGTCAATCTGTGAACAAGTAATGTTATGTTAATGAATGTAGTAAGGATTCAAGGGCATGAGTTTGTTGTACTTACTGCTTGTCACAACAAATGCCCACAGACTGAAATCACATTTCGAGGACTGGGACTACGCTTGGAGGTAGGTCCATGAAATCAGTTCCGTCGAATCAGTCTGAAAATCTCCAAGTCAAGGAATCTCAAAAATGGGTACCGAGATTCCCCTTGAGACTTGCACTAAGCATCTGAGCAGTGTTAGTGGGTCGGCCTGCTGGGGAGTGGCTGATTAAGGTGACTCGCAAAAATCGTCATATGGAAGCCACTCGGGCTTGGTCGGTATGACTCGTATTCCCGGTTTCAATAGTACGGGATTAGTCCTCGGACTTGAGGATCACGGCAGTCCCCTACATACTAAGGCTGTATCTTGGATCTGGTGAAATTTGACCGGTTATATTACATGATCATCATAAGCCTCGTCCAGTGCAGTCGAAGTATGTAAGAACAGTGTATTCCAAGATAGCATCTGTCCTCTATCAAAGCATATGACAGCGAGATCTCCTATGCGCTCGGAGATGGTTTAAACTCACAAAGTCTATGGCCGTAGCACTTGATGTAGTGGGAAAGGATTTCCTACGTCGAGTTAAACCTATCTCGAGCATTATGCATAGTTGCCTAGTCAAGGATGGGAACCGACGCCCAATTCCATGCCCTAGACTAAAGGCCGGGAGACAGGCGATAGTAGGACCGTACCCATACGTATTGAGCGACGGTAGGACCGTACCTGCATGTAACTTGGAGCCTAAATGTTCACACCACATATTCACCTAGTCTCTAGTGCCATGGACCGTTGCTAGATGGCCACCCATGGTAACGGACTACTTTGGTTATGGAATAACAAGAAGTAGATCCAAGTCTAGCTGAAAGGTGAACTTAAAGAGTCACACCCGCTACACCAAATGAAAGGGAATTAATTTGGAATTAATTTTGGGAGAAGGTTTAATTTAATGGAATTAAATTATACTTTTGGGAGATTCAAGCCTCGATGGATTATTTTGGAGTAATTGGGCTTGAGTTCATAAATTAGATTTATGGATTTTATAAAGCATGGGCTTCCCTTTTAATTAGATTAAAAGGGTGAATTAAATAATGGGCTTGGTATATTAAATAGGATTCAATATAAAGTTCATGGGACTATTTAATTGGGAATTAAATAAAGTCCATTCCATTAATTAAATTAATGGGCTTCTATATTAAATAGGATTTTAATATAAATTAATGGACTTTATATTAAATCCTATTTAATATACTAAGCCCATTAATTAATTAATGGAATGGACTTCATTTAATTCCCAATTAAATAGTCCCATGAAATTTATATTAAATCCTATTAAATATACCAAGCCCATTAATTAATTCATCCTTTTTAATCTAATTAAATGGGAAGCCCATGCTTTATAAAATCCATAAATCTAATTTATGAACTCAAGCCCAATTTTTCCAAATAATCCATCGAGGCTTGAATCTCCAAGAAGTATAATTTAATTTCATTAAATTAAACCTTCCCCCGTAATTAATTCCAAATTAATTCCCTTTCATTTGGTGTAGCGGGTGTCACTCTTTAGGTTCACCTTTCAGCTAGACTTGGACCTACTTTTTGTTATTCCATAACCAAAGTAGTCCGCTACCATGGGTGGCCATCTAGCAATGGTCCATGGCACTTGAGACTAGGTGAATATGTGGTGTGAACATTTAGGTTCCGAGTTACATGCAAGTACAGTCCTACCGTCGCTCGATACGTACGGGTACGGTCCTACTGTCGCCTGTCTCCCGGCCTTTAGTCTAGGGCATGGAATTAAGCGTCGGTTCCCATCCTTGACTAGGCAACTATGCATAATGCTCGAGATAGGTTTAGCTCGACGTAGGAAATCCTTTCCCACTACATCAAGTGCTATGGCCATAGACTTTGTGAGTCTAAACCATCTCCGAGCACATAGGAGATCTCGCTTTCATATCCTTTGACAGGGGACAGATCCTATCTTAGAATACACCATTCATACATACTTCGACTGCACTGGACGAGGCTTATGATGACCATATAATATGACCAGTCAAATTTCACCAGATCCAAGATACAGCCTTAGTATGTAGGGGACTGCCGTGATCCTCAAGTCCGAGGACTAATCCAGTACTATCGGAACCGGGAATACGAGTCATACCGACCAAGCCCGAGTGGCTTCCATATGACGATTCCCGCGAGTCACCTCAGTCGGCCGCTCCCCAGCAGGCCGACCCACTAACACTGCTTAGACGATCCTTATCACCCGTCGATGAAACACGACAGCAGATGCTTAGTGCATGTCTCAAGGGGATTCTCGATGCCCTGTCTCGAGATTCCTTTGACTTTGAGTATTTTCATACTAATTCGGCGGAACTGATTTCATGGACCTACCTCCAAGCGTAGTCCCAGTCCCTGAAATGTGATTTCAGTTTGTGGGCGTTTGTTGTGACAAGCAGTAAGTACAACAAACTCATGCCTTTGAATCCTTACTACATTCATTAACATAATATTACTTGTTCACAAATTGATGAATGGTTCTCAGAACAGCCAATACCATTGACTTTCTGGTCACCTATTCTAACAGACTTTGCGTCTGTTCGTCTAGATCCTTGGGATGAAGCCCTTGTTAGTCCTATTTTTCTGTCCAGATTTGTATGATCCGGCCTTTGATTTGGACCACCATGATCTTATTCTAAAAGAGGATCTTTTGGAACTCCTTGAGTAGGCGTCACTACTCTTCTTTCTCCTCTTCCTTTGCTCGTTTGATTCTCCTATAATAGTTGGAAAATCATTATTATCACAACAGAGAGGCGTTTTTTTTATCATACCTCTTAGTCTTTTCATGTTCTTCTGGATACCTGATAACACCAATCCTTCAGTTTATTTTTGAGAAAAGACATCCTCCTTGCTACTGAATCCAGCTATCGTACGAGTACTTTGTATGATTGTATCAATATTTCTGTCCATGGACAACAAATCTTTGCAAAGAACATCACGGAGCTATTTCGGTTGCTACCCCATTCTAAAAGAAATACTTGTGGAACCAATAGATATATTCATCTACTATTAAAATATTTCTTAATTTGAGGCCAAAGAGAGCTTGTGAGTATTCTCTAGCCTTTTCAACTCTGCTTCATTCGAAGCATCCATCTCCAATGAAGTGTATTTTGATCAACCTTCCGAGTCTTTCCGCGATTGCACTATTAGACGCTCCGGCTAGAATACTTGCTTTGGTGTCTTCTGGGGTGTTATCCTATCGGATCTTCATAGAACCTTCCAAGCTTAACTCCAATAACCTTATGAAGTTCTCCTTGTCAAGTTCCAACGTGGTTGTTGCTATCTTCATGGCTGCAACCCATTCATATCTATCAATTTCTCGATGTTTCGAAAGTCGATGATATCTAGGTTGAGTATAGTGCCATATGGATATAAGGGCTAGAGCATGGTCCTTGCCCATGGTCTGTTCTCAGGCACTCGTCGTGGACTCCTTCCTGAATTTTTCCTTAATCTTGTTCCCACGAAAGTGGCAGTGGCGTTGGTGTGGAAATCAACACCTTCCCTCATTAGATGATCCTATGAAGGATCATTTGAACCTGTACTTCCTTCCGGCGGTTGTAAAGTAGGAGTGATTTCATTGCTTTGGACATTGACTAGATCCACAAATCCAAGTTGGGAAAAGGATTCCGCTAACTCTTGCAGATCTTATAGATCCACCTTTGATATCTCTATTGTTTTATGGATTTACTAATTTCAAGGATTAGATCTTCTTGTGTTTTTTGCTTCGGGATCTCCATTGCCTTTCCATTCTAATGTAGAAGAGGTAACAGTCCGAAGGCGTCCCTGATGCGCTCTTGGTAAGATTTGGATGTTTTAGAGGTATACCTTCGATTTCTCGTCAGATCTGTAACCTCAGCTTTCAAATATTTAAGATCCTTATGTAGATCTGGGAGGATCTTTAGGACCTCGTCCATCTTTTGGATCAAGAGATCTATTTTCTTAGGTATATGGATTAACCTATGTCCATAATCTTGGACTATCTTTTGGACCTCTCTTAGATCTTGAGAGAATTTCGAGTTGTCCGGCTCGAGTTCTTTCCAATCAGTTCTTTTAATCATTAGAATTGTACTGATTCAGAAATTTACCCTATCCATTTCTCCTGGCTGGGATTCTTCCATGGATTTCAGCTGCATATAGGCGTCTCACAGCATTTCCTGGTAGCGTCTGGCAGACCTAGTAATTTCTCAACTATTCCTCTCTTTCTTCTTTTGTAAGAAGATCCAAGTCAATCCTTCTTGGGTTTTTCTCTATTTTTCTAAAAATTTCCATAAGAAAATTCTTTTTCTGTATTTTCAGAATCTAAAAAATATTCCCTGTTTTCATTGCAACTCAAACTTACGTTCGGTTCCATACTTTACGAAATCTCCTCCGTTAGGGATAAAATATCAATATGTAATATAAACAAATAATTTCTTCAATAAACCTAGGCTCTGATATCATTCTGTTTGAGCATTGGCATTAAAATACAAAATCAATGGATATGGACTAAAATAGTTCAGGAAAAAGCTATACAGGGGTAAAATTGTCCGAAATTTGGTCAGAGGACTTAAATAACTCATTTTTTAAAGTTACAGAACTAAAACTAATACTGTTAAACTCAAAGGACTAAAATCAATATTGTGCATAATTAGCGGACTATTCAAATAATTTTCCCTTAACAAAATTACTATATTAACAAAAAATTATATAAAATTTGGTATAATTTTGTTTTCAAATTGAAAATTACAAAAAAAAATCCTATTCTAAACCGGCATATTCCTCCTGCTCCTCTTCAGCCGGCTGGTGGCCCTAAACGGTGTCGTCCGCTGTGGCAAGGTCATGGGGTGGATGCTACGATGAATCCAGATATGGTGGGATGCCAAAATGAGTCATCATGTGATGCATCATTCTCTCCATCTGCTGCAACGCCGCTCAAGTCCGGCATTCTTCGAGTCTGCTACCGATGGTGATGGCGGTGGCGGTGGCGCTTCCCTGTGATGGTGCCACAGTGGAGTTAAGGCCTTTGAGCCCAGACTAAAGTTCCGACCCTTGTTTGGGTTGCCAGTTGACTCGTAGCTGCTCCTCCGTCATGGCGACTAAGGCTGCAGAAGATCCAACATCGTGCCCAGTCATCCGCCCCTTGACAGCGTGGTCATTGAGCACTTCAAAAATAAGAAATAAATATTAAGAAAAATAAATAATTAATTGAATTATTTTTAATAAGAAATATTTTTTGCGTACTTACCACCACCTGCTCCGCCCTGGAGCCGCTCAGTTGTTGTCCACCTACTTTTTGTAGCATCTGCAGAAGACCTCCGTTTGCTTTGGCGGCATGCCGAGCTAGGTCTCCTGTGGAAAAATTGAAATCCGTTTGCCCCTGAAATTAATAGTTAAATAATTATTATTATTAAATATACATCCATATTTCAAGAGTTTGAAATCTCCCAAACTTGTGGTTAGGGAGGACTCCTCTTGAGTAAAGAGTTCGTAGTCTCCTATACTTTGTATTAGGGTGCTTCTACGGAACCAAAGGGTAATTCAATTTGATGTATATTCTCTCAAAGCCTCACGCAAATAAGTCTCTCTACTCTCTCTTGGGGAATCACTAAAGTCTCCGAGGGTTCAAGGTGTGTAAAACAGTGGCTTACTCTAGTAGTAATCCACCAAGGCGAGCAAGGCGTGTTCGTGGGTTCCACAATATTTGGAGCAAGATCCGTGGGGAGATCTTGAAGATGTTCATGGGGATCTTGAAAATGTACGTGGAGTAATCTTCAAGAATGAGAAAGACGATGTTTTCGTGATCCAATCGGGTCATGAGCTCGTAGACGAGCCAGATCCTGGTACGTGGATCGACATACTTTCGCTACTACAGGTTTAATCGATCCACGATTATGTGCTAATGTGATTATCGATTATACAACATGCACATAGATTACATATTCTATGCGAGAATATTTATTTTACAAAATACCCATTGTTATTATTTTCCAATAATTATTAATAATTTAGCAAATTGGATGACCCCCGACGCTACACAGTGGACGTTGATCTTGTGTTTGCCGCCCTGTTGGCTTTATTCTTCGTGGCCTCCTCCTTGCAAGTTGGGGAGGCCCAATACTTCCAAAGTTGGCACCAGACCTCCTCAGCCAGCCACATTGGATGCCTGAACAATGCCTTGGTCGTAGAGAATGAAGGGACATGCGAATCCTTCCGGGAGCGCGAGCGGAAGCGTGAGAATGCGAAATAGCTATATTTAAAACAATTATCACAAAATCCCAATGGGTGTACCCTTGGGTGTTCAACCAGACGTTCGATGTAGGATGTAACAATATTATAAACTTATATTGTACATAGAGCATAGAGATGAAAAGCAAAGTACGAAAGCGTAAAACCGAAATTACCTTTGTAGTTATATCGCTTGTACGGCTACGAGCATTGTTCCTCTCCGAAAATGCTCACCAAGTTCAAACGTATGAACTCTCTAGAGTAGTCCACATCACACCGAAAGAGATGCACGTGTTTCTTACTAGAGAAAAATGGATCTAGAGAACTCGGTTTAAGAAACTAGAACACTATTAAATTAGTGTCTTTTCTTAAACTTTCTTTGGTCTTTCAAATGATCCAAGATCAAATAAAGAACAAAGGAGATATGTGTATGAGTAGAGAGGGGGCCAAAAAAGAGAGGAGAGAGTGTAGTGTGTTTTTCTTCTTTTCCCTAGAAAAAGATGAAAATGAATTCTCTTGCTTTGATGATTGTATATACTCATATATACCCAAAATTAATGTGATTATTGAAATGTGTCCAGGTTAATCAAACAATGTCTACATAAATCCCAATCAA
The DNA here is from genome assembly GCA_034509735.1 of Sesamum alatum. Classification (NCBI taxonomy): domain Eukaryota; kingdom Viridiplantae; phylum Streptophyta; class Magnoliopsida; order Lamiales; family Pedaliaceae; genus Sesamum; species Sesamum alatum. The sequence continues at coordinate 10,265,109 of JACGWO010000013.1, forward strand.
TCCCACTAATTCATCAATCAAGCCTACCATCTGGTAAGGTATAATTTAATCATACCAAATGAGAGAGGTATGATTGGAACTGATTTGTCCCTTACCAAAAGGGACAAGTCAACATCACCAAGGCCATGTGTGGTCGATTTTTACCTCTCCAAGAGTGGTAATTTTCAGCCATTGCTATATTGGGAAGAAGTCCAACTTCTTCTCATTCCAAAAAGTGGAATTAACACACCTCTTGGGCCAAAATTATAACGAATCGGGTTCCACTGTAATCCAATTACAACGAACCCAAAATTAAATCTCATTTAATTCAAGGTCCACTTAAATAATTCCATTGATCCTTTAATCTAATTAAAAGATGAAGGACAGGCGGATCCGTCCGGGAGCGCAAGCGGAAGCGAGAAATGCGAGAAATACGTAAATTTAAAACAATTAAATAAATGTAATCCCAAGGGATGTACCCTTGGGTGCTCAAACGAGCGTTCGATGTAGGATGTATTAACATAGAAGCATATACATAATACATAGGGCATTGATGAAATGTAAATCTACAAAAGCGTAATAAAACAGTTACCTTTGTAGATTTCACGTGTGTGCGCCTACTTGCATTGTTCCTTATCTGGAATGTTCACAAAATCCAAACGTATGGATTCTCCAAAGGTGATCCACACCACACCGGAAGTAAAACACACGTTCTCCTTGCTAGAAGAAAACGGGTTTGTGAAGGAGTCGGTTCAAGAGTAAACACTATGAATTAGTGTTCTCTTAAACCTACTTTGTTCTTCCTTTTGATCCAAGATCAAATGAAGAACACAAGTGGGAGAGGGAGAGAGTGGCTGAGATGTATGAGGGAGAGAGAGGCCGAATTTTTGTCTTTTCTTTTCCTTGAAAAGATGAATTGTGATTCTATTATGCAAGGTGTTGTATATACTCATATATATACATAATTAATGTAATTATTGGAATGTATCTAGGTTCATCCAAGGATGTCTATACATTCCAATCAATCACCATTAATTCTTCAATCAAGCCTACCGACTTTTATGCTTATGATCAAATCATACCAAAAGAGAAGGGCTTGATTGGAAATGATTTGTCTCTTATCAAAAGAGACAAGTCAAAGACAAGTCAACCGCCACCCTGCATGGAACATGGCTGAATTTTGCTTCCTCCAAGGGAGCATTTTCGGCCATGCTCAATATGGGAAGAAGTCCAACTTCTTCCTATTCCAAAATAGGATTTAATTCTCCTCTCGGGTCAAAATTTAACGGACCGGGTTTTATCGTAATCCAATTACGACGAGCCCAAAATTAAATCCAATTTAATATCCACTTAAATTATTCCCGTTGGTCTTTTAATCCAATCAATAGATCCAACATCTCAATTTTTTATATTTAATCAATAAATCCAATTTACCGATTAAACAAGGGCCCGATACAATACCGGCCCATCCATCCAATGGACTATCCCTTAGAGACTAGAGACTAGAGACTAGGTGAATATTGGCCCGTCCATACAATACCGGCCCGTCCATCCACATGGGTGGCCGTCTAGCCACGGTCCATGGCACTAGAGACTAGGTGAATGTTGCGTGAACATTTAGGCGTCGATTCCGTATGGCTACGGTCCTTTCGTTCTACCGTCTCCCGACCTCAATCTAGGGTATGGAATTGGGCGTCGGTTCCCATCCTTGACTAGGCATCTATGCTTAATACTCGAGACTACGCATGTTTATTGCATCGACACTGGAAACCATTTCCTGTTCGATCAACCACTGTGGCCACAGCTTTAAACTACATGAACCTGTCTCCGAGTGCATAGGAGATACCTTTGTCACATACTGACAGGGGACGGATCCTCGTCTTGGAACATATCGTCCTCGCTACACATTCCGACTGCACTGGACAAGGCTTATAATGATTATCTTATAGAATGATCACCTCTCGCAGATCCAAGATACAGTCGTCCTGTGCACGTGACTGCCATGGTTCCTCAAGTCTGAGGACTACTCCCGTACTATCAGAATCGGGGAAATCCAGTCATATCGACCAAGCCTCCAAAGCTTCCATATGATGATCCCCGCGAGTCAGTCCAGTCGGCTCGACCCCAGTCGACCAACCCATTAAGATCGTGTAGGCATCCCACGACGTTCGCCGATGAAACACGGCACTCATCCAATGAACACGACTCTTGATGCAAGTCTCAATAGGACTCTCGATGCCCTGTCTCGAGGTCCTCAACTTGGAGCGTTTCAGACCCAACTCTCAATCAGTTGGTTTTATGACCACCATCTAATGCGTGGCCCAACTACATGAGTTGTTAACCGTAGTCTGTGGGCTTTGTTTCGATATAAGTAAAACACCGTTTTAACATATGTAAAATGAGCGCAACAAAGAAGGTACCATTGGTGACGAATACTCATTTTATTCATCACATAATATTACATTACATCAAGTTGTTAAATAGGTTACAAAACGCCAAACCTATTGGCTTTCTGGTCACCTATTCTAACAATCTCCCACTTGACCTAAAGCCAATCACCCATTGACGTCGAACCTCTTATCCAGATGGTGAGTATGGGCAACTTGCGACAGGTGCTTAGCAAGTGGATCTGCTATGTTTTCTGCAGAGCTGACTCGGTCCAACCGAAAGTCACTCCTGCTAACCATCACTCCGAGCAGATGATAGCGTCTAAGAATTTGTTTGGATCGTGATGAGATCTTGGTTCCTTTGATAGCGCTAACGCCTCGTTGTTATCGCAGAAGATAACTACACGCTTAACAATGCTAGGTACTACATCCAACCCTTGGATGTAGCCATCAACCAAACCGTTTCCTTAGCAGCTTCCAAAGCCGCTATGTATTCAATAACTCTATGGTGGAGTCCGCCGTGGTAGCCTACTTGGAACACTTCCAAGTAACCACGCCACCATTTAGTCTAAATACAAAACCAGACTGAGACTTGGCATCATCGTTATCCGACTGGAAGCTAGCATCGCCATAGCCTTCCAGTATCAACTCTCCACCACCGTAGATCAAGAACATGTCCTTAGTCCTTTTCAGGTACTTCAGGATAATCTTGATCGCACTCCAGTGTGCCTCCCCGGCACACGACTGATATCGACTAGTTATGCTCAAAGCAAAAGCCACATCAGCTCTAGTGCACTGGACAGCGTACTGAATGCTGCCTACGGCTGAAGCGTAGGGGATGTCCAACATCCGTTTAAGCTCCTCATCAGTCTTAGGAGACTGCTTCTTGGATAACTTAATTACATGCCTCATAAGAAGGAATCCTCGTTTTGATTTCTCAATCTTGAATCTCTTCAAGACTTTCTCAATATACGAGGACTGGACCATTCATAACATCCTTCTAGATCTATCCCTGTAGATCTTGATGCCAAGGATGTAAGATGCCTCGCCCATATCCTTCATGGAGAATTGAGTTGACAACCAAGCTTTAATGGTACCCAACATCTTAGCATCATTCCCAATGAGCAAGATTTCATCCACGTAAAGCACTAGAAACGCAACCGAGCTCCCACTAATCATCTTGTATACACAAGGATCAGACTCATTCTTGATGAAATCATATCCCCGAATGACTTCATCAAAACGTATGTTCCAGCTTCAGGAAGCTTGTTTGAGGCCATAGATGGACCTTTGGAGACGGTAGACTTCTGCTCTTCTCCAACAGATGTGAAACCCTCCGGTTGATCCATATAGATCTCTTCCTCTATGAAACCGTTGAAGAAGGCAGTTTTCACGTCCATCTGCCATATTTCATAGTCATACCATGCTGCTATGGCAAGCAGTATCTGAATGGACTTAGCCATTGCCACGGGCGAGTAGGTTTCCTCAAAGTCGACCCCGGGTCGCTGAGTGTAACCCTTCACCACAAGCCTGGCTTTGAAGGTTTTAACCTCCCCGTCAGCTCCAAACTTACGTTTGTAGACCCATTTATACCCTACCGGTTTTACCCCTTTGGGTGGGTCCACTAGGGTCCAAACCTGGTTTGTACCCATTGAGTCCATCTCGAATTTCATGGTCTCAAGCCACTTATCCGAATCGATGTCCGACATCGCTTCTCTGTACGTCTTTGGATCATTATCCAACTGACCAGTCAGGCCTAAAAATCCATACCTATCAAGTGCATGGGATACTCTGGCCGACCTACAGAGGGCTGGAACATTATCAGTAGAAACTACTGCCTCAGATGTTACTACCGCCTCATGGGGTACCTCACTTGATTCCTCAAGGAGTACCTCATTGTGTCGACTATCCGATGGAAAGCCATTTTCCAAGAACACTGCGTTTCGCAAGACAAAAACCTTTTGCTCGGAAGGATCATAGAAATGATACCCCAGTTTCTTTCGGATAGCTGATGAACGTGCATAAACTAGATCTCGAGTCGAGTTTATCTCCCACTAATCTCTTGACATATGCTGGGCAACCCCACACTTTCAAATATTTGTAGGAGGCAGGCTTGTCATGCCATATCTCATTGGCGTCTGGGATATCTTCTTAGATGGCGCCAAGTTCAAAACTTTGGCCGCCGTCTCAAGAGCGTATCCCTAGAAGGATTAGGGGAGTTCGGTAAAACTCATCATGGATCGAAGCATGTCTAACAAGGTCCGATTCCTCCTTTCAGACACACCATTAAGTTGTGGTGTTCCAAGAGGGGTCCACTGAGAGAGAATCCCATTTTCTTTTAGATAATCAGTAAACTCACCACTCAAATACTCTCCACATCGGTCCGACCAAAGGGCGTTGATCTTTCGACCGGTTTGGCTCTATACTTCAAGTCTGTATTCCTTAAACCTTTCAAAGGCTTCAGACTTGTACCTCATCAGGTAAACATAACCATACCGTGAGTGATCACCGGTAAAGGTTATGAAGTACGAGTGCCCACCTCTAGCCTGAGTATTTAGTGGGCCACAGACGTCCCTATAGATCAAATCCAACAGACCGTTAGCTAGCATGCTTTGTCCAACAAAGGGTTTCTTGGTCATATTTCCCTTTAGACAGGATTCGCAGGTTGGTAGGTAGTCCAAATTGTCTATTTCTAGACTCTTTGAGTCCACCAACCTTCGTATCCTATCTTTAGAGATATAACCTAACCTCGCATGCCATATCTAGGCGTCATCATGATTATCCCGTTTTCATTTGTGTTCCGCAGTTATAATCCAATTAGACTGCTGAAGTATGTACAGATCGTTTACCAATGTACCAAGCAAATGAGAAATACCATCCTTTGTAATGAAAAAATCATTTTTATTGATGGTAAATGAATATCCCTCCTTGTCAAGGACCGGGATAGATACAATATTTTTTAATCATGCTAGGTACATAGAAATAGTCGTTCAGTACAATCCTAACATGACTACTGATGGCTAACTCCATTGATCCTACGGCTTCCGCAGCAACGGCCTTGCCATCGCCTAGCCTCAGGATCATCTCATCCTTGGTTAGCCTTCTGCTTCTTTGCATTGCATGCAAATCATTGCAAATGTGAGCACCACACCCGGTATCTAATACCCATGAAGAAGAATTAGTTATCATGTTTACTTCAACCACAAACATACCTGGGTTGCAGAGGAGTTGTGGGCACTCCCTCTTCCAATGCCCCTTTCCTTGGCAATGCATGCAGACATTATTTGCCTTGGACCGCTGAGAACCACGGGCCTTCCCTTTCGCTTTGCCCATCCCAACTGGGTAACAAGCAGGGGCCACAACCATCTTCCCCTTTCCCTTCTTCCTCTTCCAGCGTCCGGCCCTCTTGCCATTTGCCTTGGAGGTCGAAGCCTCTCCTGTCAATACCGTCGGCGCCGACTTGTGGGTCGTTACCTCGTATTGGACCAGCATGTTGATCAACTCATGAATAGACTTCTCAAGTCCGTTCATGTTGTAGTTTACAACAAACGGGTCATAGGACGGAGGAAGCGACTGGAGGATCATGTCAATGTACGTGTCATTGTTAAGCCCAGCTTTAAGGTCCTCGAGTTTCTCCACTAGGGAGAGCATCTTAACCCCATGACTTTGTACAGATGATCCTTCAGCAAGCTTGGTGCCAAAGAATGATTTTGTTGGGGCATATCTAATATGCCTATCAGGAACCACATAAACCTCGTTCATGCGGAGCATTATGGCGGAGCATTGTCCATCCTCTCATATTGTTTTTGGATGTTGTTAGACATCAAAGCCAATTTGATACTACGTACTTTCCGGTTGTCTCATGCCATTTCTCGAACGTCAAACGTTCTTCAGGCGTAGACCCCTCCGGTAAGTCACTCGGCGGTGACCCGTCCAAGACGTAGCCTTGGTTCTCGAAACCGAGGACAATCATTAGGTTTCTCAGTTAGTCCGAGTAGTTCGTTCCGTTGAACTTATTAGTCTCAAGTACCATGGTTAATGGATTCTTAGACATATGTACATTTATAAAATGTACAGCAGAAATTAGCAGATGATGGTAATATTATTGTTCAAGTTGAAGACATGGTCTTTTAGTCTTTAACCCTCCCACTATTTATACGAAAATCCGCCACTCTCAAACAGAGTTTCGGGAGATCATTTCCTAGTGGGCTTGGGATCCACAAGCGTAATCTCCATGCCCCGCTTTTACGATTCACGTGAAGAAGACCTCGTGGAAATATCCAATATCATTCTCATCCAATGAGATTCCCAAGATATTTTGCCTCACCTATTCGCATGGTTCCGAGGATTCCAAGCGAACCATGTTACTCAATGTTGGGCCTGACCCATCAACCAAATCATGCCTCAAAGTGTCGCCCCCCACGACTCGTGAGACAGGAAAACAGCGAGTGCAGTCTCTTTGTTCACAATAATGGTGCAGTTTTCCCCTAATCCAAGTGTGCCACGACTCGTGAGACCACACTTAGGTAGTGGTAGCTTCCTCACCACATTGCTGCGGATGGAAGGCTCGGACATATCAAAATACCATTTTGATCCAAGTCCGTTCTAGGCCTAATATTTAATTTGCTCCAACCAAATGAGAGCTTAATTTACGACCGAGACCTCATCACATTAAGGTGTTTTAGCATGCATAAATATCCAATATGTAAAGCAATAATTAAATGCGCCACATGCAGAATACATAGCATACCCTTGTTAGGATGATCACAAGCCCAACCTATGCGACCCACTGAGCCCGCAGTGAGTCTATGGTTTGTCTAGGGTGGTCCTAAATTATTACAAAGTAATATACCTATTGTCATTCCAATGGGCCTTGTGATGCTCTTGTTTCACGCCTTGATGCTCCACCTTGAGTCTCCAAGTCCATAAGCTTGTTAAAATTAAAACCTCACCAATTCTATCTACTCTCATTACAATAGAAAGTAATACATGGGAAATAAAAAAAAGCCTTAACATCATGAGGCTGAAATACGGGAGATGATAGTCTCAAAAACAAGAGGCACGCAAGCCCCACCCAACAGAAATGTAAATAATCAGACATTCATCCATACACAAGGTCTAGGGCTTTTGTGGTCATCCCATGTTGATTCCATCAACGCACATAACATAATTATTCCAAATAATCATGTTTTAATAGGGATATTCCAAATATCCAAGTGATATCCAACATTAAAAAGCATAAATACATAAACAATATGCAAAAAAATTCAAATTTAAAATTCAATGGACATTATAAATAATGCATCCAATGCATTATTAATTTCAAATTAATTAAGCAAATTTCATCTAAGGAACAATCCAATTATTCCAAAATCAAATGTGCAAAATTAATATATTTTTAGAATAATGTGCAGAAAAGGCATAAAATCAAATTTTTTTCGGAAAACGTCGAAGAACGGCACAAAACGGCCCAGCCGTTGTGCCTGTCGGCCAGCCGTGCGCACAGGACAGTGCGCGCGCGTGCGCACCCTGTGCCGCGTTGGCCTCGGCCGGCAGCGACATGCCTGCGCACAGCGCACGCCTATGCGCAGCATCTGCTCGCAAGGCACGCGCGCAGGCGCCCACCTGCGCGCGGCCGCGGTAGGCGCGGCCACCCCTGCCAGCAGGCACGCTGGCCAGGCCTAAACGCAGGCGTGATCCCGCGCGCGCCTGGCAGTGCGCCTGGCAGCCAATGACCGGCCGGCAGCAGCGGCAACAAACCGCTGCCGCTGCTGTCCGTTTTTCCACAATTTTTTTCGACATTCTTTTGAGCACAAATCAACAGTAATAAACTGAAAACGAGCATGCAATTCCAGATTAAATCTAAGAAAATAAGCATGCTTAACGTCCATAAAATTTAAACAATTGAATCATCATATTTATTCATATATTCATGCAATCTAGCATGCCATTAAAGTCGTAAAAGCAAGTAGATCATGCCAAGCACATAGATCTATGCCCCTTATATCGAATCGGGCTCTGATACCACTTGAAGGACAAATGGATCCGCCCGAGAGCGCGAGCGGAAGCGAAAAATGCGAGAAATATGTAAATTTAAAATAATTAAATAAACGTAATTCCAAGGGGTGTACGCTTGGATGCTCAACCGGGCGTTCGATGTAGGATGTATTAACATAGAAGCATATATATAATACATAGGGAAATAGATGAAATGTAAATCTACAAAAGCGTAATAAAACTGTTACCTTTGTAGATTTCACGTGTGCGCGGCTACTTGCGTTGTTCCTTATCCAGAATGTTCACAAAATCCAAAGGTATGGATTCTCCAAAGGTGATCCACACCACACCGGAAGTAAAACACACGTTCTCCTTGCTAGAAGGAAATGGGTTTGTGAAGGAGTCGGTTCAAGAGAATAAACATCTCTTAAACCTACTTTGTTCTTCCTTTTGATCCAAGATCAAATGAAGAACACAAGTGGGAGAGGGAGAGAGTGGCCGAGATGTATGAAGGAGAGAGAGGCCGAATTTTTGTCTTTTCTTTTCCTTGAAAAGATTAATTGTGATTCTATTATGCAAGGTGTTGTATATACTCATATATATACATAATTAATGTGATTATTGGAATGTGTCTAGGTTCATCCAAGGATGTCTATACATTCCAATCAATCACCATTAATTCTTCAATCAAGCCTACCAACTTTTATGGTATGATCAAATCATACCAAAAGGGAAGGGCTTGATCGGGTTGATTTGTCTCTTACCAAAAGAGACAAGTCAACCGCCACGTTGCATGGAACATGGCTGAATTTTGCTTCCTCCAAGGGAGCATTTTTGGCCATGCTCAATATGGGAAGAAGTTCAACTTCTTCCTATTCCAAAATAGGAATTAATTCTCCTCTCGGGTCAAAATTTAACGGACCGGGTTTTATCCTAATCCAATTACGACGAGCCCAAAATTAAATCCAATTTATTATCTACTTAAATTATTCCCGTTGGTCTTTTAATCCAATCAAAGATCCAACAACTCGACTTTCCATATTTAATAGATAAATCTAATTTACCGATTAAACGAGGGCCCGATACAATACCGGCCCGTCCATCCAATAGACTATCCCTTAAGTAATCCAATTACTTATTTATCCTTTGAGATTGACTCCAAGCCAATCTCTCAACCTTCTCGGTGATTTGTGTGTGACCCTTTAGGTTCACCCTAAGCTAGACTTGGGCCCGTGTCCCACAAGGGCCCGTTACCATGGGTGGCCGTCTAGCCACGGTCCATGGCACTAGAGACTAGGTGAATGTTGGCGTGAACATTTCGGCGCAGATTCCGTATGGGTACGGTCCTTTCATCTACCGTCTCCCGGCCTCAGTCTAGGGTATGGAATTGGGCGTCGGTTCCCATCCTTGACTAGGCATCTATGCTTAATACTCGAGACTACGCATGCTTCATTGCATCGACACAAGAAACCATTTCCTGTTCGATCAACCACTGTGGCCACAGCTTTAAACTGCATGAACGTGTCTCCGAGTGCATAGGAGATACCTCTGTCACGTACTGACAGGGGACGGATTCTGTTCTTGGAATGCATCGTCCTCGCTACACATTCCGACTGCACTAGACAAGGCTTATAATGATCATCTTACAGAATGATCACCTCTCGCCAGATCTAAGATACAACCGTCTTGTGCACGTGACTGCCATGGTTCCTCAAGTCTGAGGATTACTCCCGTACTATCAGAACCGGGGAAATCCAATCATACCGACCAAGCCTCTAAGGCTCCCATATGTTGATCCCCGCAAGTCAGTCCAGTCGGCTCGACCCCAGTCGACCAACCCATCAAGATCGTGTAGGCGTCCTACGCCTGTCTCCGAGACACGACACTTATCCAATGAACAAGACTCTTGATGCAAGTCCCAATGAACTCTCGATGCCCTGTCTCGAGGTCCTCGACTTGGTACGTTTCAGACTCAACTCTCAATCAGTTGGTTTCATGACCATCATACAATGTGTGGCCCAACTTCATGAGTTGTTAACCGTAGGTTGTGGGCTTTGTTGCGATATAAGTAAAACACCATTTTAACATATGTACAATGAGCACAACAAAAAAGGTACCATTGGTGACAAATACTCATTTTATTCATCACATAATATTACATTACATCAAGTTGTCAAATAGGTTATAAAACGCCAAACCTATTGGCTTTCTGGTCACCTATTCTAACAAAAGATCCAATCTTACAACTCTCTACATTAACCAATAAATCCCATTTATCGATTAAATGAGGGCCCGATACAATATCGGCCGTCCATCCAATGGACAATCCCTTAAGTAACCAATTACTCATTATCCTCTGAAATTGACTCCAAGTCAATTTCTCCACCTTCCGGGTGATTTGTGTGTGACCCTTTAGGTTCACCCTCAGCTAGACTTGGCCCGTGTCCAATAGGGGCCTGTTACCATGGGTGGCCGTCTAGCAACGGTCCATGGCACTGGAGACTAGGTGAATGTTGGCATGAACATTTAGGCGTCGATTCCGAACGGGTACGGTCCTTTCGTCTACCGTCTACAGTCTCCCAGCCTTATTCTAAGGTATGGAATTAGGCGTCGGTTCTCATCCTTGACTAGGCATCTATGCTTAATACTCGAGACTACGCATGCCTCATTGCATCGACATAGGAAACCATTTCCTGCTCGACCAACCACTGTGGCCACAAGTTTAAGCAGCATGAACGTGTCTCCGAGTGCATAGGAGATACCTCATACTGACAGGGGACGGATCCTCTTCTTGGAACCCACCGTCCTTGCTACCTATTCTAACTGCACTGGACAAGGCTTATAATGATCAACATACAGAATGATCACCTCTCGCCGTGATCCAAGATCCAGTCATCCTGTGTACGTGACTACCATGGTTCCTCAAGTCTGAGGACTACTCGCGTACTATCGGAATCAGGGAATCCAAGCATACCGACCAAGCCTCCAAGGCTTCCATATGATGATCCCCACGAATCAGTTCAGTCGGCTCGACCCTAGTCGACCAACCTACCAAAATCGTATAGGCATCCCACGCCTGTCGCCGATGAAACACGGCACTCATCCAATGAATACGACTCTTGGTGCAAGTCTCATACTACTTCAGAACCTCATTCGTCATAGAGGCAAGTATGATGCTACGGACTTTCCGATTATCCTTATGCCAAGTCTCGAACGTCTCACGTTCCTCTAGTGTGGATCCTTTCAGCAAGGTCCTAGGAAACGGCTCGTCCATGACATAGACTTGGTTCTCGTAATCGAGGACTATCCTCAAATTGCGCAACCAGTCGTTGTAATTGATTCCATAAACTTGTTTGTCTCAAGTATGGTTGATAATGGGTTCTTAGACATTTTAAATCTATATTTCAAGAACAGAACTATAATCAGCAAAATAAAATCAAAAGTTTTAATAAAATTAAATGCTTGGACTTTAGTCATTTAATTCTCCCACTATTTATATGAAAACACGACACTCTCAAACGTTGTTTTCGGGAAACACCTTTCCTAGTGGGCTCGGGATCCACAGTGATCTCCCCCATACCCCACTTTTACGATTCGCATGGGAAACAACCTGTGGGAGGTATTCCATACCATTCTCGTTCCACGAGATTTCCAAGATAACTGCTGCAACCTTTTACGTGATCCCGAGGACTCCAAGCGAATCATGTTATTCGGGCGTTAGACTCGACCCAATCAACTGATTCATAGACTCACTGCTACCTCCACGACTCGTGAGACAGGTAACAGCAGTGTACTCCTCGTTCATGACAAAGTGCAGCTTCTTTTAAGTACGATAGTCATGCCACGACTCGTGAGACCACACTATCGACTGAAACTAGCTTCCTCACTTTGCCGTGAATGGAAGGCATGGACGAACTCCTAGAGTCCAAGTCCATTTATGAAGGGTCTAATATTCAACTTGGTCTAACCAAGTGAGAGTTCTAATGACTGAGATCCCATACATACATACATACATCCATAATGCATTATAAAGGTTTGCATGCCATAGCAATAATACGATAAATAAACCATTCATTCACCATAAGAGTCATATGCAAAATTAAAGCCTAGCACGCCCCTGTTGGATGATCACAAGCCTGAATCCTATGCGATCCACTGAGCCCGCAGTGGATCTATGGTCAATCTAAGGTTGGTCCAACACAATTACATTTAATAATAGCAACCCAACAACACACTGATGGGCCTTGGTCTCTTTCTCCTTCGGGTCTCCATGGAACACCTTGGATTCCTCATCCTGGGCTCTTCTTCTGGGCTATCCTTCGTCTCCACCATAAAAATAAAGTACAACCTCATCATTATACTACTCTCATTACAAATTTAAAAAGAAACCCCAGCGAAAATCCGGGGGGAGTACAATTGGAGGGAGATAGAATGCCTTATTATTCCAAGGCAACTAGAAGAGGGGAGGAGAAAATAAAAGAGGCACACAGGCCCAACATAAATTTAAACCATACATCCGATCTAGGGCTTGTGATCATCCGTTCTCAATCAACGCACATAATTACATGGTATCTAATCATATAAATACATGTACATAATCCATGATATCCAATCACATCATCCACAAAAGAATTAAAAGAACTAATCATACATGTAAACTTGGTGTAATATTGGCAATCCCTTTACTTGTTAGGAAAACTTTCCCTCATCATTTGAGACTAGTTGAATTTTGAGATTCTAAACCAAATAAAATAAAAAAAACTTTCCAAATAATGTCTTCAAGAAAACATGCCAAAAAATAAATAAAATAATTTTTCAGAAAATATTCCAAAAAAAATCAAGGAAGCAAGAAAAACACCAAAACGGCCAAGGGCCACCACCGCCGGCCCGCCAGCGCAGGAGGGCCGGCCCCACCCCCTGCGTGCGCAGGGCACGTCTCGCCGGGCGCGAGCGCGCAGGTCCTTGCCTGCATGCACGCGCGCCTAGCCGTGCCCTCGCGCGCGTGCTGGCGCGCTGGCTGGGCGGTCGCGCACAGGCGCCTCTGCCTGTGCGCGCTGCCCTGCCACACAGCCTGCGCACCCACACATGCATCGGGCGCGCCTACCAGGCGTGCGCGCGGAGGCGCCTCTGCCTGCATGCGCGCGCACCTGGCCGCGCATCATACCGCACGCGCTGCAGCGAGCGCAATGGCTGCTTACGCGCACGCGCTGTGCGCGCCAAGCCGTGCGCACTGCGCGCGCGGTCAGCCATTCGCTATCGCGTGGTCTGTTTCTCGTTCCGTTTTATTATTTCTGCATCGTTTTCCAAGAAACCAAGAAATACCAAAATACCAAGAACTCATGTATGATAAACGACATGAAAACGACATGCTTGATAAAACAAAAATTAAGAAACACGTAAATCATGCTTTACACGTTTTCATGCTTTAAACACACACAAAACCCTAGGCCTATATACTGAACCGGGCTCTGATACCACTGAAAGCCTAGGATAGGCGTGTGGATCGTCCTGGGAGGAGCGTGAATCCGAAAGCGCGGTATAAAATATAATTACAAAATTTAAAGCGTGCAAATACAAGAATTACAACTACACGTTCAAGGGATGTTCCCTTGAACCTACCTGGCATTCGGTGTATCTCATGACTAAAATAAACAACATATAAATCATGGAGGCCATTGGGTTGTAGAAATCAAAAACGACAAAATGTAAAACCTACCCGGTTGTCGTTTTGTCTTGAAACCGCTACTTGCGTTGTTCCCTGTTTTGCACCAAAATCTTGAATTGAGACCCTCTAAATCGTACACGCAATCCTCCCACGTATCTTAATCCCCGTGCTAGCAAAAAATCAATTGTATATTATTTAGAGATGATGGATCGACCAAACGTTATGAATTAACGTGATCAATCCTCCTTAAGTTCAATTGTAAAAACAAAAGAACCAAAACAATTTTTCTTGGGAAAAGGGGGAGTGGTCGAGAGAGAGGGAGAGGTATGTGTGTGTGTGTGTGTGTGTTAAATTTTCATCATCCCTTCTAAAGTGAAGAGCTAAGAGTATTTATAGAGGAGGAATCATATTTCTCTTCAAACTCCAACTTTTGTAAGACTATTTTGATAAGGATTTTGACCTAGTCAAAGTCCTAGTCAAATTAGTTCTTGATTTGATCAAACCAATCCTAGCCATCCATCTATCCCTTCAATTTCAACCATCCATTTATTTTAGGGAATATTTAAATCTTATTTAAATAACCCATGGGGCAATAAATGAATAAAATAAATAATAATATTTATTTTAAGCCCATGCATTTAATTCCAATAAATCTAATTTATTAATTTAGTTAAATTCCTTTTAATCCAAAATTAACCTCCCAAGAAAAAGAGAACCGATTAAATCTAATTTAATCGTCCTACCTCTCCAAATCTTAATTCTAAATTAAATATGTTATGTGTGCGGATGGTGTGTGACTCTTTAGGTTCACCTTCAGCTAGATTTGGTCAAATTCCTAATCATCCCATGACTGGAATTCGTCTGTTACCATGGGTGGCCGTCTAGCAACGGTCTATCGCACTAGAGACTAGGTGAATATGCATGGGGGTGAACATTTAGGCTCTACAGTACATTCATCCTTCCGCCTATGGTCTCACCACTTAGGGTCTAGGGCACGGAAACATAGGTACCCATCTTGGACCTAAGTGTTGGCTCGTTCTACACTAAACGTCGCCGGGAATCCCTCCCTTCTGTTCAGCTATTGTGGCCACAGATTTAGGGACAAGGCTCAGAGTATAGTGAGACACTGCTGTCAACGCTGTGACAGGAGACAGAACCTCTCTTGGAATCTACTGTCACGCTGTACATCTTGACTGCACTAGATAGGGCTTATGACTACTCAGTAACTTTGACTTGGTAATCTCTCACCATACCTAAGATACAGAAACGGTGCACAGGTAAACTCAGTAATTCCTCAAGTCCAAGGATCAACTTGTACCGTTGGAACCGGGAACTCAAGTCATACCTATCTGACCCTACTCAAGGTCCTCCGTAAGACGGTTCCCACGAGTCACCACAGTCAGCTGCTACCTAGCCAGCTGACCTACTAACACTGCATAGACAACCCTCGCCACTCGTCGATGAAACACGACAGCAGATGCTTAGTGCAAGTCTCAAGTGGATTCTCGATACCCTTTTCTCGAGATTCCTTGACTTGGAGATTTTCAGACTGATTCGGCGAAATTGATTTCATGAACCTACCTCCAAGCGTAGTTCCAGTTCCCGAAATGTGATCTCAGTCTGTGGGCTTTGTTTGTGCAGTGAACAGTTATAAAGTAGTAAAGTGAACACAGACAAAGTATGAGCCAGATGAACATCACTTTCTTATTCATCAAAATTTATTAAAACTCTGAAATTGTTCTGACATAGGTTACATTTTGCTTAGTCAAATTGGCTTCATGGTCACCTATTCTAACACTCGGTTCCTTTGCTTGCGCTATCGCCCTGTTGTTATCGCAGAAGATAACCACTGGCTCAGCGATGCTAGGTACAACACCCAACTCTTGGATGTAGCTCTTCATCCAAACCACCTCCTTAGTAACTTCCAAAGCTGCTATGTATTCTGACTCTGTGGTGGTGTCCGCCATGGTAGCCTACTCGGAACTCTTCCAAGCAACCACGCCACCATTCTGTCTGAACACAAAACCAGACTGAGTCTTAGCATCATCGTCATCCGATTGGAAGCTAGCGTCGCTATAGTCTTCCAGTATCAATTCTCCACCACCGTAGATCAAGAACATGTCCATAGTCCTTTTCAGCTACTTCAGGATAGTCTTGACCGCACTCCAGTGTGCCTCTCCGGCACACGCCTCATATCGACTAGTCATGCTCAAAGCGAAAACCACATCAGGTCAAGTGCACTGGACAGCGTACTGAATGCTGCCTACAGCTAAAGCATCGGGGATATCCAACATCCATTTAAGCTCCTCATCAGTCTTAGGAGACTGCTTCTTGGACTACTTAATTCCATGCCTCAAAGAAAGGAATCCTTATTTTAAGTTCTCCATCTTGAATCTCTTCAAGACTTTCTCAATATACGAGGACTGGGCCATTCCTAACATCCTTGTAGATCTATCCCTGTAGATCTTGATGCCAAGGATGTAGGATGCCTCACCCATATCCTTCATGGAAAATTGTGTTGACAATCAAGCTTTAGTGGTTCCTAACATCTTAGCATCATTCCCACCGAGCAAAAATGTCATCCACGTAAAGCACAAGGAACGCAACTGAGCTCCCACTGATCTTCTGGTATACACAAGGATCGGACTCGTTCTTGATGAAATCATATCCCCATATGACTTCATCAAAACGTATGTTCCAGCTTCGGGAAGCTTGTTTAAGGCCATAGATGGACCTTTGGAGACGGCAAACCTTCTGCTCTTCTCCAACAGATGTTAAACCTTCCGGTTGATCCATATAGATCTCTTCCTCTACGAAACCGTTGATCAAGGTGGTTTTCATGTCCATTTGTCGTATTTCATAGTCATACCATGCCACTATGGCAAGCAGTATCTGAATGGACTTAGCCATTTCTACGGGCGAGTAGGTTTCCTTAAAATCGATCCCGGGTCATTGAGTGTAACCTTTCGCCACAAGCCTGGCTTTGAAGGTTGTAAACTCCTCGTCAGCTCCAAGCATACATTTGTAGACCCATTTACACCCTGCGGGTTTTACCCCTTAGGGTGGGTCCACTAGGGTCCAAACCTAGTTTGCACCCATCGAGTCCATTTTGGATTTCATGGCCTCAAGCCACTTATTCGAATCAATGTCCAACATCGCTTCTTCGTACGTCTTTGGATCATTATCCAACTGACTGGTTAGGCCCAGAAATCCATACCTATCAGGTAGTTGGGATACTCTGGCCGACCTACGAAGGACTGGAACATTATCAGTGGGAACCACTGGCTCAGATGTCACTGTTGTCTCATGGGGTACCTTACTTGATTCCTCAAGGAGTACCTCATCACGTCGACTATCCGACGGAAAACCCTTTTCCAAGAACACTGCGTTTCGTGAGACAAATACCTTTTGCTCGGAGGGATCATAGAAATAATACCACGCAGTTTCTTTCGAATATTCGACAAACCTGCATAAACTAGACCTTTTAGTCCAGTTTATCGCCCACTAATCTCTTGACATATGCGGGGCAACCCCACACTTTCAAGTATTTATAGGAGGCAGGCTTGCCATGCCATATCTCATATGAAATCTGGGATATCTTCTTAGATGGCGCCAAGTTCAAAAGTTTGGACACCATCTCAAGAGCATATCCCCGGAAGGACAAGCGGAGTTCGGTAAACCTCATCATGGATCGGACCATGTCCAACAAGGTCCAATTCCTCCTTTTATACACGCCATTCAACTGTGGTGTTCCAAGAGGAGTCCATTGAGAGAGAATTCCATTCTTATTTAGATAATCAGTGAATTCACCACTTAAATACTCTCCACCTCAGTCCGACCGAAGGGCTTTCATCTTACGACCAGTTTGGTTCTCTACTTCAAGTCTGTATTCCTTAAACCTTACAAAGGCTTCAGACTTGTACATCATCAAGTAAACATAACCATACGGTGAGTGATCATCGATAAAAGTTATGAAGTGCGAGTACCCACCTCTAGCCTGAGTATTTAATAGACCATAGACGTCTCTATGGATCAAATCTAACAGACTATTGGCTAGCGTGCTTTATCGAACAAAGGGTTTCTTGGTCATCTTCCCCTTTAGACAGGACTCTCAGGTCGGTAGGTTGTCCAAATCGTCTATTTCTAGACTCTTTGAGTCCACCAACCTTCTTATCCTATCCTTGAAAATATGACCTAACCTTGCATGCCAAATCAGTGCATTATTTTGATTACTACATTTTCATTTGTGTTCTGCAGTCATAATCTAATTAGACTGCTAAAGTATGTACAGACCATTCACCAATGTACCAAGAAAATGAGATACACCATCATTGATAATATAAAAGTCACTTTTATTGATGGTGAATGAATAACCGTCCTTATCAAGGACGGGTATGGATATAATATTCTTTATCATGCTAGGTACATAGAAACAGTCGTTCAGTACAATCCTAACATGACTACTAATGGCTAACTCCATTGATCCTACGGCTTCCACAGCAACGGTCTTGCCATCGCCTAGCCTCAAGATCATCTCATCATTGGTTAGCCTTCTGCTTCTTTGCAGTGCCTGCAAATCATTGCAGATGTGAGCACCACATCCGGTATCCAATACTCATGAAGCAGAATTAGTTATCATGTTTACTTCAACCACAAACATACATGGATTGGAGAGGAGTTGTGGGCACTCCTGCTTCCAATGCCCCTTTCCTTAACAATGCATGCAGACATCATTTGCCTTGTGCTGCTGAGAACCATGGGCTTTCCCTTTCCCGTTGCCCATTCCCGCTGGGGCAACAGGGGCGCCAGGAGTGCGAGCAGGGGCCGCAACCGTCTTCCCTTTTCCCTTTTCCTCTTCCAGCATTCGGCCTTGCCATTCGCCTTGGAGGTCGAAGCCTCTCCTATCAATACCACCGGCACAGGCTTGTGGGTCGTTGCCTCGTATTGTACCAGCATGTTGATCAACTCAAGAATAGACTTCTCAAGTCCTTTCATATTGTAGTTTACAACAAACGGGTCATAGGACGGAGGAAGCAATTGGAGGATCACGTCAATGTACGTGTCATTGTTAAGCCCAGCTTTAAAGTCCTCGAGCTTCTCCACTAGGGATAGCATCTTGACCCCATGACTTTGTACAGACGATCCTTCAGCTAGCTTGGTGCCGAAGAATGCTTTTGGGGCGGCATATCTAATATGCCTGTCCGGAACCGCATAAACCTCGTTCATGCGGAGCATTATGATGGAGACGTTGTCCAGCCTCTCATATTGCTTCTGGATGTCGTTAGACATTGAAGCCAACATAATACTGCGTAATATCTGGTGGTCCTCATGCCATTTCTCGAACGTCAAACGTTCGTCTGGCGTGGACTCCTCCGGCAAGTCGCTCGACGGCGGCTCGTCCAATACGTAGCCTTGATTCTCGAAACTGAGGACAATCCTCAGGTTTCTTAACCAGTCCGAGTAGTTTGTTCCGTTAAACTTATTAGTCTCAAGTACCATGGTCAAAGGATTCTCAGACATATCTACATTTATAAAATGTAAAGCAGAAATTAGCAGATGATGGTAATATTATTATTCAAGTTGAAGACATGGTCTTTTAGTCTTTAACCCTCCCACTATTTATACGAAAGTCCACCACTCCCAAGTGGAGTTTCAGAAAACCATTTCCTAGTGGGCTCGGGATCTATAAGCGTGATCTCTATGCCCCCCCTTTTACGATTCACATGAAGAAAACCTCATGGGAGATATCCAATATCATTCTCATCCAATGAGATTCTCAAGATATTTTTCCTCACCTATTTGCATGGTTCCAAGGACTCCAAGAGAACCATGTTACTCAGTGTTAGGCCCGACCCATCAACCAAATCATGCCTTAAATGTCGCCCCCCACAACTCATGAGACAGGAAAACGAGTGCAATCTCTTTGTTCACAACAATGGTTCAGCTTTCCCTTAGTTCAAGTGTGCCACAACTCGTGAGACCACACTTGGGTAGTAGTAGCTTCCTCACCACATTGTTGTGGATGGAAGGCTTGGACAGATCAAAATACCATTTTGATCCAAGTCCATTCTGGGCGTAATATTTAATTTGGTCCAACCAAATGAGAGTTTGATAATGACCAAGACCTCATCACATTAAGTGTTTTAGCATGCATAAATATACAAGCGTTAAATAAATACGCCACATGCAGTAAAATATAGCATACCCCTATTAGGATGATCACAAGCCCAACCTATGCGACCAACTGAGCCCGCAGTGAGTTTATGGTCTGTCTAGGGTGGCCGTACACTATTACATTAGTGATAAACCCATTGTCATTCCAATGGGCCTTGTGGCTCTTCTTGTTTTACGCCTTGGTGTTACACCTTGGACGTCCGACTCCATGGGCTTGTCATTATTACAAAATTCAAAACTACTTATTAAAGTAATACGTGGAAAGGCAATAAACAAGCCTTAACATCATGAGGCTAGAAAAACGGGAGATGATAGTCCCAAAACAAGAGGCACGCAAGCCCACCCGACAGAAATATAAATAAATACCAGTCATTCATACATTAAGATCTAGGGCTCTTGTGATCATCCCATGTTGATCCTATCAACAAACATAATACAATTATACCAAATAATCATGCTCAATCATGGATATTCAAAATATCTAAGTGATTTCCAAAATCACAAGTATAAATATATAAATAATGTGCAAGATTTAAATTTCAAGTTTAATAGACATCATATACAATGCATCCAATGCATGTACTAAACCCAAACTAATTAAGCAAATTTGATCTAAGGAAAAATCCAATAATTCCAAAATCAAATACGCAAACTTAATTCATTTTAAGAAAAAGTGCAAAAATTACCAAAAAAATTCAATTTTCAGAAAAACGTCGAAAATCGGCACAAAACGGTCCAGCCGTTGTGCCTGCTGGCCGGTCGCCTGCACAAGCCTGTGCAGCACTAGCCCGGCCAGCCAACTTAAGGTAATGTAATTTTGTTAACTTTCAACTTAAAATCTTCAACTAAATTAATGTAACTTAGTTAACTCACAACTTAAAAACTCAAGTAAACTAATGTAATTTTGTTAACTTTCAACTTAAAATCTTTAACTAAACTAATTTAACATAGTTAACTCACAAGTTTAAAACTCAACTAAACTAATGTAACTTAGTGAACTTTCAACTTAAAATCTTCAACTAAACTAATTTAACTTAGTTATATCACAAGTTAAAATTCAACTAAACTAATGTAACTTAGTTAACTTTCAAGTTAAAATCTTCAATTAAACTCACAAGTTAAAACCTCAACTATATTGTTCATGTAGATATGGTACGAGGAGGACTTAGAGGAGGTAGGGCTCATAGGGCTACACCATCATCTACCCCACTGCTTGTTCCAACTCAACATGTAGCTCGAGAGACACCTTTCTGATCTCCCACTTTACCTCATTTTAATGTTGAGATGGGAAATACATGTGTAGCTCCATCACTATCACCTGCAGTTTCCTCATCAGCAGCACCACCACCACCATCTGCATCAGTGCCGGAAGTTGCCTCTAATAATGTCCCTTCCGATGCAACTCCATTGAATGTCATTACTCCGATGGATATCACGTAAGAAAAATATTGTGTTTAAAATATTTTAAAATATTATATTGTATTTGTTTTTATAATAATTTATTTGATAATTTGTAGGAATTTGGAAGTTCAAAATGTCATTAAGGATATTATTACAAGCTATCATTTAGGACCATGGCCTTCTTTGAAAAAGGTTCCCAAGAGAGTAAAGAGTTTTGGTTTCAAAAATTTAGTGTAAGATTTAAATGTGTAACTCTTAGTTTATGTGAATATTAATTAATTTTGTGTTGTTATCATATTGTTGTATTACATTTTGCAGAAATGTTACACATGAATCCAATGCTTAAAACTCAAATCCACAAGAGTTATAATTATAGGGTCGGAAAATGGATCAGGGAGGCGATGCCGCGATGCAGGAAGATTGTGAAAATGAATATGATCCCCCTTTTTAAATATGTATGCTTTCAAATTAAATACTTTTATTTGGTGGATTGGAATGTTAAATTGTCTTTATTATAAGTATTTTTTCTTAAATATATTTTCATATTTGAATTCATAAATTATTAGAGTTAAATTAAATATATTTTTATTATTGAATACAATTGTGAAATTGTCGTTGCAATTGCCGTTGTAAACGAAAATAATTTTGCTATAGATTGTTGTTGCAATTGTCGTGGTAAAATTTGCATTGGATTGTCATTGTAAACGAAAATTATTTTGCAAAAAATTGTAATAAAATTATGTCGTTGCAAATTTTACAACGGAATGTCGTTGCAAAAAAAATATTGCAATATTGCAACGACTTCCGTTGCAAATGTTGTTGCAAAATAATTTTACAACGGACTGTGGTTAAATATTTCATTGCAATATTGCAACGATTTTTTGTTTGCAAATGTAGTTGCAAACAAAAAATAATTTTGCAACGAATTACCATCAACTTTGCCACGAATATACCATCGCAAAATCATTGCAAAATATGAAAAGTCAACTTTTTAAATAACGAATTTCGCAATGAAATTTTGCAACTGATAAAAAACTATGGCAATATTTACAATGAACAAAAAAATCGTCGCTATATACCAGTGGTACCTATAGCAACAGGAAAATATTCCTTTACAAAATGCCGTGACAAATCTGTTTTATAATGAATTTTCTATGAAATCCATTGCAAAAATCCGTTGCTATAGTTAAGATTTCTTGTAGTGATAGTTTTTTTGAAAAGAAAAAGTAGAAGATTAATTAAATCAATTTTTGGATAGATGCTATAAAGAATCCCTTAAATTTGTATGTAAAATTTTAGTTTATTATCTTCATTTTTTTAACATTATTACCCCTAAAGTTTATATATTATTTTATTCCAATCCCTCTGTTGGTGAATTTTTTAGCGAAAAAGTAATCAAAATTTCACTTTTTTTAGGGTAAAGTAGTTGTTTTAAGTTTGAATTTTTGTCTTCGATCCCTTAAAACACTAGTACTTAACAGACCCGAGGTTAGAATAGTTAATTTTAATTTTAATTTTAATTGATCATTTACCTTAATTTTTTTTACTCTTGTGACTTTTGCTCGAAAAGTTGACCAAGTGATTGAAATGAAACAAAGAGAAACCTTAGGATAATAAGATCAAGAAATAAAGATGAGGAAACTACAGTCATTTTAAATATAAATTTAAGGAACCATTATATTAAATCCAAATTAATGAGTAAGAAAGAATTTTTGCTATGATAATAAACTTTCAACTTTGCGAAAAATTTTCATATTGTGAAATTTTCAACTGAACATTACCTGAACATTACCCAAAATGACTTAAAAAAGAATATTCTAGCGCAGAATTATTAACTTTAATTTATAATATTATGAATATTTTTTTAACAACCAAAGGATTTAGTTTCGATTACGAAGATTGCTTTTTGGAGGAAACAAAGCATTCTATTTCTACTGACAAATTTGTGGAGGAAATTGAAAATATATCTTTGTTAATTACTACAAAATGAACTTTTAGTTAAAGTATATATGTAGATACTTAAGGGTTAATTACACTTTAAACTCCTTTTGAAAATATAAAATTACACTTTCCTTCAAAAAAGTTTTAAAATTATACTTACACTCCCTCCGAAAATTAAGTGTTTACACCTGACCCCATTTTGTTAGGATTTGGACGAAAAATATTGATGTTAGCAAAAAAAATTACATAAATTTTTAATTTTACCCCCATTTAACATTCTCATGTAATAACTTTGTACTTACAAGGGAAAAATATTATAATGTCAACCTAATTCCATATATAAACATTACATTATTCCTTTATAAGTACAAAAACATATATGAGAATGTTAAATGACGGACAAAATTGAATATTTATGGATTCTTTTTGGTGAAGTAAATAATTTCTGTCCAAATTCTAACAGAAATGGATCAGATGTAATCGAAAATTTTTTGGAGGGGGTGTAAGAGTAATTTCAAAAATTTTTTGGAGGAAAATATAATTTCATATTTTTAGAAAGGGTCTAAGTGTAATTAACCCTACTTAAAAATATATTAAATATTTCTAGGAACATATTATTTATGTAGCTTAAATTATTTAGCACACATAATCGACCAAAAAAATATGGCTATCTGTGAAGGCTAATTATCATGATGAAAAGTAAGAAATCATCAATCATGATAAATACTAATTAACTAGAGTTGCGTCACGACTATTAGGGATTGGATCTGCAATCGAGGTTAAACATTTGACATGGGTTTTGCATTAGTCATACTTAAAAGGCAAAATCTCACTTTTTGTCCCACTAGATAGGGCCGTTATCACTTTTGGTCCCTCGCTTTACGGGGTTAATACTTTTGGTCCCAAAACCCTAAAATTCTAACATTAATGGTCCCAAACTTTTAAATTTAACAGAAATGGCACATGTTGGAGCACATACCGTCAGTCAATGGCCGTTGACCTGACCCAAAAATGCCCAAATTCTATTTTACCCCCTCTATTTTCTAAAAAATGCTAAAACACCCATGTATTTTAAAAATAAGCTAAAAACCCCATTTTTTTTTTAAAAAAAAAAAAAGCTCCTTTGTGAACTCATTTGACTAACGTAGCTCTCTTGATATTATAAATCACCATCCTTTATTTATTTTATTTTTAGATTTTTTTTTGTGAGATCATTTGTATTTTTCTTCCTTCTAAAAATATAAATAGTTTTTTCAAAAATATATTTATTTAAATATCAAAATGTCATAAAAGTATATCAAATTTTTTATTTCTTATAATTTAAATTGAAAATTAAATTAGAATCACATAAAAAATTAATGTACTAAAGTATATTTTTAAAATTTAAAGATCTATATAAATGTAAATATTAATAAATTATAACAATTATATATTATTAACTAATTTGAATTAAAATTTTAATTTAGAATATTTGAATAATTATACATATAAGAAGTCATATATATTAATCACTGTAATTTAATTTAAATGGTTATTTATTTTTTAATAACCATTAGACTTTATAATGGTAAGTTAATTTTAAATATTATTTATAATAAAATAATTTAATTTGTTTAAATATATGTAAATTACAAGAATAATTTAAATTAGTTAAAAATATATAATTGTTATAATTGATTAATATTTTACATTCATATAGATATTTAAATTTGAAAATCACTATATTAATTTTTATGTGATGCTAATTTAATTTTTCAATATAATTATAAGAAATAAAAAATTTGATATACATTTGTGGTATTTTGGTATTTAAATAAATATATTTTGAAAAAAATATTTATGTTTTTAGAAGGAAGAAAAATACAAATGATCTCACAAAAAAATCTAAAAATAAAATAAACAAAGGATGATGATTTATATATCAAGAGATGTACTTTAGTCAAATGAGTTCAGAAAGGAGCTTTTTTAAAATAAAAAAAAAATAGGGTTTTTTTTACTTTATTTTTAAAATACAGGGGTATTTTAGCATGTTTCAAAAAATTTAGGGGGTTAAAATAGAATTTGATCATTTTTGGGTCTAGTCAACAGCCATTGACTGACGGCACGTGCTCCAACATGTGCCATTTTCATTGAATTTAACGGTTTGGGACCATTAATATAAGAATTTTAGGATTTTGAGACCAAAAGTGTTGAGCCTATAAATCGAGGGACCAAAAGTGATAGCGGCCCTATCTAATGGGACCAAAAGTGAGATTTTGCCTACTTAAAAATAGGGTTAAATACACTTTGCACCCCTGAACTATGCATAAAGTGCATTTATCCCCCTAAACTATAAAATGTAACAAAATGACCCCTCATTACATGGATTATTGTTTTTATGACGAAAATGTCCTTATTGTTTACACCCCTAAAATATGTTTATTTCAATCATTCCCCTAAGACATAATTTTTTACATAATGTTTAAAACTTTACATAATTTTTCCTTGTGTTGTTATATATATGTTGAATTTTTTTAAAAAAATAATATTTTTGATACAATTTAAAAATATTACATTGAACATAATACACTAAAAATATGCAAATCTATAATATAATTAATCTATAATATTCTATAATCTTTTGAGTAATGATATGATATCATTTAATTATGCGTATATATACCTAAATAAAAAACTATAGGTTATATAACATACTTTTTTAATTAAATTGTATGCATCATTTATTTACACATATTTACATGTATTTTTTAACATAAATAATTTACTTTGTAAAATATGTATGCATATAGTGCGATTGTAAATGTTTTTTGTATTACATAATTAATAAAAAAATTATAAATTTTAAATACTATTTTTTAAATAAAATTTGAGTAAAATTTTAAATCTCTAAAAGTAATTTTGGCAAAGTAATAAAACATATTTTTAGGGAATAAAATAAAATGTATAGGAGATACGTGAGAAGGACATTTTTGTTCTTTTAATATCAAATTATTTTGTCAGGAGCCTTTTTGTTATATTTCATACTTTAGGGGCCTAAATGAGACTATATGAATAGTTCAGGGGTGCAAAATTTATTTAACCCTTAAAAATATGGCAAAAGTTTAGTTTGACCATATATAGTAAATGTACTTGGTTAACAATAGTTAAACAAGTTTTCGCATTGATTTCGTTTGAATGTTGTAGATATATAGTATTTATTTACCAAAAATTTTGTGATTATTAATTATAGTGTAGGGAATAATTCCTTTTTTTATTATAGTGACTCTATAATACTCTAAAAAAGTAAATTACATTATTATCCTTTAAGACTATGTCTAATTATACAAATATTCTCTATATTTTATAAAATTATAAATACACTTTCTGAAATTATAGTTGAACTACTATTCAGTGATAAAACTTCTCAAAACCATCCAATCAAGTACATTATACTAAGTTACTAACATACCTTTTGCGGATTGTACACGTAATTTTACAAAAGGAAAAAGGTGTTTGTGTAGCTAATTAGGCCTAATCTTAAAGATTGTCGACCTAATTTTCCCTAATAAATATTGTTGACCATGAATTTAAAAGATATGAAAGTCAGTTTGTCTACTTGATATGAGTTTTAATGAAGATGATACGTATACGGAAATAGCTTATAACCATTTGCTTTTGTACTATTGGAAGAAAGTCTTTAAAAAAAAAAAAAAGAAAAAGAAAGTACGCTACACCAAAGGTCATTAATTTCGCCGTAAGAGAAGCATATAAGAGGTCTTTTGATATCAATGATGTCTTAGCATGGTAATTAATTGACGCTCATGAATAAATTTAAAATCGTATGTTTGAGTTCCATTAAATATGGTGGATTTTTGTCTCATTTTATGGAATTTATTGTGATTTATTTTATGGTTTTTTTGCTATAATTATATACTGATGAACCTAATGCATTACCCAATTTATTAATATATTGATATAATAATGTAATTTTTGGTTTTATAAAAAATAAAAAAAGGTGTCTTCTTTTTTTAACCAAAAAATTTGAAGCATATTATCAGCTACGAGGATCTTTTAGTCATATTTTGGCAAGTCTAGTGGTATCAATGTGTGCTTGACATGTATCTTTACACTATACAAAAAAGAAAAAGAAAAAAAAAAAAGAAGATTCATGACAATAAAATCAAGTTATACTTTTAATATTGTTACTAATTACATATATTTATGGCCTGTTTACTACGTGTGATAAGATTAGAGGTCAAAATATTAATTTGGGACTATTTTGCAGATTATAACTTCCTTGATTATTACAACGT
Organism: Sesamum alatum; assembly: GCA_034509735.1. NCBI lineage: Eukaryota > Viridiplantae > Streptophyta > Magnoliopsida > Lamiales > Pedaliaceae > Sesamum > Sesamum alatum. The sequence continues at coordinate 10,292,945 of JACGWO010000013.1, forward strand.
TTACTATATTGGTTTGTTAGCGTGATAGTTTCATAGTTAGTTTTATGTTATGTTTACTTCTATTGACTGTTGTTGGTATTATTGCCCTCAATTACCATTTTGGGCATGAATAAGACAAAATGTAACATCTTGCTTATTTTACCCCCCCCCCCTCCCCCCCAAACGCATTCTGAGATCGCAAAGACGGTGGGGCCACTCATGGAGGAGCACCACCTCCGGAGTCCACAAACCCCCCAGCAGAGACGACACCGCCTGAAGGTGGGGCCATTGATGGAGGAGCACCACCTTCGGAAGCAGAGACGACACCACCAGAAGAGCTATCAAAAGAACAAAAGACCAGGAAAATCCATCAAGTGAATCTGCTATTGCCACAAGCAGCGAATTGACTGAATGTTCTGAACCAAAACATCATGAAGCAATTCATGTCATACACCATCACCCGCCTAACTACGACTATCGATCTGCCTACTGTTATAATTATCAACATGGCTATGGTGGACAATGGCATGACTCCCATGGTGGTCTAGGATTCAGACGGGAGCATTCTCAGCCACTGCAACCTATTTGCGTGACTCATGGCTACAACGCATACAAGCCAACAGTTGGTTTCGCCGAAAAATGCTTGAAGAATACAAATACGGCTATGGACGTTGGCTGGCTTAATTGATCCATGGGAAGATGAATAATGTAATGAAGCAACAATGAAGCAACAACAGAAGAAGAAAATGGGAAAGTGAAGTTGCTGAAAATGTGCCAGGTGCAATTAATATACCTGACACGGATGTTTGTAATATTGGCCAAGTTCAAGGTTAAGTTGGACAATACAATTGCAAAAGTAAGGATACGAATGAAAATGAACAAATTTGGTAATCTGGGTGGGCTGTCGGACAAGCTAGTCATGGCCTCTTGGGCCATGATTAGTTTGTTCAGAATTGGGGCCTTAATCAAGGGCTGGCAAATAAACATACGGGCCTGCACTTTTTCTAGTAAACAACTTACTAGACTTGATTAACCAGGATATCCAGGCTAATCAAGGCTAGTAAACAAGCCCTTAGTGATAAGAATGTTTATTGTCTCACAATAATGACTTTCATGTTTTCAATAGTAATTATTATTTTGTAAATTTTTTATTAATAAGAATTAGTGATAAAAAGTTGTGCATAATATTGTTATTAAATAAAATTAATGCCACATATGCAGTGACAACCTAGTGATAATAACTAATTATTGTTACTATTTATCTATAGTGACAACTCTATGCATGATTACTAATTTCCAAAAATTAAATTGCCTAAGAATATTTTGGAAATGGTTTCCAAACAAAAACAAAATGAAAATGTACATGGGTTGTACGAGGTTTCTAATATCCATTTTTAATTACATTTTTTACATGTACTTTTCTGCATTTAATTATGTTATGGAATGATATTGGATATCATTATATAATACATGGTTTGTATTACTTGAAGCATGATTATATGAATATGTAATTATGTTGTGTTTTGTTAATTGGATTAACAATGGATGATCACAAAACCCATTGGCCTGTGTAAGGTTTTAAATTTCTATTGGGTGGGGCCTGCGTGCCTCTTAATTTCTTATCTCTCTCGTTTTATGCCTTGTTAATTAAAAGGCTTGCGCTCTCCCTATCTTTGTACTCCCCCCAACTTCTATTTGGGGTTTCTTAATTTTTTATGTAATGAGAGTAGATAGGTGGAGAGGATTCATTTTTGTAATAAAATGTAAGGAGGCAAGCCCAAGACATTGGATGCCCATGGAGGAGGCCATAGGTTGGCCCGCGGAGGATCCATGGAGAAGAGGCCCGATGGTCGGAGTCCACGATGGAGAGGCCAAGAAGATGAAGAGGTAGTACAAGGCCCCCATTAGCTTGATAATGGGTTAAAAGTCTTGTAATAGTGTAGGCTTACCTTAGATTGACCATAGATCCACTGTGGGCTTAGTGGATCGCATAGGATTAGGCTTGTGATCATCCAACATGGGCATTCTAGGTTTATTATTTTGCATGTGATGCATTTGTCTTTATTATAAATGCTTTATTAAATTCTTTGAGTATTTAATCACATGCGAATATACCTAATATGATGAGGTCTTGGTCAATTCTCAATCAAACTCTCACTTGATTGGACCAAGTTGAAATATTAGGCGTATGATGGACTTGGATCAAAATGGTTTTGATCCGTCCAAGCCTTCCATCCATAGCAATGTTGTGAGGAAGCTACCGCTACCCCATGAGTCGTGGCACACTTAGAATAGAGGAAAGCTGCACCATTGCTGTGAACAAAGAATACGCTCACTATTTCCCTATCTCACGAGTCGTGGGGGACGACAGTTGAGGTATGATTTAGTTGATGGGTCGGGTCTAACATCGAGTAGCATGATTGGCTTGGAGTCCTCGTGATCATGTGAAGAGGTGAGGCAGAATATCTTAGGAATCTCATCGGATGAGAATGATATAAGTGAAAGAAACGAGTACGGTTCGGGAACGCAACGGAGGTGAAAAAACATAAATTTAAAGCATAATGTAAACCGGATTCAAAGGGGTGTTCCCTTTGAAATTATCGGGCATTCGGTGTTTGTTAAAGCACAAATAATAAAAGCAAGTATGCTGGACATGTGGCTTAAAAAGGACAAGAACAAAGGTACATGTAAACATATAAGAAAATCAACCTTTGTTCGTTTATGTAGAACGGCATCGTGCTTTGTTCCTTTCCTTTCCTCCTTCGTTTGTCTACTTGAGAGCTCAACATAGAACTCCTCTAAGTATTATTCACACCACACTAAGAATATGATTCTACTCTATTGCTAGATAGAAAGTAGAAAGGAAGAAGAAACACTTCCAAGAAAGCACTATGTATTAGTGAACATTGGAATGTTTTTGTTCAATCTTCTCTAGGAAGTATGAACACTAAAGAGAGAGGTTTTCAGAATATTTTTGGCCTAAAAATGTCCAGCAAAATGAAGCAAGTTAGTGAACTATTGTCTAGCAAAGTTGTTTTGTGTATGTACAATGTAGAGTTCAAAAAAGCACCTACACAATTAACCTCCAAGGCAACTTCCACATACACACACTTCTAGCACATCCACTACACATGATAGCAAGAGAAAACCACCCACAAATAAGCTACTTTTCGTGCATATCATGTACACATGTGGAGGAGTTGAAACTCCTCCTTAACTAGCTTCAACTTGCATGAAAAATGGACATGGATCCTTATATTTTTGGACTTGTATTTAATCAAATTAAATAAAGCACAAACATGTATCCATTGGGCTTTAATTAATCTAATTAATTTTAGTCAAATTGAAGACCAATTATTTATTTAATCCAATTAAATAAACGTAAGTCCAAATTAAGAATAATTGATCCAATCAACTATTCTAGCCAAAACCCGATAAATTAATCTAATTAATTTCAAGGTTCTTAGTCCAAAATTAACTAATTCAATCAATTAATCTTGGACAATCCATCAAATGGATGTTCCCATAAATGATCCAATCATTTATTTTCTCTGTTGAATAAATTTAATCTGATTAAATTTATCCGCTTCTTCTAGAATTAATTCCAAATTATTCCACCAAATCCAAAGTGATTTGTGTGTGACTCATTAGGTTCACCCTCAGGTAGACTTGGGCTTGTGTCCAACACAATTGTCAATTAACTCAATTTAATTAACTAAATTGTCTAGCAACGGTACATAGCACTAGAGACTAGGTGAATGTTGGCATGAACATTTAGGCCCCCGAGTACCATACGAGTATGGTCCTTCCATCATCCGTCTCCCGATCTAAGTCTAGGGCATGGAATTGGGCGTCGGTTCTCATCCTGAACTAGAAAACTATGCTCAATAACTCGAGACACGTTTGCTCTATCGATCGACGTAGGAAACCATTCCCTACTCGACCAATCGTTGTGGTCACAGACTTAAAGAGCTCAAACCGTCTTAGAGCGCACAGGAGACTCAACTTACATATACTAACAGGTGACGGATCCTATCTTGGAATCTACCGTCCTGAATACATGTACCCACTGCACTGGATAAGGCTTATGATGAACGTATCCCAGATACGGACATCTCTTGCCAGATCCTTGATACAACCATCATATACATGTGACTGCCATGATTCCTCAAGTCCGAGGACTAATCTCGAACTATCAGAGCCGGAAATTCCAATCATACCGACCAAGCCTCCAAGGCTTCCATGTGACGATTCCCGCGAGTCAGTTCAGTTAGCTGACACCCTTGTCAACTAACCCACTAATATTGCATAGACGTCCAACGTCTGTCACCGATGAAACACGGCACTCATCTAATGAATGTGATCCTTAGTGCAAGTCTCTGTAAGACATTTGATGCCCTGTCTCGAGGTCCTCGACTTAGAACGTTTCAGACCAACCCTCAGAAGTTGGTTTCATAGCTGCCACCAATGCGCAGCCCAACTACATGGGTTGTCCAATTGGTCTGTGGGGATTTGTTGTGACGTTAAAAGACCGTTTAACGTAATCAGTCAGCACAACAAACACATAGTGCCACGAATGAATACTTACTATATTCATCAAGTCAATATTACTCTAATAAAGATTGTTAAATAGTACCCAAAACTGCCAATCCAATTGGCTTTCTGATCACCTATTCTAACAATAAGATACCTCCCACGAGGCCTTTTCCATGTGAATCGTAAAAGTGGGGCATGGAGAATTATGCTTGTGGATCCTAAGCCCACTAGGAGATGGTGTCCCGAATCCCCATTTGAGAGTGATGGGCTTCCGTAAAAATAGGGGAGGGGGGGGGTTACTGACTAAAGGACCAAGTCTGAACTTGAACATAATATTGCTCTAATCTACTCAATGTTTTTCTTTTTAACTGTTGATGCCTAAAGCTCCACTAACCATTATTCTTGAGACTAATAAGTCTAATGGAACAAATTACCATGCTTAGCTGTGAAATCTTAAGATGGTCTTAGATTTCAAAGTACCAGACTTATATTCTGGATAAGATTTTTTCTCAGACCTTGTCGGAAGGGTCATCGCCCAAAGAACGTTTGACGTTCAAGAAGAGGCATGATGACAACCGAAAGGTCTGCAGCATCATACTGGCATCCATGAATAATGAGATCCAGAAATAGTATGATAGGCTAGAGAATGTTGGCTCGATTATGCTTCGAATGCAACAAGTTTATGCGGTCCCAGACCGGCATGTTAGATATGCTACAACGAAGCCATTCTTCGGAGCGAAGACGATAGAAGGATCATCAGTACAAGAACATGAAGTGATGATGCTATTCCTCGTGGAAAAGCTCAAAGACCTCCAAGCTTACCTTGTAAAAGAGATGTACTTCGACGTGATTCTTCAGTCTCTCCTCCCCTCACTCGACCCATTTATAGTCACTACAACATGAATGGGCTTGAGAAAGACCTTTATGAGTTAATAAAAATGTTGGTCCACGACGAAGCAACGATTGAAAAATCTGCGCCGGCGGTACTAGTGAGAAGGCTTCGACCTCTAAAGCAAAAGGCAAGGGTGTCGGACGCAGGAAGAGGAAGAAGGCTCAGACAACATCAGCCGCTGCCAGCACTTTAAGTGCTTCTGTTACACTGCTGGATGGGGGTAAAAGAAAGAGGAAAAGGGTTTGGCGGTCAGAGGTTCCAAACGATGTTCGTATTCACTACGAGAAAATAGGACATTGGAAGAGGGAGTTTCCTAAAGCCCTTCTCCAATGACGGTGACATTTGAATTGAGTATCAACATGATCGCTATTCTATTCTTGGTATTGAATACTAGGTCGTTCATAACCTATGAATGGTTCGCAGGTGATAATAAGGAATAGAAAGCAAAGACAGACGATCCTAAAGTCTAGCAATGGCGAAACTGTTGCTGCAAAGACTAAGGACTAGTTAGGCTTAGCAGTGATCATGTTAGGATTGTGTTTGTGGGGATGATGTAACCTAGCATGATCAGAATATCTTCTATTTATTATTGGACAATTTTGGATATCATAATTTGATCAACAAAATTGGTTTTATTTAACAAATAATGATGATTCTTCTCTTCTAAATTTGATACATAAACACTTGACACTGTCCCATAATTAGATTACGAGTACTCAAAATAAATGACTAAAATAGAGAAAATCAAGATAAACTTACGGATCTGACATCCATGGCTAGGTCAGTTTCCTTTAGTTAAGGATGAGCAAGTTAGAAGATCCAAAAAGTCTAGCAATAGATAATTTGAGTCTGCTAGCTTGCAAATTCTTTCTGCGAAGGAAAAGACTGAAGAGCCCTTTTGTTAGACAAAGTGGGCTTGCCGATAGATTGTTGGATTGGATCTAAAATGACTTCTATAGAGTACTGAATACACAAGACCAGAAGAGGGCTCAACAGTCTAAGGACCTTTGGTAGGTTCAGGGAATTAGACTTGGAGTGGTGAACCAAACTGGTCACCTTTCGATTAGATTGAAAGAGCGCATATTTAGTGGGAGTGCCAATAGTCTATTGGATTGGATCTAGAAAGATATCTGTAAGATTTCTGAATACGCAAAACTAAAAGAGTATTCACAAGTCTAAGAACCTTTGGTAGTTTTCGGAGTATTAGACTTGGAGTAGTGAATCAAACTGGTTACCTTTTGATTGGATTGAGAGAATGTGTATTCAGTGGGAATTCTTGAATATCCGAATGAGAATGGAATTCTCAATCAGTTAATTTCTTCTTGAAGCAACCATGGTTGAATGGTCTCTGATAAGGGAGAAAATAAAGCCTGTTAGACTTATTTCGGTCGGTGTTTTACTGAAGTTACCTTAACCCATCTAGACATGGACTTGAAAGTTACCAGGTTGAGAAACATGGTACTTTTTCAAAGTCATGATCTAGTTATCATATTGGATATGGTTTGGAAAGCCTGTATCTTGCAAAGTTCTTGAGTATGTGGGATGGTCCTGCATACGTCAAGGGACTAGTAGATAGACGAACTAGACTCGGTGTCTGGTTTGTGCAGGTCTACTGTAGACTAATGCAAACATCATTTCTAATCAGGTAATTTTCCACTGACTATATTTCAATCATCCTAGGAAAGACCAGAATACCTTAGATACCTAATGGGTACAGGTATCTGGGTTCGACCGGTCAATTGGATCATGATCCAAAGGACATATGGAGAGCGATGTTGGACATCGGGATCAGATCAATGGCTTGGAGCCATAGGATCCGTCTTGAAATTCAAACTAGATTTGAGATTTCACGTAATTGGAATATTCATTTTAACAAATTCATACGAAGTATGACTCCGTCAATAACGAGCATTAGGGTCAGTAGGAGTGTGATTGTGTCCCGAGTGTGAAGTGTGTAACGTCTTATTCATATGGAATGAAATTAAGATGTTAGGAAACACTAGAAACACGAGTATTGTTTACACAATTTTCCATGAAAGGAATTGGATTCCTATTCATAAGGGTAACCTATCCAAGATTTCGTCACGATTTACTAATGAGGAAGGTTAGATGTTTATTATCCCCCACGTCTTTGCCATACGCAGCATGGGTATGTTGTTCGGTGCACAAGGACCTGATGTTGTTTATGCATCGTACAAAATAACAGATATCGGGTGTGTACTGACGAGGCAATAGACAACAATTGAGAGCAGTCTTTAATACCTGAATAAAGATTAGAGAAGTGTTCTCGATGCACGATTTATGGACAGTTGATTCTGGAATGCTGTAGCGATACTAGCTTCTAGAATCATGTGAATAATAATTGGTCTCAGTATTATGTATGCTCGGACTTAATGGTGAATCTGGTATCTTGAAAATTTTCCAAGGATACCACGACGTTTCACCATGAAAGTCGGAATATGACGACTTTGGAAGTCGTTTCTGGAAAGTGGTTCGAATGAAAGTAGCACCTATTGAATGGATGTAGTTGCCTTGGAGGTTGAAACTAGGCTATGGCTAAAGCCTTTTGGGCCCGAGATCTCATCACAAAATTCATAGAAAATTCCTAGACAACCACCATCTGCAGATAGCGATGGTAGGAAGAGGTGAAATATGGTTGGACCATATTACCTCGGTAGAAAAATAGAATAGACCTGTGAGACTGAGCCGCTATCGCAGATTACTTATTCTTAGAGGTTATGAGTGACATGAGTAATTGACTTTGAAGTCAAGTGGGAGATAGTTAGAATAGGTGACCCGAAAGTCAATTGAATTGGCGGTTTTAGGAACTATTCGTCAATCTTTATTACAACAATATTATCCTGATTAATAGAGTAAGTATTCATCACTGATATTGTGTTTTTTGTGCTTACTACTAACGTTGAACGGCGTTTCAAAATCACAACAAATGCCCACAGACCAATTGGATAACCTATGTAGTTGGGCTGCGCATTGCATGACGGCTATGAAACTAACTTCTGAGGGTTGATCTGAAATGTTCCAAGTCGAGGACCTCGAGACTGGGCATCGAGTGTCTTATTGAGACTTGCACTAGGTATTGCATTCACTGGGTGAGTGTCGAGTTTCATCGATGACAGACGAAGGTCGTCTATGCAATTTTAGTGAGTTAGTTGACAAAGTGGTCGACTGACTGAACTAACTCACGGGAATCGTCATATGAAAGTCTTGGAGGCTTGGTCGGTATGACTGGAATTTCCAGTTTCGATAGAACGGGATTAGTCCTCAAACTTGGGGAATCATGGCAGTCACGTGCATACGAAGACTGTATCTTCAATCTGGCGAGAGGTGATCATTCTGTAAGATGGTCATTATAAGCCTTGTGCAGTTCAGTCGAAGTATGTAGCAAGGACGGTGGATTCCAAGATAGGATATGTCCCCGGTTAATATATGACGGTGATGTCTCCTATGCGCTCTAAGATGGTTTAGACTCTAAAAGTCTATGGTCATAGCAATTGATTGAGTAGGAAAGAATTTCCTACGTCGATCGATAGAGTAAACGGATCTCGGAAGCATAGTTGCCTAGTCAAGGATGGGAACCGATGCCCAATTCCATACCCTAGACTAAGGCCGAGAGACAGTTGACAGTAGGACCGTACCTGTATAGAACTTGGAGCCTAAATGTTCACGCCATTATTTACCTAGTCTCTAGTGCCATGGATCATTACTCGACCACCACCCATGATAACGGGCTATTTCCGGTTATTGGTTAATCAAAAATAATTTTGTTGGACACAAGCCCAAGTCTAGTTGAGGGTAAACCTAAAGAGTCACACACAACTCACTGGAGAGTGATGGCATTAATTTCGGAAGAGGTGAATTAATTTAATTTGATTAAATTAATTCTTGGAGGGTATAAATGACTGGATCATTTATGCGGAATTACCCATTGGATGGATGATCCAAAATTTAGTTAATTGGATTAATTGAATTTTGGATCTGGCCTTTAAATTAATTGGATTAATTTAAAAGATGTTTGGGCTAATTAATAGTGGATTCGATTCACTAATAAATTAGTAGATGGGCCTGTCTAATTAATGGATTGGATTCATTAATTAGTAGAAATGGGCTAAATATAATTAATTGGATAGTTATTGTATTGGGCATAATTAATTAAGTGGACTGGATTCATTTAATTAATTAAGTGCATTTGGGCTTGTGATTATTTAATTGAATTAAATATTCACTTGGAAATTAAAATATTGAATATTTTTATTAATTGGATTAAATAATTAATTCCAACAAATTTAGTAGTTGGGCTCTAATTAATTTGTAGGACAAATTAAATGGGCCCGGAGCCAAATGCACATGCCTAGCCCACAATTGACTTTCCCTAAGTCAAACCTTGTCATTCCTTGTAGAGAGAGCGCCAAAAATCATCTACATACAATGAATATAGGATTGTCCACATTTAATGTATGTAATTGTGGAGAGGTTATGGAAGATTGGAGAGATATGTGGAAGTAGCCTTATGGCTTAAAAGACTATGTCTTCCTTCCACATCTCACACAATCATTCCATCCCTTACCACAACACTATGCATGGACGATTTTTCTCTCTTCTCTCTAGGAATTTTCAACCATCTCTCTATTCCTTTCTCCTACCTTGTGTTCTTCTTGGTTTAGAACCAAGTGAAGAACAAGGGAAGATCGAAATACACTAATCGATAGTGTGGTTTCGATTTTCTCTTTCATGGATTCATTCCTTGCTAGCACGAGGATGAATCTTACGATTTCAGTGTGGTGTGGACGCATTTAGAGGGTCTCTACATTGAGGCCTCGCGTGGATGAACGTTTGGAGGAGATCAACGCGTGTAACCGATCGGAGTAGAAAATCGAGAAAGGTACTCTAAGTTAATGTTCTCCTTTTCCTTCTTTTATTCTATATCCATGAACGCATGTTTATTATATATATTTTTATATTACGCTTTTATACACCGATAGCCCGGGAATGTTCAAGGGCACACCCTTTGAGCGCGATGTAAGTTTTATTATTTTGCATAGTTTTATCTCCACCGTGCTTTCGCCTCCCGGGCCGATCTGCTTTCCTTCAATTACTTCGACAAAATATTTAGTAGACTCACGAGACCTCAGTCGGTATCGTAGATTACTCATGCTCAGACGGTTCCGAGCAAAGTGGGTAATTGACGTGATGGCCAAGTGGGAGACTGTTGGAATAAGTAACCAGAAAGGCAATTTGGTTGGCTATTTTGGGAACCATTCGCCGATCTTTGATCAAATGGTAATATTATCATTAGCAAGAACAAGTTTGTTGTGCTTATTGCTAACATTGAACGAGATTTCTATGTCACAACGAATGCCCACAGACCGAATGGTTAAACACGTGGAGTTGGGCTGCGCATAGGTTGGCAACTATGGACCAACTCCTCAGGTTTGGTATGAAATGTTCTAAGTCGAGGATCTCGAGACGAGCATCGAGTGTCTTACAGAGACTTGCACTAATTATTGCAGATGTGTTTCATCGGCAGGAGAAGTATGTAATTATAGTGGATTGGTTGGAAAGATAGTCGACTGACTGAATTGGCTCGCGCAAATCGTCATATGGAAGCCACGCGGGCTTGGTCAGTATGATGGAAATTTTCAGTTCCGATAGTACGGGATACTCCTCGGACTTGAGGAATCATGGCAGTCACATGCATATGAAGAGTGTTTCTTGGACCTAGCAAGTGGTGTTTGTATCGTGAGATATGGTTATCATAAGCTTCGTCCAGTACAGTCGGAGTATGCATCGAGGATGGTGGATTCCAAGATAGAATTTGTCCCCTACCAATATTATGACAGCAAGATCACTTATGGGCTTTGAGATGGTTTAGACTCTCAAAGTCTATGGTCATAGCATTTGATCAAGTAGGAAAGGATTTCCTATGTCGATCAAAAGAGTTAAACCTATCTCGAGTTTGAAGTATAGATGCCTAGTCAAGAATGAAAACCGACGCTAATTTCATGCCCTTGACTAAAGCCGGGAGACGGTCGACAATAGGACTGTACCTGTACGGAACTCGGAGCCTAAATATTCACGCCACTTATTCACCTAGTCTCTAGTGCCTTGGACCGTTGCTAGACGGCCACACATGGTAACATGCCATTTTCGGTTATGGAATAATCAGAAATAATTAATTAAACTGGATTTAATTAATTGTGTTAGGATCACGCCCAAGGCTACTTGAGGGTGAACCTAAAGAGTATACCTTATAGTTGACAAGATAGGAGTTAACAAATCGACTCGACAGCTTCTACCTATCAAAACGCAAGGTAAGATACCGTCATGATAGATTTTACCTATCCACCTTTTCGTTAGTGAGACACATAGTCCACCGGATGTGGAAGGATTAACTTGATGGGATTAAATTAATCTTGGAGAGCATAAACGATTGGATCATTTGTGGAAATAATCCATGGAATGGATTTCTCAAAAGTTTAATTAATGGGATTAATTAAAATTTGAATTTTGGCCTTTATAAATTAATTGGATTAATTTATTGGGCTTAATTAAAGAGAGTGGGATTGGACCCTTTTAATTAGATTAAAAGGATGGAGGATTTTATTGTTGGACCTAATATTAAATTGGATTTAAGAAGAACTCCATTGGACCTTTGGGATTATTTAATTGAAGTTATATTAACACGATCCATAAAATCTAAGCCCAAGAGAAATGGATGATCAAGATTAAATTGAGGATTGATGAGATGAATGGCCGAGATTTCTCCTTGGAAGAGGAAGAAAATCGGCCACTACCTCGTGCTGGAGGGTTTTGTGGCTCTTTGGAAGGAAGCTTCCTGGCATGAGCAAAAGTGAATGACTAGGTTATTCAACACATAACACACCCACAACCTCACGCCGCTCTCCTCTCTCTCATGCCCATCTCTCTCGCTCGCCTCTCTCCCTCTTTCACTCTCCAAGAAAGCCTTCAAGTTCTTCTTGATTTCTATCAAGGAAAAATGTAGAGAATATTGACCATGTTAATTAATAACGTTGGATCGATATTCTCCTTCCCTTTATTTTCTTGCTAGCACGAGTTCACAAGGTAATCCGGTGGATTAGGTGGACGAATTAGAGAGTCTCGACGTGAAGATCTTGAGGCGTAATTTGGAACAACGCTTGAAGCCGTTAAGAGAAAACTATGAGGTAAGATTCGTGGTTTAATTCTTGTCCCTTCCTTTTTCTCTTTCAAGATTCTAGGGCCTCCATGCATCTTTATTGTTTTTAATGCATGTGATACACCGAACGCCCGGGATGATCAAGGCTACACCTTTGATCTGGTTTTATGACGCTTATGTGTTTAAATACTTTAATTTCCAGCTTTCGCCACGTCCTCCCCGGCTCGATCCCCTTTCATGCACAGCTCAACTCTATGGGTTTAACTATTCAATCTGTGGGCATTTGTGTGATAGTGAAACGCTATTCAATGTAAATAGTAAGCACAACAAACACATTTAACCAATGACTAATACTTACTATGTTCATCAGTATAATATTACTTTGATAAATATCAATGAATAGTTCCCAAAACCGCCAATCTGATTGACATTCTGACAGTAAACATATTCTTAAGACATGTCTACTTCAAAGATGTGAATAATAAAAGATATGATTGAAGTTGAATTAAATGTTTGATATGATTATTTAATAATAATATTTTTTATTACTTTAATATATTGAAAGTGTGATTCAAATAAAAAGAAGAGTGATTGACCAAACCTACCTCTTGAGGTGGGTTAGGTTTCATAAGCATAATAATATTGTGAATAGTTGTGGGCCAGACGAATAATCACAGGTCTCAACCTAATGAAGTAACATTACACTAACCTATATTATTGGTACAATACAGACTAATCATTTGATGTAAATATGCCCTTAATATTTATAGGGTGTTTGGCTGCACTTACTTGAAATATCTTATAAGCTCTTACATCTTATAAGATGTGTTAAGATCTTAAAATGTTTAATCTTATTTTAAAAATAAGTTTTTAAAGTATTTGGATAAATAAGATACAAAGTTTATAAGATATTAGAGTATTTGATATAACTAGCTCTTCATGCTGCAATAATAATTGGACAAGCCATCATACTATTGGAATTTAAAACTATATGAATAGATAATTTAGCTTTGAGGTGAAAAACGTCATTATATGAAGCGTAAAAGTTAAATCCATCTATATCTATATAAAAGTACGAATAAGAATTTTGGTTTCTTTCTTTTTTTTGATTGGACCAAATTAATCTTGTAGTATTATTCTTCTAAGAATAAAAATGTAAAATAATATACTTATTGATTCCTATTAAATACTTTTCACATTATACATATTTAAGCTTATCAATTACTTTCACAATATTCATAGTTATTCCTATTAATTAATTTTCACATTATACTTATTTACCCATATCATTTTTATTATATTATATTCATAATATGATATACACTTACTAGATCAAAAATAGCCAAATGATATAACATGAAATGACTAGAAAAAATCATGAAATTTGAAAGGATTTAAAGTTGAGAACTTTTCTAGCATAGATATAAATAAAAATTAGTTAGTGAAAGAATGTGTGGATCGGCCCGGGAGATTAACGCGTATAGCGGAAGCGCGAAAGAATGCGTAATAAAAATTACAAAGCATAATTAAATGGAATTTAAATCATGCATAACATACATAAACGAATCAAGGGGTGTGCCCTTGATTCTCCCGGGCGTTCGGTGTATCTCATGTTTAATAAAACACAACATGGAGGCCATAGAATTGAAACCGAAAAACGAAATTAAAGAACCTACCCGGTTGTAGTTTTGTCTTCGTTTCGGCTACATGCATTGTTCCCCGTTTTGCACCAAGATCTCAAAGAAGAGACCCTCTAAATCATCCCACTCGCTCCACCGGAAAGCAAACAACCCTTGTGCTAGCAGGAAATTATTTGGGGAGAAGAGACATCGATTCACGCTATGAATTAACGCAATCAATGTCTCTTATGTTCTTAACTTGAATAAATCAAGAAGAACAAAGTAGTATTCTTGGAGAGAAGAAAGAGGGATGGACGAACTCTTGAGAGGGAATGAGAGATGAGAGTTGTAGAGAATACTAGGTGTGAGTGTGTGTTTTTTAAGTATTTATAGAAGATGGAATTCCTATTCCTTCTCAAACTCTTCCAAAGAGACACACTTTGACTAGGATTTTGACCTAGTCAAATCCTAGTCAAATTAGGCTTTGATTAAGTCAAATTAATCATGGCCCTTCATCTCATCATTCTCTAGATCAAATTTTGCCCATCCATTTTGATGGGCTTTATGGAATGGGCCTATTTAATTCTAAATTAAATATTCCCATGGACTTTATATTAAATCATATTTAATATACTAAGCCCATTAATTAATTAATGGAAAGGACTTATTTAATTCTAAATTAAATAGTCCCATGGACTTTATATTAAATCCTATTTAATATATCAAGCCCATTAATTAATTCCATAGAATGGGATTATTTAATTCTAAATTAAATAGTCCCATGGACTTTATATTAAATCCTATTTAATATACCAAGCCCACTAATTAATTAATTCACCCTTTTAATCTAATTAAAGGGAAAGCCCATGCTTTATAAAATTCATAAATCTAATTTATGAACTCAAGCCCGATTATTCCAAATAATTCATCGAGGCTTGAATCTCCAAGAAGTATAATTTAATTCCATTAAATTAAACCTTCTCCCGGAATTAATTCCAAATTAATTCCCTTTCATTTGGTGTAGCGGGTGTGACTCTTTAGGTTCACCTTTCAGCTAGACTTGGACCTAATTTTTGTTATTTCATAACCAAAGTAGTCCGTTACCATGGGTGGCCATCTAGCAACGGTCCATGGCACTAGAGACTAGGTGAATTTATGGTGTGAACGTTTAGGCTCCGAGTTATACGCAGGTGCGGTCCTACCGACGCTCGATACGTACGGGTACGATCCTACTGTCGCCTGTCTCCCAGCCTTTAGTCTAGGGGTCGGTTCCCATCGTTGACTAGGCAACTATGCATAATGCTCGAGATAGGTTTAACTCGACGTAGGAAATCCTTTCCCACTACATCAAGTCCTATGGCCATAGACTTTGTGAGTCTAAACCATCTCCGAGCGCATAGGAGATCTTGTTGTCATATCCTTTGACAGGGGACAGATCCTATCTTGGAATACACCGTTCTTGCATACTCCGACTGCACTGGACGAGGCTTATGATGACCATGTAATATAATCGGTCAAATTTCACCAGATCCAAGATACAACCTTAGTATGTAGGGGACTGCCGTGATCCTCAAGTCTGAGGACTAATCCCGTACTATCGGAACCGGGAATACGAGTCATACCGACCAAGCCCGAGTAGCTTCTATATGACGATTCCCGCGAGTCACCTCAGTCGGCCGCTCCCCAGCAAGCCGACCCACTAACACTGCTTAGACGATCCTCGTCACCCGTCGATGAAACACGACAGCAGATGCTTAGTGCAAGTCTCAAATGGATTCTCGATGCCCTGTCTCGAGATTCCTTTGACTTGGAGTATTTCAGACTGATTCGGCGAAACTGATTTCATGAACCTACCTCCAAGCGTAGTTCCAATTTCCCGAAACGTTATTTCAGTCTGTGGGCGTTTGTTGTGACATCGTAACGATGCAAGCAGTAAGTACAACAAACTCATGCCTATGAATCCTTACTACATTCATTAACATAATATAACTTGTTCACAGATTGACGAATGGTTCTCAGAACAGCCAATACCATTGTCTATATCTGTACATATATTATAAAAGTGTGAACGAGTTGCCATGTTTATGTTTCTTTTTGTTTTGTAATGTCAAGTATATCATTTTCATAGAATATTAGATTATAAATTTATTTGTACAAATAAGTAATTTTTTAATAGTTGTTAATTACTTAGATAGTTGAATTGAGATACAATTATAATAAATATAAATTATAATAAAGAGTTCCATTCATAATACAATGTTTTATTTATAACTAATTAAATAAAATTAATTAAAAATCTTAATACTAACTAGGAAAAATATATAGGTTATATGATTAGAAGAAGATACGCTTTAGAAACTTGAAGAAACATCTCTTTGAAAGCATGGAAAGCGTCCATTGGATAATTTGCCATTAATTTAATGTAAGTTATATTTTATAATAAGATATATAAAAATATAAGCAACTTGAGATGTTTTATATTTTTTTTGTGTGTTGATTATAAATATTAAAATTTCATAGAAAGTATAATTTCATATGTCCACAAAAAATATTCCGGGGTACCTAGTTAATAGTATAATACCGCAAGCTCAACAAAAATAAACTTCAATGAGAAACAAACACATTATATAAGTTTATCTTAAAATTAATTATTTATGAAAAACAAACTTAGGATATGATAATTATTTCATAAGTGATTTTATAATTAATTATATTTATAATATTAATTCTAAAATCATAATAATATTATTCAAAACTTACTTTGTGAATTAAATAAGTCTATGATTTTTTCGATTATTTAATGCATAGATTACTTGGTCTATAAGATTTCTACTACATCATTTTCAATAATAAGTAATTTAATTTATGTACATTTATATTTTTAATTCGACCCTAACTTATAAAATTAGTCAATTATTTTTATGCTTATCCATTCAATTCATTCCATAAGATACCATTCGTCAATTTAGACTATTTTCTACCAACATGAGAAATAAAATAAAAAGTAAAGAGATTATTACAAAAAAATTACATTATAAACAACTTTATTGATAATTAGTATAAGAGTTCAAAAATAAAAATCAAAATCAAAAGTTAAATTTTATTTATTTCTTGCTTTGCACAACTACAACAAAAGAAATTAAAATCTTATTTCATTCGTGAAGTAAATTTTGAATATCGATTAATTTAAATGATAACTTTTTATTGCAAATATAGGCATGTAAAAACTAAAGTAATATTTTATAAATAAAACAAATATAAGGATGAAAAATTAATATTATAAAGAGAAATAAGATCTAAAATTTCAATAGAAGGCAAAAGAACAAAAAGATTAATTATCGATGTTTTCACATAAATAATGGTGAATTTCTCATCACAAATATAGAGATGAAAGATAAGTATCATGGAGAGAATTAATTTTAAAATCTAAAAGTTTATAAGAGGGGAATATCTAAAATGTAAAAAATACCTACCTTCTTGTGTAAAATTGAAGATCACAAGTCCAATAAAACATAAGAGAATATTCTTCAAGGGAGCTATTAATTGAGGGATTTTTTTAAATGTTTCATTTTTAATGGTTATCAACTAGCGTTATATTTACTGAAATTTTAAATTGAAAGTCCTAATTTTAATCATCATTTGGTCACAGACAACTTTCATGTTCAAGTATAAGTATAGATTTGTACATATAAGATATTTATGTTATATATAAGATTAAATTGATATCTATACCATAAGACTTATGAAATATTCAAAAAGTTTATTGAAAGCGAATTTTCTAATACCCAATAATATAATAACTATCATGTACTATAATTAATATAATATAAACTTAAATTTGCAAAGTACATATTCATATTAACGCGCCCAATAGAGTACATAATTTTGAATCTTTTTATTTTAGTTTTTAAGGATTCACATTTAGAAAAAGGCATAAAACTAAAAAAGGTAATCAAATTTTAGTTCTTTTCATATTTTTTCTTGATTAGACTAATAAAATCATATATGGTCCTTTAGAAAATATAAAAAGGATAAATGATAAAAGAAAAAGAGAGACTTAAAATAATTAATAATTAATTTTTGCTTTTTCCTAATATACTTTTTTTTTGTATTTGTAATTTGATTTTATCATGTTTATTTATTGAAAATATCAGAGAAAAAGATATAGATAATATTTTTCTGAAATATTACATAATAGCTATAATTTTATATGACAATAAAATAATATTATGGATGTCTAATTAAAAGTATAATTAGACTCTTAAATATTTAATAAATTGAAGTTTCGATCATTAAAAATTTAAAATTGAAGTAATTAATTTTATATCATCTAGGTTAAAAAATTTAATACTTATTATTCCACTTTAAATCGTTTCATAGACTGTTTAATCAATTTAGAACTTTGTTTTAGAATCTCTTTGGACAACATGATGAATAAAATAATTTTTTTATAATGAAACTATGATAAGTATATAATCTGTCATGATTTGATGCTTGTAAATGCCTTATTGTAAGGATTAATTACTCCTAATCATGTTGATTTAGTATATTTTCAGAAACTACACCTTGAAAGGAGTAAAGGTTGGTGAAATGAAGCCAAGAATGGCATTTGGAGACATTCAAGGGAACAAGTAGAAAAGAAAGACAGATTCAAAGTTCCCACTAAGCGCTCCCACGCTTAACGCTGCAGTCAATTTAGGAGAAAAAGGAAAGCTGCGGATTTTGTTGAAGGGAGAAGGAATGAATGCTGAGCATACTCTTGAAGATCCGAAATTCATCCTTTAGATTGCTAGGAATTAGGTTGTTAACATGTTTATTAACAATCATGTATCTACCCATTTTCTTGTCTAGGTTCGTGAGGTGCTAATAGTATAAATAGGAGGCACCTCACAACCTACAAACCATCTCTTGTTTTACGTTGAATCTTAAGTTTAATACATTATTCTACTTCCTCTATCTTCTTCTATTTTTATTTAAGTTTCCCAATTGCTAATGGAATTCCACTTTTTAGTGTGTTCTTCCATTAGCATGTTAGGCTAAGCTCTTAATTTTTCGATTAAAGTACGGTAAATGCTTGATTCTTAAAATATTGTGAGATCTAATAAGTGCCTAATTCTTTTATTAAAATCCGTATTCATGTTATTTTCTGCGCTCTTTCTACAAACTTCTGATGTTTGAATAATATGATCAGTTGTTCATTATCAAGATAGTTTGTTTAGCTATTTGAACTTACAAATCCGTAATTGTTTGTTTAGTTCAATAATTAGTAGCAACATTTCATAATTAATCGTGTCAAAGTGGTTAGTTATGTTATGGTGAATGCATGATCTGATTTAAATGAATCCTCGTAGGAATTTATTGGTTAGGATCAGGCCCTTCTAATTCTTAATGCTGTTAATAAATTAAATCTCATGGACGTTCCCGGGTTGTTTATTGATTAGAGATCTAGCCAACGAACGTTCCTTGGCTAACGAAAGGGTAAGGAAGGGTGAGGTTGTTAGGTCGTACCAATGACCATAACTGATCTACGTATTTTAATAATTGTTATATTTGCATCAATGATCAACAGGAAGAATCAAGCATGAACCCACTTTAACCAGAAAAGCCTTCTCATCTATTAAACTCCCCCTCTAATTTATACTCTGTTATTTTCTTTTAAAAGCTAAAAATCTGAATCCCCCCCCCCCTTTTTTATTTCTTTTAAGAAATCAACTTATCGCCGATCCCTGTGGATTCGACCTACTTGCCGCTTTCGCAAGAAAGTAATTGTAGGAATTATTTTTGGTGGTTTCGACACCCATCAAACTATTAGTAAAAAATTATGTCATAAATAACTTTAAATATAGTTAACATAAGGAGTAAAAACATAAAAGAAAAATAAAAGAAATAACAAATTAATATATTTTTTCTTTTCAAAATTTTCACAACCCAAAAAAGATTAAAATATTATTTTTTTAAGTAAAACAAGTTTAGAATAACCACAAGTTCAATGAAAATAAAGTTCAATTAGAAAAAGCAATGATTTTTATGCTTATTCCATAATACAATATATTTATTGTATTTTCTTTTTATATTTTATTTTAATTAGAGCTAATTAATAAGATGAAAGAATTTAAAGTTTATTTTCATTGTTTATTCCTGTAATGTGATCATCAATGTAAAGCAACATTTATTGAGAATATAAGAGCCTTACTAAACAAATATTTGATAACAAACATTAATACAAGTAAAAAGCACCAAGTCAAAAATAAATATATATATATATATATGCTTATTCTAATTTAATATATTTTTATATCGTAAATGATGAACATACTTAAATTTCTCTATTTTGAAAAATCAATCACTATATATTTTTTATTTATCACTCTTAGTCATTGTATATCCTGCACAGACATACATATAGTGTGTTTTAATTTTTTTTTTTTTTTGTTTGTAATATATGTATATGATTATCTTGACCCAAAATTTACTTATACGCATGTGATTTACTTATACTAAAAAAGTTGAATATGTTGCAAAAGTTAAACAAATATAATTATAATATTAAATAATAATTAAAGTGGAGAAAAAATATTTATTTTTTAACTATATTCTTTTACTTTGTAAAAATAATAATTTTTATTTATAAAGTGTCTATTAAATTTAATTAACATATATTATTATTATAGATTTATTTCATTGTTATAATATAATAATTTATTAAAAATAATACGATTCACGTGCAACGCACGTGCTTCTAACTAGTTCTTACAAAATTATAAGTGTTTTTCTTTATTGGATATTAAGATTAAAGAGCTTATAAGATGTTTGTCAAATAATTTTCAAGAATTTATAAGCTTTCAAACATTTTAGAAAATATTTTGAGAAGCTTATAAACTTCGCCAAATACCCTCTTAATGGTGACTTTAGTCCTTTTATCCATAAGAAGAGCTAAAACACAATTATCCAAAAAGTTCATGGGTGAGTTTGTTGAAATGAAGATTGGTGGGATGATTAGAGAAGGGCTTTTTTTTGTGTTTTCTTTTATAGTTTTCAATTTTTGAAACATTAACTAAAATGAAAGCATATTCTTTTTATATGAATTCTCATTGGAATTATTTTGATTTGATATCACAATGTAATATAAAATTATAATCTCATTAATTTAAAGGGTTAAATGCAAATTATCCCTTATAATATTGAAAATGACCAATTTATCCCCTGTATATTTAAAAATAAAACAATTAAGTTCTTCAAGCGACTTCGTGCTATTCACGCGCATTTCCTATAACAGGGGAGTTGGATGCATTTTTATAATTAATTAAAAAATATATTATTATTATTTCATATAAAAATTTATACAAAATCAAAAAGAAATATTTTCTACTTAAAAAAAAAGGCATAAGCAAACCCGCTCAAAACAAATATACCCGCCAAAAGGTAAAGAGAGCCCTCGCTCGGCGCTCAAATCCCTCGAGTCGGAAGAAAAATTCCGAAAATTTTCCGGTGAATTTTGTATTTTCCTCATGGCGACTACGGCTGAAGCTCATCTCAGCCGCAGATTTCGCCTGAAAACCCCGTCAGCTCCTTCCGCCTCCCCCGGCTCCGCGATATGCTCCTCTTTCTTGAAACAAGTGCAGATTTCTTCCTCCTTTTTCTCTTATTTTTTTCATTGCGGTGGTTTGGACATATATTCACTCGCCTTTAATGGTGGTCTTCTACAGGTTTTCTTGCACGATTGGTGGCTGGTCAAAGCCAACGCGGATTCTGATGGCAAACGATTAGGCGTTGGAGGTTTCACTGCCAAAGAGTAAAGTTTTCACTTTTCTTTCTATTTCTTGGTATGTTTATTTGATTGTGTTATTCATCACATAAGAAAAGAATAAGGTATGAAAGCTGAGAGAAATTTTAAAAAGTTAAACTGAAGGTTGATTTTTTTCCCGAGCATGTAGAAAGTGTAATCTTTGAAATGTGAGAATATGGGTGTTGATTGTATTATTGTTCATTGAAATAGTCATTTACCTCTGAAGACTATTGTTCTTTATGTTTGTTTTGGAGAGAAGGATTGATGATCTCAAATGACTACAGCATTTAGGGCATTTCAAATTCATTGATAATGATTGAAATAATAGTTCAAACTTCAAAATGATTGCTGGAGGATTTGAAGTATGTTGCAGCTCAATAATATCCAAATTAGTTGAATGCATTTGTTATGAAGGATTTGAAATACTTAGTTCTGAACTCTTTCAATTCAAACACACTATAATTTTTACTATGGAATGGTAGAACTGGAACCTAAGTGTAGGTAACACAAGCTTCCCAAAGGCTTCCCAATAAGGTTTAAGTCTATATTAGCAAGGTTTACAAGCCCAAAACACTAAGTTGAAAAAGTCAATTTGAAATGTATTCTTGATAATTGTCTTTCTGCAGAATCATTGTCCAAAAACCCTTCCATTGATCAAACAATTTTTTAGTTGTCAAGTAGTCGATGAAAAATATGCAGATTTATCATTTGATGGAGTACTCGATGGTAATTTGCAGTATTCAGAATCAAGCATTACATTGTGTGCCAACCTTAGTGTTTCTACTTTGTAAACGTCCTGTCACATTGGTTTCTTGTTTGTGGTTAATACTGGATGTGGATACCAAATTCATGTATGTTACAATGCCTTCCCCCTTATCCTTCATTAGTTATTGCTTTATCTTGCACACTTTTGGTTTGTTGATTTCGGTAATGCAGGAGCCAAGGGATAAGATGTTTCTCGTCTGCTCCCATAGTCCAGAGACATGATGCTGTTACTCTGGAGACAGTTGATGGCGTGACAATTATGATTCATGGACAAATCAATAGGTCTCGCACACTCGAGAATGGCTTCTCTCAGGAGGTATTTGATATTAGTTTATTTTTATTCATTCCTTATCAAAGGCTCTGCAGTTAGGGTGGATCCTCTGACATTTTCCTCCCCATGACATTGATCACTCCCGTAATGATATATGTAGAGGTTATATATCTTTATAGGTCTGCAATGATTTTGTGATTGGGTTCCCGTATTACTGGGAAGAATTTGCTGCTCTATCTGCTGATGAAGAACCAGCGCCCTTTTCTGGTTCAAAAGGGATCTTTCATTCGGATGCAAGTAAAACGCCCATGCCTGGAGATAATGGAAGCAATATGCTGGGCAGGAACATTTTTGATGAAATACTACAACACAGTGGTGATGATGGTTTCCCATGCAGTGAAACATCGAGTGCAAATGAAGAAAGTTCTAAGCAAATAAAAGCTATGGTTTCTACCCCTGATGAAACTCCCTTGTATCATAAGAAACAAAAGGCTGGACGGGGGCAGAGGGTTAACATTAATGTAATAGATGTAGAAAACCGTGGTCCTCTGACAAGAAGTCGAGCCCGATTACTGGATAAGTAGGACTGGATGTATATGACTATGCTAAACAACATGTTACTAGAACTACTTGTTGATTCTGGGATAATGAAGTTCTAAACTGATGTTTTTCCCCCCATATTTTTCTTCACTTGACTCTCATATACAATATTATTTGCAAGAATATTCCATCATCTTCTCCCACTAGTGCCTTTTGGAAGTCTTGTCCAAATTCCTTTGGAAAATACCCTTTTTCTGTCTACATTTTTGGGGCATTCCACGCCTCTCCCAAACTACCAATGCCCGATTCTCTCTACTCTCTACTACACATTCACCACATACCCTTCCCATCACCTTCACTCAAAATTGTTTTGTATCTTATATTTCATTTAAGTTTATAGATTCACATCATTTATATATAACAGGAGATAAAAGTATATGTGTTTATATATTTAGGAAGTATCATGTACAATGCACGTGTAGAAACATATTTTTCCAGATGAATATATGATTGAAATTTATTGATATGCTAATTATTAGGTATTTAAAAGAACAGACGAAATTGAATAAATTTTTAGCACCAAAATATTTATATTTTGTATCTTCTAGCACAATTTTTATGTAATTAATTATATTTCAGTAAAACCTATTGCATTTAGATTGTACATTTAGTTATTTATTGTAATATTGTCTACAATATTCTTCAACCTCTAACTTTATTTCAATCGCATTTATTATTATTTACCTCTATGTATCCTGAAAAATAAATAAAAGCATTTCTTATATACTCTCATCTTAGAGAAAGAACTTTGTTAATACATATATTTTATTCTTTTGTTCCCTATATAATTTATTTTAAAATTAATACATAAATGACTTCAAAAAATATTAAAAATTTTAGTTCATGTTGAATTCAACCTTGATAACCTCATTATATATACATTTTCTAATTTTAAAAATAAACGAAATCCTTGACCTGGATTTGGATGGTATCGGAAATGGATGGGGGCATCTCTCCGAATGCGTCAGCTTTGATGTCACCAAGCCCTTGCCCTGCGTCCTGAAACATCGTAATGCTAGGGGGAACACCTTGTATCCTTCTCTTATTAAAGACTACCAAATTTCTGCTATTTATGCGAACGTCTAGGCCACTTGGTATGTATTTGTGAACTACAATTCGAACCGGGCTTCGTCAATCTAGCGGACGACCTACCCTTTGGTAATTAGATGAGAGCTCCTTTGGTTTCTATGCTTAGACAAGGCAGTGCCCGGTCCAGTGGAATACCCACTTATGTATCCTCGATCTGTAGCTCTACTACCCCACTCAACGAGGAGGGAATATTTTTGGTGGCTTCTCAATTGCTCCCACATTGAATGG
Source organism: Sesamum alatum (assembly GCA_034509735.1). Lineage (NCBI taxonomy): Eukaryota > Viridiplantae > Streptophyta > Magnoliopsida > Lamiales > Pedaliaceae > Sesamum > Sesamum alatum. The sequence continues at coordinate 10,317,884 of JACGWO010000013.1, forward strand.
CTTAATTGTATTTACTGTCCCGTATATTAAGGGGGTGGCAAAATAAGGACCCTAAATATAGGGGTGGCAATTAGTGTCCCGAAATTAAAATTTTTTTGACAATTGCAGGACTCCGGCCATCATATTTTTTAAAGTGGCCGGAATTTGCTAACGTGGACAAAAATTAGGACTTTTTTTAGGGCTTTTGCTGATATAGAATTGTAATAAAAAAATCAATTTCCAACTAAGATATTTTCTTATTTTTTTTCTACCACATAAGCACTTAGAAAATCTCCTAAAATAATATAAAATAAAATTAGTATTTTATAATAATAAATTATAAAAAAATAAAATTATTATTTTTATATAATATAAATTAAAACAAAATTTACAATTTTTTAAATATATACTATATAATAATTTTATTTATATTATATAATAATTTTATTTTTAAAATTTATATTAAAAAATAATTTTATTTTTATAATTTATAATTATATACATAATATAAATTTAAAATTTATTTTATACAATTTTTTTTCATGTCAGCGCATATGTGGTGTCTTCAAAAACATGCACAGTCAACTTTTTTCCAAAAAAAAACCCCTAATTTCTCTCCACGTAATCAAATTCCGACCAGTTTTAAAAATTCAGTGACCGGAGTCTTACAATTGCCAAAAAAATATTTAATTTCGGAGCACTATTTGCCACCCATATTTATAGGGTCCTTATTTTGCCACCCACTAATATACAGGACAATAAATGCAATTAAACCTACATTGAATGAACAGTCGGAAGACCCTTCGAAGGCCATCTAGATCTTCACTAAACCTCCCCCCTTCACAGTAGCTCACCCGAACCCCCCCACCTATCTCCCCTATCAACCCTCACATCCCAGCTGCTACCCTCAAACCACTGAGTACCCTGGCGTTGATGTGCAACCGGCCCTTCCCACCACCCTCTCACCAACCATCATCCATGCAGATACTATCGGTTAGCCCAAGCTCCAGCAACAATCCCCGTACCCCCTTGCCCCATTGGGTATAAATTTGACCATGCTCGATCCTGAGCCTCTCTCCACCTCTCAATTTTTACACCTCCACAAAGCAAAAAACCCTCAAAAACACAAACCCTTTCCCACCCGTCGCATCACCTCAACTCCCCTTGAGCGAAAATCCAGCAAGACGCATCCCTCAGCACTGGAGATTCTTTCTAAGATATGCTGCAAAGAGAATGATCAACAACTTGTGAATATGGAAATGGAGAAAGATACGGCGGTGACCGCTAGGCGTCCCCGCCGAGCATTATTGAAATCTTCATCTGGAACTGTCAAGGGATCGGGGCTTCCTTGACAGATCATGGTATGCGTGATCTTATTCGCGCAAATAAGCCCTCAATGGTCTTTCTCATGGAGACCAAGTGCAGTGTTCAGCATATTGATCAATTAAGATTGTCTCACGGTTTATTTGGATTTAGTGTTGCCGCACGAGGTCAGAAAGGTGGTCTAGCGTTGCTTTGTGAGCTCCTAGATCGCGCTTGTGGAAATTCAAAGCTGCTTCAAGAATTCCCTTGGGTGAGAGTGTCTCACATCTCCAGCATCCATTCTGATCATTCCCCAGTCATTGTGGAGCTAAATCTATTGACATCACATCAAGCCCCCAATACCAGGCCTTTCCATTTCTAATCTGTTTGGACGCAATTCTTGAAAGGCCTGGTATTGGGGGCTTGATGTGATGGAAAGGCCAACATTTGACATTTAGTTTGGATTACTGGTGTACACTAATCGTTGTTTGGAAACAGTAACTGTTAATTATTTCTTTAAATTGCTAATTAATTTATATAATTAGACAACATGAAATTATGTAAATAGCTAAGAAAATTAGAAACGAGGGTAAATTTGATGGTGATCAGCAACAAATTTAGCAAGGGATGATAATTTTAAGTTTTTTAGTTTCAAATTTAACATTAGAAACGAAATATTTTGTTGCTAAAATTCGAAAGGAATTTTTATGTTGCAAAAATTCATAGTTGGCTTTGGCAAAAAAATTGAAAAGCTCTTGCTAAAATTTTCGTTGCAGAACTCGTAGCTGATAATTTTGTAAAAATAAATAAAATATTATAAAATTAGCAACAAAAGAATTCCTTGCAGAATATAATTAATTAAATTGAAAAAAAAAATTATTGTGACATTATAAATAATATTTTTATATAAATATAAATTTGAAATATTTAAATTTCAATTAATTGAAACCAAACTAAAGGAAATAACCTTTTCTTAAGAATATTTTTATTATAATTAAATATTTCAAACTAGTTATCTACATATATATATATATATATAAACAAAGTTTGACCGCAATTGAGCTAATTTTGACTCAATACTAATTTCTGGTGATTTTGAATTTTTTAATTACAAAAAAAAATCTAATTAATTAGAAATCTCATATATTTTAAATTAAAAATAAATTTGTATTTATCTAAAAAATCCTATCTCCAAAATTAGTATTTATCTATAATAGATTCTATCTATATTAGGATACTAATCCAATTTGAATTTATTTTAAAAAAATTCAAATTTCAGGATTAATTTTTTATCATAAAAAATATATATCTTATCACTAATCATTTATTTTTATTTTAATTATATACTTATTATTCCCTAAACTTATATCAATCTCTTGATATATCTCATTCAATAAATTCTTAATTTAATTAATTAGGTAAATCATAAATTTTTATAATGTATATATTTCGTCTATATTTTTATAATATTTTTTTATTGGATCATTATTCCTGATAAAGTTAGTTATTAATTTTATTCAAATTAATATTTTTTGTTTTTCTTATTTTTTTTTATTAGATTTGATTTTTAATGTTTAATTGTTATTCAGGTTTGAAAAATCATAGACCACTGTTGTTTAAAATTTATGTTATAACATACATTTTGCCATCTTCTCCCATATGAACATCCTTAGTGAAATAATTTTGTAAATATTGCTCTATCAAAATTTTAATATTAAATATATTGCAAGCTTCATAGGTTTGAATTTATTGCAATACAAAAGGGTGGTCATACTTGAAAAATATATGAATTTTTTAATTTCAAAATTATGTATAATTGTTTTTAAAAAATAAAGGCTTCTCAAAGTATAACATGATGTTATATTTTTCATGAATGTAAAGGGCAACCTGATATAGCAATAATAGCTTATTTCCCTGATGCATTACCACTTTTTTTTTTTTTTCTTTTGCTTTTTGATGTCCAATTTCACATTACTTATGTATTTTTCTTTTGCATTTTAGTTAATTTTCTTTTCTTCATCTCTTAAATATTACATGATGGAGAATTACATTATGTATTCTTATATTTACTTCTTAAAAATTTTGTAATTCTATAGTCTATTTATTTGCTCTTATTATGATCTTTCTATTTAAATATTATCATTAGCTAGAATAATCCGGTCATACTTTATTTTTAATCTCATAATTTCATTCAATCAAAATCATGATTTCTGTACTTGATTACTAAATGAATATATATTTTTATCTAATAACATCTTTCTTTTCCAATTTCAATTAGAATAAGTAAACTAAAATTTTGCATTTATTGCCCTATTATTCAGTTTATATGTTTTTATTTGTATTAAGTTCTCAAAATTTTCAAATCTTGATCATTAAATTTCATGTTTATTTATTTAAAATTTTTATTAAACGATGGTATAGACTATATATGTATATATATATATACTTTGTGATATATCCCCCACAAAATTTTCTTCATCCATTTTTTGTATTTAGTGATGTTTTTGTATACTTTTATATTAATTTTTCATTCTTAATTAGGTATCCGTTATCTTCTTTTCATAAATTACGTAAATATATATTTATATTGTCACTATCTACTTATTTTCTAATTTAGAAGTTTATGGTAGGAACTTCAACCTAATAGCATGAATTATTCATTAAAAAGTAATTCGATTATTTTAGAGTATTTATCATAATTATGGGCACAAACCCAACTACTAAAAATTCTTTATTAGGCGTATTATTACTATTATATCTTACATTTGTAGCCTATCAAATTTTATTGTATATATGTATTGTTAGCATAAAATTTAAAAGTATAAATATATTTACTTTTTATTAGTTTCAATGCTAGCTGTTATAAATTAATTTTTATGAAGGAAATTAAAAAATGATGTAATAATAATCTTTTCTTTTCCTTTAAGAAATTGGATTACAAAAGAGAAAATATTTATTGTGAATATTATTTTTTCTAAGAAAATTTCATTTATTTCATAGGACAAATATGATGGTAACTTATACTGAAAATATATTAATTGATTACGAAAATAGATATAGTATTTGAAACTCATAAAATAATTTTTTTCAATATCTAAAATATGATAATATGCTATGGTTATTTTCAAAAGGGTAAATTACATTTTGTCATTTAAACATTCTGTCATTTAAACTATGCTCGTTTTTACACTTTGTCATCTATTTTTTGTTATTTTGACAACTTACGATCTCAAATTTAGAAATTTGCACTTTGTCATATGTAGTCTTTTTTCATTCAAATTTTCTGCCGAGAAAACATTACGTGCAGTGCACATGCTGAAAAAACAACACTGCATTGCCCTTGAATATCACATGTACAGTTCATGTGATGTTTTTCGTATAGAAAAAATCAACTAAAAAACGATCATATATATCAAAGTGCAAAATTTTCAAAGTTGAGATGGTAAGTTGATACGAAAATATTTAAATGACAAAGTGTAAAAATGGGTATAATTCGGATGTCAAATTACCCTTTTCAAAATGTTCAGTAAATAAACTTAGTAATAATTCATTATTTGAGTTTTGTATAAATAAGTTTGCACTATTATATATAGTACGGGGTCATTTAAACATAACATATTTTTATGTTTAATGGCATGCTAAAAAATAAGATTTGTGAGAGTATGTATAGAGATTAAGTAAATTATTTAATTTTATTCTTTGGTCCATCAACAGAAAATAAAACCAACAAAAAGATAAAATAAAATTATAGGCAATTAATAAGTTCAATATCAAGTGAAAATAAATGTGTTGAAGTTGAAAATTCAACATGATAAAAGCAATTATTCGTTAAAAAGTAACTCGATTATATGACAGTATCTATAATGCTTAATGGGCATGAACCTAACTACTAAAACTTTATAACTATATATGTTATGTTTGTATTGTTTCAAATTTCTTATTGTATAGTTGTATTGTTAGCATACAATTTAGATATATATATATATATATGTATATATTTACTTTTTATTCGTTTAAGATATTGTTAACTTTTTTCATTGTTACTAATTTTTTTTATTATTATCTAGAAACTTTATTAAAGGAACATTTAATTCGAATCGTATTCTTTTAGGGGAATTTATATCACAAGATAATATGATAATAATTTAACATAATGTATTTAATACTAATATTTTTATTTTACTAAAAGTATATTAATTGAATAAAAAAATATATATTGTATTTAAAATTTAGTAAATATTTATTTTTATCAATGTGTAAACATATTATAATATTCTATTGTTATTTTCAAAATATTCCATAAATAGACTTATAAAGAATTTAACATTGATTTTTATATAAATAACACTGTTGTACTATACAGTAAGATGATTAATTATTAAAATATTACATATAATTGTAAGATTTAGAATTTATGAAAATACTATAAAATTTAAAATCTTCCGTGCATAGCACGGGTTTCATACGAGTATATAATAAGTTAGATTAATTGGAGCTTCAAAAATTAAGTGGAATGCTTTAAAAAAAAAAAATTGTTCCCAGAAGTACTCCACAAGCCGAAGAAAACATATTTTGAATTTGAACAAACAATTTTTTTCTATCTCTAATTCCGTCTTTTGAGGAATAATTTTCAGATCAAAATAGAGTCAGATTTTATATATAATTTTTATTCTTATTATTATTTATATTGGATGCTAAAATTTGACTATAATTATTCCCAATTCAATTTTTCATCCATTCAATTTGACTTCGGATTCCTGACTTTTAAGGATGATCAGTCGATGGTGGACGTGATCGAGGTGATGAACCATAAGGAGCTCAACAGCCGTAACATCACGCTCAATGGTGAATATGGATGGCGCGAGGCTAGTTATGGAGGCGGCGGATGATATGGCCGTCGGGAGGGTTGTTATGGCGCGTCGCGGTCGCGGCCGCCACGGTGGTGACCGTTGTTACTCCCGAGCTGGTGGTGCTTCTGGTGGAAACTGGAGGAATCGGGTTTCTAGTTTTTCGAGTTCTTATAGTTGGTTGTTTTAGTAATCTCGTATTGAAGTCTGGTAGTTTATTGATGCTATGATTTTGTTGGTTTGTTACTATATGTTTGACCTCGTGTTGGAATTGTTACTGCCTTTTCATCCATCCCTATATAAATCAATGTTTACAGAGTTATCTCGATTTATACCTATGACCTCGTTTGCCTTCTACTTGTTGTTCTCTGATCTTACTGAACCCATCCTCCTCAGAGAAAAGTTCCAGTGCTTGATGAATATTCCATGAAATTTCATGCTTCAATTCTCTGCTGGCTTCAATTTCAGAGAATACCTATAGATCATTTTGGATTAGCTCCCTAGTTCTCTTATCCCCGGGCTCTTACTTACATCCGATGCTTTACTCTAACAGAGCTACATAGCTTGTGATAGGAGATCATAATTGGTCTCTGATATTTTAGAGGTTTTCTTCGTATTTCCACTTGCACTTCCATCCTGTTTCTAATAGATATATGACAGATATTTATATGACCGGATGATATCTTATATAGAGTTTATGTCAAATATCTTATGGAGGATCCTAATTCTTGATTAAAATTAAAACATAGACAATAAATTCTGTTCCCCAGCTTCTTATCGTTTGTTCTTATTCTCTGAATCACCTATTCCTTTCTGTTTTGTTGTCTAATTTAAATATGAAATAAATGTTCTTGGTGGCTTCATTCAGGGTTCTTGTAGCACTTTCCCTTCTGTGCCTTCGTTGTGGAGCACACGGAGCAGGATAAAACATTCTATACCAACATCCCATACAGTTGGGAGAAAAGAGAGATTTATCTCTTTGAAATGCAGATCTTGTTCGAGGTGAGAGATTGTGCTTGTATAAATGTTAAGCTCATTTGTACTATATGTATCCTCTGTAAGTTTATATGTGCATTTAATCTATGTGGACGGGCATTTCCATTTCTAGAGAATCCAATAATTTGTAAATTAAGTGCCTTTTAGGAGAATCTGCATTATTGGCTGCTGTGTCTGGTGAAATTGGACGGGATTTCGTCCATCTTGCTGATCTCTGTGGACGTCAACGGCATGTGTTGCACATTAATTCTTCTTGATGGACAGTAGAATTGTTTTTTAATTAATTTGAATAATATTTGACAGATAGAACAGAGTATGTGTAGAGAGTGATATTTAAACTATCCATACCAGTTTCATAGCAGTACCAACTTCATAGAGACTATGATGGTCGAAGTGCATCCATTTATTAGCATTTTATCATGAAGTTCGACTTCAAGTGTTCTTTTAATTTAATTCTAGCACAAGTCATCACATGCTAGTTATGATGAGTTTTTCTCATTTTATCATGTACGCAATTACATAGTCAATCAGTGTTTACTAAAATTTGGAGGTAAGTATTCTCACATGCTAGTTATGTTGAGTTTTTCTCATCATAGGTATAAATAGAGAGGTTTTAAAGTTCCGATCATACATGGTAGATGTGTGTAATAATGTTCTGATTGAAACATTGCTAAAAGTTAGCAAAAGCTAACAAAATGCCACTTAACTTGTGCTATTATTATTGAGTTGGCTAGAGATTGACAATGGTCCAAGTTGCTATGATGAAATTACTCTTCTAATCGGAACTTGATTCATCGACCATAAGCCTAAATCTGATTCACATCAATCTTTCCTTGATGCTCTGGTTAAGAGTCCGTTGATCCATTGAAATAAGTATTGAGGTTAGGTTAATTTCCAGAAATGATCCCTTTTCTAGGAGTAGTTTATTTCTCAGAGTTTAGTTGGAGTACAATTTACACTTAGTTAATCCAGCTAATTTCAACAAGAAGCCAAAACTTAACAAAAATCCTTTTTTGTTGCAATTTGTTTGACTAGATGGGCACCTAGGAGCTATCAAAATGAATGAAATAGCATGATTATATGTATATATGCTTGTCCTTTTCAATTAAGTCATATAATTTAGGGATGTACTTTGTATCTTTTACTATTTGAAACGAATAGAGACACTTTTTTGTAATACTAGTAGTTATTGAGTATTTAAGATTGCTTTTTATGAATACAATTTGCTTATATGCTTATGTTCGTGTATTTATACTCAGTTTGTTTATAGTGCCCCCATTTTGACTACTCCCATTTGACACTGTCATCTCTTGTCCAATCTATTTTTGCCTTAAAATCTTTTGTCATTTACAGGATATAGTTCAAGCTAAGCCATCTAGACTGCCAATATCTTCTCAGGAATGATTTAGTATCGTTGATGACGCTGGTGACGCTAGTGAGACAACATTCTTATGTGGCGGCACATCTGCAAAAATATGTTTTTGACGGAGTTGTATTACTTTCCTCTGCTTTGTTGTTCATTCTCTTTGTAATAGCTTTCGCTCGTGTTGAGGCCAGACAGTATGTTGTTTCTCCATTAGGACAATATCTAGACACATAATTAGCGTACTTAGACAAGTATTTTCATGGCACTAGCTGTAAATGAAAAAATATGTCAATAATATGTGAAAATTCTTACATTGCTTATGAATTGTTATTGGTTTTCTTTATGGATTTTTATTCAGTTTCCATATAAATTGTTTTAATATAAACGTGTTTAGTTGTTATATGTTACTATTATTTGTAATTGATCAATTAGGTAAATTTTAAAATAATTTAATTTGTGAATTTTTTTAGCAAAATTAAAATTATTTTGTTAGTAACGAAATTAGCAACAAAAAATTATGTTGATGATTAATTGAAATTCAATAATATAATTAAACTTAGCAACGAATATATACGATGCTGAATAATTAGATTTCTTTAATATTCAAATATTTTACTAACAAAATCAACAACGAATTTACTCATTGCTATAAGTAGGAACAAAAATATTCCTTGTTGATTAGCAACGAATATTTTTGTTAGTAAATTTGTAGCAAAAATAGTAGCGAAAATATTTGATATTAAAATCAGTGTTGAACTAATTAGCAAGTAAATTATTTACTTGCTAAATTCGTTGCTAATGTAAATTAGCAACCAATTACACTAATTTGCAAGGAATACACGTCGTTGCTGTTAGGGTTTTTTCTTGCAGTGTTATTTTATTTGATTAGGGCTTTATGAATATAATTTATACTATTTGATGTAATGTTTAATCAAAAAATTTTATGAGTTTGATTATTTATAAATTAGCGATCGATTAGATATTCCATTTGCTTTAGGAATATTATAGTGGGATAATTAGAATTATTTGATTTGTTAGATTTAATTATTATTATAATTGATTTACTCAATTTCGTCCCGATTAGTAACCAAATGCTTAATTATATGTATTGGTGTTTAATTAAATTCTATAGTAGCGAGGAATTGATGGAATATTCATAAAAATATTAAAAAAATATACTTAAGAAAATTAGGAAGTTATATTTGAAAAATATTATGGTTATTAAAAAGAATATGAGATTTTTACAAAAATTTAATTTGATAATGTTATAGAGAACGGTAGTTATAGAAATATGAGGTTTGATAAAACAAACTCCTATGAGTTAATAGATAAATCAAATATATATTTGGGAGGCTTAGAATGTCCATTAATTAGAAGGAAACGGAACGGAGGTCTGAATTTCAATATAAATGAAATATTAAAAGATTGACGAAAAATATACGAATATTATATAGTAATTTCATTCGGAATTTACGATATTTTCGATATATTGATTATACATAGTATAAGCTATTATAGGATACGATGATAAAGTAGAGGATTGATCGACTTCTTGTACTAATGTAATCGTTTTGAGATTTGAGGTAAGTATAGTTAATTGAATCTATATATATATAAGTATTTATGTGTATACGTGTTCCTTGTAAACCTGACTGGTATTTGTAAATGCTTATTTAGATTACGTGGTTATTTTGTGAAGTTGGCGTTATGAGTTTATTTGTAATTATTTATGTATTATAAAAATTGACGGATGATTGTCTTATATTATATTTTATTGTTGCATGAAGTTGAACGAAAAAGTCAATTATTAGTATATCGTTAAATTGAGATAAAGAGATGACTTATCTAACTGGGGAACATAGTCAATGGTTTGTGATGATGTAATTGATGACGATGTGAGATAAGAAAGTTGAATATAAGTTAGGTACCATGGCGCATAGGGTATCGGGGTATTTCGGGTAGCGGGGAATATCCTGTGCTGATAGCTACACACTGGGTGGTGTGGGGATGCCATGTTCGTTGTGATATCCTGCGCTGGTATTGCTACACACTCAGATATTGTGGAGATATCACATTCGACGGGTATTCTGTGTTGTATATGACATGACATTGATTGAGGCGATGATGACCGACAGAACCATGGACTGATGTACTCCAATTAGAATAAGTAGGGTCCTCAAAAATCAATTAAAATTTTGGATATATATGTTGTTCAGTTGGTTGATGTGTAATTGTAATGTTGATTATTTTATGATTTTGTGGTGATTATATATCGAATCTTTATTGGTTTGTTTCATGGCATGTCTCTATCGATGTGTATAGGCTGATTAGCTATACTTCTTGAGTAGGCAGCTTATTCCTTGCCACGTATTTTTTTTTTTTTTCAGAATATAAGTCACAGTGATTAGTTGAAATGGATTATAAGCCGTGCTGCCAGTCTTATTAGGTAGGTCAGTAGTGATATTTTGGGTTGAGATCTCTAGCTATATAACTACAGAGATATTAGATTTTTATTTGAATTTGTATTTCACAATTTTTTGGTTTTCATCTAAATTTCTTGTAAAACGGATTTTATTATGGATAATGTATTATACTTAGTGGTATTAAAGAGTAGTGTTGTAGGGTGCTACATGGGGGTGAACTACGACGAAAAAAAGACTAAAATCACAAAAATTAAAAAGATACAGGATCAAAATACTATCATAGAAAGTTAAAAGACAAAAATACTAAATAACCTAAGTTACGGGGACCAAAAATGCATTTTACCCAATTTCCTTTAAAAAAAACCTTATTTTTTATGATTGTGTCATATTATCATCGAACAGATTTTTCTCTCAACTTTAATTTCTTGCTTTGCCCCTAGCTTAAGTGGAAGATTGAAAAATAACATAATAACACCATCTTTTACTTGCCACATATAATTGATTTTTTTTTTTAATAAAAGCTTCAAAGCATGACATTTGATTATTGAAATTTGGAAAAGTGGAATGATTATTCTTCATAGGTATCGCAATGACTCGGGTATGGGGCAGCTTTGTGAAAATTCAAAACCCCACCCGTCAAGAAAAACTTGGACCTCAGACCTGACCTGTCCTGGACTTGGGACTCGGCGAGTTGGAGTCCCGACAGGTTGGACCCAATGGACCAAATTTAAAATTATCAAACGTTAAAAAATATATATTATTTTAAAAAATAATAATACTATAACTTTATAAATATAAAATAATAATATTATTAAAAAGTTAATTATTTTATAAATTATGGACATATTTTAGATTTTAAAATATTAGAATTCTCAAATATATATATACATCAAAACGCCATTAAACTAGCATTATTTTAATTTATAAAAATATTAATTTTATGCATTATATATAAGTATAAACAAAATATACACATATTTTTCATATATGTATAAATATACTTATATAAGTATATAGAATATATATATATATATATATATATATATAGAATTAAGTGTTGAAAACCAGGTTTTTAATTATTTTTTAATTTTTATTGCTTCGGTTCCATAAAAAAAAAAAGAAAAGAAAAAGGAAAAATAACCATTTGTACATAGAAAAGGAGTATATAAACAGCAAAACTCTCTCCCAAATGTCAAAACTCACTCAACAGCATCGGATGATCGTCGGATCTTTCTTTCACATCCATCATCCGATCCATTTTCCGTGTTTGGAACCTCAACCACAATCTCCAACCTGCTAGGGTCCTCGTTACTCGATCTCGTCGTCTCAGTCGTATCGAAATAATCTCCATAATTCTCCTCATTCAGATCGGTTTCACCAACGTTTCCCGATGACGAATCCGTTCTGCCGGCAAACACATGCACAGCAGGAGCACGACAAATCGGGCACGTCGTGTGCGAGTGCAGCCACATATCGATGCATTCAACGTGGAATGCATGACGACACAACGCCAGTTTCCTGCCCTTCTGCTTCTTCTCGAAAAAGCTCAAACAGATAACACATTCCAGCGCATGACCCTCCTTTTCTTGATCTCCATTGAAAACAAACTGAGGTATCGAAGAGATGACACAAGATTCCAAGCCCTTCACCGCAGGAGAAAGATCGACCTCACTAGTACTATTATCCAGAGTTAACAAGCCAAGGAGATTATGCAATCGACGAGCACCTAAGGCCGTCGGAACTACTAAGACCGACGTCGTCGATGATCTCCCATCATCTGCCAGACGGTCATGGGATAGGAACCATTTGGCGTAGCAATGCAACAATGTGATGAAGACGAGCACAAGAATCAACGATAGGATCGCAGCAAGCATGATGTCGGTGTCGTTGTGTGAGAGCACGGTGTCGATGATTGCGTTCATTACTTGGTCGATAGATGGGTTAAGTACTCAAGGTACGGGAGGATACAGAACAAAAGAGAGGTATGTTATCAGCGGAGGAAGAGGAGAAGTTTCTGTATATAAGACAGTCTCTCAGTCTTGGGAGTGCGTTTACGTGAGCGTAAAGTAGTCGAAAAGGGCCTAAAATGTGGTCATCTTGGGGGGTGGTATTGGTACCTAAGAGGAAGAATTGGAATGCAGATCTTCGTGAAGGCGACGGCAGCAGGAATAGGTTATTGTGCATGGTGTTATTATATATATTAATCTTGGTGAAATAACATTTTTTTATCCTATAATTTAAGGATTTTTCACTTATTATAAAAAATATGACATTTAATTATGGCTAATTGCCATGGTTAATACTAAATAATCGTAGCGAATAGTTATTGACCACGGTCATGCAACGGTTGTCGGCCGTGGTTTTTGCGAGGATGGCGAAAATATTTGTCATGGCTAAAAGCCATGACGAATGTTTTTACCACGGCTAAAAGCCGTGGCAAATAAGTTTTTCATAGTGGAAAACCTAGTTTTTGCATCGGTTTTTATTTAACCGTAGTTAATAATATATATTTACTGCGGTTTTTAGCCATTGTTATTAAAAATGTAGCTAATATTAATTTTTTTTTCTAGTGACTTTTGGTTTCATTAATTACGAAATTCTCACTTTTGGTTCTGTAATTTTAAAAAAGTAGTCCTTTTTGGTCCCGTTATACTTTCTGTTACATATCTAATGGAAAGTGCTAAATGACCGTTAAGTGCATGGGATCAAGTGCTAATTTTTTAAAGTTAAGGGACTAAAAGTAAAAATTTCGTAACATATGAGACCAAAAGTGATAATCTCATAACATATGAGACCAAAAGTGTAAAGACTCTAATGGCCATGTGCTAAGCACATGGTGTTTTCCGCTAAAAAAGCTAACAAAAATGGGTCTTGGGACTAAAAGTGCTACTTTTTAGAAGTTACGGGGGATAAAATTAAAGTGAGAATTGCATAACCAATAAGATCAAAAGTGGAAAGACCCTAAGTTACGGAATCAAAGGTGTTATTTCCCCTATTAGTCTTCCATAGGGATGGTTTCTGAATTTTTAGGTCTTGTTTACTTAAAGACCTCATTTGGTTCGTGTGATTATGCATGACAAAATTACTTATCATACCTAATCACACATTTGATTAGCATTATTAGAGTCCGGTATTAAATATCGAGCCCGGTCTTATTTATTAGAATTTATGGGATAATGAATATCACCTATGAGGTGGGATACACAATCCCATAAATTATGATAAATCAGTATTAAAAATTTTTATTCCTCATTTACCCTTCTCTCCTCTTCCCCCCCCCCCCCCCCCTTTCTCTTTTTCTCTCCTTCTATTCTTCTCCTCATGAACAACAAGCAGACTTTTGACTTTTTTTTTAAACTTTGTATTTTTTGTTACTTGAGAATCACATGCATGATTAAAAAAATATATTTTTAAATTATAATAATTAAATAATAAAATATAATAAAAAAATATTACTTCTTATTTTTTTGACTTTTGAAAAATATTTGAATTTTAATTAATTACTAAATTGAATGCATATTTTGAACTCCTATTTCATATAAATACAGAAAAAATAAAGAAAATATTCCACTATTTGATTTTATTTGAAGCAATTGTATTTCAATAAACAATTTATAATTTTTTTTTATTTTTTATTTATAATTATGCACAAGCTACAATATAAAAATATAAATAACTTAAAAGAGGGATACCGTTAATAGTCTTTTTTGCATTTAATCATATTTTATAATCACTTTAACAAAACACCATACTATATTATCACGTGGAATATCCTACATACAATACTTCAAACCAAACAATATATAATGTAAGATGAGATTAACTATTATTCAATTTTACATTCCACACAATCCCATCACGCCTAATCCTATCACACAAATCAAACGAGCCCAAAGTGATTAGGCCTGATATCCCCGAATATCCGACCCTATAACTCGTTTACTTGCAAATGCCTCGGTGCGCAATTAATCCCATAAGCCCGTGATAGGCCTTAACAAATGCATGATATGAATACCACCCAATTTAATGGGATGTATTATCACACCAGGCCCATGTGCATGGGCTCAAAACCAAATTACAAACAACCCATCACTTATAGAAAGTTGAGGGCAAACTACCCCTAATCAAACAATATTCTACAAAAATGCCAATGCACTAATAATTGTCTCAAGACAACCTTAAACCATCGTGCAAATGTTGCTCTCTTCCCATACAAGCTTGTTGGAACAATTCCGGTTGCTTGGTTAAAAGAGTATCCAAGCAAGCTTTAACGAAAGGGTTATTTTGAAAACTTGATAAATTCTTTTTCAAATATATATTACAAGTATAAAATTAGTTTTATTCTAAATTTTATCAATATAAGTAAATATAATATATAGTTTGACAAATTTATCTCATCCCACACTTAATCCATTATTAATTTATCCCAACTTAATCCCATAACTCAAAGTAAACAAGTCTTTATAATATTTTTGGGCTCTTGTTTCTGTAGTACTGGGGGAAGATTCTAATACCCTTATATATTTGGAGTCAAAGCCATGCCTTAGCAATCAATCTACTATTCTAGATGTTTGATAATCTGCACTAATTGTTTTTGCGTTAAATGCATTTTTGATCTATTGATTTAAGTTATTTGGCATTTTCGTTTTTTAATTTTTTAGGGTTGTATTTTGGTCCTCCATATTTTTAATTTTTACGATTCCAGTTCTTTTGTTCGCCGGAGTTGACCTCACCAGCGAGAAGGGTAAACTCCGACGACAAAAGGACTAAATTATGAAAATTAAAAACATGCAGGACCAAAATGCTATCTTAAAAAGTTAAAAGACCAAAATGCTGGCAAAATTAAGCCAATAGGAACAAAAATCCCACTTTTAAAAATGTCACGTGAGAGGCACATGCATTGTTTTTGGTGAGAACAGGTGAACTTCGGCAAGAAAAGGACTAAAATCACGAAAAATAAAAAGATGCAGAACCAAACTGCTATGCTAAAAAGTTAAAGAATGAAAATTTCAAATGACCTAAATTACTGGGCAAAATGTATTTAACGCAATCGTACTTTAAGGTAGATCTACATGAAATTTCTGCTAAGGGGTAAATCGGAAATTGCATGTGTAACATCCTCAAATATTAAAAAGGGGAAATAGCTTTTTTCATCCCATAACTTAGGGCCTTTCCACTTTTGATCTCATTGGATACGGGATTCTCACTTTTGATCCTATAACTTTCACAAAGTAGCACTTTCGATCCTATGACACTTTCCGTTAGATATTTAACGGAAAGTGCCACGTGGTCGTTAAGTGCATGGGACCAAAAGTGTTGTTTTTTTAAAGTTATGGGAC